>CM026166.1:3986-682736 GCA_014825975.1 Bombus haemorrhoidalis | reverse complement strand
TAACGCGTATACATCGCGTGATAGCAGCGAGTTCTGCTAGATAATGTTCGATTTCCTTTCAGGAAACGAAATTATTGCTCGTAGCTTGTGCATCGACGGTTCGATGGATTCGTAATACGATTCGCGTATTACATTCGAATAACAGGAATTATTCCGGCTAGATTGGTCATAGGTAGAATAATAAAAAATAGAAAATTTTATATTTTTTTATTAAATCCAGTATTTTAACTTTTTATTATTCTGCAGAATTTAGTAATATTTGAACGTTTGAAGTTTTTATTCTGAATTTTAGTTCAAGTTAATCATTGATTCGATAATAATAAAAAATATAGCAGTCAAGTCAATAATCGTAGTTGATTTGAATTCTCGTTTGGTATTGTACGAGAATGCTGCGACTGTTCCAATTTTTTAGCTGAAAAAAGAATTGTCCAGTTATCTCGATACGAATCGGTCGAAAATGACCCGAAGAAAATAGCAGGCTCGATCTTTTCTTTCCAGAAAATACTACTTTATTCATGCGCATAGAGTCTATATCATAGACGCGATACCGTTTGATCTTTAAAACAAACTAGCGAACTGCCAGCAAAGTATCTGCTATCGCGTAACACCGTTTCTCGCGACGATCATTTCACGTTGACGCGCGTTTAGTACACGTTATCGTACATAGTTTTCGAACACCTACCGACGTATGAACTTTTCACGCTACGACTAATGATTGACGTTCAGGAAGAACGATCGATGGCGTTATGCACTCTCTTTACTTAACAAATAATATAGTAGCAACAGGATGAAAAATAGCCGAATTATACGCGAAACATCTTTTCATTATTTTCTTCTTTCATTTTTTCCGCGTTGTTTATGTACGAGTTATTTATCGTTTGATATACTGCGACATAGAAAAATATCTGAACCTATCGTAGAGAGCTTCTACGAATACGTGTTTTATAAAAAGCATTTCGAAATCTTGTTAGCACCGTAATGTACAGAGAACGTACACGCGAAATCTATAAATATTTACACGAATGAAACAAATTTGGATTTAGCAACGAGTCACAAATATCATCGTTACAACGATCAAGCTGAAAATAATTAGAAAATTTACGTAGACGTTATGAAATATATATTACAAGCTATATTTATCGACACGCCTTCAAATACCTTCGTTTATCACGGCGTATGAAATAGAAAATTGTTCTATCCGCAATTGTTGAAGTGGTCGCCACTTCTAAAAAAATTCTACATCTGGTCCTTTAGTTTTGTCAAGCACCGAAGCCATCGACAGCGTAAAAACAAAAGATAGGGTCGAAGGCAAACCATAAATTGTAGGATAGGCGACGATGGCTTCAGGGTTCTCAGTCATAAGGCAACATTGCCAGCGTGCGGATGTGGACCAGTTATCGCGACTTGTATTTACATTTCAGAATATTTAAAATATATTTTCTACCTTACACTTTACTCACGCATTTCTTTGCATTAAAATCACATCCACCTAATAATCTCAACAGCAATATCGCAACGCATTAGGTACAAGAATTGCAAGGAATTCGTAAAACGTAACGGATTTATTCGATAAAGTTTCGCTACCAATATTCGAACGTTACAGTGCCATCTCTTATCGAACAGCAGTTGCCCATCCAATTCTCTGAAACAAAAAAATTCCATCTACCATTAGAAAGATTACTCCTTACTTCAATTTTCTGTTCGAGACGATCGACGAGAGTAAACGATTCGCCCAGATGGCGCGCGCTATTCCCTTCTTGCTGCGCGTTCTTCGAGTTCTCGCGAGCGTCGCGTCTGACAAAATTAGCCGGCTGTCGTGTAATCAGCTTTGCGACGCGTTTCCTCGAGCACGTGAAAGGAGAGAACTCGTATATCGAGCTGGCTGACTCGTTCCCATCGATAGGAATAAATACATTTCCGATATCCTCTGCCGGCCGGTACCCGACGTTATTAAGAGCGGCCATTTAATAACTGCTTGATGAAAACTTGAGAAGATTCCTCATCGAAATGTCAAGATTAATAATGGTCGATATGTATCCGGATTGCCGTAGGAAGCTTTCTTACCACGCTGGAGAACAGAGACGGTGAAAGAGGGTTAAGGGTTGGGAAGGGCGTGAGAAGAAGAACGGCGTGGAGGACAAGAGGGGCAAGCAAGTCGGAGAAGCCACTCAGAAAGTAATTTGCTCGATGCTTGGGCGAACAGGGGAGACCATGTAGAAGCACGGCCGGGATACGTTCATAGATGAAGAAAAAGGAGGAAACAGCGTGGCGTGAAGGGAAGTAGAAAGATTGCCACAGAGACGGAAAGTGAGGGACGAAGATGGAAAGGAGAGAGGAAAAGATGGAGGAACGTCTTGCGCGCGCGAGGACCAGGGGAGAAAAAGAAAATCGGTGACTGCTTCCGTGCAGAGAAGAGGAGAATGCAAAATGGCTTTATAGGACGTTCCAATAAAAAACCACTCCCACGCTCCCTTTCGTCCTCCTGTTCGTCTGTGTAACGCCTTCATTTCCAAAGTAAATGAGGACGTAGCCTCCGTTGAACGCGCCGTTGCGAAAACATAAACAGCCGCCGTCGTGATAAAAGAAAAACGAATCGACGGTGGATGGGCTGGATGCAACGCGAAGAAGCTCGAAAAAGCTCGTCTTCCCCTTTTACGCTTTGTCGCACGGCCTGGCTTCGTCGAGAGAACGAAACGAGCAGGCAACGTCGATAGGTAAAGGGCGCTCTGGCTCTCGGTTCAAACGGTTCCACCGGCTTTTCTATCGGTTCGTGTTTCCTTTTATCGAATCGGCAAACGACGCGACTTAAGAACAGCGTGGCGCTGTCGAGAGTCACCGCCGCCACGGCGACACGGCAAGCCTTGTCACTTTTAATCCACGTCGCAGTCAAGCATTCACACCTCTTGCATTTCTTTTTGCTTTGTTACGTCGTTGGAACCTGTCATCTTGAATGATTTTATCTTAATACGCCTTTGTATAACGCGATTGGAAAATTACTTGAAAAGACCGTATACATGTGTAGCATACGTGACAGGAAGGATATATACGTGTATCGTTGCCTTGAACGCACAACATGAACATACAGGAGCGGTATTCGTAATTGAATACTCGTTCGTCTTTCCTTTTGTGCTCCGTTGAAGACTTGGCTGATTCGCGACATGCAAATGTATATCGATTTGAAAATCATCGTTATGCATGAACTTTTGTACAATAAGGAGGACTTTACGTATTGTGTGACAGTTATTTCTATATGGAGTTAGTTACGTTACTTGGAAAAAGAAATTGTTGTTTTAGTTGTTGCGCTATTGGTCTCGTATAACGCGGAAAATATCTCTCGCGTTATAGGTAATTCTACTGTACTTTTGTATTACTACAAAAGTTTGATATTATGAAAATGAAACGTAGAACGTTATGAAAGAACACTTGGTCGGAAAATAAAAGCGTGTGCAAATACTTTTTGCAGCCACTGGAATATCTTCGATTCCGAGTACAAATATTTCGAAAAGCAGCTTAATAGAATTAATCTACCGAGGGATATCGATTCTCTAAAAGCATTTCGACGCGTTCCTTTCGAACGCTGCCGCGTTTCCTTGTAATTGAAACAACGGTATCGGCAGAGCGAATCAAAGCGACCAAAGTAAATAAGAGACCAAGGAGGAAGAGTTAAGAATACGAGACAGTTTCCAAAAAAACATTTATAATCCGTTAACAAAGAGACGGGAACAGGAAAAGGAAGGAACGGGTAACGTTTAAAAACCGGCAATAGGAAAGCATTGGCGGAGACAAAGGAAACGAAAGAAAACGGTGAAAAAGGGACCAGCTTGCGACTTAAAAAGGAATTGTTTGCTGTTAATATTTTCACCACGCGTCATATTGTCACGTGCATCTCCCTCCTTTTTCTTTCTCCTTTTCTTTCTTTCTTTTTCTCTTTTTCGTTGAATATTAACCGTAAAAGTTTCAGTCGGTAGTTCAACGTGGATTTTGTGTCAGCCCACGGTAGCTAGGCGTGCGTTGACATGCCAGCAGAACAGAATAATCTCATTACGCGGCTGAAACTTCGGTCCCGGAATAATAAGGGGATATAAATGCAAATGAAAATTATGAAAATGAGCGATTAACCAGCCATTCCAGATACAAAACTGCCGAACCGGCTTGAAACTTACGATCGACTTCTCCTTCCGCCTGTCACCGCGCCCCTGCTTGAATAACATTACTCGCGCGTCGTGTACTTTCCACGCGCCAATTTGTCACCATGGCACGATCATCATCCGAGTGGATCTTAGTTTACGAGAATATCAATTCATGGTACCCGGCTGCATGTAAACTTCAAGATGACGACCTCTTTTGGAATTTTATTTTCTCATTTGCATACGAAATGCCGGATAAAGAACTTGACGAATCGATACAAGGACAAAGATAGTTCTCGTCTTTGGAATAGCGATAATCAAACGGTAAATTGATTACGAATATACATATGAGCTATTAGAAAGCGACAATGTTTTTATATCCTTGTGGATAAGGGTGAATGTACATAGATTCTCAAGATAATCAAGTTTAATGGAAAAGTTACAATTTTGATGTGTATACTCTCCGAGATTTATTAGAGAGATTTTACGCTATGGTAACTCCGCTAAAGAATGAAATCATTCTAGGTGTTTCTGTGTTACAACGTTCTAATTTTCTAAATTACGAATCTATCGAAAATACGTATTTCCAAACAGTAGCGTATAATATTTTCATTTTTTCTCGTCTAGTTCGTTGCCTAGAGTTCGCTGTACCGCTATATATCCACAGATCGCATAAAATAACTAGGTTCGATAAAAGGTGGAGGCAATTATCTGAACGCTGCCTTTCGAATAGTTCGCTGTCGAGAGATGTACGGAATGTTTTTACTGCGTCGATGGTGAAAAAAGCTTAGACTGGCGCGTAGTAGTTGCGCGGCGATTACTGTCAGTCACTTTTACCCCGGCGCAATCAGGGACGGTTTTGCGACGCGCGTATCACAGACGTACACCGCGGAAAACCATCGAGGCTGAGAGGTTCTGTCAAGTGTTCGACAAATACGCGACGTGTTTGCCGTCATCTTACGGTAAAATTTGATTACTCGTTCCCCCGTTGTCTGTCGTCGAGCTTGGATTGACGTAAATCTCCCCCTAGCCCTCCTTTGCTCGTAATACCACAACTTATGAAAAGTCTTCGCGTTTATCGCGGCTTTCCCGGTAATCTCCTTCGTCAGTGTCCGCGGAACGAAACGTAGCGCGACAGTCGGGATGAGCACACGATCGAACGCAAACTGTTCCCCTTTCTTAAACCTTCCTTCCCTATCAATTTTCCAGATGAATTGAAATTAACGCGTCATGAGGTGTGACAATGTCTTTTTTCAGAATATGCAGGATAAATGTCTGGTTGAAAGTTTTAGATTAATGACGTTTATCTTTTGAATTACGTTATCTCGTATTTCTTTCCTATATGACGCGATAAACATTACGATAATAACGTAATAAATCAATCACGCGCTGCTGTCTAAATATCGAAAATTTCTATTCCGTAACCTACATCGAATATTACATAGTTTTCACATAAAAAACGATTTTTCTAGGCTTAGTAAACGTATCATAAATCAAGAAAAAATTGTTGAAAATAGGAGCGTACGTATAGCCTACGTGGAATGAATGAAAAATCATTAAAAGTCGATCCGGTAGAGAGAAATGGGTAACTTGTTTTGTATTTTGTATTTTGTTACGGGCACGATACTTTTAAGAATATTCGTTACTTTTCAGTTATATATTATTACTTAAGAAAGCGACGATTTGGTATTCCAATTGCCACGTGCATCTATCAAAATTTCTCGCACGTATCTATATCGTCAGTTATTCAGCTCGCTAATATTCAGCTGTAAATTCCGGAAGGTCGCTTTATGCAAAGCGTTCAATTTTTCCAGTACGAAGCAGAAGCCTGGCTGACACGTATGTTTGTATAGTCTAGTCTGACCACGTACAAATGTTACATGAAATAAATATTGACTATCCATCTTCTTGCGTACACGTTCTTTTTTCCATTTCGTTCTGTTCCCCATACAGCTGCAGGAGTTTGCTTTTTCAAGATCTTTTGTTCTTGGGTTTGCGCGCCTATCATGCGTGTCGTCACAATGATGCGATCGAACGATTAAATTTAAATAATTCCAATAAACTGATGGATTATATAAAAATATCGATCGTGAATTACATTGTTCCATACATATACACGCCTTTATTCCGGTATTCTACTTGAGTTACACTCTTACATCGAAAATAATACCATTGAAAATGTTTCTAAAAATTCTTAACAAAATACATCGTAATACAAGCTACTGCAAATAATATATATATATATATATATCTGTTATTTGTAAGTAAGCAAGATGTTAATGCAATTATGACAGCTTAGATAAGAAACATCATCCTGTATATTTATGCGGTTTAACGAGACTAATGGGCAAGGACAATACAGTCCGTAAAAACAACACTTTCCATGAAGAGAATACATGGCCTTGCCCTTCCGTCGCATTTATAGTTAGGATCTTTTTACGTTGAAAATTTATACAGATATAAATTATCTGTGTATCTTTTTAGTTCCCGCAAATGGAAAGGATACTTCGACTTTATATTTAGATAAGAAAGAGGAGAACAAGGTAGTGCACTTAACGGATAACGTCTACGATCATATATTTTTCACATGGAAATAATTTATTCGCGTATTCGTACACGGAGAGTCTGTTACAGTTAAATTGACAAAGGTACATCGTCTAATTTTCCACCAGTGGTTGACTTCATAAAATTAGGCTCCAATATTGAACGGTAAATCACTGGTCTCGGATGTCTACGCACGAACAATTATCACCTAATGTCGTCTATTATTATTTTATTTATAACGATTGTTGTTAATTATCTTTTTCATCGATCATCTGTAACTGCACATGAGTCAACGGAACGTTTGAATCGGGAGAGACTCGTATCATTGTCCCTTGGAATATCAACGTTGTTTTGGTTTGCTAGGTCTAAAGGTAAACAAACTGCGGACAAAATATTATTGCTGTTATTTGTAATCGTCAACCGGAGTTACATTCGACCTTTTTATAATAACATCTGTCGATACAAATAGACGAACGTGCTCTCTAGAACAGTCATTAGAGTGAGTCATAGAGTCGAATAACGAGCGTATAATTGAACGGTTAAAGAGTCGAATAGTAGCATTGAGCGAGCGACGATTAGGATCAGAGTACGCTATCTCTGTACTTGTACTTAAAGTGATTTTAATATAATTGACTATTAGAATTTTATCATTCGTCTCCTTATTAAAGAAACCAACACGTTTAATATCCACCTCACATTTATTCATTATATATAACACGGTTGTTTAAAATAAAATCAACGATCCAAATTAAACGAAAGGAGATTATTTGAGAAAAGTAAATTTGCACGTATGCAAATGATTATGAACTATAGTACACATAGTAGCTAGTTGACGAATTCCTGTCGTACTTTTACCGACAAACAATTATTTAATTATTCTTCGATTTTCCTGTTTGTACGAGAATGAAATACCTTCCACTTCGTAAGGCATCGCACACAATTTTATGACGATATTTACGCGTCTATATTTCTCGGTCGTTTCAACGCAGCGTAAATAACAAATACGCGTGAAATTTGGCGGACCGAAACGCTCTTGCTGAAAGGAACCATATAACCTTTTTTCCACAGGGAATAGATCGATGAATAGCGCGTTGGGATTTATAGCCCGCGGGGTTGAACGCGTGTACGCGGTAAATTCGAAAAATTCATCAGTGAATGGTCGGACAAAAGCACGAGGCTTAATGGTATCGTTGGAAAGTGAAAATCGACAATCTGCTAAGAATGGCCGCTGTTATATCTTATTACCGAACAAATCATACGTTTTAATATCGAAGTTCGAGATATAAATCCGACGGATAGAATCTGCGATTAGTTTTGCTTACGAGGAATATAATATGTAAACGCAATTATATCGTAAAAACGTCGTTTTCTTAATGTATTAGGTTGTCCAAAAAGTTTCTTTCGTTTTATAAGGTGATAATAGACGAACAACAATTTCTGTCTTATATTATTTTATTGAATTAGGTATAATCCATTTCGTTCTACCACCATTCTTACGTTCGCGCATAATTCAAAAAACTAATATAAAACAAAAAACATTGTGCGTCCATTATTTTCTTATAAAACGAAAGAAACTTTTCGGACAACCTAATATATTTGTTTATGGGGTATCGTTAGCAATATCGATGTTGAATTCGTGGTGTCGTTGGATTGCCTTGAATTCGGTGATCGTGAAAGAAAGCTCGTCGACCAAATCGAAAGTTGGCACGTGTGACCAACGAGCTCCAGCCAGGCGAAAGGATAGAAAAACAAGGAAAGAGCGAATGGGTTCGTTTTAATCTGTGGCTAGGAGCACCGGTAACTGCCATCTTATTGGTCTCCCATATTGGCTTCTCCGGTGGCCGCGTCTAAACCCCGGAACTCATGGCGATACCGGCCAATCGATCGTTCTTTGTTCCTACTGGAGAAATCCCGGAGGATTTTCGGTCCAGTAGGGCCTGGGTTGCTTTGTTGTTCGAACTACCTCGCAATATCGGTGGAAAAATAAAGTATCGACATCTTTCTTGATATAATCTCCTGTGCTTTTGAAAGCAGAAGAGTTTTCCACTTTTATTCCCATCAGTGTATACTTACTTACCTCTGTGAAACTTAAAGCGAATCTAACCTCACCTCGGACTCCCAGCCGGATGAAAGGGATGACGATAGAGGGATATAGGGGAAGCGGATGAAACGCGTTCGCGTATCTATCGAACGCATACGTATGTACGCCAAATCCTTTAGCTTTCTGTATTTTAATACATTCCGATAAAACGCAACAAAATTTACTCGTTCGAATTTAGTCAATTTGCAACAGTCAATATGCAGGTACGTTGGACTAAAAGAAAAATGGAAAAATCGTGCATGTCCGTTCGAACGATATTACAAACATAAAATATTTTTTCGTTGTTAAACGAGCTTGAAAATTAAAATTTTTTCACCAAATGCTTCACCGTGCAATGTTTTTTCTTTTTTTTTCTTTTTTTTTTTTTTTGGCAGTTGATTTTACAAGTAATCCAAGGTAATTGAGCTTTGGAAATACGAAGGGAAATTCTTGAAATTAAAAAAGATGATTCTATCAACAATTTGGTGCGTTAGTGTGAACACTAGGGACGAAGATTTGAAAAGTAATTATCAGATCTGAATGTTTATGTCGCGATTGAAAATAAAATTGTCAGGATATTCCCTACTCTGATTTTAGAGATTTCGAAATTTATTAAATACACCGCGTGATACTGGCAGGAATATATCTTTCCCCATTTGAAACGCAAATATTTTCCTCTTTACGGAAATCTATATTTCGATCCTTTACATTTCTAAGCTAACGTAAAACGAGCATCTCGAAATATCCACGCTCCATTTTGAACTTTATTTCGTCCTCCTACAATTTCGTTTCGGAAAACTCGAGTCACGTTTTGAAATCGGGATAATCTGCGTCCAAATCCTGTTCTTATTTCCAACCAGCGACTTCTCCTTAGTGAAATCCACGTCAACCATGAAAGATTTGACCTATTCCTATCTGCTCAGGATTCTCGATTCACAATTCCACTTTTATAAATTGAGGCGATGAACTGTTCGTTGTATAGACTCGCCTCCTTTTATCTTTCAATTCTTCTTTAACCTTGTAATTTTTCCTATGAATAGGTATATAGTATTTCTGGTAATTATATATATACATATATCCGAATGATATTATCTTTCATATTTTACTTCACTTTTACCGTGACAGTTAATTAATAGTCTCTTGCTATTGTTATCACACGCAATTCTTTATCAGAACAATGACCACTTTTATTATCACTTAGAAATTATACGAGTCTCTCATCTACAAGTATAACACGAATGCGTTAATCAGAGGCAAACTGTTCTTGCATTTTGCAACTTTCGTCTCGAAAGACGATCGACGCGTCCCGATGCTCCCTAAGAGACACAGAGGATCGATGTCGTCGTACGGTTTGTCAGAACGATTCGAAAGGTGTGTTCGATCTAGCAATGGAACAATGCTTAAGTGACTGTTATCGCGTTCGAACACAAGCCGCTAGGCGTTCCTGACCTATTTCCTGAAAGGAATTCTGCGGATGGCTATATTACATTTCCTATTCGAACACGTACTACAGATACGCACCATATGGTCTGCCAACTATACAACGAGAAATAAATTTTCTATTATCGATTTCGATTAATTACTTACTAATTACTTATTGATCGACGGAAGAAACAATCTTCTAGCTGCGGGTGATTTTTTCACTTTTCTCTATTAAATCGAGGACTAAGTTTATCGTCTATTGTTTCTTTTCGTTATTTAGATTCACCATAAGCGTTACGTTAATGAGATGTAAAACGAAGAACAAACTTCTCAAGTTTTTAAAGTGAATCAATCTTCGGACATGTAACGATCAGGAGAAAGATACCGTGTGATACTACGATAATTAAGCGATATTTCAGACCTTCTTCAATCTCTAACACAAAATTTACATTTATTTAAGAGATCGTCGTATTGAATCAGTGGCGTATTGATCTAGAACCGAATAACAGTAATCAGGAGGGAAACGCCACGCGATACTGCGATAATTAGCTGAAATTTCAATGCTTCTAGTAGCGGCACAGTAGGCATTAGAAACGTTATCGCCATCATCTGGGGATAAGCGGAATATTAAATTTTAGTGGCTCAGAGTTCATATCGAAAGCCACCAGCCGGAAGTCACTTTAGCTCCAGCTTCGTATCGCACGTAGTAGATGATAAAATCATTTTAATTCCGATTTCTCTGTGATACTTTATTTTCGTTAACGGAAAAAGCTTTTCGCGTTTTCAACTGACAATACGTTCTAGACGAATATCAAACGCTTGGAAATATTGATTTTTCCTTGATCCTTTTGACGAGAGAACAACAAACGAAAACCTTTTATTTTGTACAACGGTGCAAACAAACAACGACTTGACAAAGATTAAGAATAAATATTCCGACGTCCATTCATTAACAGAACGTTCCGTTTTGTTTTATGTAAAAGTTGTTGTGTTTGACAGTCACATGGCAGGAATTGTTGGTAAACTCGAGGTCATTTTGATTGAACTTTCGTTATCGCTTCTTTGATAAAAGAATTATGTAGAGTCTGTAAAATTCATCGACACTGGTATGTACATATCGTGAGAGAATTGTTCGCGTTTATCACGTACAGTCAGTTGCAAAAGATTACTTAAAATCATCGAATTTTGTGCGTCTGATTTATCAAAATATACAAAAACACACTTAGTTGCAAAATCGGTAACACCTACATATCGACAGGAAATGATTCTTTTGACAATTTTTCCTAAACTTTGAGAATTACTTTTATGTTACTTATCCTGATTTTTAAGATTTTCTTTTTATAAAAGTAGAATAAACGGAGTTATTTATTTTAACGTTTGTTTATGTTTAATGAAGAGAAATATTCAAACAGTCGTATATATTCTAATATTTCGAATCGAAAAATGCAGATACGTATTGTACGATGCAGATATTTGATGATTGACTGTACACCTCTGGACTCGATGATTTACTAAAAAATATATGTTTACGAAATTTGAGACAAAAGAACCTATATCGATCTTGCTAAATCTCTAATTGAGTGGACTGCAAAAATCAGGTTTCATCGATAAACGGCGATCATTTGCGTAATTGCGAGTACTGAAATGACAATGTGCAAATCAGCATTAATGAATCTGCGATACAAAATTGATTATACAATTTGCTGATAAAGTACTCGTACTAATATCCGAAGCTTTTGTTTATTACAATTATTTGATCGAACTCGCTCGAGTGCGTAAACACAATTGTAATTGGTCAACGTGATAATTTAATCGATTTAACGAATTATAGATGCGTCAAATTAAGTACTGTATATAGAAAGAACGACTAGTAGCGTTTGCGTTAATCCGTTAAGGATCAACATGGATGTAGTTGATGCAACATCTCATTTGCAATTTTTTCTTTTTTTTTTCAATCAAGCGATATTATTGAATTCTATTTTTCTATCTTCACTATGAAAAAATATTAATAAAGAAAAAGTATTTCTTCTTTCGAGGTGAACTTCTCTTTTAATAATCAATGCAATGATATAACAGCACGGATTACAGTACATTAAAATTAAAAACGAAAAATATATTAAACATAATATCGTAAACCAGATATGAAGATTCATTTATAATGGGATCTTCTGTTCCAATGGATCTTAATTAGCGATGTCAGAACAACAGCAGTCTGCTTAAAAGTTATCTTGTAGCGTATTTTTACCATTAGTCTTGAGAAAGATGAATAATTTCTAAGCTCGAAGAAAATATAGTATTAATAACATTATGCTAAACCATTTTTTAAAATCATATTACACGGTATTTGTGTACCTGTATTAAGAAAGTAAACTTCTGCAAAGTATTTATTACTGTAACGCTCTTTTACCAACAGAATATGTAAATTAGCTTTACTCACATTTTTCAACAACGTTACGTTCGTACGCAGAAATTTTCCCGAATAGGTAATCACTACTGCATTACCGATCGCTTGCAGAATATTGCTCGTCTCATCGAAATGCATAATTCGTTGGTTATTCCGAACGATGGGTTTCGTCTTTTTACCTGCAGAACCTTCGATTTTTTGAAAAGCCGATGAAATTTCGCCACAAGCAAAAAAAAGAAAAAAAACAAGAAACAAGCAGAGTCGAAAGAGGAAAAAAAGGAGAAGTAAGTGAGGGATAAAAAACGCGGAAGTTTTTCCCCGAGGCTGGTGTGCACGCAAAACGGCAACAAAGAAAAAAACGAAAGTTCGATAACAACCGGCTGTGTTCTTATTTTTCTGGGTCCCATCGATCATCAATAATTCATCGTTTGTAATCAAATTCCCATTGAGAGTCGCGGCTTTTTCTTCCATCAGCGGTCTCGCTTGAAAACCTATCAGTGAAATTCGTCGGACGAAAGGAAACTTGTAAAAAGGCAGAATAGGGGTTGTTGGGTTCGTTGAGTTAGGTGTTGGTGATACGAGACAAGTGTCGTCAAGAATTTCTCTAAACTCTCCCTTGAGGTTAACATAGAGAGAGGAAGGAGAGAAGAGACAGAGGGAGAGAGAGAGAGAGAGAGAGAGAGAGAGAAAGAGAGGAGGAAAGAAAGAAATAGTAAAAGAGGAACCGTTCACGCGAATGTATTCCTTGGAGGTAGCGTAATTCCGTGACCGGATATCCCAACTTCCGGTTGGCTTTTGTGGGGAACGCCATCGACGAATCGACCAAGGCAAAGGTAGAACGCGAAAGATTCGCCCTTTGTGCTTTCCACTTCATCACGGGGATCCGAGTTTTCCTGGAGGAAAGAGACAGACTCACGGAGAACATTTTTTCAGTCGAAGATCTCTTTGACGTACACTGAAAAGCAGTTAAACCGAAAGAAACAATATTAAGTGGCCGGAAGTGTTCTTTACGCGCTTCTAAAGAACGACATAGGATCGCAGCGGTTAAACGTCTGTCATAAATTGTAGTTCTTAGTGCGGTAACGTGATTTTTTTCCATCTTCTAGGTTTTCGTTTTTTATTGTGAGGAGAGTGTTATTTCGTGTTTTATTTTAAACAGGAGTAAGCTAATATTTAGTAGGTGCGTGTTTAAGTGGATTTTTGATGTAGTGGGGTGGTATAATAACTAACGTTGGCGTTAAGTTGTGTACCAGATTAACTACAGCAATAGTTATAATATACTTCGTGTTCTTATCGTTCATCAATATTGAAAATAAAAAATACGATCGAGTCTAACATGATTCGAAGAAGGTAGTCGAATTGAGTGTAATAAACTCGTTGAATCGAATTTCACATCACGCGCAATTTGTGTCATTTGATTGCCATCCTAGAGCCACATATTTGAAGTCTGTCAGTTCAATGAATTTCTAATGCAATTCTATGTATATAGTGGTAGTTTTTTCTCGTGATTTTGTTATCGGGATCGCGTTTGGCGAAGCTCGAGCAAGTTCGATCGATGAATTATGTTGGAAAGTGACATCAATTACGGGTAGGCAATATCCGTCGTTTAATTACGTCAAGCATTATAGTACGTAGGTTGGTATCGCAAAACTTATTAGCACGCTGCGATACTGATCTATGCGTCCTATTTGATATTCACGTATTGCATACTATCATTAAACAAGTACATACGTATATTGCTAGGGGAACTACAAACTCAATAACAGAACAGCCCTACGAAACATGTGAATCGAGGATATGAATTCCCTTCTTATTTAGCGTTCACCGAAAAAGTGTAAGTGTTGTTGCGTATCACAATTGCTTAAGGTCACAATTACTCGTATAATATTTCATTATGGATTATAGGATAAGCGCGTGGTTTGATATAATAAATAGTGTATAATCCTTTGAATCGAATTTTGAAGGAATTATATCGAAGGAAATGATAAGACGTGTATCAGGGCCTTTTCGTTAAATTTTAATTACAAGTTCTATAATTACTGGTAACTATGTGAATGTGTTAATATAGAACAACAATGAGAATTCGTAAAAGTCTTGATTCTTATTTTATCTAATATATTAGGTTCATGATTTTAATCACTTCTCGTGTGCAGAACACGTTCTTAAGAAAAAGTAATAAGAGTAAAGAGATTAAAGTTATCTGAAACTACAATCGTATTAGATAGATGGCGGTTATAAACTAATTTTCGTAGAAAATATAATTAAAATCCTATTTCTAGATTATATAAGGCAAAATTTCACGGTACTGTGTTAATTTATATTATATCCATATCGCAAATTGTTTAAATATAGATTCCTGTCGAAAATTTTCTTGTCGCATTCCAATTTGCGATATACTGAAACGTGCGATGTAAATATTTTATGTAATCTGTACGATAACGTATGAAATTATTTATTCAATTTAGGAAAATTGATCTATCGTTTCTTGTTTCGTCATGAATTTTTAACAGTTGGAATATTGGTTTATATTTGTCGTGGCAATTGTAGGTCTCGTCGATACTCGCGTTTTCCCAGATAAGCTTGTTATTTTGGCGTTTTTGCGACTGTTCGAGAGAACGTTGTATTGCATCGACGTTATTATCCATTTGTTGATACTCGTGGTAAACTGCAGATTCAAAACTATTCGAATCGATGGGACGCGAATCGAGGCAACGTTACTTCGCGACTAAACTGTTGTCTTGGTAACGAGAAATAAAGCGCAATCTGTTATTGTCTAATTTTCTTTGAGTTTTCCGTTAATTTTCTTGTACCATTTGATTAATAAATAGATTACAGATATTTATGTATTTATGGATAATTAAAACATGTGTCGTGGATTATTTATCTATTCTTGAATATTGTAAAAGTATGAATTATCATAATATTAGTTATTTTATTTTCACACAAATATTCTTGGATTTATTTTTCTATTCTTGGATCTAATATTTTTTGAAAGTGATACCCACATATATCTTTGGTTATAAGAAATTCCTTTCTTCATCTAAATTTTATTAAAATACTCTTTTCTAGCTACCAAAGGTATTTCGTTACTGCTTCATAGTTCGTTGAAACGATTGTAAAATTTTGACACTTTGATGACACTGTTATATAATAAGTAAAATTCTCGGAATATTATATTTGCATTTGAAATGAATAAGATAAACAATCAAATTATCGGCATTTCAATCCAATCATTTGAACTCGCATCGATCAAACGGAGGCATTTTTGAACGTGAATATCGATGAGAATCATTATCGATTTTATTCAAATCTGTAATCTGTAATTACGATTTGCTACGTTTAGTAATCTAAAGTGTGGCAATTTTTTCTCTTCGCACAATTTTAAATATTATTCCGTTAAATATACGTATACATAATTTTCAAGGTTGCTTTCGTTATTAACAAAAATAGAATTTGCAAATTAAGACATGTATATCGTTTAAAGGAAAAAGAAAAACCAACATATTGTTAGATTCACGTGATTTTAATTAGAATAAGCGTCGAGTATAAAGCAGACGGCGTTGCACGTTGTACTAATAAATGCTTACTCATAAATTAATTTCTATTACAAAAGCTTCGCTTCTATTTCGTTCTGTGACATGTATAATTACATCTCTTGGATTCCGGGGTTTTTATAAATTCAGCAGCTTCTAAATCTGTATTTCGAATAATGATTACAAATTTATTAAGTTGAATTAGAAATAAAAGTGTCTCCTATTTATATGTTTGCCATTATAAATTATTTATCTTTCAGAAAGCGAGACACTTTCAATTTAAATGCATAACGAAATTAAGAAATTTACAAACGACTGAGTTGATTAATTCGATTCCTGAGAATCTCGATTTACACTGACGAAAATCTTCAAGAGAAAGGACAAACTATATATAACTGTATATAACTATAACTATATATTTCCTTAATTATTTGCCATGACAAATTTTTATATCCTTCTTCAATTTCTTTTCTCAATATATAATTATATTGCATTAAACATTAGCTTAGAATTATGTTGTAAAAATATGATATTTTATATTTGTACATAGGAACAGTCTCTAAGTGTTAAACGTTTCTTCGTATGACATTTATTTCAGATTAATATATTGAGATGATTCTATAGAAATATAAAAATTTATTAGTATCGTGTAAAACAACTTCTTCGGTCGATGACTCTCGCAAAACTCGAAATTACATTCTTTTCAACCATTTTATTAATTTCGATTCTTGGCATAGTAATAAAACACTTCTTTTTTGCGTCAACGTTGGTCAAAGTACATCGTGGTTTGCGCAAACGTCAACGAAGAAGAATTCAAATTCTGCAGCGTTTCAGACACCTTGAGAGAGACATCCACTTCATCGATTCACATCACAGCCTTTCCTACTGTAATTATAGATGCTAAAGATCGCAAACGCGATCTGAACGTAATCACTTTGACGAGTTCAATAAATGGTTTATTACTTTAAATGAAAAACACGTTAAAAAGATTCACGATATAATGTTGCAATTAAAGATGAAATTTTTGTACATGACAATTCGATGCCCAGAGACTTAATAATTTTGCAAAAATTGTTAGTTGCACGATCGAATATGGAAGATTACTTAGCGTTGATTCACTGGAATTGCAACCCAAACGATATTTATTCGATTTGACAAGGAAAAATGATTTTCCGACAAGAAGCCAATGATTTTTCGAGTAGGTTGATTAATCGCGTTCGATTGGCAGAGATAAAAATACAATTCCTTGTTACACAGAAAACGGAAAGCGCAGAGGTAACAAGCCAAACATTGAAATTTCCATGAAGACAAAAAGAGCGCAATATCGAATGGAAGTCGTTAAGTTTCAGCGGACATTGCAAGTTTCGCTGGTTAAATTGAATGGACCGAAGAAGGCGTGTGCGCGCTTATGCGCGCGTTTCTATGTGTGTAGTTGGTAGTTCACTAACAAGGTATGATTAAAGCGAGTCCGTTGAGCTAAAAGATATTCCGTTTTTTGCTCATCCTTGCAAAAACATCTTGTTATAATAGCCTATGTATCTTTTGCTAACGATGTCACGGCCAATCGGATTACACGCGAATAAAGGAAAACGCTATCTCTTACGGGCGAATTAAAAATAAGATCGTAACAAGGAGGCATTAAAACACGACCATTTATTTCCTCAAGTGAAACACCGTGAATATTATAGAAATGATATAACTTCTTTACTGAAGTAACATCTTTCATTAAACAGAAGGATGATTTTGTTAACTTGCAGACGATTACTCTTGCTAACTACAATTTCGATCGAGTTCAAACAATTTTTAATCATATATGGTCGATTGTGTCAACGTTGTTAGTGAAATTTTACACACCACGTATTGAAAATTACCAATATCAATGCAGGTCTATAACCAAATTCTATAATTTCATCGAATCGAATCGAATCGAATCGGTCGTATCAGCAGATATACGCACGTCCCATCCTTCAATCGTTGTAATCTTTACGCGAAAAAGATCGCAATAGATCCTTCATTGTTATCTCAGCGTTTAACATTCCTGCTCGATACGTTCAATTGTCGTACGCGGCGAATACTCGCGGAAACGTAATAACGCCTATTACCGTTTACACGTGCCTGCTTTGTTCAACGTGGCTGGTAAGCAGCAGCCAACGAATGCCGATGCGAGTATATCGCGGACGTGGAGCGGAATCTCGAGGAGGGAATAGTCTCCTGACAAGGGGTTGAAGGGATGGGAGGGCGATGTAGAACGGGTTCGCGACACAATAAACCATTCCACGGAAGGCAAAACACAAGCCCCGGCGCCGCCATAACCGAAGCCCAACGTGCTGCTTCATTATGCGGTGCGACGTGGCAAAGTGCCAAGGCCTTTGATAAAGGGGGTAGCCACGTCCTACCAGATTCTCACCCCGTTCCACCGCCTCCGCCTTTCCGCCCTTTCGTCGTAACACAGGGCTTCTGTCCACCCTCTGACGCACATCCTTGACTCGTACACAAGCAGCTACTACTTACTGGCTCGAGTTCTGGACAAAGAATGGAAAGCTGCCGAGGGCGAGACAGCTTCCGATGCATGCTTTCTCGTCTCTTTTCCGCCGTTAGCTTTTTCCGGTCACGATGAACCTCGACCCCTGTCGCTCCTTTGGTTTCTTAGAGGGTTGGTTTTTAAGCGGATTTCAATTTCAATCAGCGAGAATACGAGGTTTCGGAAAATTAGTGTTCTTTGAGAGAAAAAGGAGGAAGATGACGCGTTTGTTGGAGATGAAAGATGTAAGTTGCGTGTTGTAAGAAGATTCTTTAGATCGACCTAGAAATGATCGTCGCGTATAAGAGGACTGAGTATGAGTTAGTTGCGGAAGATCTTTCGGACGATTATCTGATTAATTTGATAACATAGTAATTTGATGATTAAAACAGCAACGCTTTGGAAAAAAAGCCGATTTTCGTAAAGTAAAATCGTGTAAAGTATAAAAATCAGACGTATAACAATAGATAAATAACTAAATGGTTGAAGGAAATAGCTCGTGCAAGCTAAAAATGGCCATTTGAAGAATTTTTGTACTGTAACGTAGCATGCGACTAAAAGGTATTAAAAGATTAGTCGTCGTTTTAACGTAACTGCTATATGAAGTTATTTTTATCATGGGCAGGATTTATGATACTATTATGTAAGTACGTTTTATTGTGATTGCAATGAAAAATTACTGAAGCAGTGTTTAATACAATATTTGTATGGCAGATTAAACTGGTGACTAATTAAACGTTTCTTGTTTAATACTAAACGTGTATTTTATAAAATCCTTAAAATGTTACGGATATCGTAAATGGAAGATAAAATGAAAATAGAAGAAAGGTATAATTTTAAAAATATAGTTATCACCAAAACTCACGTTGAACGAAGGAGTCCATCATTTTGGTCATACGTGTTTTTCGTCAGAGTAGAAATCTCACTTTGAAACTCTCAGATTAATTCTGTTTACTGATAAATTGAAACTATAAAAGTTCCCATTTTTCGTATCTGCGGCAATTCTGCATGCAATACTCGTGCTATACATCGAAGAACTCGATAATAGAGAAAATCAGATACCGATCGAAGGTCAGCTTCTGCACGTACAGATAGCCACTAAATGTTATGATCGATACAAACAAAATTCCTGTTCATTACAATGTATGTATAATACCGCACGATCTTGTCGAACATTGCATGTTAAATTATTCATTGGAAATCACTCACGCACTTCTATATCTATATACATTTTACAATCCTGTTGAGAATATTAATAGTATTTTGTACACTATATAATACTGATCTCTACTGATCAAATTTATAGCCTCTTCAATCTCATCTTCTTCGTTTGAAATTTACTTTAGCATTTGTTAGAAATATTTTAAATAATTTAATATTCTTGTTTAAGATTTTTCATAGAATTCTCATCTTCCAAATTCTTATTTCAACATATGCTTTTAGATAGAATCATATACTTCTAATCGTATTATTTCTAATTCATTTCAATTATTACAACGTATATGTAATATATTGCAATATGAAATATATATTTACTGCGTGTCGCATTATAGCATACTGTATCGGAATGTTCGTATTTTTAGCTTTTTTTTGCACAACATATGTGGAAAGGAAAGCGATATGTATGTATATTAGAAACTACTGAGTCATAGTTTCCTTTACCAGAAAGGAACTATTGAAAACTTAACAGAATATAATCATTGTTAGGCAATTTCCATCGAAGAATTGTTCGGTCAGCGTGCGCCAGTGAGAGAGACACGTAGATTCATACATATGTAGATATCCATATAAGTAGAGCTTCAAGGAGAGATTGTTTAGTTTTAGTTTCTCGCTAATACCGTTCAGTCAGTCTCGAGTGTCTACTTGTACTAAAAAATGTACGTTATTGTGAACTGTTTCATAAGAAATTGTACTTTCTTGATTTTACGTTAGAAGCGATTACTTGTTAATCATCATAGATTATCAAATTTTGTGAATCTTTGAAAAGGTATTTCGAATGAAAAATATTTCTTACTTTAATATGTAAATGATCGAAAAACGAAAAGCTAGTAAACATAAATCGATTTCTGAATTTGCTTTAATTGTTCAATTATGTTATGGATCGTTCAATTATGTGCAGCTGTATAAGCCAAGTTTATAGTAGATAATTATAATCGGTCAATTAAAAGATAGTATCTTGGTAGAAGATTGAACTACCTACGAAATGTTATAGGAATCACTATACTTTAGATATCGTAGACATTCTTCTGTATTATGTGGATTCTCTGCAATTTTGCATTTTTAAATGTCTCACAAATGAATAATAATCCGCAGTTGATGGATGTATTTCCAAAACACAAAGCGAAGCAGATAGCATGTTAGTCGACATCGAATGTGTCGATAAGATGCAAGCTATCTCTCTTGATTTTTTATATCATGGCTATAGATCGCAAAACATCTAACGACGACTCACGTTTTCTCGTTAGGATACATCTTAGTATATCTGCAATTCTTCTTCTTTAGATGTGCCTTTACTATATACGTAGCTAGCAACAGATTTTAAGCAAAAATACATCTTAAAATTTTGAGACTCTGAGAAGTGATTCATAAGGAAAGGAAAATGAATTTATTTTCGAAAAATATTCGGTAGGAAGATTTATAGGAAGGAAAAGAGACGGCTACATCCAGTAAAATGAAATCTACGAAAAAGAGGGGATTATGCTCTTGTAATGTATTATTTCAAAATACACATTCGTGATTAAGTTATAATTGCGTAAAGAATCGATTCAACTTTTTATACGATAACGTTTACGAATATCTTTATTATTAGGGAAGAAAGGGTAGACAGAGAATGCGCAGAAGCACCCTTTTGAAATACGTTTTAACAGCGGAATTTCCTTTTAAAAACTCGAATAACTTGGAGAAACTTTATATTTCACTAACTTTAGATAAACTTACTGGTGCATTAATAATTTTTCTTCCTAAAAATGTTACGGTCTACGAATTCTACTGAAAGTCTCGTGGCATGGAAGCGGTGATACTCTTTAAAAGTTACTTCAAATATTCAGCGTCGTAATATACAACGAATGTATCTGTTGTGGTTGCAACGTGGTACTGTGACATCTATTTTACTTTTAATCATTCAACGACAGTTCTATTTCGTTTCAACTCTGTCCCATTTCGTTTTCCACATTTATTTGATTTATCTTTCTCGTTTATTCGATTTATCATTTTCGTCATTCTATCAATCGTGCTCGTGTGATTTGTTCGATATAAATTCTCGATTGAACTGTATGTATTGAGGATACGTAAACATAAATTCAACGACGACATAGAATACAGTCCTATACGAACGTATTGGCCTACGATAAGTGGAATTTCGAGTACAATCAATGTGTACGGTAATCTGGAAATAAAGCCAGGATTAATGTTATCTTCAAGTTCGATCATTTGTCCAAGCAACGGGATAATACGTATAGTTAACGTCGTACCCGATTTAACCTATTACCTGATTTTTGTTTCGTATTAATCAGTATATCAATCAATAAACGATAACGGATAAGTAGAACAGAGTAAAACTTGTAGTTACTTGTTAGGATATCTTGTACAAATGTTATGTAAATCTTATAGAAAGGTTTAATCAGTCAGGCAAATACGTTATATTTAAATTATTGTCATAGACTTATTTCTTGATTGTTCAAATTAATTATTTCTATCATGGAGTGAAATACCTGATCCGTTAATAAATTTCTACGCGTTAGATTTATCTCATAAACAACGAATATATCATTTTATTTTTACTATCCTCTGCCAATGAATCAAATATCTTATTTGCCGCATCACTTCGAAATTTTTATCATTTTAATAACAAAATTTCGATAATATACGCATGTTTTTACGTTCTTTAAATTATTTAACGGTTATTCGTAAAAAAACAACTTTCCAAATATAATATCGGAACAATTTACATTCGGATATTAGTAATACAATAAAATTCCAATAATTTCAAATATCGTAAACCTTGGCGAAACTGTAGTAATTCCTGCTGCGTTGTGAAAGTAATCCGCGATCCAATATGTATATCAACAGACGATTCTTTTATTAGAAACTTATAATATTCAATTTTCTTCTGCCTCATTTTCCTAGCAAATCTACCACATAAGTCCTATACGAAGATCTTACCGTTTCT
The DNA here is from genome assembly GCA_014825975.1 of Bombus haemorrhoidalis. Lineage (NCBI taxonomy): Eukaryota > Metazoa > Arthropoda > Insecta > Hymenoptera > Apidae > Bombus > Bombus haemorrhoidalis. The sequence continues at coordinate 659,937 of CM026166.1, read as the reverse complement.
TCGCAGTTTAACGTTGCATTGGTAAGAAGTACTTTTAATCAACGCTCGATGCTTAATTATTAGTATTCTGTTGCCGTCGAGCCTCTTTAAAAATTTTTCCACGATCAATTTCTCGTCGCAATCGAGTTGCGAAAGAAAAGAGTATCGTAAAATTCTATCTGAAAGTTTCGCGAGTTCAAAGAATCGTATATACGTACATAGCCAATCGGCAGCACTTTATCTGTCGAACATTTCTCCATGTTGACTCGAAACGCGACGAAAACGTTTTTATCGCATTATCCGCAAGAAAGAGGTGAAGCTGAGACAATTAACAAAATGAGAAAGCTCTGGCAACATTTCTTAATCATATTTCAATTAAGAAGGTCGGAGGTGTACGTCAGCGCAGAAAATTCCATCGCGTTTCCTCTAGCGGCATCGAGACGCCGCTGGTAACATCGGACGAAAATCTCCCATTGCGGAGGAAAAGATTTTAACAAAACGTCAGTTACTCTAATAAATGTAACAGATCTTCATCGAATTACGGCGAGAATTATTTTATCCATAAAATTCAACTGTTTCGCGATGTGCTAAGAAAGAAATTTGAAAAAGGACCATCTATTATATTAGGTTGTGTAATAAGTTCGCTCGCCATCCGATATTATTGGGTTGGCAACTAAGTGATTGCGGACTTTGCCATTAGATGGTATTGAGAAAATCCGCAATCTCTTAGTTGCTGAACCCAATACATCGTAGGGTGTATTTTACGAGTATAAGATTGCGTCTCATAGCTATAAAACGATCCAAACCATTGAATTCGTATATTTTATGGTTACCGTGATTACCATGTTTGATATAGTATTGAAAAACTATTTATGTAATAAAGCTTCTTCCACGAAAGAAAATTTGAGAACGCCCCTATAGTTCTGCATACTATGCGAATTTCGTGCATTTTTCTATCACTCAGTTCCTCATACCATTGTTAAATATATAGAATATCCGAAGTACCTATAATACCTGTGCTGTAGCGAACCTTATGTTCAGATGGGATACATTTCTACTTACGTTGTATTTCTCTATTCGCGAAAATGTAAATGCACATAAACATTCGCAAACTATTAATAATTTGTGAATAACAAGAAGGAGAAGAGTAGGATCAAGCAATTGTAAGGATTAAATATATACTAATCACTAACCATGTATTTAGATATAAAAATTAAGATACTTTTGGAAAAATCGTACCGACCAGTTTAATTTCCAAACGCCCCACTTATAAAATTATTCCTTTTATATGTTTCTTACCATTTTATCATACTTTGACACAAAAACATAAAATATCATAAAAGTTTGTCAAGCACTCGAAGTTTTAAGGATAACACTCATAAAGACGACACTCATCTATTTAACTAGAGAAAAAAATTACTCGCAATTGACATTGATTGCGTATGTCTCGATCACGTGCAGGCCGCATTCACGTGCAACGTTCGAATGACTGTCGTTCGCATGACGGAATTACGGCGGACACGATTTCTTCCGGTGATACGCGACTGTCGCTCGTATAATGTTCCCTATCCTCTGCCGAAGAGAATACCCTGTGATCCACTTTCTTTGTAAACTGCCGTAAAGCTGCGTCTCCTGTACACGCCACGGCGAACGTACAACGTATTTCGTATCGGGATATCGAGAAACAAAATGGAGAAAGGAAGGTGGTAGGTGGTATCTTCGCGGCAACAAAGTTTTCGAACCTCCGCGCGTATTTTTCTATCCAGCTTATATAACCTTATAGCCGAATGTTTCGCGGAGATTACCTGTCAGGATACGTATTACCCGTTGGAATGATTTTTCTCGAGGTATTTCGAACGGAGAAACGACGCGTTTCGGCGAATGCCTTTTAAACGCGTCCGTTTGTCTTGTTTCTATCTGCCATGTCTCTCATTTACGTAACATCTTCACGTCCAGTGGCTATCAACGTATGTATAATCAAACGCAGGCCAAATGTTAGTGTCCTGTGACATCACGTTAGTTTCATACGCAAATTGCTCTTTTACGTAAAGTTTAGGAACTTGAAATTTTTTACCAAAAAATGTCAGTTACTGATTAAAGTTACTGGTAAATTTATGTTGATAACAAGATGTTAAATATTAGTATACATAAAAATTCATAGTCTGTTTCAATATTCATAGTTTAATATAAGTTGTCTAAATATATATTTATATTTATATTTATATATATTTATATATATATATATATAGTTTGTTTATTTTTTAAGCAAAAAGCAAATATGTTTACGTAAAAGTTTATCGCGGAAAATATATATGTATATGTCTGGAAGTATTTTATAGTATTACATATGTTATTAAAAAGATATTATGAAACGTTTCAAAGATTGATAAAGTCAATTGATAAGAAATTAATTGAAAAGTAACGTGAAAATTATTGAGATATAGAGATTATGTGAAGATATTGATAAGATCTTGCGTGCGTGAGGCACGTGAATACAAACATTCCAAGAGCTACGTATTATCAATAAGATTCGATAACGTGTGAATGCGACATGTTAAATATATAAACAAGCTATAGGAACTGTGGATGCATTTGTAGTTTTCAAGCAGACATGTCAGCCACGCTCTCGCTGGGATCCAGCATTCTTCTTCTACTTGCAATGTGAGTACTTAATTTTCTATTCTTCTTTCAGAAAAACTTTCCAATATTTTGCTACGCTTATAGAAACGTTCAAATAATAATCTAACGTTCATTATGTTAAGCAGAAACAAAGTTTTTAAGTGAAAATATATTAAATTCTTTTCAGTTTCAATTTTCATTTCTTAATCTTTCTTACGAATCACTACTCTCAAATTTTCCATTAATCAATGTTTCGATAATCAATCGTTCTATTAGTCGATATTTTCATAATCTGTACTTTTAAACAAACAATTTTATTTACCTTTTTCTCTGCTTTACGCTTAGCTATATTTCAAAGAATTGACATTCAACACTTCTACGTTACTCGAGATTCGGTAAATAAATAAATAAATTAATTAATAAATAGATTTTACAATCGTGACGCTCGACTCTTTAACGATCGATTCAATACGGAGATTGTTCGTTGAATCATCGATCATTTTTTAAAAGTTCCTTCTTTTTTAGCTCTGCATGTGCCGAAGATGCGGAAGATAAGGACGAATATTTGAAATTCCCACCCAACTTTCTCTTTGGAGCTGCGACAGCTTCATATCAAATAGAAGGCGCCTGGAATGTGAGCGGTAGGTTGATCAAATTTTAATTCTAACTTCCAAGTCTGTGAGTTTTTCAAATAATTTTCCTTTCACGCTGAAAACGTAGATAAAGGAGAAAGTACTTGGGATCGATACGTTCATGATGGTACAGGCCGCGTTTACAACAACGACACGGGAGATGTTGCTGCAAACTCTTATTATCAATATAAGGAGGACATTGCTATTCTGAAGAAGCTAGGGGTAAGTATGTTAATAGCAGTGGTATTTTTATTTTTGCTCTTCATTTTTCTACAAATGCGTTGTTTGCTGTAGTCTCCAAGCTGTTTATTCTACTTGCAGTCGTGTAGCTTTGAGTTGAACTGTTTCCTTTGATCCCTTGTATCTCTATTTGCATATTCTATTAGTTAATAATATGTAATTTTTTATAAAACTTTTGGCGATATAATTGGTTGAATTTATTTCTTAACTTGAGTGTGCAAAATTGTTTTGATATATATGATAACATGTCATGAACAATGGATTCATTCATACTATGCAGTAGAATTAATATAATAAGTGCTGTATACGTATACGTAATAGAATTCTTTACTATTCACTTATTTATAGGCACTTTGTATTCTGATCAGATTGAAAGCCTAAGTAGATAAGCAGTAATTTGATAACAATGTGCAACAAAATGGTAAATCTTGATAGCAGTTAATTATACCAGATACGTGTTGTAATTGTTGAATATTATAGGGAAAGAATGAAACCTCCTCCTTTGAAATTATACACGAATTTGTTGTACGTAATTCACTCAACTTACACGGAATTATATATGTCAAAACGTCACTTCTAAGTAACAGAGTTGCTCGGAACGTGCCAGTTGTTTCTCGATTTAAAAAGCTTCACCTTCGAGTGACACGTTTCAGTTTCCAGTGTAATTTAACACAATTCTATACGACTCGAACTTTTCTACATCTAGCGCAATAGAAGTATGGTAATAAATTGAATAATCTAAATTAATGACATTGATTCTATCAAATTCTTCTTTTGTAGCCTCTCATATAGTGCCGAATTTATTTCAATACTCCTTTGATTCGCGTCAAAATGCAAATCAAAAGAACTCTTAGAAATCTTCACGTAACTACGTATCCCTTTTACACAAATAAATAAATCTCTTTAACTTTAACTCTCTAAAACTTAGACTTTACTATCTTAACAACCCAATTAGATCCATGGAAATCCAGAACCCATTCGTGATTGCTAGACTCGTGAAATTCAGGATCGAAGTACCAGTGTCTACCATTGCTATTTGGTCATCAAAGCTGCCGATATATGTAGATAGTAACAAAACCTGCTAATTTTCTTCTTACATTTCAACAGTTCAAGTCGTATCGTTTCTCCGTGAGCTGGACACGAATCCTGCCGACGGGTTTCTCGAACAAAATCAGCAAGGATGGCGTCCAGTACTACCATGATGTGATCAACGAGCTCCTAGCAAACAACATCGAACCAATATTGACCATCTACCATTGGGACCATCCGCAAGTTTTTGAAGACATGGGAGGCTGGTTGAACGGTGAAATGGTCGACTGGTTCAGCGAGTACGCGAGAGTCATATTCCGCGAATATGGATCGAAAGTGAAGAAATTCATCCCGATAAACGAGCCCATCGCTATTTGTAAAAATGGCTACAGTCTTGGTATACACGCTCCTGGTAAAACTTTCCATGGATTCGGCGAGTACTTGTGCATGCATAACGTGTTGAAATCGCACGCCAGAGCCTATAGGATCTACGAGAGTGAATTTAAGAACATATATGAGGGCGAAGTTGGTGTTCTGATCAATTTAAGCGCTTATATGCCGCAAAATCCTGACTCCGCCGATGCTGCGGAAACGTCTTTTCAATTCAACGTTGGTTGGTCCATGCACCCGATATACTCCAAGGAGGGCGATTATCCACTTGTGATGAAAGAATTGGTGGCCAACAAGAGCGCAGAGCAAGGTTACACGAAATCTCGTCTACCCACGTTCGATGCAGAGTGGATCAAATATATAAAGTATTGTATCGTTCGTCATTCTTTTTGAAACGAAATTGAAGTGTACGATGAAACAAACATCTATTATCAGTAATTATATCTAATATTATTTTTATTGCTACAGTGGAAGCTCAGACTTTATGGCTATAAATCATTACACCACCAGGCTAGTTACAACTGGTACTATGGGACGTGTACCATCCCACGAAAATGACCAAGGAGTGGTAGAGATTATCGATAGTTTTTGGAAATCGTCAGCTACTGACTGGTTGAAGGTATTCTTTTTACATTTGAATCTTGAGTTTGGAATTTAATTTCTTTTGATAGAGAAAATAATAAAGAAGAAAAATAGATAAATAAAAAGAGTTTGAATGAATTATTAAAGAAAAGATTCTTAAGATTCGAACTTTATAATTGCGATTTTTCTATCGTATTGTATATTATACGAGTTATGAAAGCAATAAAGATTGGTCGGGAGTTACGAGAGAAAATTTAATTAGATACGATTTAAACTTCTTAAATTCTACTGGAAAATTTTACTTCAAATTGTTTTTCGTCCTATATTCTTCATTCTATAGGAAAATGGAATATTTTAGAACTAATATTTTAAAAATATGTTTCGATAACACTCATTCTTTATACGAGATAATATTCTTAACAGGAAAATTACCAACAATTATGCTAATATAAATATACGTAATACACATAAATTATTATGACTACAACGGTATGATGGAAATAGATAAATATATATAATTGTATTCCTGATGACAGGATAGGAAATGACATATGATTTAGTAATTGTAAAAATTTCTTTGTGCAAATTAAAATAAATTTAAGAAATAAACATGTGCTTACTCGTATGTTACTTATATACCACGAAAATAATTAATGGATAAAACGCGTGTTACAGTAATCTTTTGTTACATGTTTCAGGTTGTACCTGAAGGTTTCCGATATGTCCTCCGTCAATTGGCGACAAATTACGGCAACCCACCGATGTATATCACTGAAAACGGTGTTTCCGATCACGGAACACTCAACGACGACGACAGAATCTACTACTATCGCGAATACTTAAAACAGATGCTTCTCGCCATTCATGTCGATGGTGTAAACGTAAAAGGATATATGTTATGGTCGCTTCTGGATAACTTCGAATGGGACAGAGGATACAGGTAAGCGATCATGAAATTAACACGCGAGAGTACAGTGATTTCTTTTACATCATAAAATAGTCTAGAACCATAGATATAAAATTAACATCTTGAATTTATTCAATTTCTTTAAAATTAATTAATTATCAAAACACACGAAACACAGTAAATACAGATTTAAATAAAGGATACAGATCTTCATATTAATATTTACAAATATAGAAGCCAAGTATCCTGAGTGATATGTGTTGCACTTTATATGTCGCAAAATATCTTTTTTAAGAACTTACAGGATATTCATGCCGATGGAAACGACTAATAGTAGATATTATAATTTCTAGCGAACATTTTGGTATCGTCTCTGTCGACTTCAAAGATCCAAAGAGACCACGAGTGTTGAAAAAGTCTGCTTCCTGGTGGCAAAATGTTATAGCCGCTGGAAAAATTGATAGGAGTTGTTAAAATCTCTACTCACCTTAAATCATATACGATTTATATTCGTAAGTATTGCGTACAAGATTCCGATCATCTTAATAAGAATTAATTTGTACAGAATAATTTATGAGTTTTTATATGATGTTTTCACAGATTTATTCTCAGAAAAGTTTTCTTTCTGGTCAATATTTTTCACTCATTTTACATTAAAATCTTACGAAACAATTTTATATCTTTCACTTCATTCGTGTTTATTTTCTTCGGCTGGAAGTTTTAACAATTTAAATGCCAGCGCGGATGAAAATTCATCATGGCAAATAAGTTTAAAGTTTTAAAAATGTATAATAACATTAAAGAAGTATGGGTAAGAAGATGGGTAGAAGAGTAAAAAAATTATCGTTTCTATATATAATAATGTAATATGTATATAGAAAAATAATATTAAAATATATAAAATTTTATCTTGATCTATAAGTTCATTAATATTAAATTAATCTATTATCTTATATTCGTTGTTTTGTTTCGAAATTGTCTTATTTGTACGAAAATTACGTATACGATTTTTTCCTTTTTTGTGCCATCAAATAACATTCTCGGCTTCACGAGGAAGAACTTCATTTAACGGACATCTATCCATGTTGCGTTTATATCCTATTCATATTGGGAGATCGAATCGGCCGAGGACGAGATAAAGCGCCGGCTACGAAGATCTACAGATAAAAGGTAAAAATTCGACTTGTAAATTCTCGAGTACCTATCTCGTTTACGCACATTTCTATACAACCAGTAGTTAACGAAAACGAAAAGAAAAACAAGATAGCGGATCGTGCTCTGTTTAACGCAGTTGTTTTCCAGTAATTATCTTATAGCATCGTGCATGTAACTTTCAAAATTCCGTTGAACATCGTACAAAACAATCGAATGGAGGTGTATGTTGTATATAAATGAGATGAAAAAGTACATACCTACTTACATTCACGATCAAATGAATATAGCTTTGACGTTAGTTGGGTAAAACGGAATCGGTTGTTAGATTTTAAAGTTGCTTATCATGCTGTTCGCTCGTGGTTTTTATTTAGCTTATGTTAAGCCTTCAACGTTGTAGCTATAATCATCATTAGTATACATATTAGATTATATTAATAAAAGAATTAAATCGTTATTAGTGATAAAGGAATTAATAGCATATAAATATTTCTTCAATGTCCATGGACAATCGTATAACGCAATACACCTATTCAAATCTTCAATATAATCCGACTTTAGTCTTAACAATGTTTAGTACTCCTGAAGATATCGTATCGTGCCATTCGCGTTTATTTTTGGCAGTCCACTCCCCTTTTATAAATAACATGATATACCTGTAGTTTCGTACAATCGCGATATCCACTTTCAACGCGAGGTTTCTCTTTTTGGTTTTCAAGGGGCCATGCAAACAGGAAAGAGCGTAATGGTGTACGCGCGACGTCAAAAAATCGAGCGGAATAAACTGAGCCGAGCCTGAAGCCGGTTGGATATTCTCAAGGAAATCTTTGTTCCCCAGAGTAAATATCACGTTTACGTATAATATATGCAGAGAGGCCGAAAATCTGTGCTCTGGAATCCCATGAGAGGGATTAGCTATCGTTTATCCGGGAAGGAGTAAATTCAGAGAATTCAGGTCCGCGAGAAGTATCGCTATATCCGGTTAATTTTATTAAGGTAGAATTAAACGATGAAAAAACAGAGATAAATGTTTCTGAAAATAGGCTAACGAAATTGCAGACCGACAAAAATAAAGAGGAATTACGCGAAAGAAAGAGAAATACGCCAGAACGAATGGTAGACAGGAAAATGAAAAGAGATTATCGCGTTAAATATTCCACGCGACTATGTTAATCCTTTCTGTAACATTGGCGGCATCAGTTTTTCCTAGTCTTTAACGATATGAGCAGTTTTCATTTTTCATACAAACACGAGTCTCTCGTTTACAGTTCTTGGCAGCATAAAATTCTGGTTATTTCGTGAAATAACCTTTATGTAGAATTCCCTCGGTCGACCCTATCTACATCAGACTATACACATATGTAATAATAATAATGTCAATATGGAAATGACTAGGTTATTATCTTCTTCCTTTTCTTAACTTTCTTTTTTCGAGGGACCCATTAGCCCGAACTAATGGGATATGTGGGGCTAGCGAGATGTTAATTCCGACCCACTAAAAAGCTCCTCCTTATACCTTTCGTAAATGGTTATCGTACTCCCCCGACACTACTAACGTACTACAGTTTATTATCCATCGTGCTATGATCTATCTTAATGTCAATATTTTGTTGTTGAATCAATTACTATGACTGAAGGAAAAAGATATGAAACAAAAAGATGTACATAAGTGATCAGAAGATAAGAATTATTATGATAAAGTATGGATTTCCTGGTAATGAAAATGTAAACTACTTGATTTATTACCAACTATTAAGATTATAGCTTAGCGGTTTGTTTATTTTTTTCTTAAAAGTCTAACTTTCAAATGAAAAATTTTGCTGTTACGTCATCATATAACTTTTTTCGCTATCATCTGATATATGTTGTTTAAATTTAACAATGTGTATATATAAATATATATACATATCTACACATGTAAATAATATTATAATTAAGTAAGGTATTGTTTATGCCTGATGTTTCCTCATACCACCTATATATATATATATATATATATATATATGCATATTACGCGTATTTTTGTATATAATAGGCACAAACTAAATTATTGTCTATCAATGATTACAATTATGATGAGTTATAATTATATGATAAGAGTATGACGAAATTATTCGTGTTTTACTATTCTACGTATCTTCTTCTTCTATCAAAACTTTTCTATTTTATTATTCTTTGCAAAACTCACAAGAATCCAACAGTTTATTCTTCCAAAATTTGTCGCTCACTACACTGTCATCCGACCAATTAAACACTATAGAAAATGCAACATTTCTATTGCCTAGAAAATCTACCGGAAATTATTTACAGGGTAACATACAAATGTTTTCTCTTAATCAGTAAATTACAAAACAAAAAGGTACTAAGGCTACATGGTCGCGTATATTGCAAGAAAGTTGTGTAATAATTGTACGTGGCGAACAATGAATGACGTTAAACATATCAAACTCAAAGTAATACGAAAGATCATTTCAATTCACTCGTTACAAAGTTAAAAATGATTAAAGATCGAGGCTAATTTGAAAAATTAATATGGACCATTTTATTTCTATTACAACTCCTCTTACGTACAAATCCATAAATACTCTTAAAGCACTTACTTTTGAAGGATATTTTTGATTAAATTTAGATGCTCTCTTCGTGAACTCTTCCCTTTTATCATCCGCGTAATAGCTCGAGATTTTATGTTTCCACCGTAGCAGTCGATAATTCGATTAAAGAAACTAGAAGAACGTAACTTTTGAAGGGTATACAATCGCTAAAATACGTATGACAATCGAAGAATATCAGAAAGATTTTCAAGATGTTTCGCAGTGTGTAATTGTAAAAGTTCGTGGCAACGACATACAAAACAATAACGTCGAGAAAATCGTATGAAACAATAGCGAAGCAGTTTCCACTATTCTTGTTTCTTTTTCTTCTTTTCTGTTTATCACTACTCAAGTTGATTCCGATACTTTTCTGACAAACACTCGCGCGCCATTATCGTTCGGCGACATCGCGATCCTTAAAGACGTTTGCCTTTACCTTCGACAGCAATTCGAAAGTCGTTCGAGATGCAAGGATAGCGCGTTATCAAACACAGAAACAAAGAAGTTTGCTATAGCGTAGATTGTGCGAGCAGAAAGCGCACGAAAAGAACGGAAGATGCCATCTTTCATCGAATTCTGATTATCTTCCTCCGATCACTGCGATGAAGAAGTTCGTTAATTACGTTGTAGTTGTTACTACAAGTCTACGGTAGTCCTCTACTTTGGTGTATGTATATATTATATCTACTTATTGCTTCTCTTAATTATTGTTTCGTGGTTTGTTTAATTATAGATATATATTGTCAAGGTTTAAAATTACAGAATTTCTTTTCGTACTTTCTAAGTGTTCTCTCTTGTGATTGTCATTGTATAACTCTAAGTGAGTTGACGTAAGACATATGAAGTACATAATGTGACGCTTTTACTTACTATTTCTTGTATAGCAACTAAATGCCAGTAGAAAACAGAAACGCAGAAGTTGTAAAAGTAGGTTAATTACCTGCAAAATTACTTCGCTTAATTCGATCACGTATATCGTATAATAACGTATATCGTAAAAGGATTTTCCTACTTACGTGTCATGCTATTAATGGCGAAATCATGATGGAACTGTTTGTTCGTTGGAAAATGCATTTTTAGGCAAAAAGGGAACGTTTACTTTGCGACTCTTTTGCTGGAAACGGAACATTATTATCTGTTTGTACGCTGCAAAGTATTAAAGTAGGGACATCGTAGAACTTCTGAAATCCTCATTGCCGAACGTTAATTTGATGCAAAACGTTTAATATCCCTTTGAACTGTCTAAGTCTAAAATATTATTTTACCGTATAATATTATTGTGTAACATGATTACGTAATATTTATTGCACAAGCCGAGTGAGAACATGTGGAAAACTCAGCATCAGCTGATTTAGCACATTACAATGAAAAGAAAAATTCGTCTAAACATTGTTTTTGAGTAACAGCTTGTTTCGTGTTGTAATAGTTGTTTATCTATCTTGAGAGAAATCGCTCGAAGTGACCACATCCAGCTTCGATGGGATCGTGAATGCGCCGCATCACAAATTGTCGAACTTGTTCGAACAGCTTACACGGATTTATCGGAAACTTAGGACTGTCACGTTGACGAAAAGTTTCAACATTATCAATTGACGTTCTATAAACAAGAGATTTTAAATACTGACATAAACTACAACCTAATCCCTTAACTAATAACGGAATGGAGTCAGGTCTGAAGAGCGAGTTAGTCAGGAAATAAGGTCAGCGCCATTTCTATCCATTTGTCAGGAAATCGTTGAACTAAGTAACGTTCAACATCATAAAATACGTTGTAACTCGAAAACCAGATCATATCGGATGTGTGTTTGTATGAACTTTGCTTCTTATTTTAATGCGCTAAATCAGTCCCCGCGTGTTTTCACTTACCCACTTTTACGTACAGATATCCTACACCATTGATTATATACAGATTTAGATTCCAAGTCAGAATTTTCTCTTATGCTTGTCTCATGTTCTGAATTTATATCAGTCCGTGTCTCTTTTATTTATGTATAGCTTTACGCGTTTATATCTTTATACGTTTATAAGTCTAAGAAATTCTAATTTTACTAAGACCAATAACTTTATGAAACCATAAAACACCCAGCATGTATTAGTACGCGCTTCATAGGGTTTCATTGCGTGTTATGATCGCTGGCAAAAACACATGCAATTCCCGTGCAGGCCCTCACGAGTCGCCCCGTAATCTCGACGGTAGATAACGTGGGGGTGGCCACTTGCAGAAGAGGTTTTACCAGTCGTATTGAACTGACCACGATCTTTGCAAGCTCAAAATGTTTGAACTACCAATCCGTGTGATTCACCCACGACAAAAATTCTCGTATTGGGGACTATAAGAGCCTCATCTCGAGTATTTAGGGTTAGTGTTCATCGATAGTTTTTCACCAGTCCTGCGGTACTTGACCCATTCAGTCAACTCAGAAACATTCACATCAACCACATTCAGTTTTGTAATACAGTCCACTCACTAGTAAATATCACAATTCTTTATACGTGCAAATGATTCTCGTCATTCTTTATCTTACGGGCTAATTACATTTAGTTTAATTTACTGGCAAATATTTGCCAGCTCGTTGTTGCATCGGCAAATAATCTTTGCTTCTCGATCTCTCGAGTCTAGTGTCTTAGGCACCCTCTATACTCGTTCATTTGAGGATTATCCATAAAATATGATTACATATACGTATAGAACGAGTCGTATTTCTTTTCTGATCGAAGCGAATCAAATTGAATTAAATATAAGAACTTTTCCTATTTATTTATAATATTCGTTACTTTATGCGTAGTAAAAAAAGTTTGATCGATAATATCGATGAGGTGAAAACTTAAATGCGATAATGAGATGTTTCGCGGAAAATTTAAGGAAAAACTTGAGCGGGAAATGTTAAATCGTTTATAACTAGCTTTCCAATCAAGCGTTCAACTTCACCAATAAATGAAGTTGAAACTCTTCGAGAGGAACAATCGAGGGACATTACTCTCAGGTACTGGCTCTGCAACTGTTCAAACCAGAAGTTGTGACGGGATAATAGAAGCTTAAGAAGAAACAAAATGAAACAGAATGGCTTGTGGCGGAACATAACGGATCATTTCTCTTTCTAAGAATACTTCTATAGACATTAATTTTAATACGCAAAGATTAAATGTGAACAATTTTGTAATTAACGATTGGAATCTTCTTTCTATATTTCTCACAACCCTACTTTATCAATGTGTTTTATGAATAGGATAAAAAAGATATCGTGTGAACATAAATCGTTCGAATCTTTATTAAATGGTTATAGCGATACTACAAAATACTATTCAAGTATATATATTTTGTTATTATAAGAGAAATTATTCGAGATATTCGGGGGTCGAGAGACGTCGCGGCAAAGATTATTAATTATTTGCCGATAAGAATAATTTGCATGTCAAATAAAAGAAATGGCAAAGGTTATTTGCTATCAGATAAAGGTTTACTGGAATAATTAGTTCGTAAGGTAAATGATGGCAAGGATCGCTTGCTGGTATAAAAAATATGATATTTATTAGAAATATGAAGTATTTATTAAAATTTTCTATATAATAAAACGTGCAGGATATATGTGCGTAACAGAAATGTTACTGTGAAGTATTCTTAGTATAAAGATGTATAATAATATGAGGACGAAATAGGTCAATCATTCTTATCTATCTGTGTGATCTATCTTTCCCATTTGAGATTTTCAAAAGTGTATCGTAATTTGTATGAATTCCATTAGTAAATTGCCAAAGGTGATTTTAAAATGCAGCGATCGTTTTTCAACGAAGAATACTTATCTCTTTTACGGCTTTCGTAACTAGAATTTCCAAGCTCCTGTAAGGGAAAATCAAAGGAAATTTCTATACACAAAGATATGCCATAAAATATATCAAACAAATAAAATGAAAGATGATTGCTATTTTTTAACAAAGCCCAAAGCGATCTACGCTTATGTAAAATTTCTTCTTTATTTTTAGGCATATAATAAGACGTCAAAGTGTGTAATCCATACATAAAGTATTAGAATATAATGATAAAAATAAAAAGTGTAAGAACGTTACTGAAGATTATTGTTTCTTTCAATAACTCTGCTTTAATTATTACTATACTTATCTTTGGTTTTATGATCTTTTCTACATGATTTTGTTTCAATTAAAGAGAATTTATTTCCAATACTAAAAGCGATGCCTTCGACTTTTTAAAATTCCAATATGAATCATCATCGACGCTTTGTTTCACTTAACGGAACAGTATGTGTAGACTTTTATTGCCTAATCTGAGACATCTTCGCGAAGGACAGGAACTATTTGATAATCAGTTGATTATGATATACATATTGCCAGCAATACTGATAGATCCCTTCAACAGAACAGAAGGTTTAAAGGATTTCGTTTTCGTTCCCCATAACAAAAGACGAGTTATAGTTAAAGATAATAAATTAGGAAACAAACGAAACAACTTTACGAACGCAACAGACACATGTGTACATATATTTATATGTATCAATACTTTGACACTCCATGCGTTGACATGCTTATAATTTCAATGTAATTCCATCTTGCGCTATCTCATTCATCAAGCGAAAAACGATGATATCATCGATTGATAATAATTTAGAATAAACTTGACGCTTCGTCAAAAAATCACAATCACGAGATTAACAATGTATAAATGGGATTTCAATTTTATTCGAACCTTTTTTTATGATGATCATTTCCTTAACGAAACCGGATAAAATTCATTCGTCGAAATGAGATGTTGAACACTTGCGTCATAAATATTTAGTTTATCTTCTGCTTTTCAGTTGATGTGATATTCTTATGAACGTAGACAACAATCCTGGCAATCAGATGAAAGATATTCGAAGCGATCAAGAAAACTACGATCGTTAAGAACACTACGATGTCCATATCGCAACGTTGATACCAAGGCTGAAAAGCTAGACTACTGCGAAGATGAGGGGCGCCTTTCGTTCGTACCACGTACTCCGTCCACCAAGCCAGATTCTCTACCGGATCGTACGGTGTATCCTGAACGACATTTCGGATGTAAAGTATCCTTTCTTTGTACCTGAAAACAAGCATAATAAATGCAAGTGAAAATTACAATAGCACATTATCATCGATCAATATCATTGAAAGATTTACTAGAACAATCTAGTAGCTAAAAGCATTTCAAAATTCCATTCTATTCATTCTTTTTCCATTTTGAATACATTTCAATATGAAAATAACTTGACTAGTTTCCTTTCCTTATTTCTTATTTATTAATCTTTATTTATTAAATCTACAATCTCGACCAACTTATAGTAATAATACTTTAGAACACAGAAAACTTTATTCCAAAAATTCTGATTGGTTGGGATCCCAATAAATTTTTCCAAAAGGATCGTGTGATTACAAGAACGAATATTCCGAAACTCGTCCGTCATTTTCATGGATTAGGTAGTTCTAACGTCAAACTCTTAAAAATGGCACAATTATAACAGCAAGTCAGTTTATACTTACTTTTTGTTAGTTATAAGCTCTGTAATAGCATTTTCAAGTTCATCTTTCTTAAGGGTTGTAATTTCCAAATATTTTCCAATGCCCAGAGCTTCCATTCTGGCTACTTGATAATCTTGATCGGCCAAAATCGCGAAACCAAGAACCGGCACCCCGTAGTGGACGGTCTCCTCGCTGCTCTGCAGGCCTCCTTGATAAATGAACAATTTAATGTTCGGATGAGCTGCGAATTAATATGATTCGTTAGATCGTTTTTCATCGAGCAATAGTATCTGCGATGTATAAATATTTTATTCGGAATAAGATCATACCGAGAATGGTTTGTTGCGGTAGCCATTTTCCGATGTAAACATTATCAGGTTTTCCGGGCAAATCCTCCTCGAATTTCCAGACAACCCTATAAGGTAACTTGGCGAACACTTCGCAGAACATGCGTCGGATCTCCAATGGTAAACTAGCACTTCTTGCGTTACTACCAAGACTAAAGTAGATGAACCCATTTGTGGCGCCATCCAGAAATGTTTGTAAGTCCTGTGACAAAAAAAAAAAAACATCCTCATCGAAAGATACGTGTGTGTAAAAAAGTAGATTTTAGATTAAAAATAATAACTACGAGGAAGCTAGTTCTGTTATTGTTCGGGAGTCTTGTAATACTGGTTTAGAAAAAATTATGAGTTAATTAACAAGTAAAAAACTTTAACAATAGTAAGAAAAACTGGAGCATCCCGATGCACCTTACTCAATTCGTCATATCCTTTCGTACTACTATTTTGCTGTTACCCTTCCTATACAATTTATAATTTTATTAAACATCAAGTAATGAAATTGTATTTGTGCTAAAGAAATCCTTATTTAATATACACATAAATTTTACGTCACTGTATAAAACTTGCCTTAGGCAGAGGTTTCGGATTTTTTTCTATGTGGGAGGCCGTAAACGTGATTACGTTCGCAAGTTTCGGTCGAGCCGGTGTCATAACGTCGGCCTGATTGATGAAAAGCATGCTAACGTTCTTCAATACGTCTAGTATTGGTGGCAGAGGTCCAAAATATTTCTCGGCCAATTTCTGATGGCGTGGAAGGAAGTCACGATAGACGTAGTACACGCTACGCCACATATTGACGAAATTGCATACTCTCTTGAAGAACGGTAGATTCGTACCCGTGTTGTCTTCCATTTCCCACGTGTACTCGTGAGAAGGAAGAACCAATCCACCAAGAGCGTGTTCGTTAAAGCCAACCAACCCAAGTGAACTTAACCCTACGGTCATGTAAAATGTATTGAGGATTGATTTTAATCTATTAATGTAATCACTCCTTATCGAAACATTTCTATAATGATTAAATTAAAAATTAATAAAGACATGTTAATTTCAAGTAGGATAATCTTAATTCTTCTAATTATGTGTAGAATATATGATATGCTTGATTTTTAATAGAAACACAATCACGTGTTAAAATAGAGGAGATCTATAAATAGAGATATTATGCTATTCAAACTGTTACGAATCTGATTGATTTATTGTACGCTAGTTTATTAGCCGGAAAGAAATAAATAATTCACTAATAATATTGTAGTTTCTCTATTTAGATATCCTTTAGTTTTTGCATGTAATTTCATTTTTGTTAAAACTAAATTGTATGATACATGTAACTAAAGCACTAAAACTGACGTAATTGAAATAGATTTCTTTTCACCATCAAATCTTGAGTTCGCGATTGAAGAAATTTTTGGGTAAGGGATGACACTGTTAACGAGTTAAAATGAGATTTTCTGTAAACACGAAGCGTGTACGGTGGAAGGCCATCGCCTTCCTAACAACATAACATCTGAATTGCATTAAATAGCCACCGATATGTCCACCTCATTTACATGTATTCTTGTCCAAATACATTCATTTAGGTACTTGACAACAACGGCACAACATCGATATTTCTCCTTACCACCTTGAGAATAACTAAAATGTTCTACTTACGCAGTCTAATTATTTCAATTTTGCAAACTGTTACTTTAACTAGTTTCAATTTTTAAAGTTAGTTCAGTTGATTTAATTTGATACATTTAATTGTTTTATATGTAATTATAAATATTGTATATAAGATTGTATGGTCTTACATTTACGTTAAGCAGTCTGTCAGTTTTTCAGTGGATGTTATCGCTCCTATAAGTTTTGTATTTCGTTCC
Organism: Bombus haemorrhoidalis; assembly: GCA_014825975.1. Classification (NCBI taxonomy): domain Eukaryota; kingdom Metazoa; phylum Arthropoda; class Insecta; order Hymenoptera; family Apidae; genus Bombus; species Bombus haemorrhoidalis. The sequence goes on along the minus strand of CM026166.1, from coordinate 642,123 downwards.
CGTATAATTCTCTATTTTTTTAAATAATATCTGGAGCGTTGATGTTGAAAAGTATCGATGGTATTTTTTTTCGTTCCTAATTATGAAATTACAATTATCGTTTATGAAATTCATTTTTTGTGATTGTTTCTTAACTTCAAGCTTTTGTGTACCTAATACTTTCTATTCCTTTATTTTCTATTATTCTCCTGCTTATCGAATAGGTAACGATGCTATTATAGCCTTATCTTTAATAGTAAATTTCGATACTTTTGCAAAATGAACGATAGTTTCCAATATTTGGATGCTGGTTTGATGGACGACGATTTATATTTTCGCTTATTGAACATGTGTTTGAAATTTAACGACCATTTAGAGGTATGTTCCTTCAATAGATTACATTACAAGTTGCGCGCGCGTGTGTGTGCGTGTATATGCCAAGACCAATTGAGATACTAGGTTGCATAAAGTAGCGCTCTATTATATTGTTAATGCATATTCTTTTATTAGAACTACTACTATGTAACTAAAACCAGTTCAATTTCAATGAAAAATGTCTCGGATAGAACTTGGATGATTTCTGCAGCATGATCTGACGTAATTAGTTCTTTTTAGGAACATGCGTAGAAGACATATAAAGGACGTTTGCAGGTCTTTTTACTACTTTACTACTTTTACTTTTTACACATGTCGATTCGAACATTCTACATATAGTCGAAAGGTATCAGACGCCACGAATGTGCCACATGCTTCACACTATATATTCGTGATTTTCAAAACGAAATAAAGGTAGAAAAACTGACACATATATATAAAAATAAATATCAAAGGCGTACCTATTATAGGAACATTGAATCGATGTGCGAAAGTGTAAATGGATGGCACGAAGAGGAGCTCCGTCAGGAAAATGTCGAACGTTGCATTGCTGTCTGGAGCATACAGCTTTCGCAGTTCTGTAGAATTGAGCACAGTTTCTGCAAAAATTTCGCCCATAGGCAACATTTCTTCTTTTATAAAATAGAGCCAGCGTTTTCCATCAAATCGCATTTGAACAAAATCCAAACTCCTTATGAATCCGTAAGATTGGCTAATATCGATTTGCGTAAAATTCGGTGATTTGATATTTGGTATAGGATTCGATGTGGCTAGCACAACTTCGTGACCCCGTTTGTGTAGTTCCAGCCATAATCGTCGGTACGGTATTTGATGACTGTAGGATGGTGTCGGAACGATGGCTAGAATCTTGTAACATTCCGACTGTTTCGCGATGTACAAGACGGACAAAACGAACAACAGACTAGAGAGGTGGTGCTTCATCCTCCTCGTATCAAGACAAACTGAAGCTGGTTTCGCTTACGGGTCTATTAAAAGGGACATCTCCAAGCTATCGTTATATTACGCAATCTATTTAGCGATGATACGATATCGGTATGCACTGTAATTTAAAAATATTATCCGTTATCACTGAATTACCGTCGCATACCACCACTGCTATTAACTATTGCTATATATAATGACAATATATGTGTGCGCGATGGATACATTGTCTTGGCGTCTATATTTTAATATATCATATCAAGCTTGTCATATAGATTTTAGCAGTGATTATTAAATTACAGATCTGTATTAATATTTGTTTAGTATATTATATATTATACGACATATTTATCAAAATTTCATATCTTAAACAATTCAATGCATTGTTCATGATTTGTAAAATTTCTGTTTGTATATAATGATAGAATGCAGAAGTTCAAGGGTTTCTAAAGAATTGTCTACAATCCGTAATGCGGATATATACATGGCCATTTTCGACAGTAATTGTAAAAAATATAAGCTTTTTGCTGCCTATAGCGTCCATCATTACTTGTCTAGTTTTTCCGACAGAAAATACAAGACGAATTCAAAACATGAAAAAGTACGATAAACATTGCAATAAAGAACACTTGTACAAATGCGAAGTAAAAAAAATCAATTGTAGGCATAAAATCTCTATCTCTATGTCATGTAACGTAACATTACATAACTATATTGCTATCATACAACTCATTATCATATTTAGTATATAATACTATTTTATCGATCAAATGGCAAGGGCAGGAATCACTTACTAACGTAAAAGGGCCAAATCGGCAAATAATAAACATCACGAAAGAGATTATTAGAAATATACAGTTGCATTCTATTACCGGTTTACGCTATTAGATCGAATGACGCAGACTACTGTTATAGTGTTGTCACAAATCCAATTACAAAGCTTCATATGCAACAGGCTTTAATGCACGTTCACTTTTATCATAAACGTTGATAACCGAATATAACGGATCACTTCTCTTTCTGAGAATACTTCTATTCATACTAATTTTAATACGCAAAAATTAAATATAAATAATATTTTAATTGGTGATCTTATAACGATACTTTATCAATGTTTTATGAATAGGATATGAAGATATCGCGTGAATATAAATCGTTCCAAGTTTTGCTAAATATTTGTAACAATACCACAAAATTCTTTTCACGTACATATCTTTGGTTATTATAAGAGAAATTGTTCGAAATATCTAGAGAGATATAACATCAAAAATTATTTGCCATTTGAACGACAAGCTGACAAGTACTTGCTACTAAAATAAAGTTCTTGACAAAGATAATTTGCCATCAAGTAAAAGTTCTGATAAGGATTATTTGCTCGTGAGATAAAAGGAATGACGAAGCAAATTTGTTTTCAAATAAAAGGATACTACAATAATTACTCGTAAGGTAAATGATGGCAAGGATGAGTTACGGGTATAAGAATTGTGATATTTATTAGAAATATGTAACATTTATTAAAATTTCGTATATAATAAAACGTGCTGGATATCCGTGCGTAACAGAAATGTTTACTATAAAATATGCTTACTATAAAGATGTATTATAATACAAAGAATTTATTTCGAATAACTATATAACGTCTTCGATTTTTAAAAATTCTAATATCAATTACCATTGACATTTTCGACGCTTAACGGACGTTTAACACTACGCGGACACTTTTATTGGATAATCTGAGACACCTTCGCGAAGAACAAGGACTATCTGATAATCGCATGATTAAGATATTGCCAACGATAATGATTCTTTCCTTGTAATATAACGTTTAAAGCATTTCGTTTTTGTTCCCGATAGACGCGTTACAGTTTACAACAATCAATTCGGAAACAAACGAAATAACTTCGAGAACGTAACAGACAGATGTATACATATATCTATATATATCAATACTTTGATATGCCTATGGGTTCAATGTAATTACTTCTTGCGCTATCTCATTCATCGAACGGAAACGATGTTATTATGGATTGGTAATAATTTGCAATAAACTTGACGCTTTATCAAAAAATCTCAATTAGGGCATCAACAATATATAAATGGGATTTCAATCGAACTATTTCTATATTTGAAAATTTTGTTGTACCAGAATCGTTAGTCTTGTGACTAGTAACTCGCCAATTATAAAACGCAAGACGATCATTTCGTTAACGAAACTAGATAACATTTATTCGTTGAAATGAGATGTTAAACACTTGCGTCATAAGTACTTAGTTTGTCTTCTGCTTTTCGGTGGATTTGATATTCATATGAACGTAGATAACAATCTTGGCAATTAAATGAAAAGTAGCCGAAGCGATCAAGAAAATTACGATCATCAAGAATACTACGATGTCCATATCGCAACGTTGATACCAAGGCTGAAAAGCTAAACTACTGCGAAGATGAGGGGCGCCTTTCGTTCGTACCACGTACTCCGTCCACCAAGCCAGATTCTCTACCGGATCGTACGGTGTATCCTGAACGACATTTCGGATGTAAAGTATCCTTTCTTTGTACCTGAAAACAAGCATAATAAATGCAATCATCGACCAATATCATTGGAAGATTTACTAGAACAATCTAGTAGCTAAAAGCATTTCAAAATTCCATTCTATTCTTTCTTTTTCCATTTTGAATACATTTCAACATGAAAATAACTTGATTAGTTTCCTTTCCTTATTTCTTATTTATTAATCTTTATTTATTAAATCTACAATCTCGGCCAACCTATAGTAATAATACTTTAGAACACAGAAAACTTTATTCCAAAAATTCTGATTCGTTGGGATCCCAATAAATTTTTCCAAAAGGATCGTGTGATTACAAGAACGAATATTCCGAAACTCGTCCGTCATTTTCATGGATTAGGTAGTTCTAGCGTCAAACTCTTAAAAATGGCACAATTATAACAGCAAGTCAGTTTATACTTACTTTTTGTTAGTTATAAGCTCTGTAATAGCATTTTCAAGTTCATCTTTCTTAAGGGTTGTAATTTCCAAATATTTTCCAATGCCCAGAGCTTCCATTCTGGCGACTTGATANATCTTGATCGGCGAAAATCGCGAAACCAAGAACCGGTACTCCGTAGTGGACGGTCTCCTCGCTGCTCTGCAGACCTCCTTGATAAATGAACAATTTAATGTTCGGATGAGCTGCGAATTAATATGATTCGTTAGATCGTTTTTCATCGAGCAATAGTATCTGCGATGTATAAATATTTTATTCGGAATAAGATCATACCGAGAATGGTTTGTTGTGGTAGCCATTTTCCGATGTAAACATTATCAGGTTTCCCGGGCAAATCCTCCTCGAATTTCCAGACAACTCTATAAGGTATCTTGGCGAACACGTCGCAGAACATGCGTCGGATCTTCAGAGGTAAACTTGCACTTCTTGCGTTACTACCAAGACTAAAGTAGATGAACCCATTTGTGGCGCCATCCAGAAATACTTGTAAGTCCTGTGACAAAAGAAAAAATATCCTCATCGAAGGACACGTGTGTGTAAAAGATGTATAAAAATTGTGTTACATCAAAAATAATAACTAAAAAGAAATTAGTGATATTATTATTATTCGGGAGCTTTGTAATACTTTTTTAACGAAATTTATAATTTAATTAACAGTTAAAAATCATCGATAATTCTAGAGAAAGTCGAACCCCATATGCGATTTACCCAAGTTATCATTCAGTCTCCAACTACAATTTTGCTATTATTCTTCCTATACACTTTATGATTTTACAATTAATACAATTGAATTTGTGTTCGATAAATCCTTACTAAATACATAAGTAAATCATTTAAAGTTATTGTATAAACCTTGCCTTAGGCAGAGCAGTCAGCTTCTTTTCTATGTGGGAGGCCGTAAACGTGATTACGTTCGCAAGTTTCGGTCGAGCCGGTATCATAACGTCGGCCTGATTGATGAAAAGCAAGCTAATATTCTTCAATAAGTCTAGCAATGCTGGTACAGGCCCAAAATATTTCTCGGCCAATTTCTGTTGCTGAGGAATGAGCTCGTGATACATGTAGTATACGTTATACCACATGCTAACGAAATTGCACAATCTCTTCACGAACGGTAGATTCGTACCCGTGTTGTCTCCCATTTCCCACGTGTACTCGTGAGATGGGAAAACCAATCCACCAAGAGCGTGTTCGTTAAAGCCAATCAACCCAAATGAACTTAACCCTACGGTCATGCAAAATGCAATAGGTCTTGATCTTGATTTATTAATTTATTTACTTCTTATCTAAACATTTCTATAATGATTAAATTAAAAATTAATAAAGACATGTTAATTTCAAGTAGGATAATCTTAATTCTTCTAATTATGTGTAGAATACATGATATGCTTGATTTTTAATAGAAACACAATCACGTGTTAAAATAGAGGAGATCTATAAATAAAGAAATTATGCTATTCAAACTGTTACGAATCTGATTGATTTATTGTACGCTAGTTTATTAGCCGGAAAGAAATAAATAATTCAATAATAATATTGTAGTTTCTCTATTTAGATATCCTTTACTTTTTGCATGTAATTTCATTTTTGTTAAAACTAAATTGTATGATACATGTACGAGCACTAAAACTGACGTAATTGAAATAGATTTCTTTTCACCATCATATTTTGAGTTCGCGATTGAAGAAATTTTTGGGTAAGGGATGACACGGTTAACGAGTTAAAATGAGATTTTCTGTAAACACGAAGCGTGTACGGTGGAAGTTCGTCACCTTCCTAACAATATAACATCTGAATTGCATTAAATAGCCACCGATACGTCCACCTCATTTTCATGTATTCTTACCGAAATGCAAGCATTAAAGCACTTGACAAAAACAGCACAACATACGTATCTCTCCTACCAGCTTGAGAATAATCAAGATGTTTTACATACGTAGTCTAATTATTTCAACTTCTCAAACTATTAATTCAAGTGGTTTCAATTTTTACAGTTAGTTCAGTTGATTTAATTTCATACATTTAATTTTTTTATATATATAATTATAAATATTGTATATAAAATTTTATATTGTCTTACATTGACGTTAAGCAGTCTGTCAGTTTTTCTATGGCTGTTATCGCTCCTATAAATTTTGTACTTTGATTCCGTATAACATTTTTTATTTTTCTGAATAGTATCTGACCTATAGTATAGTAATAGTATCTGAATAGTATTAGACCGTTGACATTGGAAAGTATTGATAGTATTTTTATTCGTTCTTAATTAGCTGTTTATATCCGTAGCTTATGAAGTACACTTTCTTCCTTTCTGGATTTCAAACTTCTATGTATCCAGTAATTTCTCTTCTTTAATAAAAACTTTCGATACTTTTGTAAAACGAATGGTAGTTTCGAATATTTGGACGGTGGTTCGATGCCGCTCTGACATTGTGCTGTTAGATGGACAACGATTAATATTGCGAACGTGTGTTTGAAGTTCAAAGATCCTTTAGAAGTACGTTTCTTCAACGCGTTCTATTGCAAGCTGCTCATTCTCTTATACAAAATGTATGCGTGTGTTTGCTAAATCCAATTGAAATGAAAGATTGCATACAATAACGCTCGTAATCATTCGAATGATACTCGTTTTGTACTGTACTTTATTTCTATTGTACTGTTAATGCATGATTTTTTATTACAATTATCACCATTTAACAAAAATCAATTCAATCTCAATAAAGAATGTCCTAGGTAGAACTTGCATGATTTTGGAAATATGATTCGACATGATTAGTTCTTTTGTACGCATATGCGTAGAAGACATACGAAGGCCGTTTGAAGCTATTTTTATACATGTCGATTTTTCTGAATATTCTACGTCGAAAAATATTAGACTGTACGTGCTACGTGCTTCGCCCTATTTATTCCTGATTTTCAGAACGAAATAAAAGTAGCAAAGCTAATAAATATAAATATAATTGTTAAAGTCATACCTATCATAGGAACATTGAATCGATGTGCGAAAGCGTAAGTGGCGGGCGTGCACAGGAATTCCGTCAAATAGACATCGAACGTTGCAGTGCTCTCTGGAGCATACAGCTTCCGCAGTTCTGTAGAATTGAGCAACGTTTCCGCAAAAACTTCGGTTACAGGCAACATTTCTTCTCTCATAATATGTAGCCAGCGTTTTCCCTCAAATCGCATTTGAACAAAATCTAAACTCTTGATGGCTCCGTAATATTGGCTAATATCGATTTGCGTAAAATTTGGTGATTTGATATTTGGTATAGGATGCCACGTGGCTAGCACAACTTCGTGCCCTCGTTTGTGTAGTTCCAGCCATAATCGTCGGTACGGTATTTGATGACTGTAGGATGATGACAGAACGATGGCTAGAATTTTGTAACATTCTACCTGCTTCGCGATGTATAAGACGCACAGAACGAACAACAGACTAGACAGGTGGTGCTTCATCCTCCTCGTGTCAAGACGATTTGAAACAGATCCCGGTTATAGATCTACTAAAAGGAATGTCTCCAAGTTACCGTCATTTTACGTAACCTATGCACTGATGGTGCGATATCGGTATACATTATAATTTTAAAATAGTATTTTAAATTATCATTGAATTAACGTCTCATATCGCTAGTACTGTTAACTATTGCTATATATAATGGCAATAAATGTTTAGAGACTAAATATATTGTTTTGGCGTCTATATATTCATATATCATATCAAGGATATCATATAGATTTTAACAGAGATTGTCGATATATTTATCAATATTTATCTATACTATTTATAACCATGCTTTATCAATATTCGAAGATGGAATGGTAGCCATCCACATGTTATTTAGAAATTAAGTTAGAAAAAGTTATCAAATGTCCAGCTGTACGAATTGTAAAGTACAAGTTAAATAATAATAAAAAAAATTTATCAATGTATTTTACGAATAGGCTACGAAGATATCATGTAAATAAAAATCGTTTGAAGCTTTGCTCAGTACTTGTAACAATACTACAAAATTCTCTTCAGGTACATATCTTTGGTTATTATAAGAGAAACTGTTCGAAATACCAGGCTAGAGAGATATAACATCAAAGATTATTTGCCATCTGAACGACAAGCAAACAAATATTTGCCAGTAAAATAAAGTGCTTGACAAAGATCATTTGTCAGCAAATGAAAAATCTGATAAGAATAATTATAAGAATAAATAGCCCGATTATTTGGTAGCAAGGATTATGGCAATAAATAGCTCGTAAGATAAATTATGTTCACTTGCTGGTATAAAAATTATGATATTTATAAGAAATTCATAATAATTGTTAGAATTTCATATATAATAAGACGTGCAGTATATTTGTGCGTAACAGAAATGTTTGCTCAATACAAAGATGTCCTATAATATAAAGAATTTATATCGAATAACTACATAACGCCTTCGATTTTTATGTATATCGATACTTTGACACTCCATACTTTGACATATCTATGGTTTCAATGTAATTTCTTCTTGCGCTGTGAAATCTTCATTCAAGTGAAAAGCAATGTTATCATCGACTGATAATAATTTCGAATAAGTTTGACGCTTCTCCAAAAAGTCTCGATCAAGGCATCAACAATGCACAAATGAGATTTCAATGTTAATCGGACTTCTTCTATATTTGAAAGTTTTTTCGTGCTAGAATCGTTAGTCTTGTGACCAGAGTAACTCGCCGATTATAAAACGCGGAATAACCCTTAACGAAACTAAATAAAATTCATTCGTTAAAATGGACTGAATTGGACTGAATTAATTAATTACGTCATAAGTACTTAGCTTATCTTTTGCTTTTCAGTTGATTTGATATTCTTATGAACGTAGACGACAATCTTGGCAATTAAACGAAAAGTACTAGAAGCGATCAAGAAAATTGTGATCGTTAAGAACACTACGATGTCCATATCGCAACGTTGATACCAAGGCTGAAAAGCTAGACTACTGCGAAGATGAGGGGCGCCTTTCGTTCGTATCACGTACTCCGTCCACCAAGCCAGATTCTCTACCGGATCGTACGGTGTATCCTGAACGACATTTCGGATGTAATGTATCCTTTCTTTGTACCTGAAAACAAGCATAATAAGGGCAAGTGAAAATTACAATAGCACATTATCATCGACCAATATCATTGGAAGATTTACTAGAACAATCTAGTAGCTAAAAGCATTTCAAAATTCCATTCTATTCGTTCTTTTTCCATTTTGAATACATTTCAATATGAAAATAACTTGATTAGTTTCCTTTCCTTATTTCTTATTTATTAATCTTTATTTATTAAATCTACAATCTCGACCAACCTATAGTAATAAAACTTTATTCCAAAAATTCTGATTGGTTGGGATCCCAATAAATTTTTCCAAAAGGATCGTGTGATTACAAGAACGAATATTCCGAAACTCGTCCGTCATTTTCATGGATTACGTAGTTCTAGCGTCAAACTCTTAAAAATAGCACAACTATAACAGCAAGTCTATACTTACTTTTTGTTAGTTATAAGCTCTGTAATAGCATTTTCAAGTTCATCTTTCTTAAGGGTTGTAATTTCCAAATATTTTCCAATGCCCAGAGCTTCCATTCTGGCGACTTGATANATCTTGATCGGCGAAAATCGCGAAACCAAGAACCGGTACTCCGTAGTGGACGGTCTCCTCGCTGCTCTGCAGACCTCCTTGATAAATGAACAATTTAATGTTCGGATGAGCTGCGAATTAATATGATTCGTTAGATCGTTTTTCATCGAGCAATAGTATCTGCGATGTATAAATATTTTATTCGGAATAAGATCATACCTAGAATGGTTTGTTGTGGTAGCCATTTTCCGATGTAAACATTATCAGGTTTCCCGGGCAAATCCCCCTCGAATTTCCAGACAACCCTATAGGGTAACTTGGCGAACACGTCGCAGAATATGCGTCGGATCTCCAGTGGTAAACTTGTACTTCTTGCGTTACTACCAAGACTAAAGTAGATGAACCCATTTGTGGCGCCATCCAGAAATACTTGTAAGTCCTGTGACAAAAGAAAAAACATCCTCATCGAAGGATACGTGTGTGTAAAAGAGTAGATTTTACATTAAAAATAATAACTACGAGGAAGCTAGTTCTGTTATTATTCAGGAATCTTGTAATGCTGGTTTAGAGAAATTTGTGAGTTAATTAACAAGTAAAAAACTTTAACAATAGCAAGAAAAACTAGAGCCTCCCAATGCATCCTACCCAATTCGTCATATCCTTTCGTACTACTATTTTGCTGTTACCCTTCCTATACAATTTATAATTTTACTAAACATACAAGTAAGAAAATTGTATTTGTGCTAGAGAAATCTTTATTTAATATACACATAAATTTTACGTCACTGTATAAAACTTACCTTAGGCAGAGGTTTCGGCTTTTTTTCTATGTGGGAGGATGTATACGTGATTACGTTCGCAAGTTTCGGTCGAGCCGCTATCATAACGTCGGCCTGATTGATGAAAAGCATGCTAACGTTCTTCAATACGTCTATCATTGGTGGCAGAGGCCCAAAATATTTCTCGGCCAATTTCTGTTGACTAGGAAGGATCTTATGGTAGTAGAAGTGTATGCTACGCCACATGTTGACGAAATTACGCAGTCTCTTGAAGAACGGTAGATCCGTACCCGTGTTGTCTTCCATTTCCCACGTGTACTCGTGAGAAGGGAGAACCAATCCACCAAGAGCGTGTTCGTTAATGGCAATCATCCCTAATGAACTTAACCCTACGGTCATGCAAAATGTAATGATGGTTGATCCTGATCTCTTAATCTAATCAATGCTTATATAAACATTTCTATAATGATGAAATTAAAAATTAATAAAGACATGTTAATTTCAAGTAGGATAATCTTTATTCTTCTAACTATGTGTAGGATATATGATATGCTTGATTTTTAATAGAAACAGAATCACGTGTTAAAATAGAGGAGATCTATAAATAAAGAAATTATGCTGTGCAAACTGTTACGAATCTGATTGATTTATTGTACGCTAATTTATTAGCCGGAAAGGAATAAATAATTCATAAGTTTCCCTATTTAGATATCCTTTATTTTTTGTATGTAGTTTCATTTTTGTTAAAACTAAATTGTATGATACATGTACGAGCACTAAAACTGACGTAATTGAAATAGATTTCTTTTCACCATTAAATTTTGAGTTTACAATTAATGAAATTTTTGGGTAAGGGATGGCACGGTTAACGAGTTAAAATGAGATTTTCTGTAAACACGAAGCGTGTACGGTGTAAGACTGTCGCCTTCGCAGTAACACGACGTCTGAATTGCATTAGATAGGCATCGATATATTCACCTCATTTACATGCATTCTTATCGAAATACATCCGTTCAAGTACTTAACGACAAGAGCACAACATCGATATTTCTCCGAAATGCCTTGAGAATAACTAAAATGTTTTGCGTACGTGGTCTAATTATTTCAATTTTTCAAGCTGTTACTTTAAGTAGTTTCAATTTTTAAAGTTAGTTCAGTTGATTTAATTTTATACATTTAATTGTTTTATATGTAATTATAAATATTGTATATAAGATTGTATGGTCTTACATTTACATTAAACATTCTGTCAGTTTTTCTATTGTTGTTATCGCTTCTATAAATTTTGTATTTCGTTTCCATATAACATTTTTTATTTTTCTAAGTAGTATCTGACATTGGACCATTGACATTAAAAAGTATTGATAGTATTTTTATTCGTTCCTAATTAGCTGTTTATATCTGTAGTTTATGAAATTCACTTTCGTTCTTTCTTGATTTCAAGCTTTTGTGTACTCAGTACCTTCTCTTCTATCATTTTTCTATCATTTTCCTACTCATCGAGTGGGTTATGATACTATTGTAACCATTTCTTTTCTAGTAAATTTCGGTTCTTTTGTAAAATTAGTAATAGTTGCGAATAGATCGATGCTGTCCCGGTGTCGCTCTGCCGTTCAGCTCTTAAATGGACAACGTTTAATATTGCGAACGTGTGTTTGAGGTTTGAGATATGTTTTTTCAACGTGTTCTATTACTAGCTCCTCATGCTGTCGTAGAAAATCTATGTGTGTATATGCCAAGTCCAATTGAAATGGTAGGTTGCATACAACAACGCTCGTAATCGTTCGAATGATACTCGTTTTGTACTGTATATTAATGCATGATTTTTTATTAATATTCGAAAGTCAGTTCAATCTCAATAAAAAATGTCCTAGGTAGAACTTGCATGGTTTCGGAAATATGATTCGACATGATTAGTTCTTTTGTACGAATATATGTCGATTTTTCTGAATATTCTACGTCGAAAAATATTAGACTGTACGTGCTACGTGCTTCGCCCTATTTATTCCTGATTTTTAGAACGAAATAAAAGTAGCAAAGCTAATAAATATAAATATAATTGTTAAAGTCATACCTATCATAGGGACATTGAATCGATGTGCGAAAGCATAAGTGGCGGGCACGAAGAGGAATTCCGACAAATAGACATCGAACGTTGTAGTGCTCTCTGCAGCATACAGCTTCCGCAGTTCTGTAGAATTGAGCACCGTTTCCGCAAAAACTTCGACTGTAGGCAACATTTCTTCTTCCACGATATCCAGCCAACGTTTTCCATTAAATCGCATTTGTACGAAATCTATACTCTTTATGGTTCCGTAAGATTGGCTAATATCAATTTGCGTAAAATTCGGTGATTTGATATTTGGTATAGGATCCGCCGTGACTAGCACAACTTCGTGACCCCGTTTGTGTAGTTCCAGCCATAATCGTCGGTACGGTATTTGATGACTGTAGGATGGTGAGGGAACGACTGCTAGAATCTTGTAACATTCCGATTTCGCGATGTACAAAACGCACAGGACGAACAACAGACTACAAAGTTGATGCTTCATATTCCTCGTGTCGGGACGAATTGAAGCAGGTCGCGGTTATGGTTCTACTAAAAAGGACGTCTCCAAGTTATCGTCATTTTACATAATCTGTGTAATGATGATAGGATATCGGTATATGTTGTGATTTTAAAATAGTATCCATTATCGCCGAATTACCGTTCCATATTACCATTACTGTTAAGCATCGTGTGTAATGGCAGTGTATGTGTGCGCGATGGATATATTGTTTTGACGTATATCTTGTTCTTTCATATGAATCATATATAGATATCAGGAGTGATTATCTAATTGCAAGCTTTTTTAGGGTATTTATTTAGTATATTATATATTATACGATATATTTGTCAATATTTCATGTCTGAAACAATTTAATGCATGGTTTATCATTTGTAAAATTTATATTTGTATATAATACTAAAACGCAGAAGTTAAGGGATTTGTAAAGTATCGTTTACAATCGATGATACTCGAAGTAATCGTAAGAAATGTAAGCATTTTGTTGCCTATAGCCTCCGCCATTTGTTGCTCACTCTTCGTATAAAAGTTAGAACACGATTCAGAAACATGAGAAAGTATGATAAATATGATGATAAAAAATACTTGTATAAGATACAAATGTAATATCGAGATAAAATATCAATTGGAGGTATAGCATCTTTATCACAATATCATGTAGTGTAACTTTGCGTCATTATGTTGCAATCATAACACACTCGTATTCTAATATTTAATACCATTTTATCGATCAAGTGGCAATGACAGAAATCACTTGTTACATAAAAGGATCAAATCAGCAAATAATAAACATCATGAGAAAGTTTATTAGAAATATACAGTTGTATTTTATTACCAATTTACGCTATTAGATTGACGTCGCAGACTACATAAATCCAATTACAAAGCTTCATATGTAACAGGCTTTAATGCACGTTCACTTTTATCATAAACGTTGATAACCAAATATAACGGATCACTTCTCTTTCTGAGAATATTTCTATTCATATTAATTTTAATACGCAAAAATTAAATATAAACAATATTTTAATTGGTAATCTTATAACGATACTTTATCAATGTTTTATGAATAGGATATGAAAATATCGCGTGAATATAAATCGTTCCAAGTTTTGCTAAATATTTGTAACAATACTACAAAATACTATCCAGATACATATCTTTGGTTATTATAAGAGAAATTGTTCGAAATACCAGGCTAGAGAGATATAATATCAAAGCTAATTGCCATCTGAACGACTAGCAAACAAATATTTGCCAGTAAAATAACAAAGATCATTTGTCACTAAATGAAAAATTTGATAAGAATAGTTATAGGAATAAGTAGCCCGATTATTTGGTAGCAAGGATTACTACAATAATTAGCTCGTAAGATAAATTATGGTCACTTGTTGGTATAAAAACTATGATATTTATAAGAAATTCATAATAATTGTTAAAATTTCATATATAATAAAACGTGCAGTATATTTGTACGTAACAGAAATGTTTGTTATAAGATATACTCATTATAAAGATGTGTTATAAGATAAAGAAAAAATAGATCAGACATTTTTATCTATCTGTATAATCAGTTTTACCACTCGAGATTTTCAAAACTGTTCTGTAATAATGAATTGTCAAATCTGGTTTGAAAATATCGCGAACGTTCTTCAACGAAGAATGCATATCTATTTTACGGTTTTTGTAAATGGAATTGTCAAAAATGATGCAAAGGATAATAAACGAAAGTTCCTCAATAGAAAAACGTGCCACAAAATATACTACATGAACTAAGATGACAGAGTAACTTCGTAGAGTTATAAATTTAATTTTACATTTTGTATTTTTATTATAATTTTTTAACAAAGCCTAAAGCGATATACGCTTACGTAACATCTCTTCTTTATCCCTATATACATAACACCACGTTAAAGTCTTTAATTCGCACGTAAAGTGTTAGAACACTGCGATAAGAATAAAAAGTGCAATAGGGCTTCTAAAGATTATTGTTTTCCTAAATAGATGTGCTTTAACTATTGTTCTATTTGTCTTTGGCTTTACGATTTTTTCTACATAATTTTGTATCAATTACGAAGGATTTACTTCTAAGGAATAACTACATGACGCCTTCGATTTTTTAAAATTACAATATCAATCATCGTCAACATTTTGCTTCGCTTAACGAGGCAGGATGCGGAGACTTTTATTGGCTAAATTGCGACATGTTCGCGAATGACAAAAACTATTTGATCATATGAATAACATATTGCCAATAATACTGATTGATCCCTTATACTATAAGGTTTAAAGTATTTCGTTTTCGTTTCCGATAACAGAAGACGCGTTAAGGTTAAAAACAATAAATTAGGAAACAAACGAAATAACTTCAGGAACGCAACAGGCAGATGTATACATATATCTATACATATCAATATTTTGATACTTCATACATCGACATATCCATATTTTCAATGTTATTTCTCCAAATAGATGATAACAATTTAGAATAAACTTAACGCTTCCTCAAAAAATCTCTATCATGAGATCAACAATGTACAAACGAGATTTTAATGTTAATTTTAATTTTTCTTATATTATATATTCTTTCTTATATTTAAAAGTTTTTCCGTGCCAGAATCGTTAGTCTTGTGATCAGAGTAACTCGCCAATTATAAAACGCGGGATGACCCTTAACGAAACTAGATAAAATTCATTCGTTAAAATAAGATGCTAAACACTTGCGTCACTTGGACTGAATTGTGCTATAAGTACTTCTCTTTCATTAATTGTACCATAAATACTTAGCTTATCTTTTGCTTTTCAGTTGATTTGATATTCTTATGAACGTAGACGACGATCTTGGCAATTAAACGAAAAGTACTAGAAGCGATCAAGAAAATTGTGATCGTTAAGAACACTACGATGTCCATATCGCAACGTTGATACCAAGGCTGAAAAGCTAGACTACTGCGAAGATGAGGGGCGCCTTTCGTTCGTACCACGTACTCCGTCCACCAAGCCAGATTCTCTACCGGATCGTACGGTGTATCCTGAACGACATTTCGGATGTAATGTATCCTCTCTTTGTACCTGAAAACAAGCATAATAAATGCAAGTGAAAATTACAATAGCACATTATCATCGATCAATATCATTGAAAGATTTACTAGAACAATCTAGTAGCTAAAAGCATTTCAAAATTCCATTCTATTCGTTCTTTTTCCATTTTGAATACATTTCAATATGAAAATAACTTGATTAGTTTCCTTCCTTATTTCTTATTTATTAATCTTTATTTATTAAATCTACAATCTCGACCAACTTATAGTAATAATACTTTAGAACACAGAAAACTTTATTCCAAAAATTCTGATTGGTTGGGATCCCAATAAATTTTTCCAAAAGAATCGTGTGATTACAAGAACGAATATTCCGAAACTCGTCCGTCATTTTCATGGATTAGGTAGTTCTAACGTCAAACTCTTAAAAATGGCACAATTATAACAGCAAGTCAGTTTATACTTACTTTTTGTTAGTTATAAGCTCTGTAATAGCATTTTCAAGTTCATCTTTCTTAAGGGTTGTAATTTCCAAATATTTTCCAATGCCCAGAGCTTCCATTCTGGCTACTTGATAATCTTGATCGGCCAAAATCGCGAAACCAAGAACCGGTACCCCGTAGTGGACGGTCTCCTCGCTGCTCTGCAGGCCTCCTTGATAAATGAACAATTTAATGTTCGGATGACCTGCGAATTAATATGATTCGTTAGATCGTTTTTCATCGAGCAACAGTATCTGCGATGTATAAATATTTTATTCGGAATAAGATCATACCGAGAATGGTTTGTTGTGGTAGCCATTTTCCGATGTAAACATTATCAGGTTTTCCGGGCAAATCCTCCTCGAATTTCCAGACAACCCTATAAGGTAACTTGGCGAACACTTCGCAGAACATGCGTCGGATCTCCAATGGTAAACTAGCACTTCTTGCGTTACTACCAAGACTAAAGTAGATGAACCCATTTGTGGCGCCATCCAGAAATGCTTGTAAGTCCTGTGACAAAAGAAAAAACATCCTCATCGAAGGATACGTGTGTGTAAAAGAGTAGATTTTACATTAAAAATAATAACTACGAGGAAGCTAGTTCTGTTATTATTCAGGAGTCTTGTAATGCTGGTTTAGAAAAATTTATGAGTTAATTAACAAGTAAAAAACTTTAACAATAGTAAGAAAAACTGGAGCATCTCGATACACCTTAGTCAATTCGTCATATCCTTCGTACTACTATTTTGCTGTTACCCTTGCTATACAATTTATAATTCTATTGAACATACAAGTAATAAAATTGTATTTGTGCTAGAGAAATCCTTATTTAATATACGCATAAAGTTTATGTCACTGTATAAACTTACCTTAGGCAGAGGTTTCGGATTTTTTTCTATATGGGAGGATGTAAACGTGATTACGTTCGCAAGTTTCGGTCGAGCCGGTGCCATAACTTCGGCCTGATTGATGAAAAGCATGCTAACGTTCTTCAATACGTCTAGCATTGGTGGCAAAGGCCCAAAATATTTTTCGGCCAATTTCTGTTGCTGAGGAAAGATCTCGTGGTAGACGTAGTATAAGCTACGCCACATGTTGACGAAATTGGACACTCTCTTGAAGAATGGTAGATTCGTACCCGTGTTGTCTTCCATTTCCCACGTGTACTCGTGAGAAGGAAGAACCAATCCACCAAGAGCGTGTTCGTTAATGGCAAGTATCCCTAATGAACTTAACCCTACGGTCATGCAAAACGTAATTAGAGGTGATCTGAATCTATTAATCTAAAAAAGACTAACAATAGAAGTAACCTGAAATATAATTTCTTTGCAGATACTAAATATTCCAGCAAATAGTTTACCTTGTCATATTTTTGAATCTTCAAATTTATAATAAATCCGTAAACATTCGCGATCTAATCGTGATATAATAATGAGTTCGATTAGAATGATTTGGAAAAATGGAAAGTGTAACCATATTTTTGAGAATGCTGAAAGTTTAGTTCTAGTGTACGATATTTCGTATAAAATAATATGCATATACGGCTTTCTAGATTCATAATGTTATTTTTTAAATAAATCACGTTCGAAATCCCTTTTCTATTTAATTACATCAAATGTCAGAAGAAATATAAAGATCGTTTGGAAGACATTTTACACATGTTGATTCTTCGGAACATTCTACGGTAAAAAGCATTAGGGTGCACGTGCCACGTGCGTGACACTATATATTTTCGTAATTTTCAAAACGAAATAAAGGTAACGAAACTAATAAATACAAAAACGATTGTTAAAGGCGTACCTATTATAGGAACATTGAATCGATGTGCGAAGGCGTAAGTGGCGGGCACGAAGAGGAATTCCGTCAAGTAGACATCGAACGTTGCGTTGCTGTCTGCAGCATACATCTTCCGCAGTTCTGTAGAATTGAGCACCGTTTCCGCAAAAACTTCGACTGTAGACAACATTTCTTCTTCCACGATATGCAACCAGCGTTTTCCATCAAATCGCATTTGAACAAAATCCAAACTCCTTAATGATCCGTAAGATTGGCTAATATCGATTTGCGTAAAGTTCGGTGATTTGATATTTGGTATAGGATCCGCCGTGGCTAGCACAACTTCGTGACCTCGTTTGTGTAATTCTAGCCATAATCGTCGGTACGGTATTTGATGACTGTAGGATGGTGTCGGAACGATGGCTAGAATCTTGTAACATTCCGACTGCTTCGCGATGTACAAGACGCATAGAACGAACAACAGACTACAGAAGTGATGCTTCATATTCCTCGTGTCGAGACGAACTGAAGCAGATTCTGGTTATAGGTCTACTAAAAGGGACGTCTCCGAGTTATCGTTTTACATAATCTATGTAATGATGATACGATATCGGTATACATTACAATTTTAAAATGGTACCTGTCATCGCTGAATTACCGCTTCATATCTCTAGTACAGTTAACTACTATTATGAGTAATGACAACATATGTTTGCGGAATAGATTGGTTGTTTTTACATCTTACTGCATATATATATCTTACTGCATTATGTGATGCATATATATCTCTTATATGAAGTAGGATACGATTTAAGAGCATAGAGAAGTATAGTAAATATGACGTTAGAAAAAAAAGCACTTGATCGATCAAGTGAAAATGTCAGAAATCACTTGTTACATAAAAAGGTTAAATCAGCAAATAATAAACGTCACGAGAAAGTTCATTAAAAATATACAGTTGCTTCCTATTACGACATTACGATATCTAAAATGATGACACAGACTAGTGTTATATTGTTATCATGAATCCAAATGCAAAGTTTCGTATACAACAGGCTTTAATGCACGTTCACCACACATTGACTTTTATCATAAACGAAATTTTGCAGATTAGATTATTTGCAAATGGTGACAATTCAGCGTTTATAAGGATAATAAAACAATGAGGGAAATGCACAAACATTGTGAAATCAATGTCAATACAATACAACGATAAAGCTTTTACTTATGAGAAACCAAACAGCATAAACGCGACACTTCAACATAATATAAGCAAAATAAGCTATTGCTTTACTATATCGTCTATTATCACAGAAGAAAGATCCATTGCATCAATCTAAGATACAAATAAAAATTCTGTAGTAAGAAAAAAATGATTTAAAATATCAATGACATAAAATTTCAATTTTTTGACCCGGATGAAAGAAGAAATAGATAACCATATACGAATGATCGCAATGAGACTATTCTCCGTCGTTTGACGCAGTGAAATTCGTTTGAAAGTAAGAGAAGCGGATCTGGTGGCGGGCAGCGAACCGTACCGGAAGAAAAACATCTATCAACGACAAATAGCTGCCCGTCACGAGGCCGCAGGCTGGCGGTTTCGTTTCTCCGCGACCGGGAAAGTGTAAAATCCCAGGACGGTCTGTCGCAACGTAACACGAGGCGAAACGATTTTCTGCGTCCAGGTTTGTCAAGTTTCTTAACCACCCCCGTGGGCACGTTACTGGCCTCCGGTTAAATCACCGATAATTGCTCGAACGATCGTAGCCTGGAATTCAATTTTCTTGCAAGTTCGCGAAAGAGATCGAGAAACCTGGACAGCTTTTCACGCGGGAACACCAAAATTGGATTCTTTTTAAGCGAAACGATCGCGAATCGTCTAGTAAGTTTCTAGGGAATTTCCAGACGATTTTCACTATCGGAATTCGATGGAAATCGTCAACTGCTCGAAGATCGTTGTCGAATAGAAATTCAGGTTACGATGATTCTACGTATCGTTGGATGCAGAGTTTGGAGATTTAAGCTCGTTTACATAAGACGTTCTTTTATATCGTTTGCTTACCTTACGAATCACCCTTAGTGATTCGTTTTGATTGTTTCTGAATCGATGAAATTCGAAGGACGAATTCTGATTGAATAATTCTTTTGTCTTATTGGTGATGTAGCAAATATGTGGAATATTAGAAACATTGTGAGTTATGAAACAGTGTTCGCGTGACAAACGTCATTAAACATCTTTTCCTCCTCTTTCAAGAAGGAGGAAAATTCGTCATATTTAAAGATATATTCATACATTGCAAAGTCGTAACATATGAAACATCCGATTGTTGTATTAGATTTCAAAATCATTATTTTTTAATCTTTATGCGTGTATCATTGTATATCATTTTAAAATTGAAATACGATCTATATACGATTACATACAATTTTAACTTTTCAACATTTGCGTAATATGAACGGATTTATTGTAAAATTCAACAAAGTATAAGTTGTTAATTCGAATAAAAATGTTACATTGTAACATTTGTTGTAACAGCAAATCGAAGAAAAAGATAAGAACGTAATAGTTGAGTGGTAATTATTTTATCAATATAAAAGCAGTATTCGTTTAAATGGCAGGTGAATAAATTCCTGAATATAGTTGTTATTCAAATGCCATACATTTAGTTATTATTCATAAAGCCATACATTACTTTTTATGCGTACAAAGTCCAATTTTTGATGACAGTTTCGTTTTATAAGTACATATAACCTCGGTAGTATTTAAAAGAAGACCTTGTAAAAAAAAAACCTGCACGTTTTACCATATGCAAAATTTTAGATATCAAGTCAGAATTTCTCCTTATGCTCATCCCATGTTCAGGATTTATATTTTTATCTCTTATTTATACTTTTACACGTTTATATCTTCGTATGTTTATAAATCTAAAAAACTCTAAATTTCCTAACACCAATAGCCCTTATGAAACCATAAAACACTCGGCATGTATCGATATGCGTTTCATAAAAGTTCATTGCGTGCTATGATCGCTGGTAAAAATCAGCGGAATTCTTATGCGACCCTTTTCGAGTAGCTCCGTACCCTCGAGGGCTGGTAACGTGAGGGTAGCCACCTGCAGAGGAGGTTTTACCAATTATATTGAACTGACCATCTTTGCAAGCTCAAAATGTATAATCGATAAATCTACGTCTTTCTCCTACGTTAACGACTATCGTATGAGAAAGTATAAGAGCTCGAGTAGTTTTCAGTTAATGTGTATCGATAGTTTTTAACTAATCCCGCGATACTTAACCCGTTATCAATTCAGAAACATTCGCACCATCCACGCTCAGTTTTGTAATACAATCCGTTGTGTAATAAATATCACAATTCTTTATATTCGCAAATGATCCTCGTTATCCCTTATCTTACGCGCTAATTATATTTAGTAGCCCCTTTTATTTTACTAGCTACTATTTTACTAGCAAATACTTGTCAGCTTATCATTCCGATAGCAAATAATCTTTACTGCTATATCTTTCGTATATCTCGGTCTAGTGTCTCGAACAACGATGATTAAATTGTCTAAACTATAAACACGGCGTATCGTATCAAATTTTGTAACAAATAGGATCACATTTTGGAATTTTAAGAATTCAATTAATTGTACGAATTGATGCGAACGAACGCATCGATCGGAGCGATTTCCGTGAAGAATCGAAGCGCGAATGTATTCGCGTTCAAGCAAGAGAAACGAATCCTCGAAAGACAAACATTTACCAGCGAATTGAAGCTGATACGGACTGCTTCTGGCTCGACGGCGTCGTTAGACAGCTAGCCGGATTCCGCGAGGAGTTTGCGTATATAGCCGCGACATATGCAACGGATCGTCGAACTCGTCTTGCACGATCGCGCAATGCTCTGATGGCTTGCCAAAGTAGCATCGATCTCTTCCATCTCGTCGAAGAAATTGCTCGGTTACGCGTATACCGTGAAGCGTGTCCGCACACACCACGCATACATCCTGCGCTATGGAAAACGGTGAATCCTACGAGTTCGACGCTTCACGCGATGTTGCTGTCGCTGTTCTTGCGAAAATCCTGTCTGAGGAAAGACTGATCGCTTGTCGCGGTATAAATTTCAGACGATAAACAGAAATTTCTACAGTGATAAAAAAAAATGAACGAGTTAACAAGATAGTATATTCGAGATTTCAGGTCTATAATCTTTGAATTTATAAAACAAATTGTCCAATTAAAATTGTATTTATCTAAAATAATGAAATTATGTTCATCTTTTTGGAACTGAATATTTGCCCAACGTTTCGTTGATGTAGCAATCTACTTCTTCAGGACAGTTTCGAGGCTCATAATTGTGACTTGCTAAATTTTGCCAATTATCAATTCTGCATAAAATTTTGATTTACAGCTTCTACAAATTCTTTCTTCAAACATTACAGTATAAATAAAGTTTCAACATCGTTGATTTTATAATCTTCCTACAATATCTTTCACATATAGAAAAGTAATAAAGATTAGAGGAATGTCATTTGTTGTTCTCGTGAAATTATGCATTTTCATCGTGATTGCATGAGCGTATTTGTCGAATATCAGACGAAACTCCGTGAAATTGCTTCGAACGTGTAATGCTAAACCCCTCTCTTAGGCGTGTATCGGTGAAGTTATCAGTCGCTGCAATAAAAATGATAGACCAACGATGGCACTGCCAGCTGCGTGACTTTCATGATTTGACGGAAACAGTTGGTAAACGCGATTAGATAGACTTATGTGTATTTAAACCATATCTGCAGCGTTTTACGAAATTGCAACTTAAATATGTATGTAAATTATTCGCATCATAGCATCTATGTAAGCGTTAGATTTCTCTCAACGTAACGATGGAATCTTCGGATATAGTAAATCGTTCGAATAATAATACGCCCTGATAGCGATTATTCGAATATTCAAAGTTTCATTGTATCTCGTACATACATCGATGCTTCTGTCATCCAAGGGATATTAATCGTTTTTAGTAGAGCACGCGAGCGATTTATGGAGCACCCTGTCACGAATGGGATTCTTTACCAAGTTGATCGGGCGACCCGGTTGTGTTCAAGTTGCCAACCACTATTCTTCCTATGTTGTGTCTCGTGCAGGGTCAGGTAGCATAATTAAGAATAACCTCGATCCTTGTTGACTCACGCGTGTCTCCATCTCGGTACCACCTGGCACTCGCGTTTACAGACATGCAAACCACTTTCGTCGTAATCACCACATTATCCCATAAAAATCTCACTTTTTCCACGATATCACTAGTTAGTAGTAAATCATGCTGCGTTCTTCGATCCATTAAAAACCCAATCGTGTTCTTTTACCGTCAACTTTCTTCATTTTTAGAGAAAATTTTCCACTTTAATCTTTCCATCAGCTATCATGGGTGAAATTTCATCATCATTGCTCTCCAATAATACTATTGTAATATTATTCGTAATTATTGCAAACATTAACTTTTCCGGGTTTTTTTTTATATATATATATTACATTGAACGATGATAAGACAGTCGCATTTGTTCGACTTTATTGATTTCTTATTCTTAGTATCTTCGGATCATAGATAGCTACGATAATCTGAGTTATGCTTTCATTAGATTATTTCTTCTTTGAATATTTAATTTTCTTATATTCTACTAGGTAGGTTCGCCCCTCGAAAATCAAACACCTTTACATTAAACGCGGATAAATGTTGGAAAGAATAACACCAAACACGAATCTGTAACGTTCGCGATAATTCCAATTAAAAACGTGACATAAAAATGTTGGAAATTTTGGCTAATCTTTTTATAAATATTGTTTTATAATATATCGTTCATGGTACATACTAGTGATTTTAATACACCCATTATTAATAAATACAACTTATTCGATTGTAGCAACATATTGATATCATTCATCTATTGAGGCTCGTTAGAAAGTTATTAGAAATGCCAGGTATTGATTGAAAATTAGAGTAAGAAAATGAACTTTCCTCCATGATAACACATATGTGATTTTTTTGTGTTTCTCTTACGGTATTAAAAATTTTATTGCTTAACAGAAATAGAAATGGAATATGAACATTTGAAGATCATAACAAAGTTCATTAGTGTGTACTCACATTGCAAAATGCTTTCAATTACGGAAGAAAATTTGCATTATCATCCCGTGATTATCTAAACATTTTAGTTGAATCACGTAAATGCGAATGCAAAAAAGATCATATCACGATTACATTGCGCATTCTTCTGCTATTTGACGTTTCTGAGGCTAAATGAGATTCATGAGAAGCTTTATTTTAATAGTTTTATTAGCATATTGCACTTAAGTAAATGTCAAGCGTTATCTATACTGATAACATATTGCATAAGATTGTTACGCGTTAATTAAGAAAATCTGTGATTAGCGGTTTGAATAACTCGTCTTTCTTAGTATGGCCTATGAAATCTTATTCTGATTAAAAGCTCTTGCTCATTTTGTTAAAAATATTTTTACGGATAGTCTGCTGCTTTTAAAATATAATTCTCTGGCATTGTCTTAAGGTTGAGTCCGCTATATCCATAAGTCAAACCGAACGTATGGAGACACAGGTCGATGATAAGAATATGACATTGGCACCTGCCGACATGATATGCCTGTTTCAAACTCAAACGACCTCGTGCCGAGCGATTTACAAGGAGTTTGTGCTTTTAGTTTTAATTTTATTTTACAGACTGATGCATGTGCTTTGTGTTTTCAGTGGAAACGTTCATCGATTTTGGCAATACCGATCGACATAGTGAGAACATATCTTTAGACTTGCGATTTGCATTTTCATGACATATTTACCTACCTATGATATATATATGTATATTTTGATATCTTCGTTCGATGTTGAAGATACAAAATTATCCCAATTTTATGGTAGGGATAGCACATTTGCTATTTTCTTGAGAAATTGGAATTTCTCGCACTGCACATTATACAAATTTACGATTAAGATCACGTCGACAATATAATTAGCATTTTTAAGCGCTCGACGGTTCCGCTCAATAGCAGACGACGTGTTGTAAATTTCGACCTCGGATTAGAATTCGACAATAGACCACCGGACGAGGTCACCAACGAGACGCTACGCTACGCACCCTCGACCAGATACGCACCAACAGTTCAACAGTCACCAAGAATATAAGCAGTAGGAGCTTCGAGAATAGGACACTTATGTTTCATACTCTCTTACGTTTATACTAAACATTTCAAATGAACGTACAAATCGCAAGCGAACTAGAACTCTTTAAACTGCCTCCACCTTGAGCGTTAATATCTTTCAAGATTCGCGGTCCAACCGAACAGTTTTCAATTTAACTGATCGTCACCTCGATGAGAGAACGCAACAGTATTTCTTTCATTTCTTTTTCCAAGTATTTGTTTCTTTGTTTCTTTCTTTCAAACAGCTTTCGCTTCTTTCTTTCAACAGTTCTAGTTTTTAGCAATTGCTAAAATTCTACGAAATCTTACGAATCTAATTTTCGAAATTTATTATAATATATTATTATTATTAAATTTTTATTCCATTGTACTTTGCAATATAGTGGTGCAATAGAGCAATTACTTGTAACAACTAAGCACTTTCAATATCCATCTAAAGATAAGAGTCGAAATGATATCGCATATTCATTATCGTGACTTATCGCACTTTTGCTTATTAATATAAGTAGTGTAATCACTATGATGAACATTGATCTTGATATTTGTAATTCTAATAAGAAAGTGTTAATTTGGGTTCAATTTATTCCCTAAAAATCATACCGATATTTAATTATATAGATATGATTTGAGATAATGCGAGATTTAGAAAGAGGAAGAAGAAATTTCATATCCCGTGATAAAACTTTATCGTGATACCACAAGCATTTTTGTTCGATGTAAACTGTAGATCATTTTATGATCTCCTTCAGTTTTAATCATATCAAAGCTCTAATAATTAGACAAATCCGCGATAAATATAAGTAGAAAATAATTGTCTTTCCCAATTTTTCTATCGTCGAACTTCGTCGCTTATTTAAAACCGAACAACAAACGATTTCTATAAGGAAATGATTGAAGTTGCAATGTAAAACTACATTTTTTGTATTAAATGGTTTCAGCATGGTTCTCGCAAAGTTAAAAGCTTTTTTTCCATATACAGGACGAAGACGACCTTTACAAACACGCGCATGAACATTTGATTGCTTTAAATAATTAATCGTGGTGTTGCACATATAAATGAAAATAAAAATGATGCTACGTTATAAAGAACGTAGTAGATATCTATGTTACATAATGTACATAATACAATTCTAAGGTAGCATTTATATCAAATGCCTGAAATAATAAAGAAAGTACCTAATAAGTAAATAATGAAGAAATTACAATTACCTAGATATGGAAATTAATCGAAATTGACAAATAGCGTGTGCTACTTGGAATCGTGCAAGTATCGATGATCATAATTATGCATCTGACACGTTGCCATTATACGAATACATTGAAATTTTCATAAATATTAACTGAGGATGACATTGATCTTCCATAGCCTGTAATTATTATAACTACATATTAAAATTATATACACATATTTGGTAAGAGTAACATGGACATTTAACGTTGATAAATTCATGACATAGATCATAAAATAAAAAATAAAAAAAGAAATATGGAAGCATAAAATTTAGTGTACAATAACAGAGTAACATTTGGAATGGAATGACCTTGCAGAAATGTCGGTTAATTCTACGTTAATAAGAAGTTATCCTAAGGATTTATCATATATTATTTTTACCTTGTATAATTTATTGAATCTTGACTGGAAATTTGATGGGAAAGTTTATTCTTATTTCATGAAAGAGACGTATACTTGTATATTATTAACCGAAGTAATTAATTGATTAGGAAATAAAGTCTTAATATTTGAAAGTTATGCTATTTCAGGTTATTCATTATATCTCGTATAACATTTTTTTTATGCATGTTTAATGGTCAGACTTTATCACTTTCTCGATATTTCAATAAACCATCCATCACAATTACCAAATACCAACAGATTCGTGTTTCGTGTAATATTTATATTTAAATTATATTAGTCAGTTAGCTGTCAGCTACGATAGTTAAAAATACACATGGAAACACATGCAATACGCAAAAACAAAATGACACAGATTGACGAGACGACGAAGATTCATGTCAAAACACGCGTACGAGAACAAATTCATCTAAATTGACAGACAACAACGATCTGTAGTAAATCATGTATACATATGTTACGTTAAAAAAAAAAATTGTACAAACTGACAAAATGACGATGATTCGTGTCAAAGAACCATATCACGCTACATATTTTGTATAGAAAAGAAGATTATAAATTCTATGAGACGTTTATAATAATTTTTTTATTAAATCGTGTTAACTTACCAATCAAAAAATGATCTTTTTAACGAATCAAGATACTATCGATAAGAATAAAGAAATTGATACGAAGAGTATTATAATTAGTTTAATTATATAAGAGGTTCTTAATAAATATTACATATAAAATCACCGTTAATTAATAATGCTACGAAAACCAGTAGTAAAAGATATATCATTCTCGATCAAAATCATGTAATCAATTCATATATTTAACTTTATAGATACGATATCGCATTAATTACGATTCAGATCGTCGCTATCAGTCGCTAATATCATCCTCATTCACCTCACAGAAACCAGTCGGAATCACGGCGTATCATCTAAATTTACGAGTTGTATCTGGAAGCTACATTTCATTCGAATTTTCATACGTGTCGTTTAAACGTCTCTCCCTCTGCTTTCTTTCCCTTTCGTTTTCCTATATAGATACTATATATCTCCTTTGCTTCCTTTCCTTTTTTTTTTTTTTTTTGTGTTATGCAAACCATGACATCGCGATATGTCTCGACGGGCAATAGACGACCGACGCGAACGTTACGAACGTCCTTCGAAACTTTTTCCAGTGCACACGTATTGGACACGGATAAACTAGAAAATATTATCCCGTCGTTATATCGTTGTGCCTTTATCATGTCGCGTTTCTCTTCGGTGAATCAGTGCACTCGTTCTGTAATGAACACCAAATACATACATACGTATAGCACATACATCGTGCTACATACTGCTGGCTCCGTCCGATTCCTCGTAACTCAAGACGAGCAGCATCGTCGTATGCCGCGTATTCGCTTGTTCCTGCGGCTCGTTCATTCAACGACGTCGTTTCCTTTCGTTTGTTCGTGCGTGAAATTGCGACGAGAGATAGTTTAACAGTGAAAAACATGAAGAAACGACGGGATTCAGAATCTGTTGCTACTACAGTTAGTAGAAATACGTAATGGTTTTGGCAATGCCAACGTTAACTTTTATCGAGATTGTAGTATAAGTATACTTATGTATATTTATATACATAGGATATTTTAGTATGTTTGTAATAAGTACATATATGTGGTATATTTATACCATGTTTTTAATTATAGTTATCCGTGTATAGTACTGAGTTACTGTATAAATTTAGTCGCTCGCCAAATCTTCCAATTAACCTTCAATCTGAAGATTCTCATTAACTTTTTGCGTTACTCAGAATTAATTGTTTCGTCGATTAAAAGATTTTCCCCGTGCTTTCTAAGAAAATTATGCAACAATTACGATAATTCATTGTATGTAAAATAACAGATTACCTTATGAAGGATATACCAAAGTTTCCATTGTTCGCATATACAATAAATAATAGTGTGTGATATTTCTGTATATATCAAAAGGTATTTTTGTTCTTTTTGTGCTACTTCATCTACGAGAAGAACAACATACGCATATTAAGACATTCAGTCGCGTTCCATCGTGAATTTTCCTTTTTTCAATCTCATTTCCTCTCTTGGCGTAAGAACAGTACAAAACAATACCTGCAACAATATGAACAACTAAGAGAAAAAGAAGACAGCGAGAAAAGGGCGGAAAAGGAAAGGAACGGAGGTAGGAAAAAAGTTCGATTACGCGGTGTCATCGGACCAGCATTGGTGCGTTTCACGGCTATTTGCGTTGATTCCTTTTTTCCTTTTCTAGCGCGCATTTCACACCGCCAACTTTAATGAGATACGCACGGAGCTGTGCATTATCGACTCGTGGGGCAGGAGAGCGTAGCTGGTCGCTTTGCCCGACGGAACGCGATTGTCGCCGTTGAAATTTTCATGCGCGACTTGTCCGAACCTATGTATACGTTGCGTATACGCTTCAACGACTATGGAGACGACCACGGTTTCATCAGGCTCGTCGTGTCCGGAGAATTCTCACGTTATCTTTTTCCTCTTCTCTTTGTTTCTTCTCTTGCTACATTTTTCTCCTACCTTCATCCTCTTGCTACATTTTTCTTCTTCCTTCATCCTCTTGTTACATATTTCTTCTTCCTTCATCCTCTTACCTACTTTATTTTTCGTTGCGCGCATGTAGCCGCGATGCGATTGTCTTACTTTATGCGCTACACGATGACGCAACTTTGCGCGATATGCTTATTAACCCTTAGCGGATGAAACGAAGCTCAGAGACGTCGATATTTATAAAACTATTCCAAACTTATAAAAATAATCCGCCGTGTATCAGCTACAGTGACGTCTATTTTAAATTTCGATGTAAACTCTCACCATTATTTAGTTCATCGCTTCTTATCAAACGATTATGATGATTAAACACTATTACAAACAAGTATATAAAGAAATAATCTATCAACCCTTAACGAACCCTTAGTTCGATCCGCCTGTAACGATTCTTGAGAAAATATCGAGCTCTTTACATCTCAAAATTTCTTTCCTTTCTTCTATTTTTCCTTGTTCAAAGATAAACGGTGCTAGAATCCGGATCCTCGGACGGGATATGAATCACACGTCGGAATCCAGTGCAATCTGTCTGCCAGACGGTTTGCTTCCGGTGTCGTTTATCGAGTACGCGGCGATCGGATAGAACACGCGTGGCTGTGTACCGTGTATACACGCACACGAGGAATCCCGATGGAATCCCGACGGAATAGGCTAAGAGAGCACTTGAGGATGCCTAGTCTCTGGCAGTGAATGGCGGCACGAGTGGCGGACATTTCGGTGCCTCCAAAGCTCATTGGTCCGCAGCTGACGTGTACAAGGAAATGGCATTTAACGGATTAAAAGCGGCCATCCAGACAGCTAACGCAGTTCCCGATAACGGCTGGCTAGAGTTAGAATATTTTTTCCTCCCGCTCCCCTTCTATCATTTCCTTTTTTTTTTTTTTTTGTTGTGTTTTTCTACTTTTTGCTTTTTGCTTCTATTTTTCCCCGTGTTTCTTTTTTAAATCGTTTTTTCTCGTCGAGCATTCGTTTTTTGTTTTCATCCCAGGCTCGCTTCGTTCGCGTACACGCGCGACCAGCAGCCTATTGATTTCGCGCAAAGTGCCGACCATTCCAACCTACGAATCACTTTACTTCGATCGAACCATCACTGATAAGGATATCGATGATACTCGCGATTTCAGGAAGTAAGTGAAAATAAACGATTAAGATTTGCTGATCTGATTCTTTGCGTTTGTTAACAGGAAACTCGAAGAAAATGATGGATCGTGGCACTCGGTTAAATGGAGAACACTTCTGCGGACGCAGAAAGGGTGTATCATAATTTAAGACCTGTTCGCTGCGGTGATGCTGGTTCGCTGAGTAGGTGTTACGATTGATGGTTGTTGGGAGTTTGAACATGTTTTCCACGGCGAAGTTTTGTGGTAAGTGGTTTAACGATTGAATGTAATCTTGAGAAACAGAATGTGTTTACACCTGATATTATAATTCTCTTAATTTATTATCTTAGTTCTATTATAATTTTTTAAAATTATAATTACATTAGTTGATTTAAGGCTAGTAGTTCCTTAATTGGATATATCCGTTTCGTAATAGCGTTCACGTTTCCTAAGATAGTTTCTGTAAAAAAAAAAAGATAAAAAAATATTATATCGTATGCAGTTTTGTATAAAAGCATCATTGTTAAAATATGTCGCAAACACATCTCGGTTAACAGGAGAAGGGACGTTAAGGGCAAAAGATAGGGCGTTACAAGTTCAAAAGCATCTCCTTGTGAAAATAAAATTTTGTTAGAAAAATTATTTTATATATATAGTTATACAGTTATGTATATAATGTAGTATATAAATCAACAAAACCATTATCATGCTGCAAGTGATAAGTATAATACAACACGCATTTCGTGTAACCGTATCGTGCCACTACCTTTTAGCAGAGACAGCCGTAACGAAAGACTTAAGCACCAACCCCGCCTTCCTCAGTTTCTTCTCTTTCCACTCTTTCGTTGTTACGTTGCTCATAAAAGTTTTCTACGCTCTTATGTAATGTGTAATGCCTCCTAATAACGACCTTATATCTACAATTTTTACAACGACTTATACAACGATCGTTTCTTTTATAACAACGGAGAATCTAAAGAAAAAAGCATAAGAAGTTGAAGACCGTCGAATATAAATCGTTGTGGAGCATCCAAAAAATTTAATTTGCCTGTTCTATGTAGCTCTATAAAACGTAGACGAAGAACATAAAAACGAGACACTCGGTTGGAGGTGAATAGAGTTTCCAATACAAAGAAGCCTTGTAATATCGTCGTCGTGAGATCGCAAAAATATTTTTCGTGGAAAAACACACGGGTGCCTCGCGGCTCTGTAATAACCTTTCACCTGTGACACACAGATGAAGAAAATAACGAAATTTTCAAACTCGATGATGTCAACGATCGGTTTCGCTACGTTAACGAGATTTATGCAGTTGGCGCGTCGGTCTCGTCGCATCAGCGGATCTGTCATTAAAAACGGATTACGAGGCGATTATTTTCGTGAAAACGTCCAGCTTTTTATTTCGGCTAATCGTAAATGCCTCGTAAGTGGATGTGAAAAAAGACCAATTAAGCATCGTTTTTCATTGCTCGATTCTCGTAATGTATTGTCATCGGAAGATGTTAATTTCTCAATTATTTCGAACAATGTACAAACTAA
Source organism: Bombus haemorrhoidalis (assembly GCA_014825975.1). NCBI lineage: Eukaryota > Metazoa > Arthropoda > Insecta > Hymenoptera > Apidae > Bombus > Bombus haemorrhoidalis. The sequence goes on along the minus strand of CM026166.1, from coordinate 609,527 downwards.
ATTCCAACGCACGTTGGATAAAAATGACTTCCTCTACACGAAGGATAACTGAACTCGGAACAGAAAATTGTTCGCCATCCTCCCCGAAGCTCGTTTCCTTCTCTTCCGCGAGATTTGTTTTTTTTTTTCGCTAGTCTTTGAACTTTCGTTTCAGTGCGTTCACAGGGAATGCAATCGGCAGAAATAACAAACACTTGGTATTCCACGAAGCTCGTGTTTGCATATTCGTTTGTTTCGTTACAAAGGCTCGAATCCGGTGTTCAAGGCAGAATCATCAGCGTCGCTTTTGCGCTTTGAAAGTATTGAATTTTTTACTATGTTCGTCGTTCACTGGAGTCTCTGCGTTCACGTAGCACTCTAGTCACGCCACGAGAGATTTCTAAATAAAATTCACGCGTAACAGCATCTGGGAAAAGTCAAGACATTAGGAGGAACGAGTTAACCGTAACGTCGAAAAGACTAGAACGAGAAGAATGGAGTCGCGACAAGACCTTCGATCGCGGTTTTCGCGTGAATTTTAATGAAAATCAAACTCGAAGAATACTCGAATAGGGGAATGGGTGAAGGCAGGCGCTCGATGATCGCTTTTGTTCCAAACCCTGAAATCCTATTTGAGTACGATCTCCTTAATCCGGAATCTCTCGAAAGAGATTACAGGGATAATTTTGCCGAATCGATCTTAATCAGCTTTTCGTCTGCCTACAAACCGATGTCGAGAAACCCGACGAACCGTCTACCTTCGTTGGTGCCTGTGTCAAGAGCTAGACACGCTTCTAATAAAACGTTCCATTTCGTCGGTGGTTTCGCACGCGCGGAATCGTTCCTCCAACTTCCGTTCCCTCTCTCAAGCACCATCTCTCGAGCTCTCTCATTTGAGCAACGATAGAAACGAATCGGAGTTCGTGGAACGAGGTTACACGGGTAAAAACGGGCCGAGTCAATTCCCGATCGTGAAACTTTCTCGATTCCCCGCGATTCAGCCTGCTGTTTAACGATGGAGAAGCGTAACGATAAGTTGAAAAGTCTGATCGCGTTCACGCCGCGCACTGCTGCGCCGATGGCAGTTAATTGTATGCTATGGTCATTGATTCTTGGCTATATTGAAACGAGAGTTATCGATTGGTCTAATATTATAAAAGATATACGTTAAAAGAGAATTATGGAGAATATGGAATGTGATAAATTGACTGTTTGGATGATTCGATATGCACGTACAGCCGAACATTGATAAGACGAAAACTTTTCTAAGGTTAAACTTTTGATAATTCCCTTTCGTTCTGCCGTGAAAACCTTTACAACTTGGAATTTACCTTATCTCCCATCTTATCTTCAACGTATTTTATATGCGTTATTTTACCTGTACAAGTCGCAGTCACAAAGAAGCCCAACTTCGGCAAGAATTTTCCTTTATAAGACGAAGTTTGATCACTACTATTACAATATCTACAAATCTAAAAATATAAATCCTTTTACAGAGTCATTGGATTATGTTTTGTACTATTGTTGCTGACTTGTAACTAATAAAAATCTGGATAGCGATTATTTCATTCATCACGTTCCTTACAGAGACAGCACGCATACTTGCAACAAGTATGATAAAATCGCGTTTTCTTTATATCTCTTCCGTGGCACGCAGCTCCTAAATTTTCATGAAAATTCAACCAGATTTTCAAACGCCCTGGGTCTTTCAACTTTGTAATCTACATTCCTCTCCAAATACATAAGATACTATACAAAAGTAAAATTCCTTGATCGTGGAATGATGATGGTTTTATATTACCACATTCGCTGAATTCAGTGATAAGTATAAACGAAGGAGAAGTAAGCGTCATTTTCCACTCTACTCTCCCTAATTTTCATAGTTATTCCAATCCAATTAATTAATTAATCCTTGTAGAATTTTGTGAATTTTTAATATTGTGATTATGAAAGGTAATCTCAAGGATTTGTTTCATATTTTTGTCCTTCCTTCACCTATTAGATCGTCCGAAATGTTTCTTTCGTTTTATAAGGAAATAATAGACGCACAATGTTTTCTGTTTTATATTAATTTATCGAATTACGCACGAACATAATAATAGAAATATAACGAAATGGCTCATACCTGATTCAATAAAATAATATAAATCTGTTATTCATTTCATGAAATGAAAAAAACTTTTCCAACAACTTAAGACCTTCTACAATGTATAATATTGAAGTTTGAAGAGTTCCAAGTATTATGTATATATGTATTTCAATATTATAATAGCAGTTTTATCCAAATTATAGGATCTTTCCTCTATAATTTTGACTTGTGTAGTCACACGAAGGAAATATGTGAAATATAATCGGCGAACTTTTCCATGTGTTTTGTCTTTTAAATCGTTGCATCTTATGTAACATTTTACATCTAAGAAACCTTAATACTTTCAGTTACTCCAGTTAGTTTAATACTGTTAGTCCTAATAATACAGTTTCTTCATTTCGATAAAATAATACTTTTTATATTACTTTGTATTATTGTAAAAGCGTTTGAATCGAGGACCTTCGATTCATCGTGATAATCCTGTACCTCTTTCAAATCCACGTTCAACCTCTGTTACCGTGTTGTCTATGCTACTAAAAACGAGGTACGAGCGAGATTGTTTCTGAAACCAACTCAATTCTGCGTTTCGACGAACCGTCGATTCCCTTCGTTCACGGTAGACGGGCTGATCGAGATTAATCGCATTCCGCCGGTCAGGGTGGCCGACCCTTCTCTGATTGACGACAGCGATTAATGCAGGTCGTCAGGTTGTGCTCAGGGTAAACTGGCGTGTCCTCGATGTGGACGCGTCCACGAGGAAGCACGTGATGTTTGCATGCGAGAAGCACGTTCACTCGCGTCCTCATTAACGGCCAGATGGCTGTTGACGCATCGTTCGCGCGTCGTCGAGCATCTCCATTTCCACGCTCTTTTGGCTCGTCGAATTTCTATCGACACACGCCGTTAAGACGTCTGTCAAAATTTCACAGAAAGATTACCGCAAATGCTCTGTAGAGTCGCTAACCGGTATGTCGTGGAATTCTAATAATTATTCCACGTTTGCTATGAAATGAGGAAGATTAGAAGTCGCTGCTTCGGAATGTTCCTCGCGAGTGTACGTTGCGTCTGGAACCGACTAACCGAAGATACACAAGCTCACGAACGAACGTACGAAACGTAGTTTCGTTTCCAAGGGGTTCGACAGGCGGAGGAATGGACGGTGAATAATTCATCAAACACCAACTACACTTTTAGGGAATAACTCGGTTTACCACGCGTCATCGTGGCTCGTTTTCTCCCTTTTCCTCTTTTTCCCCCTTTTTTTCCTGTCCACGAATTCATAGTTCGTTAGCGTCTGGTCAAACAGAGCACAGACACGCGGCCAGCATTTGTTTCGAGCAACGAGTTCAGAGGTCGGAAAATGTATGAGATCGATGGATTACATGATGGTGGTTCTGATAGTGACAATCAGAGGTGAGCTTAATAAACGTTCGCACGAGAATATTTGTTTAAGCGAATATTTCATTTGAAAATGTTTACACAATATTTATATGTAAACGTACATACAAGTTTTCTAAAATGTCCAGACGGTTTCGTGAGCCATCTACGCGGTCTTCAATTGTTTAAATCATGCCATAAAACATAGAACCGAAATCTTTAACGTGTCTATTTATCTTATCGAAAAACTATTCGCAGGAGAACACGCACGCTGATAAGGTAAAAAGGAATTAATTTCGCACTCATCACCGTGGATTCTCGAGTGAAAAAGATCCGAGAAAGAAGAATCCTACAAAGAAGTTGCCGCAAATCGTTTAACGAGGAACGTGTTCACGAATCCTTACCCATGGCTCATTGTACTCGTAAAAAGGAATTATACGCGAGCCGATCCAGAACCAGACGTTAATTAATTCGCTCATTAAGAATCAACTCTCTGCATTCTAGAACTGAGTATTTTACTAATCGATGTTCTTAGGATGGGGAATGACATTTATCAAATTCTATTCTACGGAGATTCGATTGTATTTCTAACGTGACGATTGAAGGTTTAGGCTTTGTAACGGCATATGCGTCTTAGGACGTTTTGATACGAAGATGCCTCACATAGTTGTTTTCCCACAGAGGATCAACATCGTACGACGCGCGTAATGTAATAAACAAACTCTGGACAAAACAATTTCGCTGCTACGTGCAACCTACAACCGGCGACAAGCTCAAATCTTCCGATACCTCCCGGAATCCAAAATAGACGAGACGATGTCGTGCCATGAAAGAGTCAGTCGTGCGAATGAATATCAGTATTGAGTCATCGAGTCAGTCAGTCGAGCGAATAAGTTAACGAATCAATCTAACGAATGAGCATAACAATTAGTATCAGCAACGAATATCAGCAAGCGATTAATTTTGCATTCTACATTTTAAAATATCTGTAAATATAGTTAATTGATTTAACTCGTCTCGTTATTAATTTAACCAACAACACGTCTCATCGTCCACCACAGCTTGGAAGAGCGCTGTGAGTTAGAATTTTATGAAATTTTAGGTATAGAAAGAGAAAATTCAAGTGCAATGAAGTATTTGCTGCTGCGATTTTTTCATTCGTCGCTTAGTATTTATTTTTGAAATTACAATGAAACAAAGTATAGAGAAAGCAGTTCAAGGCCTTGATATTGTGCTGGCAACTAAGCGATTGCGAATTTTGTCATTAGGTGGTAATAAAATACTTAGTTGCCAACTCAATAGCTGTATCATGCGTGTGTCACATGCACTTCTGTCTCGTGTCCATGACACTGAGCTTGTTATTCATAGAATTAACCTTGGGTAACTGATACACGAGGGAGAGCGCTGGTTGAATGCGCGAAGAACAATCAACGAACAACCAAGGGTCATGCTATTCTGGACGATGACAAGCTTTTGAATTGACCCCGACTGCTGAACGATTGCACGACACGAAACAACTGCAGTGACGCGATATACGGTTGAAGTAATGACGATTACGAGTAACTAACTATACACTCGTTCGCGAATACGTGTCAATGCTGCTTGGCAATTGAAAGACTCGCGCGAGTTAGTTCACTGATTGAAACGATGCTTCACTCTATGAATGTTTGAAGACACTGTCTACGATTGAAGATCTAGCACAGAATTATCAACTGATCGTCTCGACTGATGAAGCGTTTCTGTCTCTCCGAGCGGTCGAAGTCGCGTTCACGAACGTTAGGAGATGTTGATGAACCAGGAAACGCGGATGGGACTGCTCTCTGCGAATGTTCGGAGATAGAAACGATTTTGTGCTTCGCATCTGGTGGAGAAGACGTTATCACAAAAGGCAGACTGTGTGAAACTTCTCTTTCTGAAGATTGAGAGAATTAACTATTCTTACTCCGCGTCTGGTGCAGAACATGCTAACGATTCAAAGGTATGTTCTAACTGATCAGACGAGCCTGATTTCCCGACTGATGTTCACAGTTCGGCGATTCGGACGATATCGTCCGACGCCATGTTGAACTCGTTCGAGCGTCCAACGAAGTCCCAAACGAAGATTCCGAAGTACGCACGCTGATTGATTTTCACCGAACGCAAGAAAATAATCAATCAGCGTGAGTGAATAAGCACTCAGTGCCTCGAAGCGCGGAAAGACTCCTAGCGCCTGAACGTTTTCTTTAACAAATTCTATCGCATGACAGCGACATGTTTGATAAATTGTACAAATGATATTCATCATCGTTAACAATCATTTGGCATAAAATTGTAAAAGGAACGTTACTAATAATTTCTAACTTAATTTACTGATATTACTAGTTGGTAAATTATCGTGTAAAAGAGTCGTATTATATATTGATTGTCATAATCCATAAGATAACAGCGATATTTCAGATCTTCCCCTTGATTTTCAATGGAACGACCAAAAAAATGTTTTTCTCGCCAAATTTTTTTCGCCATTTTTTATCTGATTTTTCGTTAGTCTACCGTTAATCCAAGGTTTGTTTCACGTACGTGTATTGTATTTTTTTTACTACACATGCATGGTATATTTTGATTTTACCGATCGACCTTAATGAGACAACCTTCGTCAGCGAAATTTCAAACTCAACGTACACTATTTCCTTTTTTTTCTGTTTTGCACGTCGAAAACGTGGCCTCCGTATGACAGCTGAAACTCTGCAACAAATAGAAAAAGACACAAGCGTCTAATGAGAGACCTGGCGTTTTACTGACATTTGCATTTCAAATCAAATCAGGTAAACGAACCTGACCAGAATCTTGGTGTGCCCTCGACGTTCGCAAATCCTCTTCAACGTATTCTTATCAACAGTCCCGTTAATTTATATGCGAGATAGAAAAAGACGTAAGAACCACTTTATTCAATTTTGAACACATTCTACAAAAACAGAAAATATTATTATAGCACTGTGCAACGATATCGTAGGGAGTGCAATATGCAAGAGTACGCAATATATTCAAAATACACGACACGTATCGCAACATTTAAGAAGATGAAACAAATCTTCACCTAAGTCTTACTCTATGAATTATAACTATGACGTATTTACAGTTGCAGCTACGAATATGTCATATAATTATCGTGAAAGTTTAAAATCTAAAATTATAATTATGTCTATAAAACTATGAATATACGTAAATGTTTTACAGTCTGCAATATTTGAACGCAGCCCATGAAACGCGCTTTCACAACCAAGTACATGTTGAATTTGATCCCATCTAGCGTTAATCGATCCTCGGCCTCTTCTCCTCATTCTCTCTACATCGAAAAACCGAAAAACGCGGACGAAATTAATGCCGCGTAACATAGTAAATTTCACGACAGCCATGCGAAAGGAACATGGTACTTTTTCGAGAGGGTAACGGTGTAAACGAGATACGCGGGTACAACGAGTAAATGGCCGGTCGCAGCAGGCGTCGACGGTGTCAAAAATATATCGTCGCCGGTCGTTTCTCTTCGCTCGTCGTTGTCTATGCCCGCGTGCATCTGACGGTGAGCAACGCTGAACGCGATAAATACGCGGATCCCGGCTGCCCGTCGACAGAATTAAGGGAAAAAACCCGACGACTTCTCGTTTCTCGTTGCTCGACGTTGCACTTTTACCGAACGGTCTGGCAAGCTTTATCGCGAACGCTCGTTTGTTTAAGCTACATTTAGTTTATTTCGCCGACATCCCGTCCAAAAGAGGGTGAACCGTAACGATCCCCTTAAATTGTCGATGAGTTACGTCGAGTGTAAATGAGTGGATAAATTTCCGTTAATGTTTCCTGTTATTTGGTCGGACGAAATTTACACTCGGTCGGGAATTCGTGATAATTTCGCGCGATTTATATTTCGCGGCGTAACGCTGCTACCCTGCGCGTGCCACCCTTGTCGTTCTTAAAAATTTCATTACCAAGCGCGCAGTTAGTTAATTTCGTGTACGAGATGTTGGTTAGTGGATTGCTAATATTTATGTTTCTATGAGCATAATTAAGAATGCGTTATTCAGATAGAAAATTGTTTTGCGTATTGAATGTTATAACGCGTACTATACTTTCGGATATTAGATGCAATCTAAATACGTTGGCGCAATTTTGGAATTTATATAAATGCATAAAAATCTGCAATCTGGTTATTATTTATCATATTTAGTAATAAATAATTAAATTAATGTGTAGCATTATCGAAGATAATAAGTACAATGCCGTGTTTGAATAATTGTGATTGTGAATGCACATCCCCTTTTACATAGGTTACTGGACCTTGCTGATTTTCAACATAATCTTCGTTAAAATCGAATAGAATCTTCAAAATATAGTATAATTTACTTTTCCTTATAATACGGTTAATAAATGTCAAGTTTATTAGTGTAATTAAACATAACATCCATTTATATCTATCCTTGTCAACTAATGTGTATTAATTAATGGTCGATTAATTCCAGAAGCAAAATTTGAATTACCTGTTCAGAAGCTTGGATGTAGCAGCGTATCACGAGTAAATATGCGAGTTGTATTTCCATATATTTATAGGTTTTACACATCATTGTTTCAATTAATTTCGTTGATCTTTCATATATTTAGAACTTTACTTATTCAATTCATATATTATATTCCAGAGAAAAAGCTTCTTAAATAAGCAAACAACTACACGGAACTTGCCATAAACATCGATAATTACAAATACGAATTTTCTTACCGCATTAGATCTAAGAAATTAGTTTTATGATATTCTTTTGTTTCATTCTTTTAGATACGATTAGAAAGAATAGAACGATTCAGGTCAATTGCCTCAAATTATCATTGCGTAACATTCTATGACAAAATAAAAGAGTATATCTGAATACGAATAGTAGCGTAATCTCACTTATCTTATATAGTACAGAACAAAATACTCAACGCCAAACGATAGAAGTCGTAACTGTAGTTAATAACGAATAGTCGGACCAAGATAATGCCTTCCACTGCACAGACAGTCATTTCTGGCCGCCGCGTCCACCCTTTTACTCACTCTCTAAAACTCACCCTCGTAGAATCGCCAGCTAGACGACGCAAATTCGCGCTTGGCAAGGAAACAGATTTTTAAAAGACGCGAATTCCCGCAAAACCATCGTCACCGAGACATCGAAAACCGACCCGTTATAAGTCATAATAAATCGCACGTTATGTAGGTTAACACCAGGTCTGGAAGAATCATTCCGAGAATTTACGGCGAGCTTGTTGCCAAAACCACTGGTGTAAAGAAAGGGAACTCGCAGACATAAAGGAGACGAAGACTTGCGACGATAATGGCCCTCTCAGACGAAGAAGTTAATTTGGGAAAGAGGATTCCGTCGCGGACAAAACGCTTGTAATCCTTAACAAAGGGTGGTCTCAACTTCCCTAGCCTGCGTTGTCCCGAGGATGGTAATCTGCAAAGAGGGAGAACGGTCCCTCCAAGTTGATTCTTCGTTCCCCGTGTTTGACAGTGGGGGAGGTTCGTTATCGACGAACAACGTTTTAAGAATTCTTGTTTGATTCGAATCAGAGGTGCGAATATATGCATTGCTTTTTGATATTAATATTGATTTAGGCGGGAAGAAATGAACTTTATTGTAAAAATAAATTTCCCTTTTATCGTATAGAACAATGTGTTTATATCTCTCTACTGTTCGAGATAATTAAAGAATCGTTTCCTATGATTTTTATATTCATTACTTGCAAATTTATTAGTACGTATGCTTTAACTATGATTTTTATTATCATTCATCCTCTTGTATTTAGTTTCTCATGGTTTTTAGTTTTTATATTTATAAAGCATACAATCAAGCCTTGAAACAAAAATATATTACACGTGTCGTAGGTATACTATATTTATAATAAATAACTATATCCCTTTCTTTCTCTTCTCCTCGAAACAAATGTTTATGCGTTGCTTAAGCTGCTCATATGGTTTGTTCATTTTTTATAATTATTACGTTACATAAGTGAAAAATCTCTACGTAAATGGGGCAACTCTTAAAATGCTAACAAATGCATTTATGTATTTTTTCATATCACGAATATTATGAACATTTATGATGATAATTTTAAAATTTGTTTTGAGTATGGAAATGAACGTGTACGTGTAGGTGTATATTCATGTTATAACGTTAATAAAGATGTACGCGAACGAATAGAGGCTTTGCTGTAAATATTTGCCATTTCTGCTTATTTTCTTTTTTTTTTTTTTTGCTTATTTACATTAAATTCCTATACATTTCCAACGCAAATGTAATATTTTCAGCGTGTTTGTACGGTTAAATCAATCATCCGTTGTGTGATCGCATTTTCATCGTTCGTAAGTGTATCAATTAGACTTGCTCTCCTATGTCGTTCATATATATTTATATATATCTTTCACAAAGGTTAGGGATATCAATTTTATTACTGCATATACTGATATTTAGCCAAATTATTTTAGCCAAATTACAATGTATTATTATATGTACTTACGACGATTATAATCACTGTCACTGTTACACATACCCAAAGAATCTTTCCTACGATAAATCCGCTGACTTTCGACCGCAGCGACCACGAAAACGCTCGATATTACGCGATACTACATGATGTTCAAATTCAAAGGCTCTGCCAAGTATGTATTTCTGGTCACGTAGCACGCACGTTCAAAGTAATCATAATTGAAACGCAGTCCAGGCACACAGTCGAGTTAATTAACGGAATATGCGTTTGCGGGACGAAACCGCGAATCAAAAGGGAATGATTCCTTTCGGAGCTCGCTGGCAGGGACGATTGTTTTGCAAGTTACCGGTCGAACGTTCCACGAAATTGCAGACGGTATTGTGGAACGATGGTACGACAGTTGGTTGGTGGCTAGCCGGTGTGCATAAATTACGAGGAGCCCTACGCTCCGATAATAAATCATGACCGTGGTACCACGCGACAGAGAATTCAGTCGGCTCGTCATTGCGTATGGAACAATTTAAGATGGCTGTGTACGTACCGGCCCGATACATATTTTAACCTTTCACAATCGCACGTCGACGCGTCCGCTCGATGATTTATGGTCGCCGTGACGCGGTGAAAAATTCCCTTCGCAGGCTAACCACCGGGCCTTGTAACGGATTTAATTAAAAAAATCGCACAGGCTCGCACGCCTGCACTACCACATTTCGTTGCAATGTATACTAGTGTATGAATTCGAGAAGAGTTTAGAACTTTATGTTATTTTACGGGCTTACAGTTAGCGTGAGGTACATTTAGATAGCTAGTGTATTTTTTCGATTCAGACGCTATGTAGAATGGAATTATGTTTTATTTCATAGGGAGTGTCTCTGAAAAAGACTAAAAAAGAAAGTGATTCTACATGAAAAAAATAAGTCAGAAACAGAGAATATAATTTTTTTGTTAAGAGGCCTTCCGTAATTCTAAGTACGGTTAATTTCATCCGAAAGGATAATTTCAAATAGGTGTCGTTCTAGGCCATTTTAAACAATACTTCACTAGACTCGATGTAATCTCTTTCGGAAGGAAGAATTTTCTTCGAAAACATTTGCGGGCTAATCAACGAAGAAGCTTAAGTCAAGCTCGTTAAACGCAACATCCTACACCTGTAAGCCGAATCAGCTCATAAAGCTGCGCCCCAGTTACAAATTAGATCTTTAAACTGACAAATTATCTTCCCTATCGGTGCTCGTTCGTTCTAACCTGGCCGTTGCACACTCTCTGCCGGATAATGGATGATCTCTGAGCGTTGTCCGCGATAGCTGCGTCATTGTTCGATCCTCCACGGTCAGCCTAACCGATGAAACCCTGCTCACGGAGACTCCAGACGTTCGCCCTCGTAAAATTCACCAAATGGAAAAACTTCTCTTAACCTTTTCTCCCGCTCTATGTTCCACGATCTAAGCTGGTAAGAAAGCTGAAGAGGAATTCAATCTGGTTCGTGTGACTAATGAACGCATAAAACGCTCCTCTCTGTCACGTTTCACCTTTCCAACTGGATGTTTCTATTCCAGAGCGAGAGGGAAGGGGTTGAAATTCGAGCGAAGGACGAAGGGAAAACTCGGCTTGGCAAATCTTTCGAGCTAATTCGTTTTTAGGACAGGATGTAACGTTAGAATTCAGGTCTTCATTCCCCTGTGATATTCCGTCGAATTTCTCCCTCGTCTTCTTTTTCCTCTCCTTACCCTTATTCGCTCTCTGGCTTAATCTTATCCTCTGTTTCTCTTTAGCGACAGCGATTGCTTCCTTTCGCTTTTAAATAATTCCTAGAGTAATTTGTAGATCAGATCAATTGCTGAAATGCAAAGAATACCTAATACCTAATGGCTTTGGAATTATTACAATAATGGTATAAGAAATTGCTGGGGATAAGGAAAGATTACGAAGACGTAAATATGTTGATTTTACATAAACGAATGATAACGCTATTTTGGAAAATGTGACTAGAGACGGCGAGTAGCCGCTTGAAGGATATTTATAAGCGATTTACTGATCTTTTACAAAGGATCCTCGTGTGCAACGTTAATAGCCGACGATATAAACTTCGATACAAGTAGAATTAATACGGTAGTCGTGCGTAGAAATTGCAAAGGGCGGCTCTTTAAAAGGGTCAAAGCCCAAGTATAAAAAGGCGAAGAAGTTACGAAGTTTCAAAACTACGAGTACCTTTTATGTTAGATTCCTTAGGAAGAAATGCAATTTAAAGGTCATTCGAAAAGACCGATTTCCCAGTTCGTTTGATGTACTTTTGAAACTCGTTATTTCGCAATTCGCCGAGCGATCTTTATACAAGCTATACTCCTGTATTATTCATTTACCACATCTTTATCGAAATTATTCGCGCTTAACCGAAGTCATTTTTCTAAAGAAAAAAATATTATCTACGTGTTTTAATACGATTTATTTCAGAAGATTTATTCCACTAGATTTCACCGTTCTTCCTCCAAGGATAATATTTAGGAAAGGAACTTTCCATTAAAAATGCGTAGATTCGTTAGATTTATTCCAGAATATTGCAGCATATTTCGAGTAATGAAAATCGATCTCATGCGTTTTAATAAAAACACTTGTGTGTAACGTACAGAAAGCAGGACAAATGTATCAAATAACGCAGACACATTTGGGTCTTTCACACGGTATAGAAAAATCCGCGATGTTTGATTAAAGATAAATTAAAAACACGTTCACAATTAAAATTGATTAAAAACCTTCTACGCATACATATACGTATACGAATACGTATAGATGCGCGACATATTCTACGCAGATGCAATTCAGTTCTATTTTACATTTTAATAACGCGAACTTTCTACTTCAGATAGTCTGACACACACATTCCGTCAAAAAAGATCTCTGCCCATGTTTATGACGTTTCTATAAAGTTTCTCTGCTCCTTTCATAAACGAACAGTTCATTAGCGTTCACAATAATTCAAACACTTTGATCGATTTGTAGCAATTGTAGTAACGACATTTGAATCTGATCCAGATGATTAAATTAATTATAAATCAATAATGAGAAGCTTAAATCAGTAATCGAGTTTTCAGAAACCAAATCGCTCGGCTTCGCTTTTTCTCGATTTCTCGATTTCATTGGATAAATAGACGATCAATGTTCAATTCTCGAGAAACAAGGTACTTCCGTAAGTCTTTTGCTACGAGATGACGATATAAAACACAGTAAATTTTAAAGTAAATTTCAAAAGTAGTATTTGCAACATCACCACTCTCTTCTAATTTTCATAGCTAATGTATCATAGCTTCTAAATATCTCGATTAGTATTTACTACTTTTTTATCCAATCGGGAGACTATAGATTTAAATTGAAATTTTTCAATTATTCCACATTAAAATGTCTTCTTTTTAACCATCAACAGATATAAAAGAGAAAACAAATGTATCGAAATGGAATTATATTAAATTTTATAATTAAATATAATCGCATAAGCGACAGTTGCACCTCCTTACAGTATCAATTGTTGAGAATTTTGGATCTTAATTGCCGAAATAATGGTACAGGAACGCTAAGTTTGCACTTAGAATTTATATTAAAATAGTTATATATTTATTTGATAAACGATTTCAAAGATATTCATCGATACACACCTGCACGCGTCGCAGCACTTTCTTTGTCTCGCCTTCTTCCATACCAGACTGTTAACTGAACGGTTTACATTCCTTTGTTTTCGAGATGCCGCGCACACACATACTTCCACACACTCGCATTCACATACGTGTGTCACTATTGCGCGGCTAATCTAGTCTAACAAAATTATACGTATCTCGATATTAATATAATTGTAAAATATAGTATACAGCACACATGGCGGATACATACAAATATTCTACAAGCGCTCGAATATTGCCGTGAGTTACCCTACTTCTCGAGAGAAGCTTCCAAATGTCCGGATACTTTTCAGCGATACTGTATGGCGAACGATACGCGAAAAGCATGGTCTTGTGTACTCGAAAAATTACGAACGCATCGGTGAATACGTAATAAAAGGGGCCAAGTCTGACAAGGGTGCGCGTTACTGGCATAGAGAACCTTTCACAATGGTTACCGGTAGAATCGTTCCCGGCTCTTTTGTATATTAGCTGCAATTTTGCGGCCTTGCGAGATCAAACGGGTTAACCTTGCCGCGAGCAACGCGTAATCTGACTTCAAAGTGGCCGGAAGTATGCGTTTCGTTGGCAGCGTTAGTTTCTGTACATGCTGCATATATTGAAACCAGAAATGTTCGAAATATATAGGCGTGCAGGGAGAATGGCAGTTGAAGAGGAAACTGAGAAAGAATCCACGAATTCGTTTACTACGACGATAAGGGAAATTCGACAAGAAACTCGGTCGTCCTCGCGTTTTCTACTTCGACCAAGTTTCTCCCGTCTGATTATAAAAGTTCGTGGAACGATTCACGCGAAAGAAATCTTTCGAACGGACGGACAGCGAACGTGGTTGAAAGAATCGCGTACGGATGACATTTCTTCCATACTCTTGATAACTAAAGACGCGAAATTTTTCAGTTTGTCTGTTTGAATGTCGTTTTGATAGAGCAATTATGGTTGAATCTGACAATCATGATGTATTTTCACGGGACATCGTAGTCTCTATACATTGGAACTATTTATTGTTTTGTCGACCATTCGCGGAGAGACGCGATCTCAAGGAGCGCGTCAACGGATGTCGTAAATTCCCGTTACGATATACAATCGACGCCACGAAACTGATCGATCCCCTATTTCGGTTAGGATAACAGAGGTGATTGAAATAATTATAACGCTGAGGTAACAGGCTATAACGTACTTTTTATTCCAACAACAATTACAGACAAGATGATTACGCTCGTTGCGTATACATACAAATGTTAATTAGTATATGTTGACTGAGTTGAAGTAGTGAACCCAGTGCAGAGATGTTGACTGATCCGTAGTCGTAGATCCAGTGAAATTCGGTCACGATACTGTCGCAGAGAAAACAACCTTGATGGGTGTTGGTCGCCCCACCATCGGTCGTTTATGGGTGAAAATCCCGAGAAACATGAGAAAATCCACGTTTCCCCACTCTTTATCTGATGGAGCAATAACCATAAGGAACATCGTGAGTCGAAGGTGTTTCATATCACCTAACGATCTTAACGCTCAAATCGAATTGCTTAGTTTCACGACAGTTCCTTATGATTATTACGGTCCAAATAATTATGTTGTAGCAAGTGGCAGCCTCGACCGAGTGATAGATTCCGTGCTACGCAAAGAGTCACCGGACGAAACATTTATACTTTATAGATTAGAATTCGAAATCCACAAGATGCTATGTGTACCATATATTCTGAAACTCGATAATCTAATCTGTCGGCAATTTATTCATTCCTCGAATTGCAATATTTTTTTTCCTACGGTAGTATCCGATCTACCGATCGATGCAAATGTTGGATACTGAATTTGAAACAATTGTAACAGAGAGTGGAAATTTGGAAGGATACACAGAGAGAAGTTAAAGGGTACAGGTACAAATCATACGGAACGTTATCATTTGCCTTCCCCGAGTGTTAGCGCTGTTCTCTTTATTAAAGGACGCAATTCGTTTTGCTGTGGTTGGCGCAAGTAGCGGCCACAACCCGCGATTCTGGTGATTTATTATCCCGAAGAGCGGATTCGGTTTTGCACCGGACAGAAGGCACGTTCGCTTAACACACAACCCATTAAGTAAGTAACGGTGGCCTGACGCAAAACCTGTCGCGACTACTGCCCTATGTTGGAACGTATTCCCTTCTGTAACATTAACGATTGATATTGTACGTATAGTCGTGCACGTAAAAACTACGACCTATATTTTTATCAGTCGCAAGTGCAGTACGCGTGTACCCAAAACTTTTCGCCCTATTAGCTGCACGACACAGATTCTAACTGATGCGACAAATAATCGATCGGATGTACTCTGCCGTTCATAAGCATCAGAGTATCTCAGAATATCTCACGTCAAATGTGTTAATTTCATCGATCATAATTGTAAGGGCACTTCGCTCGATTTATATCAACAGAATAAATAAATATATTTGTTTGAATTTCCGGTGAGCACAAAAATATCCATAGTTCAAGAATCTATCGAACAGTGTTTCTCCGAAGCAAAAGGACGATGCTCGAATGCAATCGAAGAATTTCAATCTGCAGATGCATTCCTCCCGTACCGAACAATCCAAAGGGGAAGCACATTTATTCTGCGACTATCTTCGCTTGGAAGAATGTAATTAATCGCAGGATCGATGTGTCACAATGTCAAAATCCTGGGAAAACATCTGTGCATGCGGTTTTTCTCGGGTGAAAGGCGTGTCTTGGTAGTGAAGGCGATTAATTATGCAGGTGCATCGTGGTCAGCAAGTAGTACTGGTAAATGAAAAATCCACTGAAGCCAGACGTTTATCCCTCGCACAAGCAAGTAAAGCTGAATCGATTGGCAATCGAATTAATAGCTTCGACCTGGTCGTGTGGCTTGGTGCACACGTACACGTGTACCTTATGCATCAGCTAGGGGATAGCGAACGTGTGTGCACGCTATTAAACGTGAAAGACCGCACGTTGGAATCGGCTCTTAAAAGGAAAAGTAGAAAACCAGGGACGAGAAGAGGAATGAAAACTCGGGGTTTCTGGCTCCCTCTGAAATAGAAAGTAGCGTGAACGAGAGAAAAAAGGGAAGAGAGTAACTCGTGCGACAATTCGTGATACAATTCAAGAGCAGTACCTTCGTTGTATTTCTTTGTAGTTATGTTCTAATTACGCTAATCTTCCATGGATATCCACTTCGACAAATACTAATAAAATTGTCGTCGATTGATTTAGTTCGATACATTCTTATGTATTGTAGATTTCAACTTCTTTTTAGGTACATAAGATATACAATATAACAGACTCGTATGGTAGAAAGTACTTTCTTTTATTTTTTATAAATATTCCTTTCGCAATTTGTTTCTTAATGCTATAATCTATGTATTTAGATAATTTTCCCGTTTTCAATTCATTTGATCAAAATTGGATCCTCGACGAGGTATTTTTTAAGCTACACACTTCTATCTCATAACGACATTTTTATAATTCTGCAATTATACGTTAAGTATCACGATCAACCTATTTGTAAAGTTCAAAGTACAATTTGTAAAGTTCCTTCGCAAATTTTCGTTTCAGTATCAGTTTGTAACTTTGTAACTTTTTACCGTGACGGAAGGAAATTTATTAACACCGATGATCTGTAACTCGTAGATTGTAAAATTTTGTTAATGGTATTAACTCAACCGCGTAAGAGGGTCCGGAAGATTTAAAAGGTTCACCGACCTTATCGCGGTAACCGCAATTAGCTTCCCGAACAGGTATCGCGGCGCAACAATGTTCGTTCCGGCGCAGACCGATAAATACCGATTATCAACGGACGAATAGCCTCTATACCGGTTGGCTGGTGCTCGTTCGCTTCAATTTCAGCCCCGAGGAAAAATTCTCCAGCGAGAAATATCGGTGGCATGGCCAACGGTAATTCTACGGCGATCTCGCGGCGGACCGGAAGCCGGAGCAAAGTTTAAGAGCGGTTGATTCGCCAGAGTTTAACGGAGTTTCGTTCTTCTTTCGATGAATGCGGTCCGCTCGCAGCCGTCGAAATTGTTCGCTTCGAGTGGTCGAACGAGAGAAGCCCGGTTGAACAGCGGCGCGAGCCATGGCCGCTGATTTTACGAGCTCTTCGAGTACCACCGCCAACTTTCCACGACGTGTAAGAATGGGGTTGGTTAAATTACGCGAAAGGTGAGGATCGCGTGAAGGTAAAACTGGCGAATGAATATTTTCGGTAGATCGTTAGTGGTCATAGGTGAATTGAGATGGTTATATATGACGATTTCGATTATTCTCACCATCGATGGATTAATCAAAGTAATTCTTGTCACAAATGATACGATTTCGAACATATGACGTTAGATTATATTAGGAATTAATAAGTTTGCAAATTTTTACGTATGATCATATAATATTTACGAAAGAAAATGTTTTCATTGAAACGTTTATTACAGACAAGAGGATTTATATATTTGAAATATCTTGTGTCTTCACTTTTCATCTTGTCTTACAGACAGGCAGTGAATATCAGTGGAGAATTTTGAAACACGATCATTTCTTGATCCCTTGCCTCGTTCAGAAACTCGAATAAAGAGCTTCCGCGTTGTTTACGATTTCTTTTTCATTCAAACACCATCGTTACGAGCATGCAGCTCGTATACCGTAAATCAAGTACGTCACTATAAAGAACGAGGCGAATCACGCGACTACAAAATCATCGTTAATAAGCTAATAAGTGTTTTACATTAATTTTCCACCTTCCATCTTCTTTGTATACCCACTCTTAATCGAACAATTTGTCTTTTCTTTTAAAATCTATTCAACGCTGCACAAAAATATGTAGCTCAAACGAAAATCATACCATTGTCTGAAGCGCACCAAAGAGTTTTGAACAGGAGGAAAATTGGCAACAAGAGAGAGAGAGAGAGAGAGAGAGAGAGAGAGAGAGAGAGAGAGAGCAAGTACATTTCTCCAGCTCGATATTTCAGCATGACCAGGCGTGCTGCCGTTAAAATTAGATAGCGCCAGCTCCGTTACCTCGTATCAATGTAGCGCACGCCCTCGTAGAATCGAACGGGATATTAGTTTGCAATCAGTTCGAAACATCGTTCCGTTGTCGGGTATCCGGTATCCACCTTGGTCGAAGTTTCTCGAATCAAGTATAGACGGTGCACGTAGGAACAGAGAGACAGGAGCGTGAGAGATCCCGGAAGACCTTGTTAGGAGCAAGTTTAAATGCTTTCAAGGTGTCGGTGCTGACCCAGTTCGCACGTGGGGCGACATTGGTCTAGGAGACTGTATAGAAGCACATCGGTTACTATCTTCCAAAATGTTTCGGTGTTAGTTACGTGAAGGCGAACACAGTGTTCAACGGGTTAGAAACGTTGTCATCCTGTTTTTCTTTGCGAATGGAAATTCTGTCGAATGTTCATGAACGTGCGTGATGGAACGTTCATGTTCGTTAATTTGAACGGGCACTGCACGTGATTAAGACGATTAATTAAGCTGTAATTGATTAATTCGATGTAATAATTTGGGGTCCGATTATATCGGTTCGGTGCATCATCATAGGTTGATTCTGATATATACATATATGATATATATCATATGTATACCGGTGAAGAAAGTTTCGAGACTTCAACACTGGAATTAAAGTATGAAACTTGCATCAAGGAAATTCAATACATTGATAAGCATATAAATAGGGACAGTTTGTTTTTGTAGCTAATAACATTTTCATAATTCTAAATTAATATTTTCGCAGTAATAAATATTGGAACAGTACGTATAATGTATATTTGAATGAAAAACAATTTCAATTCTATAATACAAAGACAAAGACAAGCTTTTATCTATATATTTTTAGAGAAATATTGAAATGGGATTGGGTCCTATATTTATATAACATTTTTCTATTATTTATACTTATAGAATATATGAACAAAATCTGATTTGCAAAATAATATGGAACGCCAAACCGATTCGCAAATTACAAAGGAACTATCATAAATCCATTTAATACATTTTCCATGAAAAACCAATATTTCTTCCATCCATTTCCCATAAACGTTAATTTCGCGTCGCACATGCACAATTTTCGCAGGGTCATTTTTGGCCCATAAATAACGCGACGTGTTGCGAGCAAACACAATGAATCGTCGCGCAACTAAATTCCAAACGCGAAGTACGCGATTCACCGATCCAGCATCTCTCTGTCTCTCTCTCTCATGAAATACTTGGTGGGATAGTTAGAAGAGAAACGTGGCCTAGAGGCACGCGAACAGCTCGTTATTATTAATTAAAATTCCACGTGGTGGCTGCCGCAATCGAGAATACAAAGTTTCCACCGCTTGATCTTGCCTGTAGCTTTTTTCCTCGCTTCGAGCTCTAAGGAAAACTTTGCCACTGATTAACAAGTTCTCCAGTCTCTATCGGAAAACACGAACATGATCGTAACTGGATTATATGGAACATTTATATTCTACGTTCTTTAATGAAGCGGAATACTTTAATATTCTTTTTTCTTTCTTTTTTTTTTTTATCTCGTAATTAGACTGCGAAAGTTTAATAAATTTCTTCGTTCCTTTAGCGAAACTTTTTGCTATTTTCTTAAAATGCTTCGCATACCACCGTTACCATCGACTAAATTTCAATCAATGGAGCGAATTGTTAAATAGCTAGCGCTTTGAAGGTCGAATCGAAACTCGTTTTTCTCCTGTTCTTGGTTGAAGGAGGATAATCAGTTTCTCCATTGTTCGTAAAATTCTTGTTGCTTCGGTGAGATTTACCTCGCCGTTGTCTAAGTATCATCATATTTCCCTGGGCGCTCGAATCCCGCATGAAAAAGTGTCGGGCGAGATTGTGCGACGTTATCGTTCGTGAAAAAGTAATTGTAGGTGTGAGGAAGGGAAAAGAGAGGGCGGAAGATGCTTTCAACGTGAGAGGCCCGAGACTGGACCGAGCAGAGCAATCGGCTGAGAACAGCCTTACAGCTCTTTGTCGAGCAACACCTGGCTAATCAAGAGTGCATCGAGGTTTTTATATTCGTAATCTACAGGAGTCGACTGGAAACCTGTAAGCGAAAGCTGGGATCTCGATATTGAGGAAGAAAAGGAAAATACGAAGCTTGGATGCCTGAAACGTAAAACGTGGATTGAAGAAATAAAGAAGTTACTTGTAGTAGTGTAGGAAATAACAGATTCAATGTTAATTTCTAGCAACTCGCACAACTGGTTTATATTTCCTATGGGTATGTGTAAATCCATTTACAATATTTCCTATTCTACTTAAGTATATTCTCGTGGCAATATTTTTCCTAAAAAAGGGGACTACATGATCGAAAACTGGATATTCTATTCGTCAAACATCCCCTTTTCCTGATACAAGCTACGCTAAATCAATCAAAATTTCAATCAAAGAAGGAATTGACAAATGCTATAGTTAACACGTACGTATAAAAATAATATGGGAAGCATCAATGGCTATATTCAAATACACTGTACCGTTTTGGAATTCCTACATTTTTAATAACTTTCCCAACTGCAAAAATTCTCCGATTTGTTATCCTCGTAACTCATCTAGAAGTCACCTAGAATAAAAATTCGCGATTGTTGTTTCAAGAACTTTGATCAACATCGTAATAATTTTTAAGCGCGTAGAAGCGAGTAGCTTTTTTCCATACTCGATGGTTAATCGTTTCGTCTAAATATAAAAAAAGAAAAAAGAAAAATGCAATACAATGTACAAGTGCGATACAATATAGCAAAGCTAAATACAGTATCATTATCAGTACAATAGATAGCGTGCCACGTTCTACGAAAATTTCGTTTCATCGTCTATTTACGATAGTCGTATTCACTTAATACGAAGACTTAAATGTGTACAAGCTGGTTTGTTGCGACACCCCTAACATACAACTACATAGTATTTTCGAACGGGAAACAACGATTGACGATGTTTCGACATAGCAGAAGAAATTGGCTTTAATTAAGGGTAGACTGCAGTCGCTTGATATGTTTATGCAGGAGCTGCTTTTTAAATACGACCCACTTGAGGGACCCCTTTACCGACTGAGTGCTGTTTAAACGATAACTCGATTAAAAGAGCCAGTCTGAACCGAACAACGGCATTTAATTAACAAAAGTGCTCACCGAGAACTGCGCCGCCACGCCAATTCACCAGCTAGCCCTTTGGGAGTGGGCGTTTCTCTTCGAATTCTCCTATAGGCCCTCGTCCTTGCACCCCACCACCCACCACCTACCTTATTTTACCTTTTCTGTTCATTTTCACCGACCACCAGAGAATAATTGCCAGAGTATAGAACACCGACGAGAAGTCCCACTAGATTTCCGTTCTCCCGGCCTCTTTATCTTTTATTATTTCCATTCTCCGTTTTCATACCGTCGTTGGCATTTTTCTATGGCCAATCTCGAGTACTGGTTGCTCCTACGTCGATCGTGGAATATTGACGATATTTCAATCTACGATCGTTAACGAGAAACCTGTGTCGATTAAACGTGTATCCTTGTACGTGTTTTAAAAAGGTACGTCGCGATCTGTATTTGTTGAAAACAATACAGGGTGCTCACGAAGAACGTAGGTAATTTTAATATCCGAATACAATGGGGCTGGTGAAATAGAAAAACGTATGGTCTTTTATCCTTATCCTTTATTACTTTTATTTACAATATTTAATACACTTAAGTTTAATACATTTACACTTAAGTACACTCAAGTTTGCATTTAATACATTTAAGTTAAATCTCAGTTTGGATATTTTAACAGCAATAACAGCAATAGTATAAATAAATAAGCATCGTATAAAGAAAGATAGCTAATTGTCGAATTAAGAAATTAATTATCATGAATTATCGAATATAGTAAAATACGACTAGAAATTGGAGATAATTCTTCTTATTTCCATTTGGTGCCCATATTGTATTTTGACAATATTACAACAATTCTATGACAAACATCTTTTTCCATTTGTAAATCAATTTCCCCTTATCGATCTAGCAACCTCCGACCGGTGGACTCGACTCGGCCAATTAAATCCTATTAGAATCGAAAGTGCACAAACAGCGGCTGGTTTTTCATAAAGCAGATACCGCACATCAAACTGAATTGACTTGGTGATTGACGAACTCGCAATAGAAAAAAGAACAGTGCGAGATTTTCAAAGGTACTCTTCTTTTTGTCGAACAAGCTGCAGATTGTTGGAAAATTAAACTTTCCTTTTGGAGCTTTCGCGCTTCGGCAGGTCGTACAATTTCCAGACGGGAGGTGAAAGGTGAATTTCACGATACACGCGCGTGGACCAGGATGCTGGCATGTTTGAGACGCTGACAAATCGGAAACACACGTGCACACATCACCCTCGCGTTTAATTCCGTCGACGTGTAATTTGGAAACAACCATCGTGCCTGGCAAACAGTCACATTTTTGGAAGTGTAGCTTTATTCGAAGCTCAACAATTTACGAGAAAGTCAAAGCAGCGTCGGCACCCGTCAGTTTAAAGTTTAATTTAAAACAGGACGAAAAAGAAAAAATATCTTACAGGACGCTTTTGGCTTAATCCCTGAATTTTTTATATCTTTAATCTCTATTGATGGATTTACACTGATCTTCCTTGACATAGCTATTATTGTATTTATTAATACAATTATCGAAGTTAATATTGTTTATATGTTCTGTTATAGTTTACGGTGAAATGTATCTTATTGTTAGAGACAGATATTTGTTTTAAACAATTCGAATGATACTCGGATTTTGATATATATTATCTTTAAAATGAACAATTATTCAGTGACTTATAAACGATTATGTTCCAGATTCTAAATGTCTGAGAACCGTTTTCGATCCTTATATTCATTCGCAAGCATCAACTTAACATCGCTTAACACTAACCATATCAGGCCCGGTCGAACGACCGGTTTCAAAATTTAATTTAAAATTGTACATTTATTGTTATTTCTTTCGTTCGTCTAACTTTATGTAAATCCTTATATTAACAAAAATTGACAAATGGATTAATCAGATAATATAAAAACATATATAATGTTAGATAAACGAAAGAGATAACAATAAATGTGCAATTTTTAATTAAATTTTGAAACCGGTCGTTTGACCGGGCCCCCTAAGGTTAGCGTTAAACGTCAACATCGAATAAATACTTTCTAACATTCGAAAAGAAAAATTCCATCATAGTCAAGAAACGATCCTGTCGATACTATCGCCAACGTTAACGAGCACTCGTAAGAACGTAACCAGGACTTTCATCGCGACTTTCTTAGAAAAAATTTGTAATAAGAATGCATTATGGATCCGGCTTAAGGTCGGTCCGGACAAGAAGGACGTAGTGACGGGCAACAATAAGAAGAACCGGGGATGAAATCAAGAAACGTACTTGCACGTCGATTTGTTTGCTCTTCCTCTAACCGCCCACCGGATCTGAGCCACCCTTCTGTCGTTCCCTCGATCCGCTCGATTCTATTCGACCTTTTCTCTTTGCTACTTCAAGTGGAATCCGACTGACGTAAGAATCCTACTTAAACCTCTCGTTCTCGCCTTCCTCTACGACTTCTTCTCTCTGTTCTTCTTCATTGCTGCAACCCTCTCTCGTCCCAAGTCCGCACTCCTTTTCTTCTTTGTCTGTGTACCCAGCTTTTCGTTGTTGGCGCTTCAAGCACCTTTCTGTATCCGAACTTTCTTCGCCGCTTCTATTCGACAGCTGGCAGAAACTGACAGGAAATGGTGACTTACGGAACTCGCGCCGCTTGACGGGAACAATCCTGGTTTTTATGGGAGCAGGCAATAACGCGGTTCGTTAGAGCAGCACGATGTCTATCGGATCGCGTCCGCGGTCGATGAAAATTCTCGTTATACTTTGTACTTATAATTGTTATCGTTTTTTACGTTCGTACTTACGAAGAATAAATCCACCGCGAATACACTTTTTCTTTATGCATCTTCTTTTTACGAATATGTGATTTCTTTCAACTGAAAAAATAAGAAACGAGAAGGTACAATAAGTGTTACATATCTCTGCTATTTTATTTCTTTTTTTTTTTTTTTTTTGTTAATTTAATCGTTGCTAAATTTCGAGAATATGCTTTGAATACCTATTTTTACGACGAACATGATAAAAAGATAAGAGAATTTCTTCTGAAATAAAGATTCTGTAGATCTTTATGCATTTATTTCTTTATTCTCTAGCTACTTCCTTGCATTTGTCACTTGAATTGCCGGCGCTTTCTTCCTTCCATGCTTTTGAAGAGCGAAAAGTACTGAATTATTCTGTTTGCGCCGAATACGTGATTTTTTTGGATCGAAACGCAAATAAGAATTTACTTCCCTTTCCTCCTTTCTTCCGTTATTTGAATCTGTGCCTTTGTAACGTAACATTGAGGTGTAAGATGTTTCTACCTTGTAGCAGTACCATCGAACGATTCAATCGATATTAAAATCAAAATCGAAGAACAAGTTTGTCTATTCGTAATAGCAAAAGGAGCGTAACAAACACGATGAAAAGAATCGCACATAGGACGTAGATCAAATTGCCTCTTACAAGATGGTTCTCGACTGTTCCAAGAATCCTTCACAGAGAACGACATAGCGATGCAGAACACGGAATCGCTTTGAAACACAACGGTGGATCTCGGGATCCTAAATCCTGGCGACGTAAAGAGGGATGGAAATCGCGAGGGTTCACGGAAGGAGCGGTGATACGCGCTCTCATACCACATTCCGCACATACGGTTCTCAGAAAATTACAGACGGCACGGCGCGTTCTTAAACCGTCCGCCCGTCCGTACGGCGCAGATAGAATTTCACTTATCGAAGCTTCGCAAATATTCGCCCAACATCGAACCGCGATGCAAGTGACAGCAAGGAAGGTAGAAAAAGAGTAGAAAGAGAGACAGATATGAGAAGAAGACGGTTCCCGAATCCAGACCACGTAGCCCGTGCCGGTGGCACCTCGTGATTTCGCAATCTCCCAGCTTTTTTATGTCCAGCCAGCCATCCCCCGGAACAAACCTGGGCCATGGCCGAAAAATCTCGTCGGATGAGAAATGTAAAGGAGTCGTTCCTCTCGAGAGACCCATTTTCATCCGAAAAAAAAAAAAAAAAAAAAAAAAAAAAAAAAAAGGGAAAGAAAGGAAAAGGAACGAACGAAGGGGATCGAAACGAATAGAGGTCGAGGGAGAATAAGAGGGAGAAGAAAAGGTATAGAGGGAGAAGAAGGGAGGTTAGCTTACACGAGAGACTAATTCCGGCGTGAATCCGTCGCGTTCCCCGACGATTACATAATTAATCGCGTTATAATTAAGGCGTACAGAATCCCACGGCTATCAATTAAACGTCCTCGTCAAAATGATCGCAGCCAGAATCGCGTATCCCTGAATTACATCAGCACGTTTCCATTCCCCGAAAGGAGTCTTCTACTACAGTCAACTTTATAAGATCAGAAGGAAAGGATCTGCTGGATTATCCGTGTATTTTCTCGGGGTCTTAGAGAATTTTTCGATTATCACGAGCTGCAATTTTGTGTAGAACTTTTCGTTAATTGGATGTCTCTTAGTCGCGGTCGAAGTAACAATGAGTGCTGATTTCTCTCTGAACACTTGCATTCTTTCCCCTTCTTTTTCAGTATACACGATTAAGCGGAGGTATTGCATAAACGGAAACTGGATGAATTTTATGCAAAAGTAAGTAATTACAAAATCGATTTACTGTCACTTTCCACGGTATTTTCATTTACGTTTTGCATTATTCTTGATATAATATATATATATATATATATATAATTTTCGTCGATGATTTTTCTATATAATTACTCTCCGGAAAGATAAATATCGGAAATAATTGCCTCTCGCTTCGATCAATCCCTTTTAATCTCGGAGAATATTATCAAAAGGAAACAGTGGGAGATCGCCTGGAAGTTTGAACCGAAATAGCTATCAGAAATCGACCGATATCGATACTGTAGTAAACCTCTAGAATTCCATCAGGCGATATAATCCCTGTCTAGTCGTATTAACATCGATGTCAAACGATGTTACGTTTCTTTCTCCACCCGCCAACGAACCGGGATAACGACGAAAAGAAGGTTCAGCCACGCAAAGCAAGAAATTAAAAAGAGTCGAAGAAATTAATAAAATAAGAGAAAGGGAGAAAAGGCGGAAGAGGAAAACGTCAAAAGGGAGAAACGAAAAAACGGGCCAGGAATCAAAAGTAAATGTTTACACTGTTAATTACTTCGGCAGTAGTTCAAACGCGGAGAACAATTATTCGTCTGCCGATTGAAATTCTGTGGTCTTAGCCGAAAGGTAATTAACTTTTAATTGAGAAAGTTCAGCGAGCCCGTTCACTCGTCGCGGCTCGGATCTCGCTTCTTGTCCGTTTCTCTCCCGTTTCGTTGCCCCTTTTTCCATCTTGTTTCCACCCATGGATCGAGTTTTTTCCCTGTCACTCAACTTGTCTAAACGTCCGATCCGTGACGGTTCGAGAAGGATGAGATGGCCATGGAAAAGGAGTCGTGTATGCTTATCGAAGGCGTATTTAAACGCTTGTAGCCCTTTCTTTTGATCGTTCGATACCACTACCTTCCTCTTCTAGTCTTCATCCACGAGCATGCGGCGGGTTTGGTTGCCACGCGGCATATATTATTCACTCAGGTTCTTGTTCTCGGTTGAAACAACCGACTGGCGGGCTCGTGCGCGCGGCCCTTGGAAACGAAGGCTTAATTTATTTAAAACTCGAGATTCTTCTCCTCCGAAAGCAGAACTTTCCCGGGGAATGAAGTTTATTTCCCCAAGGACGCATAGCTGTGTACCGCGTGGCTTATAACGCTATAGAATTTGATAAAGTGCACGGCAGGTTGCAGCGTTATATTACCAGCGAAATATACACCGCTGCACGGTTGATTTAAAATCACTTGCGTTCACTCTGAATCCATGGTTACACGGTAGAACCGACCAACTAGTTAGTCGAGAAGTTGATTTTTGTTATCGGTTTGAAAGTTTCGAATACTTTAATATTTTATTTCGGTCCTGTAGACCTCGACGTAGAAACTTGTCCACGTTTAATTTGAGATCCGTGATTTTTATTTCAAGATTCCTACGGTTTTCGAAGTGTATGGTACAGCCGCTGGGTCAATGAATCAGGTCCATTCAAAACTTTCGGTATTTTGAAATATATATCGTTAAAAAGTTCTCGAACATCGATAAATCCACTTGCAATTTCAAGGACCTTTCAAACCTGCCGCAGCTATTGACGTGACGAATTTAAACGCCATCTAAAATTATAGTAGCAGCTTTGATAAATTGTACGAAGTATGCACAAGAGATATCACACCTGCCATCCTAAAGCAACGACGCGTCAAAACAAGGACGAACAGGTCGAATCTATTTGCAGTTAGAAACTGGGTCCTGTTAAACCGACTGAAAATTACGGAATCAGTCGCGTGATACTATAAAGGAAACGATCCATTTGCGCGGCACAAGCTCGCTGAATATGCCGTCAAATTGAAATGAACGTCCAGTTGGAAACGCACACGGACCACTACTCGTGCAGATAGCCACGTTCATCTTCTACGATGGAAATTTACCGGGTGCATTACCATCTTCTTCGGCCAATCTGCGCCTCGGAATGGTGCAATTTACAATTTCCATGGATAAACAGGCCGACTCGAGTCATGATAGCACCACGATCGCCTGTATAATGTTTCCTTGATAACGTGCTATCAGAATTAGAAGTAGTACAGAAGTTGTTACGTCTTTTGAATTATAGGACTTATTTCTTAAAATAATATAGAGTTAGTCACGGAAGTCCGCCTATACTCCTTAAATATAAAATATTATAGCAAAAACGTTAGCTCTATGATATTAGGTCGTCCGGAAAATTTCTTTCGTTCTATAAGGAAGTAATAAAATAAAGATCACAATGTTCGACAGATTAGGTCTCATTAGGTTTGTGTAAAGATGCATCGTTGTAAAAGACGTGTCTGTAAAATAAAGACACTTTTCGAACGATCTAACGCATGATATAATATGATATATTTTTTAGATACTGTAAGACACATATTGTTGAAATATAGCACAATTTATTCACTTTCATTTTTATTAATAAAGTTAAGCATAAAGACATAAAATACGATATTACAAAGATCATATATATATATATATATATCTGTTATATCTATATAACATAGTAAAAATAATAATCCTTTGTAAAATTGAGTTCTTTCAATTATAAGCGCCTACATAACAAAAATACAACCTACCTATACTTTCGTCCATTATATGCAATCTATGCATTTTTACATTTCCAAAGTTTCACCTATTGTAAGGGGTTTAGATAAAGATGCCTTATTTAGTTTCCAAATAATCTACATCTCTGATATACTAGCGAACTATGCAAACTTTGGCGAAGCTACAGTAGACAGATCGGTCCGATCTCGTTTCGAAGGACAGCTAGTATAAATTACCGGTTCCTTTTCAGGTTCGATTTGTCATCGACCAAAGCAGAATCCAACAGCGATGAATTGAAATAATCAACAGCGGATTTGCATACAACACGAGCATTGGGTACCCCTATCAATCCATGTGAAAGGATTCTTGATTGCATGTTCGGCGACTATTCAACGAAGAACGAACGCCAAACTTTCCAATCAACCGATGAATTTCTACTTGTGATCATTAGTGCATTACGCGAGAGTGGAGAAAAATGTGTTATGTGGGAGGGGGAGTAACGAATGTTCTCCATACGACGTTTTGTATCTGTACTTTTACACAATATGTGCATTACGTCCGTCTTTAAAGTCGTGGTCTCGTTTCTTTATCGCGATTCTTTTATCTTTTCAGTGAACTAACGCGAACGAAATGAAATTAAAAGAAGGAAGAAGTTAAAATGAAGAAAAGTATGGAGAAGCTCGAAGAAAGATGCGGAAGCGGTTTTGTGGCCTGCAGAGAAGTCCGGGGAATTTTCATTAAAACACTCGTGTAATGAGGAGGTATATAAATAGGCCTTAACAAATACACTTCGCCGACGGAAAGTGTAAACAGACTGCTACTTCTTCCGCGGAAGATTCTCTAAACCCCGACGTCTCGTAAATATTTGCCGTTACATTAGCGTGGCAAAGGTAAATCCCGTATGAACTGTAATTATATCCGTGCATTCCGCGGTCCGGGAGTGGACTCGAGTGGAAAAGTCGCGGAAAACCAGGAGGCTGCCCCCCCCCGTTCAAGCGGTGAGCAAATTCGTCATTAGTCTTCGTTCCCGCACTTTGGATTTCCTTACCGTGTTTCACCGTAACGTTGGAGAGCATATCATTCAGCTTCGCTACTTGCTAAAGCCTCTTCTTCCAGTTCCTGACTTAATTAATGTGTATTTTGGAATTTTATCTAAGGTGAATAAACGATAGGCTATACTGATCTTCCTACTATATCGAATCATTTTTCAAAATCCCGTTGTTTT
The DNA here is from genome assembly GCA_014825975.1 of Bombus haemorrhoidalis. Lineage (NCBI taxonomy): Eukaryota > Metazoa > Arthropoda > Insecta > Hymenoptera > Apidae > Bombus > Bombus haemorrhoidalis. The sequence continues at coordinate 579,485 of CM026166.1, read as the reverse complement.
ATTTTCTTTTATCGGATAGCAGAGAGTAAAAGATTACTGTGTTTAATCGAAAGAGGAGAATATAGAGAGTGTACGACGAACTTATTTGATATAAAATGTAACTTTGTAATAGGCGGGCTAGAAATCATAGCGTAAGCGAAGGTCCAGAGAATTTCAATTTCTACGAGTATCGTCTATTTAATATCGTAATTAATGAAATTTCCTGTAACAATAAACGTTGGACGCTGTTTGATGAAAAATACCATTGGATTGATTTACACCACTAAGATCTTTAGTCATCGCACCACCAGTGTGTACTTGCGCGTTCTACCGAATAATCTTGCTTACTGGACACAGCTATCTCGGTTGTTTCCACGTCGCACAAGAGGGTTACAGCTTGGAGACGAATTAAAATAAATCACTTACGGAACGATGAAAGTAAGTAAAATGGTGGCAAGATACGCCGGGGTTAAAAATCTCGCTTGCTTCGCAAAGGATACTTTATAGTCAGCAGACGGCGGATAGATTTATGGCGTTGCCTACGTAAACCAGTGCACCACGTTGTTGTAACACGTGTCGAATTTTCAGGAAAGTTACGGATATCGGGGCGTTGATAACGCGATCCGGTTGGCTCCGCAATTTTCAACAGGTCGCCGATAATGCACCTATTTAAAGCGATACGACGTACATGCTCGTTTTAATTTTAAATTCGACACGGTGAAAAATGTTAATCGGTATTACAGCTGCCATTTTTTCGTCTTTCGATGGATTCTCTTCAAATTTCTTGCAACGAGAACACGACAAATTTTGAAAATTACACAACTCTGTAACTTGATCATTTTCGAATCTGTTTCGTTGCTGCTTATAAGCAATGAGGAAAATAAAATGTAACAGAGCTTTAAACTGACATCAAATGTATAAATGTCACGAAGGAACTGTACATGAATGTTCAGTTTATCTAATCTGATGTGTGATGATAAATTATAGCCACCTACACATACCGTTGTTCAGTTAGTTTTAGAAACACTGTTATCAAACATTTTTAAAGCCTTTTATGGGCGAACTGACAAGAGACATGATATATTGAAAAAGTGTTTGTAAGTAGCAAATACTATAATAACTGATTGACGAATCGATGACTTTTGATACGCTACAAGTTGATTACGAAAAGAAATATATATCCGAGGATATACTTTACAATTTTTGTACGTAAATACCATGATATTACGTTATTTTTGTACAAAAAATTATTCTTATTTAGTGAAAATATTAATTTTTACAAAATCTTTAGTGCGAAGGCAGACTGATGACAATTTAACAGGCATATGAAGTTCAAGGTATCGGAGATTAACTCGTTAGCAGTGAAGTGAAATTAGTGAAATAGCAAAAATAAAGAAAATTCTGAGGAAAAAGAAGACAATTGCTCTTTGAGTCGTTTACTCTGAATTCCTCCTCGTGTTATCATACTATGAAAGAATAAACTTAAAGATATTAAACAAAATATTCAAGAAATATTCACAATACCACAATAGAAGTGTTTCAAAACACTTTATGTAAACGATTGTCTCAGGATTTCAATGAATTTTACACTAATGCTTAGGCCTGTGTGCGTAAAAATTTTCCAATCAATGCCTTCGTCTTACGAAAGAAGGGGAACAAAGGAAACAATTCGATTCCTAAAGCGAACCATGGACAGTTCTTCCATTCTCTCTTTCCTTATTTCCCCTCGTTTTAAAAATTATTTTGAGCGCAACTACGAGAAAGTAAACCGGGAAAGTGAAGCAGGATCCTCGAGCGGTAGGCAAATTTGCAGTGGATCCTTATTTCACTCGAATACGAACTTTTCAAATAACGTAATTGCACCAAGATCCAGGCAGATTTCTGCATGAAAATTTCTGTGCATTTTGTTGAATTACCTTTGCCAATCGCGAACGCTGCATTATTGAAAGAGGCGAACGTAGAACGCGAGCTTGTTCGCATATATTTCGAATTTAAATTCATTAATATCCGGAATTTAAATAAAAACAGAGAAGGGAAATTTATGGTTGCGCAGAGCAAGGATTCTTTTTTATTAAAAATATCTTTCGTAGTCCCTTTCACGCTCGTTGACTTCGTAAATGAATTTCTACGTCAAGAATACCAATTACGTAGCGGACTAACGTTTCTCGACCGTTCCCGCTGGAAACATTCCAATTTCACGAGAGGTCTGCCAAGTGCGTTAAAATCTATCGATCTGCAAATTGCAGCTAGAGCTGATATAATCTCCGCGGTGCTGTTAGAACGACATAAAACACAACCGTGATGGTAGTATTGTCTTTTACATAAGGGACATTTGTACGATATAATAGAGCCAAGATCGTGCCTCTGAATTCTCGCCGCACCAATGCTCGAACACGTAAATGCTATCTTTTAGAGATATATCTACTATCGTGAATGGCAATTTAAAAGAAAAAATTGTCGTTCAGTGATATAACTGTCGGGGCAATAATTTCGATCCGTAGAAAATAACGATGATAACGTTTAGATACTTTTATCGATATTTAGATATATTAATTAATAATATTAACGAACGTATAAGTTACGAATCAGACGTTATAAATTTCTCTCTTACAATTTCATAATTTTATGTCAAACGCGATAAATAAACGACATGTACAATTTATAATATCCACTTGTAAAATTTCATTTGTTTTATGATGTTGTTAGCGTTATGCTAGATAAATATTAATTGGTACTAATAGCGTATAACTTTTGATTTCCAACATTTCATCAATAATATGAATTAATGGATAAAACATATAGAATGCGTAATATCTGACATGGTGGAATTTCGACGAACCTGCGATCATTATGTCAGGGTGTTTAACCTACACGGGACATCAACGAGTGGGGCTCGGCGAATTTTCAGCAAGGTCTGCATCCTGAATTATATTATACTCGTAAGCGAGATGCTGTGTACCGCCAGGAACATCAGGGACAAATATAATAAGCGTTGTACCTTGTTGATAATTATAATGGAAGCCCAGCAGAGCCGAACTGGAGCGGATACTAAGTGTAGCCGGACCTCTACGGATTACTGTGAACGCGATACGTTTAAACGATTTTGCAGCCGTCAGTCATTTACGGTATCCTAATGTCAGCGTATTTGAAAAGTACTCTCCATTTAACGGAGCGAAAACGAACGACATACGTGTTTACACGAAAGTGACCATTCTGCCATCCAATGTAGACCTCGTTTCGAGTGTTACTTGCTACTAGTTTACATGTAAACTACAGTAGAACTTTGTTTATGTGAAATCCATTTGAGCTGCCATTTGTCAAATCGGTTAACTCTACAAAAAGAAGAAAAAAAGGTAGAGAAAATCTATGAAATTGCATGTTTCAATGTATTTCACTTTTGCTTTCGATACAGGACGCATTGTAAGAATTTGGTCTACGAGAACAATAGCATTGGTTTATAACTAGCAGACTAGCAGGTTGCCTGCATTTAGTTTACCGTTTAGTTCACCGCGCATTATTTTATTGTCTAAATTTAACTGGATCTAACGTTATTCATTTTTTTAATTCAGTTTGAAGTATCTGTTATTTTCTTCGTTTCAAATGCCACGATTTTATTCATGTACCTCCATATACACGGAGAACATATATTCTTTAATTGACAGTCTTCAAAGGTAACAAATTAGTCATCGTAAATAAATAAGACCGTATTAATTAATCAATTTCCTTTAAACGAATAAAGACGTTCGAAACATCAGTCATCTTTAACAGAAAAGTTCTCACGACGTTTCTGTGCAAAGATGCAGGCGTTCAGCCAAATCGTGTAGAGCATAAGCGATAAATGAAATTTCAGCTGGTTGAATGCGAATAAACGAAGCTTGACCAGTCGTGGTTCGATGGAGGTAAAATCGTCTAAGAAATGATCGATATTTCTTCGATATAGAGAAGCAAAACGTTCTCCCACATTGGCCGAATGAATTTTTAGATTCAATTTTCGGATGGTCCGCACAAAGGCATGTTTATGAAACCTTTCAGGGGAAAGTAGTGGGCTGGCTCGGTTGAACGTTTAAGAAAATGTCATTGATACGAGATATCGTAGTACTTGGGAAACACTCTCCATTCGATGCGTTAGACGCTCGTATTTCGATTAAACGTCTTTGTTTCTCTTACTCTTAATTCACGAAATTTCGAAATATCGCGTATTTTTATAAAAAATATATTATCTGTGATTAACATTTTTCTGATATCGAGTAAATCACGCTCGATCCTTCTCTTGGAGCATATATACAATGATTAGTACCAATACGTTTTCTAATTTAGGTTATTGTAGTATCGTGGACAAAAGGCCTAAGAGATATCGGGTAAACCATGAACAATGTCGCGAGAGAGCCGAGGTGCCGACAGGCCCATTAACGTGTAACGTCAAGCACATCAGGGACCAGGAGCAAGATGACAACTAGATGTCTACACATCCTTGCCCTCGATATTCTTAAGGATCCACCACAAAACCATTTCAAGGTCAAAAAACAAGCCTTCTTTATATTTTTGCCTACTACGGGAAGATACGGGAAAGTCAGTTTTTCTCACGTTCGGTATCTTCCGTTAGCAACTTTCTGTCAAGGGCGGTTAGCACCCTTCCTCACTCACCAACCTAGAAAATTAGCCAATTGACAGCGAAGTCTATTTCCCTCACTCTCCTAGTGAAAATTTATTCTTAACAAATCAGCTCTTTTCGTGTCCTTAGACCCACCCATTTCTAGCTAGCTTTCCTCCGTCATAACATCGTCACTAAACTTTACTGATTCTCTAACTTTTGAACGCGTTTCTACCCATAGTATAATTTATACGTGTCAACTCAGTGTATACGCGATTGTAATTATTAAGTGCATAATAGAGTGCAATAAAAAAGAAAGTTAATAATTGTGTTTTTTGTAATCTGACTTGTGATTTGTGATTTTACGTGACAAATGTGTCGTCGGTCCTTCGATTGAATAGTTTCGTAGAAAAAGCCTACGTAACCCTGGCCACGAGCGGTTGCGAAACACGTGCGTGGTGGGCCTAGGACAAAGGGACAAAAGGGATGCTAAGGCAGAAAGACAAATTAACAGTCAGTGTCAGTGGTGAAGCCAGAGAGTGTGAATCGAGAAGTCAGAGAGTGCGAGTTGCGTTGTCGAGATAGTGTTGCTAGCGTTGTCGAGAGACTGTGGTCCGCGTGAGAGAGAGAGAGAGCGTTGGATCCGTGGTGACGAGAGTTGCAAATTAACTATTTAGTTGTCCAAATTATAGTACGTTATCGTGATTAGTTCACGTTAAATCGTTTTTCTGTTTAATCAACATCTGTACGATCGATTCATTGTAAATAAACCATAATTATTTACGATACTACATTATTTTTATTTCAATTTAGAAATATCTGGTATATCATATGTGACTGTACAAGATATTCAAACGTTTACAGACATATTTTATTACGCTTTCTTATTAACAATAATTGCTTGGAGCTAAGCTACTGCTGTTTTCATCGTTCTCCATGTTGGATCTTGATCGACTGAAGCGTGACAACGCGCGAAAGATTGCTGAATTACGAGGGAAAAATCGAGTCGCGACATAAATATTAATTGCGCGTGAAATTGTGTGGATAAGGGGGATCGGATTTTTCCTTGGTCGCAGCAGAGGTAAATCGTCTCGAAAAGGGAGATTTAACGTACCGTGTAAGCGACGATGAAGTTTAAAATGAATACTTTATGTAAACGAAGTTTATGCGTTGGTAGCTGGAACTTGGAAATGCTATTGAATCGCTGCTCGTAAGTTGAGACCCTTAGGTCTCGGACATCATGCCCCTGAAGTTATACAACCTGTCTGGGACAATCGTAAGCCAGACGGTGCACCTATTTCATCAGTATCAAACTGTAAGACCGGCCATCGTCTACCCTTAGGACTATGAATTCTATGCTTAGCGAGATGTGAGAAATAGTTCACGGGACCTCCAGCCCACAACGACTATTTAGTTACAGAGCATCTATAAATTGAAAGAAATTCACAATTGAATAGATTTAGAGCCGAGGACATGGATCATTTACGTGTGCGAAACTTCCAACTCATTGACGACAAATTTTTAGAAGAGCTAATTATACGACCAGCAATTGCGAAATAAAATATTGAAACGAGATTCGCTATGATCTTCGAGATTCGAGACGATAGGTAGACACCAGTTGTGAAAACTGGCAATAAGACAGTGAATGGAAGGTATCAGCTTAGAGTCTCGCTTTCATTCGGAGACGTAGCGTCCCAACTTTCTTCTTTAATGTGATCTACCGATCTGCAACTTTGCAACTGTCGCTGTGGATACGTTGCGTTCCATTTCAGTTTCCGTTTTTTACTACTCCACTCGAGGATCACAAGCCGCGGCGCGTCGATTCAAATACGTGAAAAGCGAAGGCATACGTGTAGATACGTGACAAGAATGTTTCTGGGTCAGCGGGTTGAAGAAAGATGTCATGTTGCGTACGCACGAGTCAAAAATGAAAATCGACAACGTGCAAGCTAGATCTTTTAACATTTCAGGCATTTAAAGTTTTTCCATGAAACGACAGTCGTGTTTCTATTTACTTTTGCGGACAAGTGTATCGGTGGCAATTGTAACGTTTTCCTTTGTTCGTAATTTTACTGTCACGCGTATGTGGGTGTTGCCATTATTGCTACTACTACTACTACTATTATTATTACTATTATTATACAGGATTTTATCTCTCCAAAAACTTGTACAAAAGTTATACTCTATCGATTTCATCGAAATCTTACGAATTCAATGTCAAGCTATTTCGTCCACCGTTGGAAGTCAAGAGGTAGGTAGCATAGTCGGAGGAAATCTGTGCGGAGACGCTAATAACAGAGCGCGTAAATAACGCGATTTACGGTGGTCGGCCGACGCGCAACATACGTCGCATACCGTCGTAACATAAGCCGGGACAGAGCATAGTCACCAGGTCGGCAGATATATACACGTCACAATTGCACGAGCAACACATGTATTCCGTGAACTGACGCAGGTATGCGTCCCGGTGCGATGGCAAAGGGCTCGCCTAATTGTTGCTAGTAGCGTTCGTAGAATACAGCCGGTTCAGTAGCTTCGTTTTGCTGTGTGCGATTCGCTGCCAGCTTCCGTATGGACGCACGTGTTCTGTCGTATATATTAGCCACACCATACGTTCCTTGGCGAGAATATACGTGTTAATGGATCCTTGCACGCTGAGTTAGGTTCATCTGGCAGATAGACATGCACGTTGCCAGCAACAGAGCTCTAATTACCGAGACTGCTTCGCAACACATTGGCTCGCGAGCGACAACGATATGACTTTCCAAAGCAAACGCCGGCTTCAACTTCTCCAATTGGTTGGTCATAATGCTTGTTCAATTTGTGGCGATAGTCAAGTTAACTTGGTCGAAGGTTAGGCTGTTATGTACGTTCTCATCGTTGATGAGTTATACTACTGTTGCTAGATAGCCGGCGATGTTTAGCTCGAATTGATGTTCATGCGGAAATTACACACATGGGACGTATATGGAACAGTTTGAATATTTGAAATAAATCGTTCTTTGAAACTAATTATTTACAGGACTTGATTTTTGTTGCAATATATGGTAATTTTTATATTGCATATAATTCATTATTGACTTGATATGGATAAATATGAATAAATGATAAGTTGGGTCATTTATATTTAAGGATTAAATGGATTCACCATATAGCATACGTATTTAAGAGAGATTTAAACGGGTACAAATTCTTTTTAGTTCACTTCGTTATTTTAGCCATACATTTTCAGCGATTTTTAAATATTAAAGTATGTGTGAATTTTATAAAACATACATAACGATCGATCTCATTAAATAATTAATTTCATAATATTGAAACTTAGGTAGTGAATCTTACAGGAGCGCAATGTATAACTTTGGAAGCAGACAGTTAATAGTTTAGTAAATCTAATGCTTCTTCTTACGGAGAAAATTTTCACCTGTCACGGGCGTCTTAGGAGAAAGCATTTAGCAGATGTTAGTTTTGCAATTCACATTTATCTCTAAACGCATTAAAGTCAACTACAGTTACAGATTCAGGACAATTAGTTGCGTCTCGATCGAGTTTAGCATAAGACACGAATGCTATATAAATTTAGCTGTTCGTAACATGAAGTGTAATGTCTACAATACAGTCAAATTATCTCTTAAACTCTAAATTTATTCCGAAAATAAAATCACAGTTACATCATCAATTCTCATTCATGCTCCCATCAACGTCAATTACAAAGCACCATCGGTAAAAGCGCGTCATCGGTAAAATCGTTCAACAAAGCGAACAGCATCCGGCAAAGAAACATTAACTTCGATAAAACCATTTCGCGAGTAATGACGGCGTATTCAGCTCGAACGCGTGTTAATGCGTGGGAATTCCATTCGGAGGTGCCTTAATTCGACGACGCCTTTGTCATCGGCAACAACGATTCTGCTTGAAACAATTTCAAGCGGGGATTTCACCCTAGACGTAACTACGACGACGACGTCTGCACGCATGGCCACGACTGGCGGTGGAAGAGGATGGCGATCTCTCGACGAACTATTTCAATTCGCTGAACAATTCCCGATATTAGTGGAATTATGGGCGCTAGACGCGCGTATTCCTCGAAATACACGACAACCAGCTACACAGGTAGTTAGAATTATGCAGATTAAGCTGGTTCGCTTGGCGTGTCCAAGTGTACGGAAGCTCCTCGACAAATGTCACGCTGGGTATGTTCTTCGATACTCGAGGAGAGGCGTAGAATCCTACTCACAGTGATATCCCTTTCCGTGTTGGGAATCCGTCCTGTATTCATTGGAATTTAACTGTTAGATGAATATGAGACTGGAGCATTGATAAAGTGGATATGACAGAAATTGGGGAAGCGTAAAAGAAGTTTAAGTAACTTTTATTTTTAGATAATGGATAATAAAGTTTTGTTCTACATTTCGTTTTTTTTTCCCGTACCATTGATTACGTGCATCTTTGGCTTCTTGTAAAGCTTCATCGATGTATCAATTACGTTTCAAAGATGTACAGGTTGTGTTTATTTTCCATTACGTCGAATCAAGATTCACCGATTTAATCATGCGATGGTATTAAAATCAGAAAATCAACACGAAAATGCGCTCATCACGTTTTCTAATATTAAATATTGCAGGAACTTACGATTTTCAATTCTGTAATTCCAGCTTTAAGAGTAATTTTTAACTCCTTAAGAATGCCAGGAACCTAACGGTTTACAGTTTTTCTATCTTCTGAAATCAAATCTACGCGACGATAGATAGAATTTCCACCGTTCGATTATTCTCACAGATCCCAGCGCAACCAACAAGGGGCAATCGTATTCATCAAGATTGGATGCCGATAAAACTTTAAATACCGCCATCGACATTAGTGCGGGGCCGATCAACCTGATTCCCCATCGCCTTTTCTGCCTTCGTGCCTAAAGTCGAGCGGAAGGGGAATCTTACGACGTGGTCGTAACTCAAACAGCCGGCCTCTATTTCTACGCAGAAGTAAGATCGACGTCGGCCGTAAGTATACCATCCAAGATAGATTAGGATTCGAGTCGTGGCGACTGTTCGTTCTGGAGTCCTCCTCTCAAAAACGATCCCGTGCCGATCTCAAAGCCGTAATGATTAATGGAGTTAGGGCGGTGCGCGCAGTTCCGTAATACCGTGGCAACTATCGAGTCGGAATTACAGTTGAGAAACTTCGAGGTGAGTTAGGGGACCGACGTCGTCTCGGTCGGGGATCTACCCTGTCTCCTTGGCTCCGCAGCTATCCGACCACGTTCCAAACTCGATTTGATTTTGATTCGACATACACTGGAAACGCATTTAATGCATGCGCTTACGTGCCAAGTACGCGTGTATCGACTAAGAATGAACATCGCTCCGTGGATCATGCAAGCGCCAGTTTGAACATCTTCGGGGCTGGTTAGCATTTAGAGCGACTCACTACGTCTCTCTACGTCGCCGTACGTTCTCCAACTTATTAATGTTAAGGAGTGAATATAATATTTTGACGTACTGTGAAGAGCACGCAAGTAGATAAACTCTTGTTACGATTATATTCTTGTTATCCGGACCGCGATATGTCCCAATTTGAATAAGATCCTAGATACCGACGTATACAGGCGTGATATCCTAGATAATCGACTCGGCGTGGAATCGTACATTTTTATAAAAATTGAAGTTTGCGTATGAAATAAAATTTATGCGCGAAATAAAAGTTCGTCGGTCTTCCTCGATAAAGAATACGACACATTGTCTCACATTTTCTTCTTTTTGGTCTTCTTCTGCTTCTAATCTTCCAATGGAACGGTTCTCCTCTTACCATTTTAAATTTTTAACGGTCCTGATTATCAGGCGAAACAGAAAGGGATTAAAGCGAATCTCGGTGCAAACGCGATTCGCCTGACCGAGCGAAGAGACGACACTCTCGAAGACCCTTCGGGACTGAATTAAATCGATAGAATTCGACACCGGGTTTCCGCTAGAAAAACCACACTTCTGTGACAGTTGAAAGCGCCCCATCGACGACGCAACGATTTGTCGTCACTTTGAATTCCTCCGAAGCAATTTTCCCCCTGGGGTAATATCGAGCGGGCGGCAAAGAACGTTTGTCATTCTTCTGTAACGACGAGAGTCTACGTTAAACAGGAATCCGCCATCGATTCTACGCCCCTCGTTAAGTGTCCCAGGTAACGGGTGCGCATTGCGCTGTTCCTTTTTATGTCGGTCATTGTTCCAGAGATTTCAAACGCGGAAATGTAGCGATGAAATTTTACGTAATTTTCAGACGTATGTCATATTGAATGGGATATGACGTGGTAATATTAAGAATCGAGAAGTCTCATGATCATCGTTTTATGATTGATTTTTTGTACGACCAATAAAATTTAAACAATTTCTTCTTTTTCGTGTAACATTTGTAACTGCCTAATCGTTCTAGCGCAATGAAAAAAGAATAGCAAGACGTAAATAATAAATTTTTGTTAACGTATATGAAAAAGAACTAAGTCAAATTTCGTGCATGATAATTGCTCGGATGTTATATCCAGTAGTTTCGATTTTTTATTAACTCTTCGTATCATCCTCTCGCTATATCTATCAATATTTTTGCCTGATGTACCTTTTAATCAAAGTTACCTGCACATGCTTCAAGTGATCTATATTTATGTGACGTTTTTTATATTTATATTCATAGAGTATCCTAACCAAGCTTAACTAGAAAAAAAAAAACACGGAATTCTTCATACATATTTAAATATATACATAGTACAATCAAAAAGCAAAGAATATATAAACCAATATCGCAATTTATAAAATATAGCCAATGATATTGTTTAGAGGAAATCTTTAAAATTTCTTCCCAAATTTTTCCGCCATTTCTATCATTTTCTGAATCTGTAAATATGAATGATCAAATGAAAAGAGGCTGTTCAATACAAGTGCGTTACGTCAGTCCCTGACATTCATGGAGTGGCCCTGTAAGAGATTGAAATATGAGAAGTTCAGTGATTTCAGGTTGAATATGTCTTATGCGAAATGAATTGCAGCTAATGAAAGTATTAATACCTTTAATATACGACCTTTTCATAGCAGACATAGCGTGAAGTCCGCTTATGGAAGGAAGGAAGCATGTGAAGTATTCTTAATATTAAATTTTAATTGCGAGAAGAGCGAAGAAAAATGTTCAAGTACAGAATGTAAGGAATTTAGAATGGGGATGTACATGATTATTTAATTTCATATAAAGGAATTTCAGGTACACTTCAAATTAGTTGCTCAAATTTGATATTTTTAATCAGAGTTCTACACTATTCTACCATCAAACGTTTCCAGTGCGCTCTGGTAAACAATTAATTGATTTCTACATAGACCACGACAACCTCTTGTATTACAACGTAGAGTATAGATTACGATCTCATTACGGTCGATACAGGATATGTATATTGAATTAAAGCAAATGTAATTGTATTTTCACGGACAATTAAGTTCCGAACCTACATTTAAATTAATCCAATCCCTAATAATACTTAATCACTTTGACAGAACGTAAAACCCGCTATAATTCGGAAACTCGAAGTCGACGTTAAAGCACACGTTATTCTAAACCATTTTATTATTTTTATCGCGAAATTAACTTGTAAATTATCCTTGCTCGTTACAGAAGCGCTTTCTACTCGTTCAACTACTGACAAACGTCAAATGTAATGAAGGTCGTATCGATGAAAAGAATTGCATTGCATGCACGAAAAAAAAAAAAAAAAAGGGAAATGACTGAAATTTTACAGCGAAGCAAAATGACGGGTGCGCTAATTTCTCGTCACACGACTCGATTTTACAGGTCATAAAAAGGCGCGTATAATTCGAATGAATGACACGTCTTCTGATAAAAATTGATTTACGATAGTTGTTTAATCCTCGCTGAACGGAGGCTGAATCTCATTGTTGTTACGAGGGTAGAATATTTTGTTTTATAGACTCAATGTTTGCGTAAAGAATTTCTACTTTAATTACGATAAAACAGCTCAAAAGTTTCTTTGCCTGTACGTGATAATTTTTATTGAAGAAATATAGTCGTTAATATAGTTTCATACAGTAATAATATGTTAATAATACGCCACCGTGCATAAATAACGAAAAATAGAAATAACATTTTCTTTAGTACAATTAGTTGAATCTGTAAGCAAGTATTTACCTATTTACGGTGGAACGTGTCTGACGCAGCACGGTTCGATGCTCATTCTACTTAAAGTCGGGTCAGTATGCATCGGACTGTTTCTTTGGTTAGTATATTTTTACTTCTGTATTAATTATAACGTGTATAATTTTTAATGATCTTTATATAATTAGAAAATTTTAATTATTTAAGAAAAATATGTGCTCGACACTGCCGTTCATAAATGTTTGTACACTTTGATCAATTTGTAGTAATTGTATGTGAATTTTAACAGTGTTCAAATTAATAATGAACGTTAGAGGTTCGGAAACTTTTAAGCAGTAATATAGTCTCACTTGAGAAAAACTCTTCGTTGAGATAAGTTCGTACTTTCTCGTGTTCCTTTATAGAACGTTTCGTTTAATTCTTCTTATGTTCGTTTTGCACCAGGGCAAAAGCGCCTTTCCGTTTAAACCGCTCGACAAACAGAGCTTCCGGTTACATATTGGCTTAACATCCGACCGGATGCTTGTGCGGGACTTAATACTTTACGTATCGTATGTCTGCATGATATTTCGCCGTTGTTTATTATGGAAAGTCGTGTTTTTTGTGTATATAAGCGACTGCGAAAGATGTACCTGTTACATGCACTTTGCCTTTTGCTTATAGGAAAGATACCTTCCGTTTATTGTGAATAATTTTCTTTTTTTATATAACATATCTTCCACAAACACGAAAACCATTTTATATTTTTTAGATGAGATTGAAGAATTGTGTATATGTAATTTATAGTTTGTAGAATACATGGAACGATACGAAAGGAGTGGAACAAAAGAATAGACAACTAAATTCAATTTTTACTTCAATGAATTTCTTGTATTTTAAATTACAAATTCTTGTATTTTACGAAGCTGTTCAAGAATTTGTCTTACGTTCTCTTGCAAAATACGATGATTTTCTCCGATTTTCACAACCCTACCGTGAAATATCCGAACAAGAGTTTTCTACCATCACGGAATTAAGCAGGGCAATGAATGAGGCCAATTGTGATCTACGCAAATGTAAATACCGCATAATTTATTCTTAACAGAAATAAAAGGATAAAATTCTAATGATTTGACATAAAAAATTTCTGTGATTCCTAAATTAAGAAATTATAATGTCGAAAATATTAGCGATTAAATTAGACGGGTTAACAGATTAAATCGTATTCATAGATCGATCGTAGATACTTCGTAGATTTCACTTCGCGGAACTCATTTATGATCCTACATAATCGATTTCCATCGATTGAATGTCTATCTCATAAAACGACCACGATCGCATGGTTAAATCATAGTGGCGGCTAGTGTTTGCAGACGCCGCATCCGAATTCCGGCAATAACTGAGCCGGTAATGGACGATCGGGCGTCTGTCTGAAATTGTTTTACAAATGAGTCAACTGAGCCGGCAATAGATCAATTCGGTCGGCAATTTGCCGGCCACTTTCAAACCTGTCGACAGTAAAAATACACGGAACGCGATTTATGTGTCGCGGATCGGTTTCATTCCGCGGGCGGAACCTCGTTACAACAACGAATCGCCACGTTCGACGACTATTATTTCTCTCCTGCGGTCGTGACAGACGCGTTCAATTGACGTCCCGCAATGTCGAGCTTTCATTCCGCGAATCGAACTTAGCAACTGAATTCGCCTCAACTGGAAACTGTCTACGATTCTGTACGGTATTTGTAATTCCATCGTTCACAAAAGTCGCGCTTCGAAACCCGGCCTCGTGTCGAGACGGGGCTTACAAGTCAAATATCGAGAATTTCATTTAAATGTTACCACCGCTTTATTCTCTTCGATTGGCAAACTTTCGCACCGCCTATAGCATCGGAGCCGTCGAACTCTGCGTATTCGTAGAGACTAAAGCGAGAACGAATATCTTTTCTCTAATTATATTTATAAATTCTGAACACCAGAAGTCAAGTATCCGAAACGATCAATCTTTTATACTTTCTGCAAACTTAAGAGATTTGTCAAGAAAGAAACATTATTGAACCTAAAATAATCGACAGAACGTAGCAGGATTAGAAATAAAAAGACCGAGGATCGATTATCATCTTCGATGAATATTAACAATTTTAATAATTGACAAACACAAGAATGTAAGAATATTTATCTTACTTTTCTGGGAACGGAGCAGATGTTGTTCTTTCACAATTCTTATAAGGAAGACAGTAGGTTTTACAATATCGTAAACGATCAACGAAGACGCGACACGTAGTATGTGGTTCCTGAACATGGTTGAAGATAACTTTACCATTTTTGACATATTGATCGAACGGCATATCCCAGATCATTGGCCATCCAAAACCTTGGGCTATTCTCGCACAATAGCTGTGTCGAAAAGAATTTCATTAGATCGTTGATGGATTTATACATTTAAGAAATTAATGCAACTTCTTTTCCTTAGTACATAAAAAAAAACGACAGTTATTTTCTGTACTAATAAAGTTATTTTCTGTAAGATAGTTGCTGATTATAGTGCTCGAGTTATTTTATTTTAATACAGTTGGAATGAAACTTTCGTATCTTTTATTGCTTTCCTATAAGACAACGAATATCGCAAAATACTTTCTTTTTATGGCTGACAAGCTAAATTTTATCCGATCGATTTCCAGATAATTTTCAACGCTTTTACATTCTTACGTCATTATGAAAGCTTTTGTGCTTTACCTGCTATTGCAATCTAGTCTGAACAATCGGTAGCCACAATCGCGTGCCAAGTGCCAGCTTTCCTGGATCAATCTTTTGGCGATTCCTAAACCTTGATACTCACAACTTACTGCTAAGCTGCATTGTTCAAAGACAAGTCTTACGGGAAAACGTTCCCAAACTCTAGGTGCTTCGAGTACGAAGGCGAAAAATTCCATAAGATCGCGAATAGGTCCGTCCTCGCAGCATCTTGCCAATTTACATAACATTTTCAGTTCGTTATGATCCGTTATACAATTTAGAGCAGCACCAATTATACAGTTCTCTCGATTTTCAGCGATTATCGAGTATCCGGCCTTTACTTGCTCCAGCATCATACGTCTCCAAATAGGTGGGGCCTCCGTACCTCCGAGACCAATGTTGATGACTATCGGTTCGTGTTTGTAGTATGCTTCGCACATGAAATCTGCTACGTTCTCGTAATCGGGAGGTAGAGCTAAACGAGTTGTGAAAAATGGTTTATCCTGAAAATCCATCGATTAATTTGTAAGTAGACAGGAATTTTTAAAGACATGGGTAGGATCTTTTGTAAATGTTCGAACTTTTTGTTGGATTTTTCGGGTGGATGGTTAAAATGATTGTCTGTTTGAAGAGTTTCATTAAATAGTATAATATTTATTGAGTAATATGTTAAATTACACATGTTATAATTTATTGATTTACACTGTTATCGGGGATGTTGTTTTAGTAAATTCATAATTCATGCGTAATACCTTGAATAAAATATTACAGTTGAATTTTGATTATTTGAACGAATCATCATTCATGCGAATGTAGCAATAATTATTTCATATTATGAAGAAACATGTTACTATTTATATGGTCATCACTGTAGACAGGATAAAAAGGAGATAGACAAATCGAGCAAATTAACGAATTGTGTATTGTAAATAAAATATATACTATAAAGTACGAAATTACGACATATAGAATTTGTAATTAACTTTTAGCTTAGAATACTAAGTACACGCATATAAAAATTAGCCTTAATTTCTGCGATATGTAACATCGTAATGTAAGTAAATAGAGAGAATATTATATCAAGAGAACAGGTATATTCCAATAAAATTAAATGTGCGGAAACGTATATTGGATTTGTGAACGACATTAATTTAATGTTAGAAGCTTTAAAATTGTACGTGTGTATAGGAAAATCGAAGCGATGAATATTTTCTTCGATGAAATACAAGTAAGTTACACATACACAAGTAATTTGTACAATGCTTTTTAATTATCAAAGTAAATGTAAGTGTCGACGATGTAATTGTACTTTTATATAGGTTATATACGTAACCATTGCAGATTAAATCTACAACTATGGTAAAAAGTGCACTTACGTTGCATTTTACTCTCAAATTTTTTGCCGTACAATGAAAAGTTGCTCTGCTGCTTTCAATTCGACAGTATTTCGAAACATGTTTGAGGCATTTGCGGATGGAACTACTATACATTTTCAAGAGCGACGCAGCCATTTCATTTCGTTCAGTGCTCCTTTCCGATAAAATAACATTTTCCTTCAATCGCTATGTTACATTTTTTAAATTACATCTAGCTTACTTGCAATCGATTGAAAAGCACATATACGCGGAGGATTTACCTCCTCTTACGTGTACTATTATATCTCTATTCGCTTAATCGTTCGATGTTTCAAACGTCAGGCAAAAAATCCTATGTACGTATGTACGTATATTTCGGTTAACGATATTAATGTAATAATAAAATATTATCCCATAAATTAATTCGATAACCGTGAAATCAACGAGTTTGATCATCGTCAAAGTAAACAGAAAACACGAATTATCCAGGTGGCGCTCAAAAACACTCGAAAATCATCATGCCCGAATATGATTTTTTAAAACCGTATCGATCTTGCTCCTCCGACGTGTATAGCGTTTACCATTAGTGATCAAACGGATTAATTTCTTCGCTCTTCTAATTCGATACAATGTCGAGGCTATCGCGTCGCTGAATTATTATTATATGCATAAGAAATTGTTAATCGTATTATGTTTCGTTGCGGAACTTCCTCGTATATACGCAACTTCATACACTTGTGAATGACAGTGTACGAGCTTCGCGATACATGCGACGCGCGAAATACATAAATGTACGAGAAAACGAAGATCCGCGAGCTGCGTTAGATTTTGAAAGAGCAGGTAAAACGATAACTCACACACGGCTCTATTCATTCATGACCGTTGTACGAAATGATATGGCAACCTGCAGACCAGCTGATTTATGTATTACTCGCACCGCGTTTCACCGCCTCTGATATACGGTTATCTATACGTACGCGCGCTCACACGTACGCATACGTTACGTATATAGATTTATACGGACATACACACGCATACATATACGTTCGTATAGTCGCGTCTGCACACGCAGCTTTTGTCTCGATGTGTTGCGTGTATATGTGCACGTATACAAGATCGAGAGAATTCGTAACTCTGCACTAACACATCAAGATTCCTGCCGGCTTACAAACGCGTATGCACTTAGGTATCGTACAGACAAGTGTATAGCTACGATATACATTCAGCGCGAATCATACGCTCGTGCATGAACGTATGTAAGATAGAGGAACGCAAAGGGGTAGCGAAATAGACGTACAGAAATGGTTAAATGGGTCACCGGATACGAGCTTGTTTCACGTAAGTTACCTACATGTTTCTGATTTTATTAAAGGTGCAAATGGTTGCTTTAGGAATATTCTGCTTTCGTTACAAGGGGCAAATGTTTGGATTTGAATGAAATCCTTCCTGACTTTGACCGGTCCCTTTCCTCGGATAGAAAAGTTTGTGTTAGTCATTCAACAGAATAATATTGAACGTATAAAGTAAGAGAAATTTTGTGTAGATATTTCTTTTAGAGTAACTAGGCAGTTTTTTTTTTATAAACTTCGTGTTTATTGGAAGATAAGAAAGAATCGTTATTTACATGGCTGATCTTTTCTTTCCATTTCACGTAGAAAATTCTTTTGAAACATTGAAAGCTCTTTTTTCGCTCGAAGCGAAAGCAAGTTTAAGACATAAAAAGTTCGAGCATAAAAATACATATTATGTAATATCCATCAATAGACATGAAAATATCGTAGTTGTCATTATATCGCGATCTAAAACGCGCTATAAATCTCCAAAAATAACATCACCAAGAGAAAACAAACCTACTCAATTTAGAAGCATTCACAAATACACGAGGACTGTATACTATCGTATGTTCGAACAAAGATAATGACACAATGCTATATGTATATATATGTGTGTGTGTGTGTGTGTACATAACATACAAAAATAGACGTGCTTGCATTAATTATTCTCTTTTATTCTCATTTCATCCGATACACCGAAAGATTACAATTTATCGGCGCAACAATGCCGAGCATTATTAATATCCATTAATCAAGGGCTTCGCTTGCTGACACGTGAAACGAGGGGATCCCGTGCATCATATAAATAAAACTAGCGAAGAAAAAAGAAAACTGAACAATACGTTCCTGATGAAGTAGCGGCAAACGCGAGAGTGTATTTTGGATCTCCGGATTCGCCTGTCGAATCAATGACACTCGAAATGAGGAATTCTGGATCGCTAGGAAGGTTGCTATTCTAATTAAGGTGAAGAGAAATGAACGAAAATACATGTTCCACAAATGTAAACGAATTTTCCTTCCATCTTAATGCGAGTGTTTTTAAACGTGGAGTATCTTTCTTGTAAAAATTTCCTTCAAGAATAAAGCGTTTCTAATTAAATATGAAACATAAAATCCAGAATGAAGAACCAACCGTGCATTGTCAGTGAAATTTATGAATAATTGTACAAATATATCAAATTAAAAGAAACATCTCACGATGTGAAATATTTTATAATATAAAATTCATATATAACATGTAGGTTCATCTTTAACGTACAAAACAGGTAGCAATTTGTAAAAATTGAAGAAACAATAATATCGATCTACAAATTGCGTTGTAATTACCCAAATATATCGCAATACCTAAACAATTAATTAGCACATATAATACAATCTCTCTCAATTATCGACTTATCGCATTATAAATATCAATATGTTTGCCGGATAAACTAACCGCGTAATAAATTAAAGACAGGCATATTCATAAAGCAGCAACGAATCACAACACATTTTCGGTTTATTTTAGCAAATACGATCTACGCTCTTTCCGTACATGCAAATACTTTCAGCCTCCGTGAAAAGCGCACGCGAGTTAACGCGCTTTCATTTGATCGAAGCCAAACCTCTCACCGACGTTTCCGATTGCCTGCTTTGCAAATTCCTGGCAGTTTTTAAAGAATCAACCGTAACTACGCCGAGCCTTGTGACCTTTGGTTTCTCCACCAGTTTGGGAGTTCCCCGATATTTTCCGCTTACGAAGTTCTGATTCGTCGAAGCTGAAATCGTGAGCGTCACCCTTATTGAATTTGCCTTCGATAGTAACGTATTTCTCTTTATATCTTCCATGTTCCTTCGAATGACCGCCATGATCGTCATTATCATAAAAATCATGATTCTTCTTATACTCGTCTTTGTGATAAACGTTACGATAACCAGCTGCCTTGTGATCCACCTGACTGCTGTCTTTCTTTTTATGTTTGCCTCCTTTCTTACTTCCAATCTGTTCTGCCTTTTGACCTGAATTGTTTTCTCTATTCTCGTGAACTTTCCTCTTTCCACCAGCTTCATTATATCGTGTCTTTTCTTTTTTCTTCAAACTATCACCTTTATATGCTTTCTCAAACGAAGAGGCCTTCCGATATCCTTTTTCACCAGTTACACTCGCAGATTCTTGGTTTCTTGACACTTGTTGATTACCGGCCTGTTCAAACTTCTTCAAAGATTCAATTTTGGGAACGGTTTGAGAAATTTGAGAGTCCGCGTGTTTCAGTTCCATATGATCGACTCCGGGAGGCTTGACACCTGTGTAGTGAGCCGGCAGTATCTCTGCATCTGGCTCCAAAGGCATTCGAAACATTCGGAGATTCTTATCCACACGTGGTTCTTTTATGGGGATCAACATCTTCTGAAAGCTCGTTCTATAGGATGGTTCGTCGTCGCTTTCTTTGAAAGTTTGTTTCTTGTCAATACTTTTTGGTTCATATCTCTCCCAAACATTATGATGCAGTTTATCGGCTTGCGTGATTCTGATTACGATCGTCGAGTACACGTATATGCAGAACGCTGCATTAATAGTATGCCACTCTCTGAAGATTCTCATTTCCTTGGTGGAATGACCAAAATTTATTTTCGCTCCAAAACTTATTCTATTTCAATTTTGAATTTTGAATATCGAATTTTGAATTTTGAATTTTGAATTTAAATTATATACATGTTAAGCTGATTCTAGCATTCTAGTTGTTCTTCCAAAATTTGAAATTTCAAATATAACATGTTGGACAGATTACAGCATCGTCGTTGTTCTGGATCGTTTTGCTGGACGCTGTTCGGGACACGCCAGCTCACGGAAACACTTTCGATTCTACTGTAATCGCGACGAAACCAGCCGAGTTCTTTTATATGTCACGCGGTCCGCTCGAGCGATCCACGCGATCGCCTCTCGCTCAGGATGGCTACAGAAGCTATATTCATCGAAAAGAATAGGCTCTGTGGAAGTTTTGACGATTTTATGAAATTTTTGCGTGACCTCGGACTTCTTTTGTTACAATCGAGCGTGCAAGGTCCTGTGCTTAATCTAGCGTTCGATGCTCCTTTATAACTGCAGAGAAACTATGCCAGCCTTGGCTAGGTAATAGGCGTGGTGGGATTAGAGAAACGATAGGTATTTCGGCGCTTTCCTTTGCGTCCTTTACATAAGAATTGCGGTTTCTTCTGTGAGAAAGTGTAGTGTCTTTGAGAATTTACGGAGTTTAATTTTGTAAATGGTCGAGTTTACACAAGAGTAGATTTTAGATTAGTGGGATGAAATGATTATTTGAAGAACTTTGTTAAATAGTAGGATGTTTAGTAATTAATAAGTAAGACTGTACACACGATCGTTTATGGATTTACACTTATTGTATCGTCATTGCAAATCATTTATTGAAGATTTTAATGTGACAGATGTAAATTAAATTTAAGCTACCTGTACTACTTTAAATATAAAAATAAAACTGTACTTAGAAATGACAAAATTATACGGTAAAATAATAGAGATAGAAAATAATTTATATTAGAATATGAGAATCAATAGTAAAGTATCAACTTTCATAGCAAATATCTAATACTACTACCAACACTTCGTGTGAATTCGTAACACTGCGAGAATTTCATTGCATAACACCGATGTTTCTTATAATTCAACTTTTACGAGGTGTAAGCTTCCATTAGACTCATCGTGTTTTGCACATTGGTAAACTCGATTCTGCTGCGTTTTTAAAAATTGCTTTTTAAAATTTCTCGTCCGATCCTACGGAACCAATCAAGCAGCAACATCGAGCTGCAAATAATTGCCGCTCGAATCGCCTCTGGCTTCCTTTTCACGCTGTCGAACGTGTTCGCGAGTAATAGAACGTCACGCGAATGATCCTGTCGGTATCATAAAGTCGTTCATTTCAAATTACATCCAAATTTCAGAATTTCGCATTTACCATTCGGTTTTACGCTTGCACATGTTGCTTTTCTAAAGCCAACAAATTGCATAAATTTCTTATTATCGATTTGGGCATTATGCGATGAAAATATATAATATTTCACTTAAATTAAACTTAGTATAATTCTATTATAGTTTCGCAGATTCTTAGAAGCATCGCGTTACTCATCGCTAAATTAACAGTTTAAAGTTTATCTACTACCCCCTTTCGTTTCTACAATCTTACTTCCAGTCGAGGCTAACCATGAAATTATATTTTTCTTCTATTCAATTTGTAAATCACTGTACACTATTTCCACACGTACCTAAATATCAACATTTCTGTATCAATCACTTATACTTTTCATATAATATAAATAGTATTTCATATATAGTATTTCATACAAATAGTAACTTGAGTTAAGGAGGAGTTAAATATGTTGCGACATTAAAACCCGATAGAATCCTCGATGACGATGACCAAAGGTATCCCAAAGGGGACAAGCGATCGGTCAATGGCCATGCCGGTGTCATATCGATGCATTACGCAAATCACCCATGCTTCCCTAGAACGCACGGCGGACAGGTCGGGTAGCCGTCAATAACACGGTGTACTTGAATTATCGAGCTCGGCCGTGGAATACTCTCGGTTCCACTCTACGATCCCTTATTCACCCAGCGAATCACGTGTATATATAAGGCGAAGTCGCTGATTCATAGACATACCAGTGTGTATTCCGGTTCACTGGCAATAACAGTAACCAGAGATCAATCAGGCGAACGTTTAATTTCTTAAAGCAGCTCGATCGTCGTACGTTGATCAACTAATATTGGTATTAGATTCTCTCGTTAAAGTCTATCAACTATACCAATTCCTGTACGTCTGTGTTATCATAAAATGTTATCGAGAGCACTAGTGTGCGTGTTTCTTCTAACTTGCCAGAGCGATGCTGGTCCAACGGCGAACGAGCGTATGACGTTGACGAAGATGATGGCGGAGGATCTCGACGGGACGGCCAGTGGCTACGTGTACAATCAGCAACAGGGTATTCCGGTTTACTACGTGCAGTACAGCAATCACGGAAGTGGACGGTACTACCATGCACCGGACGTCGTGCAGTACGTTGCTACACCTGTTGCACACAGTGTTCCTGAAACGACGCTTTTGCACCCCTATGTAAGCGCCGAGGATGTTCTGCGCTCCAACCACCAAGGAACTATCAATTACGGTAACGAGCAATCGCTGGATCACTCAGTGACCCCTACCAAGCCTCTGCTACGCATCCCGTATTACGTTGATGGAAAGGTCGTCGAGAACGAGGGGAATGACGAGGAAGAAACACAGGAGAAGAGTGACGACGAGGATCATGGTAACGAGAAAAGTATGGAGGATGATAGCGACGAGGAAGGAGGAGAGGAAGAGACTGATCATTGGGATGATATCGATGGAGAGATTCATGATGGATATCACGGTGGATCGGTGAAAACGTTCGACCATGGTGATGGTTACGATCGCGAGGCAATCGGTGGATCTAAGGATGATGAAGGTATTTTGGTGGAAGGAAAGGCAGAGGAACGCGCGAATGAAGAGTATTCGAAGAAAGTGGTGAAGGGAGGAAAGGGATATAAGAAGGGGAAAGAGTTTACCAAAGCGGAATCTGGTAGCGACGATAGTGGACACGAGGAAGGTTTGTTATCTTTTGAAGATTTGTTGTATATGATGATCATGCGAAATTACGTTCGTAGATATTATGGTTCGATATTACTGTCAAATTCTTTTCTCTAATATCTGGACTTTTGTAATATATCCATTATTTTAATACGATTTTGAAGTAAAAATTTTTAGTTATTTGCCATAATAACTTACTTCCTTTAGATCTTTTAACAATGAGTACGCGATCTTTAAACATTATTTGACTGCTCGGTTATTAATTGGTTAAGAAGAAAAAAAAATGAAATTTTAGTAGCAAGTGCGAATGCTTCTATATTTGATTCATAACCAATACTCTCGTAGTAAGGTGTATGTGCATTCGCATAATCGCTGTTAAATGTTCAGGATACCATAAGAACGGTGGTAAATACAAAAAAGGACACGTGGTCGAAGATGAAAAACATGGTTCCCGCAAGGAGACAGAGAAAGGCAAAGAAGGCAGCAGTTACGGGCATTCGTCCTACCACAAGAAGGGGCAGAAAACTAATGGTTTTCACAATGTCTATCACAAAGACGAATACAAGAAGGAGACGGACTTTTACGACGATGATCATAAGAAGGGTGATTTCCAGGAGTACGAGGAATTCGACAAAGGTTACAAGACCGACGAGGGTGATTTTAAGAAAGGTGGACGTCATTCTTCTGAACGCGATTATCAAGATCATGGAGAGAAAGGAAGTTACGATAAGGGACATTATGACAACCAGGATGAAGGTCAACAGGCCGAAGAAAGCGAAAAATCGCATTATTCAAACCACGAGGATTATAATGTCGAAGAGGATTCGAAATCGGATAGAATACACAAGTTCCATAAAGGAGATAATTGATCGATATCGTATCATTTACTGTATCAGTGATATTATAAGTCGTGTTATTGTTTTGTTTATATCGTAAATTACGTTCCATAATAAAAAAGAAAAGAAAATAGAGCATAACTACTGTGATTCTTTCTAATGTTAATTTTTATGTTAAAATTTTGCTGTCTAGATATGTCTAAAAACGTCTGAAATATTTGGCACTTAACTACAAAAGTAGATCAGGAATAATTTGAAATGCGGAATTTAAATTGTTACGGTAAAAATACTGTTACTTAATCGAGTGATGTAACTGGAAAATGTAAATTTAGAAAGTGTTATTGACCTAATTTTTTAAGGGCTGCTAGCGTAGCGTAACGTGTCTAATGCAAAAACTTAAACTATTGGGAAACTTACTACAAATCGATAGACTCGAGTCTGTCAAATACCACAGAAGTATTGCTAAACAAAAGTTTTGACATAACCGCTGAATCCTAGACTGTTTCACCCTGCTATCCAAATAAAGGAAGATCTTTGTAAATAAACTTACCGTATCTCGGTAGAGTTTTAACACTTTTAAGTAGTTATCGTAATTTAAAAAATTTAAAAAAATTAATTGATGTTAACTCAAGTAAATTACAATCGTAATAAACATCATAAGGGATTCAAGTATTTTAATGTTTACCCTATAATATGAATTGATTATACTTTTCATAGAAACAAAACCACATGATCGCGATAGCTAACTCTATTTAAGCAACAAACGATCTTACAAGCAAGAAAATAGTTCATTTCAAACCAAATAACTTTCTTTTAGAAATTATATTTATTTCGATTAGATACAAAGATCAACATAACACGATGTTCAACAAACATAACAATTAATCAGAATGACGTTTAATGCCCTTTCTTGAATCCCCACGACTTGTGATCATCGTGTCCTCCTTTCTTGCCATGATGAGAGTGATGACTGTGATGCTCATCGTGCCCACCTTCGCTCTTATGTCCTTTATCATCGTGATGATGGTGTCCCTTCTCATAATGTCCTTTCTTTCCATAATGATCCTCGTGATCTCCATGATCATGATGTCCCTTCTTAAAGTGTCCACCCTTCTTGTGACCATGTTCGTGGTAATGACCACCGTGATCTTCATGGTGTCCAGAATCATGGTGTTCATCGAAGAATTCTTTGTCCTTCTTAAATTCGTCTAATTTATGAACTTCGTGATGTCCCTTCGTCTTGTGTCCTTTTCCGTAGTGACCTTCTTCGTGGAATTTGTGTCCTTTCTCCCCTTTTTCTCCTTTATGGTGTTCAGAATAATAACCATCGTCATGATGATGACTCTTCTTGTGGCCTTCGCCCTCGTCGTAATGGCCACTGTGATGATCTTTGTCATGATGCCCCTTTTCACCTTTCTCCTGATGGTGAGACGACTTGTAGCCTTTCTCACCCTTATCACCGTGATTGCTGTGATGATCAGAATGATGCTCTCCACCACCACCCTCTTCGTGATGATGATGATGATGGGAGGCTGCCGCAGCTAGATCATCCTCTTCCTTGTAGATCTCTCGCGCAACGATCGAGCTCAACTGACAGACGATACAAGCAAACAATAGACAAATCGCTAGGCGAGACTTCATAGCTGTGCTGATCGGTCGGAATTCGATCGATACAATCGATACGTTCGACTCCGACGCTGCGCTCGGTATGATTAATCCGGCAACCACGCTCGGATTATATATCGAACGGGGAATAATCGATATTAAGGAAGCAGCGGTTCCGTCGCTGGCTCTTTACCGTGTTGCGAAAGTAACGTCTCCTTAACCCGTTCAGTTGGCAATTCATCGATTTCGATCGAATCGGCGCCGTCAAACGAGACCGTTATGCAACTAGATTGCTAGTCCAAACTGTTGCTAAGATATAGACACATGTAAACAATACTTTTCTCTTGTCTACGTTTTTTCCAAGTTATTGCGCAGACAATGTGTCCTTTCGTAACGATGGACCGATTTTCGGTACATTCTATTTTTTAATAAATCTTTCATTTTTCACCGTGATCTAGAATTTTAGCTATATCAGGGAACTCTGTATTATGCATTTGTTTTTTGTATTAGTGATTTTTCATTTTTACAATTACTCTTACAGAGGTTAAACAACAATTTTTATTTCGCATTTAGTTGTGTACATGTAGATATGATACAAATATGATATAAATGTAATATAAGCATAAAATTTTAGATTTATTAATGCGAATATGTACGAGTAGAAATATTGTTCAAAAATCGTAAAACGATCGTGTCGTCCTTTGACGGAATTCCTTGACACAGTTGATCTCTTCGTCCTGTACAACGTAATTGCTACGTCGAAAGTGAAACATTTCCATCTTTTATCTTCATATTCAGTTGTAAAAAATTAATTGACATCGATAGAAATCTGTGACAGGAACGAAAGAAATTTAGATGGTAAACTTTTATTTCGAATAATGGGTAGTTAATTGAATAATTTCGTCGAAATAAACCTCAATTACGAGAATATAATAGAATTATTCGTTCAGTTGATATTCGATTTATTCGTTCATTCCTTTCGAAAAGCAATTTATTTGGTCCCTTTGTGAAAATTTTGATTTCGATTCGATTTTACGATCTATGTTCGATCGATTCGTACATCTTTTTATTTGTCAGTCGAAATAACTTTTGCCCAATACTGAATCGGGAACGAAAGCGAGAAACTATCGTTGCAGAAAGAAGTTCGGTGAACGGTGAAATATTTTCATATTACTCGGCTGTTTTGTAATAAACGTTCTATCGTTATTCAGCCGTCTGCAAATTGATTGGCTTCTTATCGAGTGTCGCGTTAGCGATGCTTGATTTGTCCCTGTACTTTCCGTGTCTCGAGTAAATAACGTTAATTTATTTCACAGTTAATTACTCCGTAGATGAAGAAAAACGCTGACTGTTCCTAGCCGTTTGGAAAAAGCGTATCAACGCAATCAATATTTGCTATTTAACGTCTTTATCCTATTCGGAAAAGTAATCTCTCTGAAGAATATATGAACAACAATGTGTGACTTGGAAAGATATACGACGATGCTATAAACAAAATGATGACGAATGAATTTCAATAATTTGTTATTTATAGATAATTGTTCATAGCGTATTTATTTACTTGTGACGTATAGTAGAGTCATTCGTAATCTGAAATTTGCAGGTACAAATTTAAATTTAAAGTACAAATAAATTTCTTCCTTTGGTTAATTTTATCTCAATTTGATTTAGGTGTATAGATTTTTTTGAAAGAAAAAAAGTTATTTAAATCTGATATATATCGTAGTGTGTATCTATCTTAAGAAATTTTCAAAAAAAATTCCAAGGATCGGCAGACTTAGATTACGATATTTATCTAGATAATCTAATTATATATTTCAATTCGATAGCAATTTTAGATTTTATTACGAAAAATAGATTAAATAAAACAAAGAAAAACAGGAATAACAGAACCGGACGAATAAACAAATAAACAAATATGGGATTGAAATCAAATAACGAACGAATGAACAAATAAAATTTTATTCCCAATAAAAGTTTATTCGAACAACACTCAGCGGTGATGTGTAGTACCAGAGAGCAACGATTCGAACGAACGAAAGCGGTTACGTATGAAACGCGACTATGACGGTAGGTATATAAGCTTTGCTTTAAAGCGATGTGATCAGTCGATAGCACTCGTTGGTCTACAAAGCAACCAACATGGCGAAGAGTTTATGGCCGTATCTCGGCTTAGCCGTGGTCTGTACGTTTATCTCCTTATCGATGGCGAGGGAGCTGAGGAATAAAAGAGACCTCGAAATGTCGGCAAGCCACCATGGTCACCATCATGAGGAAGGCGGTGGTCACGATCATCATGGACACCATCATGATGAACACGGTGAAAAGGGTGAAAAAGGGTACAAACATGAGCATCATCATGACAAAGGTGATCATGGTCATTATGGTAAGGATCACGATGAAGGTCATCACGAAGAACATGGTGGACACAAAAAGGGACACCATGACGAGCACGAAGAACACGGCCACCATCATGAGCATGGGGATGAGCACAAGGGTTCAAAATATGGGCACAAAAAGGGTCACAAGAAAGGTGAGAAGACCCATGGTTATCATCACAAAGCCCATAAGGATGAATATCACAAAGAGCACAAATTCTATGACGATTACCACAAGGGAGGTCATCATGAGAAACACGGTGATCATTATGGACACCATGAGAGTAAAGATGGGCATCACAAGAAGGGTGGTCATCATCATTCTGGACACCACGAGGACCATCATGGAAAGAAGGGTCACTTTGATAAAGGACACTACGATGATGATCATAAAGGTTACCATGGGAAACATGGACATGATGATCATTACTCGCATCACGAGGATTATGGGAAAAAGCAGGAGCACCATGGAGGAAAGAAACATGGATATTCGAGTGGCGGTGGCGGCGGTGGTGGTGGTGGCGGCGGCGGTCATGGAGGTGGAGGTGGCGGCGGTGGCCATGGAGGTGGCGGTGGTGGTGGCGGCCATGGTGGCGGCGGTCACGGTGGCGGTGGCGGCGGTGGTGGATACGGTGGACACCATTAAAAGAAGCAGCAAATGCAATGAAATTTTCTTATATTTGTTGTCTCAATTGTTTTTTTACTACGTCGTTGATTAATTTTAGACATCGAAATGTGAATCGTCATGTTTTGTTTTAATAATAAAACCGTCCCTTAACGATTAAATTTTCTCCCTTTATTCTTTGGAATATATTCCTTCATACCTTTTATATAATTTTATGTCTTTAAGGTTCTGAATTTGTTTTCTATCTAAACAGATTATAAAAAGATTAATTAAAAGGAATTTAATAGTAAGAGTAAGTAAAAATAGTAGGACAGTGTATGCAACTGAATTGCGGGAAATAATGATTTTGCATTAGTCTATATCTTGTGTAGAAAATTGATAAAAATTTTCGTTATATCGATTATCGTAAATTCTATCACGAATTATTGATTTGTTCTCATAACTCAATCTCATTGAAACACGAATCTCGTATCTTTACAATCTCTCTCTACATATATATCAGAGAACGTAGAGATCAGCTGAGGAATCAATAGGTTTCCACGCGAACAGTTACAATGACTACGGATTCCACGTAATGCAATCACACTTCGACTGCAACAACTACGCTATAGGAAACAATGTAAAGCAATCTAGGTTCCAGAATTAATAGCAGACGGGATTGATCTAGATCCTTTTACAAATGGCGGCAACGTTAAATATCCGATATCACGAATTAAAAATGTACACATAGCCATTTCTTTAACAAACTGATTCAAATTTTTTGATATTATTATGGTTAAAGAGATATATATACATCAGGACAAAATGCACTTTCTCTGTCTATTTCCATCCTTCTCTGCTTTCTTAATGTCTTCAGGGTGTACAGTATTTCAAAACAGCTATTTGGCCAGAAAAGGTCATAATTTCCAGTTACTTATTCCCTTAGTTTCTTCTCAAGTTTCTAAATTCTTCAAGATACTGAATTAGAATTTAAACAGTTCCATTAACTTAACTAATATTACCTACCATATATATATACAAATTGTTTAAATGCGATATGATAATATTTACACAGTAGTTAGTAATCTCTGGCATCTTGAAGAATGCTATTTATCGGTCGGTACCTTTTCTCCTCGTAAAAGGTTGCAGTGAATTATTTTATAGGGTGTAGAAACTCGAAGAATTAAGTAACAGAAAATGATGGAAATTGTCTTTTTCTCAAAAGTCAAGCAATCGTTTTAAAACACTGCATGACGCCAGCTTAAACAATCTATTAAACAATATAATATTATATATCTCCTACATATCATTTATATAGGTATTGAACAACGTGTCTACAACTGCTAAACGTTTCGTACACTTTTGTGGGAACATGCACGAATTCTTTAAAACATAATGTAGCGTATCTATGCTAAACAGTGAATTAGAAACAGTCGGTGACTTAGTCATTGTTTAATGCAACATATCGATATTTCGTAACTGAAATTATATAATTTCTCTCGTTACGGCCAGGTAGACAAATCGGATTAGAAAACATTCGAATTCACACGACACTTCGTTAACTTCCGTAACACGTAGCACATGTGTTTTCCAACATAGCATGGATCGGATATCAGGCAATGCTCTCTCCCTTCACGGAGGTCGCCGTTGCGTTGGTCAAATTTTGCATGTTTTTCCTAACAATGATTATACGGTACATTGAGGTGAAAGACATATAAAAGTTAGATTTTCGCGCATCCGCATGATATTGGCTGTAACAGCCAACTACATTGTCCTAATATCGCCAATTTCGTTCACTTGGCGCGTAACATTTCCGAACGAATATTCGCAAACGAATTCATCGCACTGGCTATTTCGCCGGACTATATTTACGCTGTGAACCCGCTGTGAAACTCTGTGACAGGTAAAGAAAATGACGATGGATAGTAATAGTCTTTTATTCGCCGATTTTTAAATAATTCGCTTGCTTATATACCATTTCTGGTTTTTAAAGGAGTACAGATTTTGTAATTCTTGATATGTCGATTGTATGTTAGAGTGAATGTATATGGTGGTGGAAATGGAAATATAAAATATTATAATACAAACAACAGAACTGAAAAAGAAATACGCAAAGTTTCCAATGTACACGAAGTTACTTTTTCATTATCTTCACCACTTTCACCGTTATTCTTGAATGTTAAATACCCCGCACGATTAATTCATGTCGAATTGATAGAGGAACGTTATTACGTTATGAAGCTGCACGTCGCGTGATCCACCGCTCGTTTCGACCTACATACGATACAATTTCCAAATTTGATTTTCCCTTGCCTAAAAAAGAAAGGCAAAGCGAATCTTTTTCCGAGCTGTACTTTCAGAAGCACTCGCCTAAGAAAAATACGACGAAACACGAAGCACTAACCGCGAATCAATATATACTCTTCCAATCAACCGTATCGCCCAACTTTAGATACACATTTGCGCCCTCTTCAAAAATAGGAACTCGGCCAGCAGAAGATTAAAGAAAACCGATATGTTTGCCGTACGTGAAGGTCCATGTCTGTTGATACTTCTGGCTATTTTGGCGCCCGTGAGTTTCGCGACGAGCATTAATTACGAGGATCTGCAACCAGCGGCTACCTTTCATTTCCATCGACACGAGGAACGTGGTGGTAACGATCGTTACGCTATTCACCAAGGCAAAGCCAGTGATCACGCCGATACGGGCTGCAAATGTTATCACGAAGGGGACAAAGTTACCAGAGGTCACGATAACCTGGACAAAGGTTACGGGTACTACGACGATGATGGCGAAGGGAAGACGTACCATCATCGTGACGGCGATCGTTACGATGAATATCACGAAGGTAGGGAAAGTGAAAAGGGTGAAAAATTCCTCGACAATGGGGCCATTATGACAATGGACACAACACTCATGGTCGTCACGAGGTAAAGGAATTAGACGAATATCAGAATCACAACGAGCTTTACGATGAAAAGCATGATTCTGATTTCGAGGAGGAAGAGGAAGAGGAAGGCGGAGATTATAAGGATGGTCGTCACGATTGCGATGAACACGAGGCGATGATCATTATGGTAAAAGAGATTATTACGAGCAGGAACACCATTGCAGAGATCATAAGGGATACAGTAGCGACGAAGATGATCAAGATTATTATTACAACGGTTATCGTGACGGTAAAAAAGATTCAAGCGATGGCTGGAAATGAGTACATAAGATAGAGTACTAATTCTCTTATATTTTATTAATCCGTTTGATAAAATAGATCTTATTTTAATTAAATATATGCATGAATATGTCATGATGGATTCTTTATTTGTAGTATATTTATATCGCATTATACGTTAAATTAAATACAGCGGTGTGTCGATACTTTTTGCAGCCACGGTATACGATGGAAACAGATGTAAAAAAGAACTTGATCGAAACGTTAAATCATTTAATAAAGTCAATTTTATACTCTAACCTACTTAGGAGCGCAGAAAGAAAATTGTAGCAGGAATCTCGGAAAACACGTGCACGGTAACCGGGTTGGTACTACTTAAAGTTTCAACGCGTCCCAATAAATTTTTACGTTCTGCATGACGAGAAGAGTCGAGGACATAAGTGCGGCCGCGATGGCAGGACTCCTTTTGAAACGTGCAACGTTATACACGCAACCGGCTCGTACAAACATCCATATACATATTTCCCTCTTTTTTCCCATTTTCTTCGCAGCATTTTCGTTTTATCACGCCATGTGCATTACCTACCTACACAAACGTAAACATACAAATACAGGTACAAATATATTTCATATACAGAGAAGGAAAAAAACACGGACCAGTGGCGACGGCCACGAGTATAGTCGCCAGGCTTCTAGCGCATTCACCGTGCCACGGGTTTGATTAACGATTCCACCCTCTGCAAATGAAATTGCCGCGGCCATTCGTGGGTCTATCTAGACTGGATTCCGGTGCACCAGACACGGATTAACGGAGCTTTATACGCTTCTTTTAGGGCAGCGTGGATGTTACAGCAGGCCGCACGATCACGCCGCTTGCCCATTCTCGGCCGGAGATTGCATACAAGCGAGTGGATCTACTTGAAATTCTCTGGCGTGTGACAATTCCACCAGTGTGTGGCCCCTCTTTCCTCCCTTTCCACCCCGTCGCTTCGCCAGAAACACCCGAGGCCATTGTTTTATCCCGTGACGCATGTACGTGTGGCTGGCTTAATTAATCTAATTGGAGTGGTCGTGCGATTCGCAAAAGAAAAGGAGGAAACGGTGGTGCCCGTGCTCGTAGATCTCGAACGACCGTGCTGTACACTCGCGGAGACGCGCGCGTTAAAAGGGCGAGAAGCGAATCCATTTCGCTCTGGTACTTTTTGATCGATCGCACAATAATCCTGTCGTTCAACCAAATTAATGAGCACTGTCGAGCATCGTCGTCGATTCGCTCGTCCTCGTAGTCGTCTCGTCGCGGAGAGCCTGTTGTGGCTGTGATACGAACAACGAGAAAAATTAACCGCGGCTCGCCGCGCCAACGAGCCACTCGTACGGAGCAATTTCGCGGCCGCGGGACAGAATTTTTCATCGCAACCATCTCGTTCCCGGAATTTATACGCGGTAGATGCCCGCGATTTATCGGTTTCTCTCGTGGTTAAATATTCGCGACAGAGACATCGGAATATTCTTTTTTGTTATTTTTTACTCTGTTTCTCTTTTCGCCTTTTGTTGATTTCTTTTATTGGAATGGCTCGTTTTTTGGTTGAAACCGTTGTTGTGTTAATTAGAGACGCTGAGATGTAAAATAAATTCGTGGTAATTTGACGAGTGAGAAACGGACGACGATAAAATTCTGGAGACTCGATACGTAAGTAAAAAATTCAAGAGAGAATTCAGTTAAAAACCGTAATTTCTTTTGTAGCAGTTTTATAAAGCGTCAACGTAAAGTTTACGAGGATTTAATCCCCTCGATTTTTTCAGCTATTCTTTAATCAGAGTTTCAGTTTATTTCGCATAAAGTAAATCTCAAGAGCATATATCCTTTTCATATAACCTTAATCAACTTCAATCTCATTTTACGTCTTTTCTGATTTCATTCTCGTAAAAAATTTTATTCAATTATACACTTTATTTAATCTGCTTCATTTCGAATTATTCTTAAATCAAAGTTTTATCTTATCTTGTTTATATTCAATTTCACCAGAGGATATAAAAAAATGATCTAAATTTTACATATACAATGATCCACGAGGATATCGTAACACTTACAGTAGACTTTTTATACCGCTACCATTGTATTTCTTATCAAATTCAATCTTATTTCATTCTCTCTCTGACCTCATCCTCTATAAAACATTGATAACGCAATTTTATCAGAACGAGGAAATAAAATATCGCTTCATTGCCATATTCTCTACATTTCAATTACATCTTATTTTGATATCTCGAGGAAAAGCAACCCTCCATGGTGAATCGTGTTTGTCGATTCTTTCACGGCACGTCGTTGTCAACTCACGAGTGTTTCTTTCGATGGACGTCGAAGAGTTTTTACCAACGAACCGGAAACAAGGAGAGTGCAACAGACTTCTTCGAGTAAATTCGATCGCGTTCGATTAGAAGCTTTCTTATTCACTTAACAAACTATCCTGGCTCCGCAAGATCAATCAACTGTACATCGGTAATTTATCTTTTTCTTCGTCGGACGAAGACGTTGCTCTTGCGAAATTACCACATTTAATTTCAGTTGCTCGGTTGCTCGACATTGTTCGTATTTTCTTACCGTGTTTCCCATTCCCGGAAACCTCTTTCGCATCGTCTACAGATCTAAATTCAATCGATCGCTGTAAAGAAGAAGCAGAGTTGTGCATTTTCCTAGAAGAGGAGAAATTTACAGCCTGTCTTGTACGAGTGAGCTCAAATGTGAATTTTATGTTTACTTCGGAATATTTGGATGCAACTTTTCAAATATATTTAGTGAGCGATGAAAAGGAAAATTGAATTCGATTTTACGTAGCTGTTTATAAATGTTGGCATACTTACGAATAAATCGGGTAAAGTTAGGAAATAATTTAAATGAATTGGGAAAGGAAGATGGGAATAATTGTTAAGGAATTATAAAAATCTCTTAAATTCATTATTCCATACTGTAGACGACCGATATTGTAATTAAGTCTTTCTTTTTCATCTAATTATCGATACCTGTTCGATTCAATCCTGACATTCGTATCACCGAATTCTCTGCCAGTCAGATCAGATTCGTATCACAGGTTTTAATTTTAAATTCACATCGTATTTTAATTTTGTCATCTAATTTTTTAGCGAATGAAATTTTACTCCATGATATGCTACTAATATTATCGTTATAATTTTTTGCTGTAGGATGAAATTAACATCGGTAGTAGAATATTTCGGATTAATTAATAATTTTTCGCAGCGACTAAGATAAAGTATCGTTAAACATGAATTCTGTTTTGTTTCTAAATGTTGTACATCGTTGTTGACTATTCATTCGTATCAAATTAAGAACGAGGCGTAGCAGAACTTTCCTGCTCAATTTATAAAACGTTAGTTAACGCGGCAACATTTTCACCAAACTAAAAGAGGATTATCCCTAGAGAGTTCTGCTTGATTTCTGCCGTTCAGTTAATTTTCATTTATTACTGCATTACGTTTTTCGTCGCGAAAGTTGTTCTTTACTGTTTGATTATACAAATCAAATTATTTTCCAGGGACGCGTAGAAAATTTGCGCGAACATTTCCCTCGTTTAACATCTGTTGATAGAATAATTATTACGTCAAACAGTTTCATTAATCGTAATAATGGAAAATATACCTAATGTCAAGAAATATTTCATTACAGATTAAATTATTTTCATTAGAATTCCTCTTCTTTAAACGAATCTTCGTTGGTTTCTTGGTTTATTGAGCTTTCGTCGAATTTTTATTATTTAAATAAAAATATTCGCAGCTCTTAATGTTACGTATAATTACAAACTGCAAAGTGTTTGAGTCTGGCATTTGAATGTGTACATGTAATTCGATGTACAGGTAATAGGAAGGTATTAAAACTCTCCATCGATCATGATCTTTATTCACTTTATTCAGTCATCAATTCGATTTCATTGTCTTTAACATTTACGTTATCTGTCTATAGACATTAAGAGAGAGAAATGACTCCCTGTTGTTGTTTACACGTGTTTGACACATTATTGATATTATAAAATATCGAGGAAATAATCAATTGAAAAATATAAATTAATTCAGTAACTTTTACATCGGTCAGTGCAACAGTCATTTCTTGATAGCGTCGGGTGAGGATTGCGATGCCTCTTCGAGAGTCTGTATCTATTTGAGATTGTCAGTATAAACGACAGACACATTGAATTAGTAACCTAACCGAGACCTTCGCAGGTCTAACTTATTAATTCCCCGAATAACGTAGGCACGTCGTCACCGGATAATTCGCAAAGGAATGGGCTGAAACGTGCGAGCGTTCCATAGGAACCCGACAACCGGTTTTGTTTTAATGAAATCGAGTCGCGAACGAAGCTGCTAATAGAGTTTATACCAGCACGCAACTAGCGGGTAACGAGGACTTAGTATGCGAGCCGAGGACAATGGAAAGCGTTTAAATTAAAGGGAACGTGTAAATTCCGACTAGGACCGGTGAAAAGCCGCGTCGAGAATACGAAAATATGCATGAGACATGGACACCGCAGACTTACACTTATCGATGATCTGTTGCGAATGAAACATTTAATTGAACTGGTTGAAATGAAAATTGACACACGATGAGTTAACATTAGATTATCCAATAAGCTAATGCCATTTACGTCTCTGTACAAGTACACAGCGTCAATCATATTTTCTTTAAATACCAGCGAACGATTGATTTGAATCATTTCAAGAATCGAAGCTTCTCTCGAACTACTAATTTTTTGCCTCCATTCAAAAGATTACGAATTTTGACTATGTGTGCCCGAGACAAACATCAGAAACGCGATTGATTTTTGAGATCAAAGTTTCTTCTAAAAAATGAACCAACCGTACAAGACACTAAATCGATTTCTTGACGAATTGGAGTATTTTTAACTGTTCTACTTATTGCTATATATTTATACTTTAAATTTAAATATCCATTTTATATCTTGTATTTCCCTCAAACCTATGTCTAAATATTTTGGCACAAGAATGATTCCAAAGTTGCTCTTGCAACGTTTTACGGTATTTTTTCCGGTTTCTAGTTTCTGAAATCTTCCATCTGAGTGAAACGTTTGGAAAATTAATATTAAAATCCAAATTGTTCGTTATTTTATTTAATTAAAGGAGAAGATTATTATTAGATAAAGCAGAAGATTATTTATTTATAATAGAGAAAAAATGATTTTTTCTATGTTATTTTTAAAGCGAAAGTAAATTGGAATGGCTCATTATTCCAAATTATAATTCTTTGTTTTCATTTCAAATAAAATTTTCCGATTATTACAAAAAAGGTATTCATATGTTGTAGTGTTTCCGTATAGTAAAATGTAACGGTATAGTAAAACATATTCTACTATGCGAATTCTGTTTGCTTTTGAATAAGACGTTAGTATAAAGACGGACGTGAATTTTGAAACCTCTTTGGCGTTTCTAAGTGCAGCGCGAACACGCAGAAACAGAATACGTAAATAAAGTTTCCGGAGAAGGCGTACGGATGTGTAGCATGAAGTTTGAATCATTTTTACGTGCAAATACGATAACTGGTTTTTCTCGTGGAAACTCAAATCATTCAATTTCATCTATTTTGCAAGATAAACAGGGAGATACACGTGTTTCCATTTGTAAACCAGAGTACAAGAATTTTGTTTGTTTTACTTCGAGAAAAATTGAATCGGTAACAAAAAAATCAGAAATTAAAATACATTTGCAATCTTCCGGCGAAGGGTCGCGAGTATCGAATCAATTTCGAAAAATCAACATTACCAGATGATTTTCATTGTCTGTTTTAAAAGTAAACTTCGTGTATGTCCTGTCGGATCTCAATTAAATAATCTAAAATATAATTTTTATTTCAATAGAAAATATTTCTGATTCTAGTTACAATTGCGAAATATGATATTCGAAAGAGATGGAACGAAAGTTATGTGAAATATAAATTTTTGACGTAAGGTAATAGATACGATAACAAAATAATTGCCTATTAATCGGGAGTTCTTTGACAAAATGTTCAGAAACCAGTAAAATATAATAATAATAAACGATTCGTACATTTGCAATTCCTCTCTTTCTCTATTGAAAACTGCACGATAAGACTGCGGAAGAAAGGTTTTTATGATATAAGCCACCTGGATTAAGTGCTCCGGATAAGCTTACATTATTTTAGCGTTCGTTCTTATTATTTCGAAAATCTGGCCAGTGGATAATACGTGCATAACGAAATAGAGTAATTAAAAAGCGAATGTTCTTATAAGATGAAGTCCGAGTGATCGATAATCGTCGCAGAATATCTATTGTT
This sequence comes from Bombus haemorrhoidalis, assembly GCA_014825975.1. Lineage (NCBI taxonomy): Eukaryota > Metazoa > Arthropoda > Insecta > Hymenoptera > Apidae > Bombus > Bombus haemorrhoidalis. The sequence goes on along the minus strand of CM026166.1, from coordinate 540,860 downwards.
GCTGCTGTGTAAGGCGAAACTTACGGTATACTCTCGCACGATCGATTAACAGACCTCCTTTTAATGGACTTTGATATTGTTTCAAGCATAGGGATGTTAGCGATATTATATATGTAACATAATTTTATATTTTTAAAACTTAGTCGCAGCATTTCATAGCTGTAATAATAACAATATTTAACGTACGATGGACGCATAAGTTTCCGTGACTCTGTACATCCTTCTAGGCTATTTCTCACTGGTATTAGTATTGCAAATTCTATTATATTTTCTTTATACCATCTATCGTATATTAACAATATTATTATGATTTATATATATTGAATATTAACGAACACACGGTTTCGTTAAATGTGATAGAACGTTTCTAAATCGCCAGCTTATGGACCACGAGAACGTAGTACGATCGGTGAATGTTAAAGCCTGTTACATCGAAAAATAAAATCGAGATAACTGTTATCTCAAATGACAACAACGTAATTGAATTTCATGTATTATAAGTTTATGTAATATAACTTTGTGATTATAAATACAAAAATAGATCTTCTACGATTAAATAATTTGATTTAGTTTCGACATATTGAGTGTTTGGAGGTATTATTCGTTCAAAAGTATAAGCGTAAAATCAGTGAATTTTTTACTTCGAAAGTACTTCGTATCTCGTAGGAAAGCGATGAAATTTTCTTACGATACAATTTAATTGGCGGGCTACGTGTTCGTTTCGTCGATCGTTTGAACTAGCGACAGGTTTGAATTAAATTTTTCGAGTGTGCATGAACGATTCGTGATGGAAAGGCCTTTATTGCATTACACGAAACAATTTCCCACCGTATTGGGGACGCACTCGCATAAATAGCGAAATTGTCCGGATTACAGACGAACGCAATCGCGTTTGATTAAAATCCCGGACGAACTGCACACGGGATTGGTGTGCTTTTTTCGATTGCAGCTCCAATTTCGCGCCGAACACATTGTTTTTCGTTCTCGTTATTACCGTAGGCGCTTCCTTGCCAGAGCACACACCACCGATGACAGTGTGCAAACGCGGCTACGCGTTTCTCGTTGCGTTACAAACCCGTTGCCTCGTGTAAATAAACTTTTCGAAGGCGTGGGATTATATACAACAGACTGCTGGATGGGTAAACAGAGAGAAATCCTGATCCTGAAGCATCAAAAGTATAATACTTGTCATTTTATTTAGAGGATGAAACAAATCCTTGTATTCCACCTTTTGAATTATCCTCATGAACGCGTTTATGAACTTTTATAAAGCCGCAATTTCACTATCGCGTAATAATTTTGAAAAGTGAGTTTTAACATTCTACAACAACGATTATAAAATATAAAATCAACGCACTTCTAACATCTGCAACTTTATAATCGAGTTACGTGTTGTCAAACATATGGAGATGTTCATACAACAATTCTGAGAAATATCGTACAACAAAGCATGAATATTAACGTATAATGGAATTTTGTACAAAATGTTGAGCCAATTTGGTTTTAATTGGCAAGACCATTGAAACGGAATCCGACGCGCGGAAACTTTTTCATTCGATCGAACGAACGAACGATGAAAATTTCATCGAAAATTCGGCAAGAAAGGTATACGCCGCGTTTCAGTTTGATTAATGGCGATATTATGAGACAAATATGTGCCTCGAAGAAACTTATTTGCAGAGCACCGCAGGGAAAGTGAAAAGAGAGCAACGCGGCACGCTATATCGGTGTTTTTTCTCGTGCTTGCAGCCACTATATCCGCGCGTCTATTTACATAATGTATTTACACAATACCGGCCATGATATATATCGTTCCACGATACATTATTTCGCCGTCACTTTGGAAGAACTTAAAACTGACGGTCGTGAAATATTTCAGATATTAAACGCTTTCAGCGTAAATAACGAGTGGCGTGAATAACGACTATACAGACCTAATGTAACGTTTAACTCCTTAACGCATAAAGCTTTCTTCTATTTACTAGCGACAATGATTAATTTTCGTCTGCGTAATTAAAAACACATATGGCTATAGATACAACGATATAACATGTCTTTCGTTTTACGAAATATGAACGGTTAGTCAAAAAATCTTAATTGCATTTTTGTAACATATTTTTACTCTTACATATTAATTCGATATAAATTTCAATTTGTTCAGTATATTGTTATATTTCCTTGATTTTGTTTCTTCACGTAATTCTTCAAGAGAGAACTCTACTAATTTGAATACTTAGCTGACAAAAATTGGGACGAAATTATTTTATTAAATACACCGGGACGTTGTATAAAAATATTAATTTAATATTTCTCTTTGTTAACAAGGTAATAACAATTCGGTGAAACGCGAAACAAGGCCAGTCGCAGTTTCTCAATCATCAATTCACAACAATACAGTTTATAACAAGCATACAGTTTTAATTGTAAGCCAGAAACAGGACAACGAAATTCTTGGAACAAAAGTATCCAGAACCGTTTTTCAACTCAGAGCGTTACATTTTTTAAGCTTTGTGTCCTTTGCTGTATCCGTACTTCTTGCCAGAATGCTGGTCACCCTTCTTTCCATAAGAATCATGATGGCTATAATGTTCATCGTGTCCGTGTTTCCCATGATGACCTTTATGTTCCTCGTCCAAGTGACCCTTATCGTGATGACCTTTCTTACCATGATGATCCTCGTGATATCCAGCATGCTGATGACCACCTTTCTTATTCTCTCCTTCCTTCTTCTCATGGTGTCCATAAAAGTCACCATGCTTTTTATGATGGCCACCCTTATGATAATCATCGTAAAACTTATGTTCCTTGTGATACTCGTCCTTGTGAAACTTGTTATGATAGCCTTTCGTCTTATGACCTTTCTTGTGACCCTTTTTCTCTCCAAACTTTCCACCCTTGTGACCTTTCTCACCCTCGTGATGTTCTCCGTATTTCTCGTGCTCATCGTGGTGTCCTTTCTTCTGGCCACCGTGCTCTTCGTGATGACCAGAATGATGATGTTTATCGTGCTCACCTTTGTCGCCCTTATCGTGATGATGATGACTCTTGTATCCCTTCTCACCTTCCTCGCCATGTTCTTCATGATGATCAGCGTGATTACTCTTTCCTCCTCCGGACTCGTGATGATGACCTTGATGGCCAGAGGCAGCCGTGACGAGATCCTGCTTCGATTCGTCCACGTTTAAGCTTGGAACTGAGCTGACAGAGACTACCGATCGTAACGCGTCGCTGTCTTCCATTTGGACATCTCGACGATCGCGAATGGAGCTCAATTCCCGAGCGAGACATGTCTGTTGAAGCAAGAATAGCAGAATAGCGGCAGGAAACGCGACACGCAGCATCTCGATCCGGCTTCGATGCGATCATCCGACTGATGACCACGTCGCAACCGGTGACACTTAAATATCCACGGTTCGATTGTTCCGTCACGGGGCTTGCGAGCATTTCCGCCGATTCCACTTTCATCCGCCCGACCGCAAGCCTTCCGTGGCGTCGAGATCTTTCACACTTTCTCGAGCTCGTAATGAAATTGTTTGGCCGTTGTCTTTTCAGATTCGCAGGTAAAAACGTGGATAGTTAATTCAGAGACATGACGTAATGGCGGTACGCTATTGAAGACATTTTTTTAATGGAAACCGGAAGAACGACATCGAAGAACGATAAATTTGGTTACATTTGTAAATCGATATTCGACGCTTTTACCGTGTACAGTGTTTTGTGAACAAACGCTTCAGCAATCGTACAGTTCGAGTCATCTAGTGCGTGACCAGACTAAATGTCTAAAAACTTCGTAGAGACTACAGGTTTCTAAGTACGATGAAATCACGAATCTTATTGCATTGTGCAACTGCTATCATTACTTTGTAATAACGTGATTGCACATAGCGAATGGAATACAATCGATGGCCTGTATCTATCTGGCCGAATACTTTCCAACTCAAAATATTCGATGCTATCCTGATCTTAAATCGGCATCAACGATTTTAAAGATTTGGATTCTTCAACCAAAGTTTAAAGATTTCAGTTGATATTTAGGAATGTATTATTAATTTAATTAATAAATAATTTAATTAATAAAATAATTAATTGTAATATTCGGTCTTCTCGGGAAAGTATGCGAGAATGTTCGTTTCGTCCAAAGAAGGACGTTCCAATCTTTCGAACGAGACTGTAGATTAATACTTTATCGAGCCCTCGACATAATATCATGACGATAATAATAAATCAAAGACAATAAAATAATTATTCCGATATCGTATCGTCACGGTGAAACGGATCGTCAATAAACTTTCTAATATCGCCATTAATCCTATGGCTATGGTTGGCGATGCGAATTTGTGGCTAAAAAAGATTCACAAAGTCCGCTTTATTTATAACGCGACGGAGCGAAAACAATTTATAGACGTTTACAGACGTCGGCGACGCATATATCACAGCTCGATGACCAATCGTAGTTGCGCCGATCGTTCTGTTAACTGTTCGCCCATTTGTTCCAGGTTTTGCTGACGATTGAATCGTACGACCTTGCAAAATGCCTGCAACCAAGACGACTCGATATCTTTTACGATATTAGCTTCAAGCCGAATTGTGTAGTACGTACGTAGTGTGTACATGTATTCCCGTAACCTGAGAATATCTAGAACTCGGAAGAATCCTTGGTACGTCGTTCGAGTCGATCGATTGGCAAACTTGTTGTTCGAATGCGCGGAATTTCGTCGACTTTATTCAGTTTCAGAATTTCTAGGTTACGAAGTACAGTTCGACAAAGTTCCGTCGAACTGTTAGTCACCAAGTCAAGAAAACTTCATACCATGTTGTATAATTTTGTAATGTATTCGTTTCCTAGGTCTTGCAAGGTGAGCGTAAAGTAGGCAAAGTGAAAGGTATAACGTAGTTTCGGATCTGAGCACGTTTGCGAATACTGCGAAAATTTGATAAATCCAAACTGCAATTAAAAATCGATGTATTATATTCTAAAAAGAATCGATAAGAAACAAGTTTGAAGTATTTCTGAAACTTTCAAGCTCCAAACGAGATGAAAACTTCGCAACAAAATAAATTGACCGAATAACCTGGAATTGGATCAATCTCTTAATTGACTATCGATCGAATAATCACCACTTCTTTCTCTAACGAATCGTATTGAATTTTCATACGGGCGATATCCGTTCACGGTTTTTAAAATTCACCACGAAGTGTCGAGAATAATCAGACGGTTGGTTGGTTTTTCGTCGCGAACGATACAAAGTCGAGTTTCTTTTCTTAGCTGCTTATTCGGTGGACGGGGGCGCATCGTCGGTCGTTCTCGGTGCTGCTCCGATCTCCATTGCAAATCAGCTGCGCCGAATTTGCAGTTTGAAACGGTGATCGATAGATTCGGCCTCTTTACGACCTTATTTGGCAGGCTGTTCGGCTAGAGATTGGCTCCTCCGGCGTTGGCGCTGCATAATCAAGATAAAGATTGGTTACTGCCCAGCTTCACCATCGGGCTCCTTTAGAGACTGGATGGAGAAAACCGGATACCGAGGGCTCTGCCAACTTCGATTTGGACTCGGCATCGTCGTAACGGAGATTAGATTAGGTGGCGTTCCCTTTGGACTTTCCCAGATGGAGAGATTGCTTTGTAAGCAGATCCAAGGACGACGGTGGATCGCCGCTCAAGTGTATCCACCCCCTTCGTTTGGAAAAGAACAGGCCGCCGACTATTAAATTAAGGCTTCAAGTGCCGCTGGTAACTCGAAAACATTTCAACCGAGTGCCGCTGATTCTACTGCCATTGCCTTTCAGACAGCTCAGATCTTCTTTCATCTTTCTTTTTTCATTTCTCCCCTTTTGCTAAGCGTCGTATAAAGGCTGATCTTACCTTCAATTCGTTAATTCATTTATACTTTTTGCTATTACGCAAGACGATTTATTAACATTATTATTAATTCGCAAGTTATTACTTTTGTAAAATTATTTTCAACTTTCGATTAAAATCAGAAAATATTTCTCACCGATGAACTTCGTTCGGCCAGAAAACCCTTCTTCCGACAAAAAAAGAAATAACTTTTCTAACAAGAGAAGGCAATAATTTGGAATGACGTTGTCTTTAATTCTCTGTTCTATAGATTCACTTAATTGCACCGAACTGAAGCTGTTCCTCGGCAAGGTGAGACAGCGCCATCCTGTCGCAATCAGTTGATGGCTCAACGTTACCACCCCACCCCCTTCTTTCTTTTCATCCTCTCACTAAAATTACTTTACATTCAACGCTGAAGCTTCGTTGAATCGGTTACGATCCCTTTTGCACGTTTTTTCACCGCCACAATGCAAGCATCCTTCGACCACTCTTTCGTTTCGATCAATCGACCGATCGAGCCGTAGGCCACGAACAATGGAGCTTGCGCGCCGCCCATTGGACAGCTAATGAAATTGTTTCCTAATTTGCGCCCACTCCACGCTTACAAGCTCTATTCCACAGCGAGAAGAAGGGTAACTAACATTGACATTCGACGTATTCGAGTTGTCTGTCCCGAGGTGCACAATTCGGATTAAGTGCACTCGAACATGGATTGCGTGCCGGTTTGAAAACGAGCTGCACTCGAGGGCTGGCTTGTTTATCGGCCACGGGGGAAGAATGATCGAATTTCACGCACGATGGGGATTTTCGTGAAATCGTGCAACGCGAATAGGTTGTAACCTTTCCAGTGAATTTCAATCTAGAACCAAATGACAAAGATAATCGCGAGATTTAATCAGTTCCCTTTTTTTCTTTCTTTCAGTTTTGAGATTTATTGCTAACTAGTTTCCTTATTTTTAATATCGCTTATTTAGACACAGAATGAAATTAGTTGGAAATTCAATTATAACGTAGTCTTATAATATTTATATTAGAAATGACACACACACACACACACATATATATGTAAACATTCGAGGAATTCGCAAGAGAATGAATTCCTGCAAAAATTGACAACTTTTAAGAAAATAACTTATTCCAATAGCACGATGCAATCAATATTACAAGAAACGATTTGTCTTGGTTCTATATGAATAACACGCTGTGCATTAATTTTCATTTACTCGCAGAAATGAAATATTTTAAAAACCAACTTTATTTAATCCAATAAATTATATCTACAATTTCACTCCCTCAAATCCGCAGTCAAAGCCCAATAATGAAACAGTCTATAGTCGAACGTTCAAGTTTCCAAGCCAGCGGAAGATTGATTTCTCCGGTAATCCGACTCGTTCCATATTCATTGAAATTCTCTGGTGAAAAATTAACAAACGAACACAGTTGGGCGAGTGGCACGGTAAAAGGTGAAAAGTTTGACGAGTTCAGCCAGTGATCGTCCTCCAGCGAACACGGCGAATTAGTTTGAGCCTCCGATGACAGCGGAATCATCCTTTGTCACGCGCGCGGCGTTTAACAATAATTATCTCGTGCAATTAACGGACCGATTGCCAGGCTGCGGCTGTTCCAAAAGTTTCCTCGTTATAAATAATTGCAAAATCCGCTGTGCCCACCCCCACGAATTCCCGCACCGTGGCGTCAAACGTTGCTCGCCCCGCAGGGACCAGCCAGATGCGATATCGTCGCGTGACCGGTCGTACTTTTTAACAAACTGGTCTCGTTGTTTCTTCGTCCGTCAGAACAGACAACGTTAATGGCGTACCTTGTGAGGATATCTCGCGTTTTGCTATTTGCGTGAAGCCCAAACGCGAGTTTAACTTGTTAATTGAGCAGCAAATTAAGTTTCGTGGAGTCAACTCGTCACCCAAGTAGATAACGTCTTGGAAATAATAAGTTACTTATCAAAGAATCACTTGATCTATAGCGTATCGGAATATTCGTATGGAAAATGAGAAAAACGCCAGTTAATTTGTCTCCTGCGTTGTCGATATTTTCAGTATTTATAGAAAGTCAGGGAACCATTAAGTTTCGCGCAAATTGAATTCGCACACAGGACTTGTACAATTCTGTAGACGATATTTGTTAGTTTTCCACAATTAACAAGTTTCATCATCCAATTGAGATTGACTCATCTACTTTGCCATCAAATCATCTTGTACGTAATTGTACATTTCATGCACATTTCTGTGCGTTTGTATCACATTCCACTTGAGATCAGACTTTAATCTGAAATTGTTGAACTTCCCTTCAGTTCTCATTGTTATGATTTATACGACAGAAAAGAGAAAGAATTTATTTAGAGTTCCGTTTATAGGAATTGATCTAAAGACTAATTCAAACGTTGCAAAATTGATTGAACGTAATTAAAGTACACAAATGTTAAATATTCCATGCCCATTTGATGTTAGCAAGATTTTTACGCAATTAGATATTTTAATAAATGAAATACAGCACGGCAAAGAAAGTGTAGAACTAATATTATGTTATTTATAAAAGATCATTAAAATAACGAACGAATTTTATTATTGTTATGTAATATTATTCGTTACATGTAAACGCAATATTATCATTTAAAATCAATAATCAACATAATATTAAAACACTTAACTTTACGTATAAATGTGTTAACAAATGCCAGGATTAACACAACCGCTGTCAAATCTTTTTGAAAATAGTTGAAAAATGTTTCTCGCAAATCGAGTCGTATAAAACCGTACCCAAGCGAATCCATTTAAAACATATATATTTCTTGCCGTGAGAATTGATTTTCTGCCTATTCTTTTTATCTATTTTTCAATTATTACCTCTTAGTAGGACAATAAAAATACCCTTTACCAAATTAACCTGAAAATCAATATTATCGATCTGACTAAAAAAAAAAAAAAAAAAAAAAAAAAAAAAAAAAAAAAAAAAAAAAAAAAAAAAAAAAAATAGATACAACAAAGCTCATAAATATCCGGACATTTTAGCCAATTATTTAAAAACAATGGTATATGAACATTAATGAATCACATATAGCAAATAATATCGATTATAAGAAACTTAGCTCGATTCGAATAACCTTACCTCGTTCTGTTTAAAATTTAACTTGCATCTACTTTTTTCACCGTCTCCAGTGTATTATAAATTATCGGGGCCGCCCAAGATCGATAGTACTTATCACTTGACACGATGATACGGATCTCGAACAAATTACCCGGCCAATAATGGAGCGTGGCTATAGGAACGTTAATGTAACGAGCATCGACGAACAACAGCGAACGATGACCAATTGCAATTTAGATCGGCTCATCAATGCGATACAAACGTAATATCATTAAATTTCGTAATAACAACGCGCCACCTTTGCATGGCATCAAAATTACGCGTTGTGTTCGTTACACGACGAACGTACGCGCGCGCATTGCATTTCTAAAATAATTGGTGTTCGTATTATTGTCAAGTAACAATGGGAAGCATTGACAGTTCGAGCGTAATGTACACATGGAAAATTCGTCTCTTAACAAGTTGTTTCGTGTCTGCGATCGCGCGATTACATCAAACCATATCGATCGATTTTTGATAAACAAACAGATACCTACGTATTAATTATGAAACGTTTAATAAGAATATTGTACGAGTACGTCGCAAAAATGCATTTCCAGACGATACGATATTCGTTGTTATCGAAAACCGTTTGATCCAGATTATTTTCATAATCATACGGATTTAATTGATCGATTCTTAATTGGTGACACGAACCTGAACGGTGTATCGCGTCCAGCCCATCGTTTATATTGTTTTTCGTCCAATTTGTATAATTTTTTCTACATCGACGCGTTAATTTAAAAAATTGTCGATAATTGCTGTTGAAATATCACGCTTTACATTTTACGTAGCGGATTTTCCGAATTTCGCTTGATACGTAAATCTGCTGCTCGAGAACGTCGTATAAATATAATTGGATACGTTTGAAAAGTTCTATCGAGTATTGTATTGAGCGTTTATTTCCTTGTTTATTTTCTTCTTTTTTAATACACGATATTAAATGAATAAGCTCGTACGATTTATTCATCGTAACAGATATGCGATCAGAGAAACAACATTGTAAATTATAAATTAGTAAGTTTCACAATAAACACTCTACGGGAAAAACTATTTCTATATTTGTACACAGAATGTCTAAAAATAAATTCTAACGTCTATTAATTAAATGTCTAATACTGGTAGAAATACAACGACTATAAACAAAAATTTAACAACTTCACTTCGGCCAATTTGAATCCTTCGCGTACAATTTTCAAAACAACTTTACGTCAAAGGAAATATCATTCTACACTGACAAAGACATTTATACGAAATATCGCTTCTTGTTTCCTCTGCTTCGCTCTAATTGTAGTCATTTCCACTTACAACGTTCTGGTCTCGAAATTAGGCACTTTTGCCGTGATAATACATTCCATAGAAAATCGGACAACTAAACATCAGCCATTTGGCAAAGGATTAATGGTAATGGTCTCCGTCACCACCGTGTTCGTCGCCAGAGCCTCTCGAGTAGGAGCTGTAGCTTCCGTAAGAACTATGTTCACCCTCTCCATCCGTGTAGCTTTCACTATGTCCATAACTCGAAGATTCTGGTCCATGATCCATATAGCGAGTGCCATCTTCGTGAGTATAGCTCCCGTGATCGTTGGCTTCAGCACGGTGTTCTTCGCCATCGTCGTGATGATCGCCCTCGTTCGTTGCATAATGGGTATCGACGATGGTATCTAGCGAAATTTATAATATAATTGATACGGAAACGTGGAATAATGTAATTCAAAAGCTATCGTAAAAGATTATCTTAAATTATATGTTATTGTTAGAAATATATTCCAACCAGGATGATTAAAAATATCGTATTAGTAAAACTACTATTACGTTACTCTCTACGATTTATCTTTCAACGTAACTAACTGTTGCTGAAAAAATATACGCTAGGAAATTTATAATCTGAAATTGACATAATTGTTATACGATAGTTTCTGCTAGGAATAATAAAATTTATAGGTGTAAAGGATCGGTAGTTTCAAGTGATTAAATGACATGTTTCTGTGAAGTAATTAGCAAAATGGCTGGGTGCCGCCGTCAAAATTAGGACGAAACGAGCGCATGAATGCGTTCGGTTAATGTCGTTATCTCGATGGTGTAGTTTTATTGGCGATCGATACTCGAGCCACTAAGTTTGCCAGGGAAAACTTGCGATCGACGTTCATTAAAGGATCCCGTGCGACTAATGACACGGATATATCGTGCGAAAATTATTTACCGTATAAAGAAGAAACTTTCTCGAGCTCAAAATCTATTCAAACTTGCCAACTATTTCGTTCGAGTAGATTAAAAATATCATACTAATGGAACTACTACTATGTGTTAGTTTCCTTAAGCAAATTTCTCAAGCGAATATCACTCGACACCGTTAATTTTATTCAGAAACGTAGATACGTTTACTACAAGTAATAACAATGTGCATATACCAAAATAAGAAATCGTAAATGTATTACTGCCATTACAAACGCTTTATATATTAAAATGCAATCATTTGTACAGTTAGAATACGCTTAGTAAATAAAAATTTGTCTTTTGTTCGTGAATAAATTTACGCGTATCTCTAAGCGAAATTAATCACCTACGTCAAGGATATCGTCGGTTAATAAGCTGGTTCTGCGTGACAAGCAATTTTTGAGTGACATAACAAGATTAGACATGGATTAAATGCATATATGTACCGGGTGTTTCAAATGACGTCACGAGCTGTGTATACCTTCGCTACAAACAAGGAAACTTTTGCACGATTTTAACATATAATTTTATGCTTTCGATTTATTTGATTTTGTTCTATTTTCGCTTAAAAACATTATCTATGTACAGCGTATAAAATTTGTTTCAACTCGTTAAAATCTACTTTTACTATTGAAATTACAAGAAACGAATTCTCCCACATACTAGATTTTGATTTTATTTCTATGAAACTTTATAAAAAAAATTATCACAGTGCTTTGAGACTAAAGTTTTAAAATAACAATGCACAATGTTTTCCAGATCATAACGTCGATTAATTTTTTACTAGAAACTAGGAAACCTTGAAGGAACGATATTCCAGTTGCTACATTTGTACTAAATCAAAAATTCCAGAATTCTTATCTCGAAACCAGTAAGTTGACAAGAAACTAATTTCACCCCGTATGCTTTATGGTTGTCACGCAATTACATGCTCGACGTCGTGCAGTTTCTCTGTACCTGCACCCTCGTGATCACCGGCTTTCCTGGAACGAGAGGCTGCCTCGTCGTTGTGGCTACTTTTCTTGTCAGCACGCGCTTTGCCGTAGGCAACGTGTTTCTCGAATGCGTACTTGTCGCCATCCTGCTTATGGAAGGTGTCGAGGTTCTTATAGCCGTGATTGCCCTTGCTGTAGGTTGCCGTCAAGTAACCCTTCTCGCCCTCAGCGTCGCTGCCGTACGTTTTGTAGTATCCTCCCTCGTCTGATTTGCCTAAAACCACGGTATCGTTCGTGTTGGTTATCGTCCACGATATCCGTGACCGCTCGAATGATCGTTTAGGGGCCGTTTCCGAATCTCTTTATCCCATTTGTTTGTTGGTTCGATAAATGCTAATTTAAAAATGGCAGTACGACGGGAATAAGAACACACGTGTTTGTTGCTCGTAATAAATTTTGAACGCAGGAGGATAGGGACCAAAGAGTAAATAAAAATACATAATACAATATACTCGTACTATAAACTACGCATATTTATGCAATTACATATTTTTATTAATATAATTATGGAAATAAAATTTCACGTTGTATATTTTTTATATTTTTGAATATTCTGCACCTTTCACAATTTTTTATAAATGCATAAAAATCTACGGCTTGGCAATTAATATTGCGAACGAAAATATTATGTAAATTGCTTGTCCCCCGATAGGACAGATTCATATAAACGCGTGTCACAGTAAATGATTAAACTTTGAAAATACTGAAATTCGATGGGAAGTAACATACCAGACGCATTCTTCGCGCCCTTCTTGCCAGTTTTCTCTTTTTCCGGCGAGTTTCCCTCTCCGAGCAAATCCTCGACTTCCGTGGCGAAGGTCGACCACGCCGGTTCACGGACGTCTCGACGCAGCAACTCGTCCACACTTGCGTCGTCGTCGCGACCTCCAGCTTCCAGCGAATCGCGACAGACGAGTAGGAGCAACACAACGATCGGTCCACGCCACATGCTTCCGATGCTTTCGATTCACCGATATCGATGTCGATCGTTTGTTGGTAAACTTCGGCAGAGGCTGCTTTATCCAGCTCCTCCCACTCGGCTCTGTCGCGAATTTTCTTCCAAGCAGAAGGGATATCGGAAGGCGGAAGGCAGATGCCGGAGATCGAAGGGATTTCGCAACGATTTCGAAGATTTCACCAGTCGATGGATCTTGGTGGTATCGCCGTTTCGAAAATCGACGCGTTTCGATTAGCAAAATGTAACGATAAATAGCAAGTGAGGAGTTTTAAAGTTAATTTAGGAATTAATCTGAAGCTTTTTCGAATGAAAGCCAAAGAGGATGATGAAATGGGCAGTTTTACTGATTGAGACGAGCATTTTAATTTAATGTACACGTTGAATGAATTGATTGGAAGATACTTGATTAGTTCAGTTATATTGGTTTAAAGTGGTTCTATGAGCTACACGAATGTTGATACGTCCCGAAATATTTACGTGTTGCAATTTTGCTGTATGGCTTAGTTCGGAAAATATTTTGGATCATTGTTCTTCATTCCTAAAACTCTAAAATACTTGTCTGGACTAATCGGAAGATCTTGCTGACGTTTAAGGGTTTGGGCTATAACGTGTTGCGAACTAAACTGTCCGTTTATCTTTTAAAAAATGTATTTTATATACACTTGCATGAAGAGCTGTCTTTTATCAGAAAAAAATTTGATCATTTTCATGGATAAATGGAAGAGAAGTTTGTAGATTAAGAGATCTTAGCATGCCGAAGGTACATAAGAATTTCCAAATTCTATTTGGAAACCACTTGTTCCGACAAGTCGAATCGCTGTTCTTCCAACGACGAATTTACATCTTCGTCGACGCATTTATCTCTAATCGATGAATTCACGAGTCGAAGGATAACGATCGATAACTCGGACAAATCGCACCACGTGCCGCACGACCGATTTCACGCTTTCCATGATCGTTGGAACGAAACGTTGGCGTCGAGATCGTATCGATCGCGGCACAATCGAGTGACATAACGGTACTTGAGAACGTTGGCCCCGCGAAAGCGTTTTGGTTTTTGTCCCTCGACTAAAGGCGGTGTTCTTACGCGAAATCGTTTCTCGATCAGCCGCGTTATCTCACGCCTGTTACCGAGACGTTTCAGTTAGTCGATTGTTACGCGAAGTACATAGAAGGCGCGCGATTGATCGTTTCTTCAACGTTTTTGCCAACCAACCTGCCGGATCGCTGAAAATTATGTAAGCGAAACGAATACTAGAAACTTGTATAGAAATTGCATTACGAATAGCAATGTAATATTACCTGTAAGATACTCTTAACTGAAAACAGAAGAAATCAGAGAAGATATAAGTTAAGAAAATTAAAAATACAATGATATAGAATAACAAAAGATACCTAGTATAAATCAAATGACTGTATTATGGAACAAAGAATGAGATTTATATAACATTTATACAATATTTTCACAAATTATCCTAAAACCACCCCTTAGACAAATATGCATGAAATACAGCTACATTTTCCGTGAAATTACATTGTCTGATCTCACACCGTATATCAAAAAATGCTAAATGATTTGATTACTCAATTACATACGTACACGACATAATTATTACGTACGATAATTTGTAAAACACCGTAACGCGTAAATATTAAATGTTTCCACTTCGGACGCGTTGAAATATCGGCGCCTTTCGACGATATTTGGCGAAATAAAATGACGGTGTCTTTTCGCAGTGAATAAAATATCTTTCACGTTGTAAGGAACCCCAGGTTTCCATGATGGAATCTCAGCCATTCGATTGGACTTGGAACGTGATTCTTCTTCTCTATTTAAAAAGAGCGAACACGTCGGAGGAGGCGTCGATATAGTCGAGCTTAAAACCGCAAGCGAACGCTAAGCGGCCTGGATACCTGCCACGCCAGCTACTTTCCATCCAGATAATCCAGTAATTTGAAAATCTGAAATGGAATGTAACTCCGTGGTATTGCTCCAAGTCTACGCCGCGAGGATTCCTCTTCTTTTCGTGCCTTATTGTCAACGTGGAACTCGACGAGGATGTGATGGATTAGGATGAAAAGGATAAAGGAAATTAACCTAATTAATTTTGAGCTTTAAGCAGACTCCGGTAAAAGCGTCGTCTAGCGTTTGAGAGATTTCAAACGTGCAAAGATATTAGAGAATTCTAGGAGCTCAGTGGAATACACAGAAGGACGTGAAAAAATTTGTGAAGATAAGAGGTCTAGACGAGATTGAAGGAGCTTGTTGGAATTTCGGATACGGCAGAATTAGGAAACATAAGAGACTTGAAATCGTGAAATTTCACGATATTAGAGTATTTGAAGTATTTGGATTCGTAGAGGATCTGTTTAGAGAAAAGCGTAATGCGCGTGCAAACTTCAATTACCTCGAATATTATATCCACCACGAGTATTAATTGTCAAATTATTAAATAGCAAAATATAATCGTCATTTATCATTTTTTCGCTCATTACCATTGGCATATCATTTCCTGCAGAAATCTTGATGGTTTCTGATTCACGTTTTAACCTATTCACGATCGATGCACAATTCTATACATATTTCTTATTCTTTATTGAACTGTTATTTAATTGTATTCTTTTTTCACATAATTTCGTCTTCGATTTCAGTATGTTATATATATTTTTTTTTTATAGAACCATTATTAAAAAAGCAATCTTTTTCTTCACAACTAAATAACAATCCGATTCTACAAGGTTTAATAAAATTCCAAACAGAGAGATTCGACGCAAGCATGCAAACTCGATAGCCAGCTGTATCGACGCAAGTACATACCAGACGTTTTAATATATTCGGCGCCGCAGCGCCGAGTATCGACGTACTTGTGTCATTTCAGGTATAAGTGTCCCGACATAATTCATGACTTCATCTAGTTCGACGACTCAATAACGAAGATAGACGCGTATTTACGATTAGTTGTTATTTCAAAAATGTTTGTTAAGATCCAAATTGGTAATTCGACGCATAAAACGAATTTTCAACTTGAACGCGTTTGCGCGCTTCGAACGTGAATATTCGACGTTATATATTACAGCTACAACCGACCGAAATAAATCACGAACGACGTTTACTTTTAATTTCATTATACCGAAACGTACTTAGCAGTTTTAATAAAGAGACCGTGAAAATTGAGACTCTTTGTTTTCACCGCGTTACGCATTCCGCAGACATTTCGTTCCTTTTATTTTCGGGCTGAGCGTGCTGTTTTTCAGCGCGCGCCCTTTGTTTCGATTTTTTATTTTTATCTGGATCATTAACGGATTCGCGTTGATTTGCTCACTTGGCGCTTTAAGTAATCTCTTGTAGAAGTTTATTTTGTAACTTTTACTACGCTTCGCGTAGGAATATCCAATAGGTGTGTATCAAAGTATAAATAAAATTTAACCGTGTTCCCTTTCGTATAATCGGTACATTTGGCGAGCCTATAAACGAATAGAAATTGTCAACCTCCGACAATTTCACCGAAATTAGTTTTTATTTATACATTTTAAATGTATCTGTGCTAAAACGCGATGTATTTTTTGAGGTATAGTATAATATGTCATAACACAAACGGGGAAAATACGTAAATAAAAGAGTATATAATATCAGTATAAAAATGAAAATATAACAAGGTAGGAATTATAAAACATAATAAAGTAGCTATAAGAGGATGTAGAAATTTACAAATACATATGTATTTATGAACACATTCTACAGAACCATTTTTATACAACACCTTTTGATTTAGAAGTTGTTTCGTTGAGAAAACTACGTGATGCTATTACCATGCCAATTTTATTTTCAAATCATATTTAATAAGAACGACGAAGTACGATAGCTTTTGACGAAGAAGTGTATAAAAGCGAGCAATTGGAGTGTAGAAGCGCGTAGAAACGCGGACAAAGAACGCGCTGATTAATGGGTATCCTTTAACGGGCCCCGAGAAGAGGTCGAAGCGGAACGAACCCTTCATGGCAAACTTTGATAAAACCTCATGGTTCGGTCTGAAATGTACATCAACATATTGATGACGTTGACTATGGAAAGAAATTTATTTTTGTTATTTATATTTGTCTTTTGAACGCCTGAAGATTGATGGTAGTGCGTTTTAAATGCAATCATTTTGCAAAGAAAATGCATTCAACTGACTCTCGTTATTCTCGAACGTTTTGGTTGCTTTTGTAGACAGACTTCATACATCATTTTGTCGTAGTTGCTACTTACGATGAGTCAACAGACGCTTCATTGGTAGTTTTTCATATATATATATATATGTTTGAATTTTGATCGCAATAACGAAATACAGTATATTAAATTTTTAGATATAGTGTTTTCAAATATGTATCAGCTACTGATCTGAAATTAAATCTTCTCCTTTTGTATAGTTTTAAAATAAGGACATTCTCAAATTGATGTCTAGTTTATAGAAAAATTGTTAGGAAATGTTTTAATAGGAAAAGCGATCGGGAAATGTCATATTTTCTGATTGACAAGAACGTTACTACCTTTCTTTTTTATAAAACTATACTAACATCTTTTTCCTGGTTTATATCTCATTATCGATGTATTTTATTTATCTTTAATATTTGTCATCCTATCGTTATCCATTCCTTCCGTTCTTATGTATTCATTGCATCAACGAAAGATTAAAGTAGATGTAGGAATAAATGTTAGGAAATAAATAAGAATATTTTTGAAGGAATATAAAAGGAATAAAAAACCAGGGTGCGAGGACCTTTTGCTGGTTTACAACGTTCAGCTTTCATCCATTCAATTGCGACGTTTTCTCTCGGATTTGATAACGCAAACTTTATAGCGTACGTTTAAAGCGAGGTTAAACAGGAGATACTATTTACGCGGTCTTAAAAGGTGCAACCGTAAAATTTCACTTCTCCAAGAATCTTATCGTCGCCTGACGGAAGATAGATTTTTTAAATTCCTTCAAAAAAATAGTTTCGTTTTGCTAACGAAATCGCACAATTCGTGAATTGGATTATATAAGTAGTTACGAAGTTTTCGAATCGTTTTTTATTTCTTATCTTACTATATTTTATCTCTAGGTTTACTTCCCTCTTATCAGTCTCTCCGGCGATATATTATTCCTTGGTGAAATTTCTTTGATGTCCTCCGTTTCTTAATGTGCATATGTAACTAAACAGTGTCGAGACAAGTTCGGTAAACAGCTTTGCAATACACGAATGCGGGTGAAACTGCGAACACAGTTTTCACGTGTTATGGTCTACCTTGACAGCAACTCTGCTCGATGAAAACGAACATTATATTTGCCTAATGCACGTAACTACGGCCTTAACGTATCTTCGACGATGACGATTTACATACTTATGCGTTATTTTGCAATAACACGTATTACGATAAAGCTAATTTATGTGTAGTTCACGCGAGAATTGTTTTTTCTTTTGTATTTATTTATTTATTTATTTTTTTATTAAATCGCATCTACGAAAACAATTTTAATTTAGAAAATGCCAAAAAATATACAGTAGCGAATATATAAATATTCTATGTTTACAGTGCGTCTAAAGTAAAAGAAATATATTTTTAGATACTATGATATAAGAGAAAATAGAAATAAAGTTTTGCAGAATATACATTTTATTGCGTTTATACAGTTTTCTTGCATTTGTACTCTGATCACTGTACATTATATAATAGGTGGTGTCTGACTGAACACGGCCCGAGTCTTATTCTCCTTGAAGTCGCGTAACTGTGAATTGCACTGTTTCTTTCACGTTCTTTCAGATAATAACATTGTTCTTGTGTTTTTTTTCTCGCGTTATTTGCATTCTATACTTATAATGCTTCGAAGTAAAATAATATATTTTTAAGAAACAGAAATGAAGCTATTTCACGGCTGAAACACAGAAACTCGAATAAATACTATAATAGTTTCGAGCTTGAAATTTATTGACACGAAATTACATGTTTTTCAACCTTCGTGCTAAAATATTTGAGCTTTTCAAGAAAATATTAGAAAAAGATAAGTTTTCGTATGAAACTTTGATATAACATAATCGTCTCTTTGAATATTTTGGAATTCTATAAAAACAAGTTTCGCATTAGCAACTATAATTTTTTGAGATAATTTTCCATCATTATTTATTTCAGTTCGAGAACCAGTAAAAATTATCGAATTCGGCATAATATTTTTCTCACCGATGATAAAGCTATAACAACGATTTAAATTTCTATATTGAAGACGATATAACAAAGACATGTAAATCACGGAGACGTTTAATCAGTATTTCGCTTCAAGTTTTTGCTCCGTGATACATTATACGTAGATAACGTGTACATGATATACGACGTGGACAGTGCAGGAAATCAGAATCGATATACGAAATTTCTAGTCATTTAAATCCAAATTTCTCCTACTAAAGCGTAATACTACGTCGAATCAATCGTTCAGAAGAGATAGCAGCCAACAGCAGTAAAATACCAACTTTTACTTCAAGTAACGCATATCCAGCAGAAAATAGATTTCGCTTTTCGCTAATCTCAGTGCCATTGCGATTGCGGTATTATATCATTTGCGTGTGCATTACGTATATATAGAATTAAATTCACAGGCATATCAAAATATTCCACACTTTGAAATGGATGCCAAGAAAATGATTAAGTTCAGTTTTACTGATATTTTGCTTTGAATGTAAATTATAAATTTTTAATTTTAATATCATTTAATTTAACGGAACGCTCAATAATATTACTAACACAGATGATACAACGTTATCATGCATCTACATACAATTAAGTATTAAATACAATTAAGGTTATTAAATATTTTTGTCTCTTTAAATATTACCGCAGTCTAATTACACAAAATGGTTTACTTTGATTATTTTTTATACTTCTGCATTTCATCTACGTCCTATGTATTCTTGAGTATTAAAATTTCTCATAAAAGCGCAAACATTTGCGGTCTAAGTATCTGTTTATTCGTGAAATGACATATCATCTTTTTATTTCTTTTTTATTATCCTGAGATGTTTGTCATCTTTTGATTGTTGATTCGTGACAATTTAGCGGTGGTTAGAAAGCACAGATTTAAAGATTTATGGGAATGAATTGAAATTGTTATAGTAACATCCCCTGAAATGGTCAGGCAGGAAGCTCTTAAAGCTTAATTGGATTCTGAAGGAACTGGACGGGACGTCGTAGCGTTTCTCGAGGTATCGATTTCAGCTCGTTTTATAGGGCGATGTCACGCGTAAAACGTTGAATATCGAGTTTCCTGGTTGGAGATTGTTTCTTGCCGATTGATCGTTAGATTACCCTGAGAATTGCAAAGATAAAACTAACGTCGTCTATTTATTTATTTACATTGAATTTAATAATATTTATGGAACCTTATGATACATTATCAAACAATATATAAGAATATAGTACATGCAAAATACATAGAATACAATATACGAAAATGACATTTATTTTTAAATAAAACGAATTGTTCACAATCAAAATAATGAAATTACGTCGCGAGTTTCACTTGCGAGAAAATCAAATTACTCTTGATTTTCGTTTTAATTTCAGGACTTTCCTAACTTTACCTAATGGAAGTATGGCGGGTTTTTGAACATTTTTAACTGAATATTTTAACAGTTATTTCATAAATTCATTCTACGTAATTTCATTTTTACAACATTGTACGTAACATATATTAGACATTATACGCAAGATAACCGTAGACCCTCGCTGACTTCATTTGTGTCACAAATTACGGCCCACGGTGTATAAGACAAATAGTAAGACCGTAAAAAGTTACATAAATCTCCCAGTCTTTTTTTCACAAAAGACCTAGACAAGGAGCATCCACCACTACAATTAATGAAATTTCTCGGTGACTAATCCTCAAGGAAGCTCGCAGACTTTAGACAATTCGTTAAATCTCCATACGAGATAATCTAAAATTCTCAAGTAGTGGTTCGTTCGCTTGCTTGCTTATTCAATTTTCAACGGCAGCCACCAAACAATTCGAAATCCACCCCGGAGAGCTGAGCAATCAAGCATATTGTCTCGTGTCTAGCTGAGCACTGATGGGCAACATAATAAAAGGCCGTGAAAACTGATTCGACCAAGCGTTTCCCCTCGAGAATCATCTTGTTCCGTTTCAATCGTATTGTCGTAGACAACTGTACGATCTCTTCCCCAACCTTCGTTGCTTCTACTCCGCCATTTTTAGATATCTACCCGGCTTTCCGCTTATAGGCGGCGAAGACAATAAACCTTTTCGACGACGATGTCGAAACAAGGTGATTTAGCGGTAATAAAAAAATGTGTGCTTTTTGTTCGGATTCAATCGGCAAAAGTTCAATTACTCGAGCATTAACTAAACTTTCGTTTAAACGAATGAAATTTTGATAAATAGAGCTTTTCCGTGATAATAAAAGTATAATATAACGATAATGCAATTGTCATAATATTTTAACGATAGATTTATTAAATCTTTTTTCTATTTTAAATCAATAATCAACTCCAAGTATTCCATCTCCAAGTGACTTTGAACTTCCTTAAAGGACCGAGGGAAATTGATAAAATCTTTAATAATAATAACTGATAACGTCAAAGACGTTCGTTCGAAATTCAATCGATTAGAGCGGTAAAGTCCCCACCAGTAATAATAGTTATCCAATAACCAGCTATATTAAAGTAAATTACACGACTTTCTTCTGCGCGAAGATAACGTAACATCCAGAGAACGTTTTCGTCCTCTCGTTGATATCCGATGGAATTTTCCACCTAACGAGGTGTCAGGAGATCTGGTCCTGATTCGATTTCCCGAAGAACTCTTCTCATTCTTTGGCGAAATTCAATTTCGACTTGAATCTCGGATCCTGTCACGGAGCAACTTAGGCCGCGTTTAAACGGGAACGGCAGCTAATTAAAAAGCCCCCGAGATTTGCATTCCTCGATCAACTGAACATCCTCCCAGTTTTTTCCTGTAGGTAAATTCCACGGTGACGTACCGACGAAAATCCTTTGTTGAGACGCTTCATTCAGATATAATTGCGCGGAAATAATTCAAACGAACAGCAATTTACCTGATTCTGAACTAATATTGTTTGATTAAATCTTACAAATTAGAAGTTAGAAATTATCAGCGTCGATCGACCCCTTTGCATAAACAGAAGAAGCTTGATAATAAGACAAACGAAGTTGTGCACGTAAATCTTATAAATTGTCGATCAACTTCAAGAAATTTCGCAACTCTACCACTAGCGTAACAAAATATTGAACTCGAGATACAATAAAATCAAATAAAATTGTAACAGTAACTTCATAATGGGTTCACTTCCATTTTCAATAAGCTTAAATTCAATCGTTCAATCGTGCATACTTTCATTGCCACTCGAGTTACCTGCAAACCTCCTCCATTTTCCTTTTCCTTCTCCATTCGATCAGGCGAATCGCAGCGAAAAAATTGAAATTAACGCAGAAACATTACTCAACCGTTCGATCTTAATTCATCGATGGACGCGTGACAAGATTAGCAAAAAAATCGGCAGGGATGAGAATTTCCCTGGTGGAGGTAATCGCGACGGTCTAACAGAAGTAGGAAGAAGCAACCGACGACGAGGAAGAAATAAACGAAGAAGAAGGAGAAGAAGATGGCTTCTGCTAGCTGGTAAGTCGGAGGTGGATGGATTCTGTCGGGATTCAAGCTGATGCCATTCATCTTCGTCTTCTGAGCGAGCAACGAACTGGCCCCGGTTCTCCGCCGTCTTCGGCAAACGCTTTTCTATCATGTTCACCAATACTTTTATCTGTTGGCTGTTTTACCCATGCTTCGTTATATAAAACGTATCGCAAAATATGTGAATGATATTTATAAAATACTTCGATTCAGCAAGTCCATATACGAAAGTATCGTTTACAAATGATTTTGCGAGAAATTGAAGGAAGTTGCGGTATGCGTGCTTTCAATTTCACGACGTACATTCGTTTTACTTAAAGTTAAACCTTTTTTTTTTTTTTAACGAAATAAAGCGCCGTTTAATTAAAGAAGTCGAAAAATCATGTTAAAGTTTAAGATATTCCTTTTTCTGAATTTTTTTTTTTATCTTTCTTCATATCTAGGATCGACCTTGCATAGATTCATGACCTATTTTCGACTTACTTTATTCCGTACACCATAAACCAGCGTAATTTGCCTTGTCTCTTTTTTTCCCCCTTCTCCATCCGTCCTCTTTATCAGCCGTTTTTGCACGTCAAACTTTTATTTGATCAATGACGAGGTGAAAACTTTTTGGCATGCCACACGGTTGATAATTGAGTTGCGTACTTTGCTGCACGGTTTCGCAGCCGGCGCGTCCGAGAGATTGAAAGATTAATATTGCAACGGGGATGGTGTTCCTTGAATTTTGTAAAGTACCATCGAGAAAGATGGAGCTCCGCTTGGAATTTATTTTGATAAGAGTTCCTTTTACGGTGTAGCTCGCTTTTCAAAGGGGTATGGGAAAGCGAGGAGGAAGAGATTGATTTCGGTGCGACGTAGGGAAGAGATTGATGGCGTGATTACGAAACCTTTGGGACATTATAATTCTGAATATTAAGTTCCATTTTTTAGAATACATGTTTATATTGTAATAGTAACGTCTTACTTTATCGATAATTTCGTTTTTATATTTGACCCGATATCGCTAGAATTGTAAATATAGCAGCAAGCTATATTAAAGAAGAAACCAAAGTTATATCTCCAAACCAAAATGGAATTATTAAATTATTTGTAAGCAGCTATAGTTCAATTTACAATGGAAGCGTCGCTCCGTGTTAACAGGCTATAGATGTCTATATAAACTTCAGTTTTAAATGAAAATTTGTTCTTGCATGTAAAATGTTTGTTCACAACCGATAGGTGGCGATTTTATCGACGATGTAGTGTTTTATTAACATCGATTTGATACAAATACCATCAATGAGTCCACCTAGTTAATAATAATCAGTTTTCTTCTTCGTTTAATCTGTCACTTTTATTTCTCAGTAGCGATAAAAATTGACTCATTCTATCGATTAACGGTAGGCATAATTCTTATATACGATATAAAATCCAGTATATAAATAAATATACGCAATCCAAAAATAAATAATTCATTCATGTTGAGGTTAATAGATGGATGTGATTTAATAGAAATGCGTGGGTAAAGTATAATATTATTATTACTGAAAAACCCTGAAGCCACCGTTGCCTGTCTACAATGTGTAGTTTGTCCTCGACCCTATCTTTTGTTTATACGCTGTCGATGGCTTCGGTGCTTGACAAAGCTAAAAAAGCCAGATGTAGAGTTTTCTTAGAAGTGGTGAAGACTTCAACGATTCAATTACTTAAGTGCCAGCTGTTTAATTAATTTATGCATTTGTAAATATTTATGTCGTGGATTTTACACGTTTGAAATTTGCCTCGAGCTTTTTTTACATTCAGAGAAGATAGAATAAAAAAGAAGAGATCATAAAGGTCAGATCTGTCGCCATAAATCTAACGCTTCCATCGCAAACATTAGCAATTCTGCTCACAAGAGAAGAGGACTTTCGGTGGTTGGCCAGAAGAACACGTATTCCGCTAGGTTGAATCAATTGTAAGCCGACAGCGTTGGCTCTATCGCGTCTTTCTCCGACGCGAACGAGATTCTTTTCCATGAGGAGGCCATTAATCACGCGCGTCTACACCGAGGTGATACATTCCAGCGAGAAGATTGGTTTGATCCATGGTTTGCGACGAGTTTTCACTCGATCTCATTTGCCGGAGCAGTCGAGCATAACCCGCGACTCTAAACAGTTTTCCAAGCCGATCCGGCTGCTTGCGATCCAACTTCTCACAGCCCGTCTCAATGTTACACCTCGCTTCCAATCCTTTTGAGCTTTCAAGCTTTGCTTCACCCCGCTCCTTCCACGTCTTGCCTTCGTTTTTTCGTCATCCTTCCCGCGCATCTTATCACCGATAACCCCGTACCATCGATTTTCTTTTCCTTAATCCGCTCGTCTCTATCGGTCGTTTTCGAAGCCACCTCGTCGATGACTTCACTTCCTTCTTTCCACCGATCAAAGATATAATTTTCTTTCATTTATTTATTTTCTGTGCGTTCCATTTTTTGTTAAACGTTTGAAACCTCGATGGAGGTTGATTACAGCTAAACAATATAGATATACGTATAACATCGAATAGCATCAAGATTAAGAAGTCAACAAAAGATGCAAACTTATCACAATAATTCATTTTCTCTGTGGTCTTCGTATATTGCTAAATTAATTATTTTCGCACACTAAATCGGTGTATTTGTCATTGATATAATCCCAATTTTCATCTTCCTTCACACACTCTCTTTCGTCCTTAAAATTGATCAGTGTACTTCGAATTTCAATTTGTAATCGTTTCATTCTTCGTCGGTAATAAGAAGGTTTCTCGAATTTCATCTGTGAGAATACTTCTTCGAATTTGTCGCCGCCGCGGTTCAATCTCCACGATGCCTTTTTCGCCGGCAATTGTGCGGAAAACTAGTTTCAAAATTTCCGTGCAAACTCCATCGGCGCGTGTTTGATATTTTTTCCTTTTAAAATCTCCGCGTGGAAGAGGGCGAGGAACGGAACGGACGAAACCGAGAAAATTCTCGGAACTCGGAACTAACAACTGCGGAAAATTTAATCGCGCGCTAGCGATCGATCGCACACACTTTTCGCTTTTTAGGCTCTTACACAGTGTCTTCGTCGATTGAATTCTCCTCAGCTTCCGAATTTCTATATTCTTTTTCGCAAATGCTTCTTCCGACATTATTTCTTCACGTAGCGCATCACCTTCGTCGCTATTTTCCAAATCGCTTTATACGCAAGTAGTAGCAATTTTCCGAGGGCGCTGTACAAGTACCGCATTATACGGTGTTCTACTTTACTAGACGGAAGAGAAGCTCGTTCTTCGGTTGCGGTCCAAAATTAACCGCATGGACTTGGATAGGTCGAAACTGGATGACGCGGAAGAAATCACGAACCTTCTTCAAACCTCCCATCCTGTTTCTAGTCGCGAACACGTGATCAATAGCATCGTAGCGGATAAGATCTCATTTAAATCAGGTCCTTTTCTCTTGAAAACGTTTCCCCCTTGAGTCGGTCGTGACTTCGTTCTGATCTTAGCTGGAGAAGTTCGTTACTTTGGTGACATCAGTTTTCGAGAGCCATAGATAGCCTCGTTTTTGCGAGTCACCGTTTGACATATACCCAATACATATATACTCGTAGTATTACATTTTACGTATATATTCAATGTGTCGCCTCAATCCATAATATAACCTATTTGCATCCGAGCGCGGATTAATCCACGCGCCGCGATTACTTTTTATTTCAGTCGCTAAGTATTCTTCAGATGTGAGAGGTCACGTTTGATCCGTTTGTCATTTTTACCCGTTTATTATTTTCTAAACAAGTCTTACTTTTGTTGTGAAAATCTTTTTGACTGTCACCATGAATAAGTACTGTCAATCTTAACTAAATTTAACAAATTCAAATTTTTAAAATATTCTAGTTTTGTAATGTAACTTACATATAATAATGTTAAAGTGGTCACTATTTCCAAGGAAACTCTATATCTGGTCCTCTAGCTTCGTCAAGCACCGAAGCCATCGACAGCGTATAAACAAAAGATAGGGTCGAAGGCAAAGCATAAATTGTAGACAGGCGACGATGGCTTCAGTCATAAGATAACACTGCCAGCGTGCGGATCTGGACCAGCTCAATAGTATCTCAATAGTAGACTTGTGTTTAGTATTTTTCAGAGTATTTAAAATATATTTTCTACCTTACACTTTACCCACGCATTTCTTTGTGTTAACGTCACATACATCTAATAACTTCAACCATTTCCATTTTAATGTAAATAATTTTTTTTTAAATAAACAATTTTTACTTGTTTCCTCCGTTATGAAGACTGTAAGATGCAATGTTTGCGAATTAACATTGTCCACCAATTGTTTTGAACGGTAAATTTTCGATGAACTCTATAAAGAATTCGGATGTCATTTACTGCACCTACGAGCGACCGCGCGATGATAGTCATCGGTCGTCAGTTGAACGCCGCTGATGCCTTCGACCGTCCTCTTAAGTAGGACCAGTAGGATGCAAATGGGATAATATGGACAGCGTTCAGACACGCATTAATTATATCGATGGCTAAGACACAATATCTTTCTATGGAATCAAAAAATTATAATAACAAATCGTTTAGTAAAGAATTCGACCGCGGTATATCTATACATATAGCGACTTCTATCGATGCACACAACAAGACAGAAAACAAATGCTGTAGCAAGATGTTCAAGAGATTATTACAGAACAAAAGTGATTCCTAGACTACGATGTCATTTGGAAACTTTGGATGAAATTCATGAGAGACGCGAACAAAACAGCGAGTATTTCGGTGCTCTTTGTTACGCACAAAAGATCAATAATGTCACTGGATAAGATCTCATTTAAATCAAGAGACTATTCTTTCCGAGCCTTTATTCTTCCTCTGAATCGCTCGTTCCGGTCATCGTCCTCGAAATCGGACATTTCCCGCGACTCAAAGTTTCGCAGGAATGACCTTATCAGATCCCAGCTGCTTAATACTCTATTACGGGAACAAAAGCAACGCGAAGTGGACAAGCTGTAACGAAGTACGACGCTTTCAGCTAGGGGTCCCTCTAACATTGACTCAAAGTTCCTAGCGTGCCGCGGGGACACGAAGCGGACAATGCAACGGCGACCGTCTGCTAACTGTTCTGAATGTAATTGCGAGAAAATGACCGGAGAATGCGGCCATTCCCTTTCTTTTTCCGTACAAACGACTACATGCCTTGTTTACCGGCGAAGGAAAGAGTTTCTAATTGTGATCAAAAGATTTCGATGAAATGGCGTAAAAGTGTTAACTGCATAGCGAGGGATAATTGATTTGGCGGACTGTGTTCGGTAAATCAGTTTCTTTCTTCTACCTCTGCTATTGTTCCATTCGGGTATTGGCCAACAATTGTACGTTAGTGCCATTCTAACTAATCCAATTTTTAGCTGCAACTTTATTTAAATGGAGAGTTCGTTCAATTGCAGCGAAGATAACAGCAAGCGACAGCTTTCTTTACACAACTTTAGAATATGATCTACTCGTAAAAAGTGGGAAAATTTAAGGGGTGTGTGAATAATCTTAGGTGATTTATGCAAAGGACATCTATCGAACTTTGAAATATAATATATATATATATATATATATAGATTATGAGAATTTCAGCCTAAAGAATATTTTCTTTCTTGGAAACATATATGTCGGAGATGAAAGGACATCGGGACATTCTTTCGGAACGTTTGGAAAGGTCCTTAATACTTTAGTTTTATTATTTAAGCTATAATACTTTACTAACCTAACCCGAATACTTTATATATATATGGGGCTATTAATTTAAAGATTTGTCTGCTGGTTTCTTAAGGTTTACAAACGTCTTTAATCTAAGTAATCTCTCTTCGCGTTTAGGATAAATATTCTTTTATCGAGTTTCATAGATGTACATATTCCATAATATTAAATTTTTATAGCCATATAGAAGAATGTACGTACTACTTAATGATACGAAAAGGCTCTCTATTAACAATCGCGTGAGGTAAAGCGAAAGTCAGGTTATGCGATATTCTGTGGAATTGGCGACACAACACGGGCTTATCAGGGGAAGAATCTCGCTAGAGTGGAATCGATTCGTTGATGAAGCAGCATCGGACGTTTCCCTCGAATCGAATTCATTTTGTAATGCAACCGTGCTCTCGGGTTCTAATTTCGTCGTGCGATTGCTATTAAACGCGATCATTTTTCAGCCGACGTAATCTACGTTTCTCGAGAAGTCGAGCAGTTAGATCATTTTCCACTAATACACGAGCGATTTGTTCCGCGAGAGAGGCGATAAAGGTCGTTTCTCAAGCGATGCGGACGCCTGGCGTTTGAGTGGACCGGATTCTTTCAAAGTGTAATCTTTTGTGCAAATGGGAGCAAAATTGAAGTCCTCGGAATAAATGGGCCATCGTCTAGCACTAGACCTTATCGTACAATGGCAATCAGATGTAGTCGCATCTGAACGACGCCTTACTTATCTCGTTACTCTCTTGCGATGTTCAATTAATAAATTACACGCGATAAAGATATCAATAAACGAAACTCAATCTGAATATTTTCAAATCTCATTGTCCGTATTGCAAATGGAACACAACAATTCGCCATTCAAAATTTCTTTCAATCGACCGCAATCCAGTCCCAGCTCTTACGAAATACGTTTCTCCCGCCACCAAGCTCGGATTTCCCGCCAGCCGGCACCTTATCTTCATGGGGGCCAGATGAAGCATAAAACTCGGCGAAATCCCATCGATATTTACGTCCTGCTGAGCGAAGCGCTGCATCGAAAAATCGAACGTTGAACCAGTTGAGTCGCATTAAGCGTATTAAAGGTCGGCTAGAATGGGCCGATCGAACTTCCGGTCGGTAGTGTGTCAGGAAAATATCATTTCGAGAAATCAGGATAATCAGAAATCAGGTTCCTGCATTTGTTAAAGTCGCTTATAGTCTCTGAATATCGTGCGATAATGCCGTTTAACAAACATATATTTAGTAAATAATTAGTGTACATTATAAATATTCATCTGAAATATATACACATAAGCGTTAAACACTGAATGAGCGATTTCACTGAATAACGTGGCTTTTTGGCATAATGGACAATAGGCCGTTTAAATACCGTTGCGATTTCTGGTAAATATATTGTATTAGATATCTCGTAATTTCTACATATATACACTTTCAAATTTGTTTCAAACTTTATCGATATAATCGCGATAGTTCGGTCTCGTAACAGCGCTCGTAAATAAAATTTCAAAATATTTCATGAAACGCAATAACCTACTCATAGAACAAGTATCTACAAATATTCGTGAGCTATTTCCAGTTATATTTCAAGCAACAACAATCTCAATCGGACATCAGAATCCGTACAAAATCAAACTTCTTTGAAATTTCCTCTACATACTCAACGAAATATACACCGAAACCATCGTTATAGAAAACTAAAAAAGAGAATACATTTTAAACACTAGTCAACGATCGATGAATAAGTTACGGGGCAAACGGAAATGCAGCCGAATACACCGACTGTCGGACGGACTCCGCATCGTCGCATTGAAATTAACCGATCACGCCACGGTTCGGTCATGTTACCCCCACCCGTCCTCCGCGTTGAGTCTACGAGTTGGAGGGGGGAAAGTAGTCGCGACATTGGAACGAGCAAGTTCTTTTTCTCCACCGTTAGCCAGCGATGGCATGACGTCCAGCAGGGACTAAGAGTCGCCGTTTGAATCTTTTCCGACGAAAAGAAACTGACGGTAGCAAAGCGGCGGTGGACGGTATGGACAGGAAGCGAGAGGCAAGCAGAAAAGGGTATCGGCCCCAGCCGAGAGCTTCTTAATGCAATTCTGCCGGATATGCCGGAATGGACCTGTGCCCCGGCGAAGCCCAAAAGATAAGTATCTGGAACTTCTATTTCATCGTGGCCAGTGAAGCGTGCCATGCAAACTTCTGTACAGCGGCAAAAAACCTTCGAGTGTTATCGATAGTAGCAGTCGGATCAAGGTAGGTCTTCTCGTAAATACCTCAAACGCCGGTACTGCCACGATGTTCGAGACACGCCGTGAAACATTGATATCTTTGTATCGAATCTCTTCGTTCGAGATGATAAGACAAATTCTCTGGTTGAAAGAAGATCGCGCGAACGTCGACTCGTAAGACAGATATGGTTGGAATTGCAGGTTAGTCAGGGAGGTTTATGGTATGATCAGGCAAGATTGTTATTTTTGGGTGACAGATTTCATCTTTTCAGCCACCTGGATCCCAACGTTCATATGATACGTGACTTAGGGATATTTTAAGAGATTCAGACAGCATTCATTTTTAGCCTTCAACTTACCTTGAATCTTGTAGCTTCGACAATCGTACGTCATAGTAATCAGACATATTTTTTCATTGTTTCGATGTGTAAAATCGATCATATGAATATTCTCTACATATTTTGTGGCATTGTTTTAATTATCGTGTAGTGGTAATTGTTGAAAAGTGTGGTTTGTTATTATTGCAATTGTTTCTCATTATTTCTGTACGCGTTTAAGTTACAACGTAATACAGAAACGTATAAGTGCAATTTAAATTACACGTATAATTCAGAATGAAATATGAGCATTAAATTGTTAGATACATTGTTCCAATTAATTAATGTGTCATGCGTGACGTATTAACAGCTTTGTCACGCGTTAACTTTTACATCAGCGTATCCCATTTTCGGTACGGTTATAATGCACTCCGAAAATAGCATTTCTGGATCGTGAGATACGCAAGTGCTCATTAACCTAGAAACGTCCTAATAAATTTTCCGCGGTTTCCATTTAACTTGTCGATGATGCTTTCCATTGGTCAAGCGATAAAAACGATTTTGATTAACTTCGTATCGGTATCCAATTTAGCAAGGCATATTAATGGCAATATATTTTAATGAGAAACGCGGGGACACGCGTCACCGGAAACGAAATGTACGTCGTTGGCAGAGATATCGTCGTTCGCCTATAAACTTTTCCAATATAATTATGATAATCAGATATCGTACAATGTTAACGAAATGTCAACATATTTCATAGAACATGAATAATACGTTCATAAATCATTTCTCTAAGTGTTCGAATACTTTCAGGAACTACCATATTAGTCATGTAAAATAACAACTTGCACCGTAAAATCACATCAAATCGTTAAAATCCCTAAAAGACTACATATCTGTAGCCGCATTGAATTCAAATTAACCCCTAGTTATCAACGAGCGATAATCATGCTGGCAGTGCTAACAAACGGTAGCAGCTTTGCAGCGAGCTCTTGACAGAAAACTTTTACCTAACCCGCAAGGTAAGGAAGAAAGTCGTTTCACGAGCAAGGCAAAAGATACTTTGAGTAAAAAAAAAAAAGAAAAAAAAAGAAAAGAAAAGACGAAGAAGAAGAAGCGACTCGGCCTGTTTCGTAGAGAATTTTCTGTTGCGTGATGAAGTGAGATCTCTGGCTGTCTAAGCACGATAGTCTTGTTCCCCATTGAAAGGCGGCATTAACCGAGATAGAACAAAACTACATACGAGCACGAGTAAAGGAGCGCCGCTGCCACGATTGCGTAGTAACAAGCATCGCTTCCGCCTCCGGGTTCGCCTCGTCTGTGTACTGAAAAGTGGTTAAGCTGTCAAGGATGCGAGCCTCGACCATATCGTGGTTATAAAGCTTTGCCTTAATACCAGCCTGCGTGGTTTTGCGTATTTCGTGACTACACCCCCAGAAAGAAAACTGAAAAGAAAACGAAACGGAAAGGAAAAGAACGATAGGGGAGAAAGAAAAATAAAGAGGAACAGTAGCAGAAGTGGAACGAGAAAACTGATGTTCCACTTGGATGAATGAAGAAGAAATAAGCTTTATTTTGTGTACGTGTACGGTGTAACATGAATTATCTTTTTCCGTGGCAGCTACAGCCTTCTATGAATCTCCAAGTATTCTTTGAGACAGAGCTGGAAATTGTGACGGTGTAGTCTCCTGTCTCCTGGATAAAAGTAGAGTTTGTTTACTTTTTCTGGAGAAACTGCCATAGTTTTTGTGGTCGTTGCGTGAAATATTCAATGGTTTATTTTTTATCATTAAACCTAGGGGTTTATTATCAAACTTATTATTATTAATTTTATTATTAAATATTTTCGTTAATAACTCATGAAAGCTACGAAATATTACGAGTGAAATTTCATTCCAGTACATCTGTGTTTATTTTAGAAATCACCAAAGTCAAGCAAATATAACTGTTTCAATATTAGATGTTATATTCAATACTCAATATTACATTCAATATTAAATGAATATTACAAAAGGATTGTTTGTAGTGATTATAAATAATATTGGAGTGATATTATTGTGCAATCATAATATTAAAACAAAATTTGCGCTGGGTCAAATTTCACCAATGTCGGTCTTTGCGGGTTAAACACTAAATACTAAATAATTGATTGGCTATATATATATATATTTTTTTTAAAGAATTTATTTCAGATGGATTAAAATTGGACAATTAAAGAATGACACATATGTCTCTCAGGTTCGGACAGATCGATGCGTTTGTGTAAATGTTAATTCTAAAGAATATTAATTAAGATTTATCATACGGATAATGTCGTATTTTTGTTGTATATTTGATATGTATAATATATTAAAATGTGGAACTTACTGAGCTATAAAATTATTTAAATATACATATGGGAAGGTTATTTTTAATGTAATATCACAGAATAAATAAACATAAATCTTCGCATCATTGGAAAGTTTGATTAGCTTTATAATATCCATATTGAATTCCAGTCTATTAATATTTGTATATATGTTATTGAAATACAGCTATAATGAAAAAACATATATATATTCCCAATCATGTTGTAAGCTTACGATACTTGTCCAGTGGAAAAGACAGATGCCTCATCAAACACGCGAAATTGTTAACATGTAACCGTATAAAACGTGACTGAAATCGCTAATTTCTGAATGTGTAAAGAATAAAGAATTCAGATAAAATTCGTAGAACTATGACCCAACAGTACACGTACGTTCGATGCTCCAATTAAATAAACAAAATTGCAGGTACTATGGACGCATAGTTTGTAAGACTTAATTGTGAAACTTTTTATGTTCATGCGTTGATTACTCTTTGTGTAATTAAAATGAGAACACAAATGAACTGATATGTCGACAGCAAACCTCGGACTGAATGTAATTCTCCCTTCTTTCCTTTATTTCACTTCTCTCCAACTTCTCTCGTAACTTTTTTCTTACCAATTCATTGTTATAAAATATTTGTATCTGTGTCTTAAACAATAAACTGGTACAATGTTTTTTTAACTATTTAGTAAATAAAATCAATTCCTACGCTTAAGTTCTGTCACTTTAGTCTTGATGAATTTGCATAAACGTCTACGGTTTAGATACTTATTACCAAAAATTTAGCATTTCGCTAAGAAACTTAACGAAGATGTGATACAATATATATATTAATCTTTCACATTATTTTTCACGTTACCATAAACCGTACGTGTAATTAACAAGCTCTTTGAACAAACGATGGGAGCAATAACAGCTGGTGATAAAATCGAAAATTTTCGTAAATGATCGAATTACTCGGACAGTTGTTACGGATTCCAATCGATTGGATCCGCGCTTCAGAAATTCCGTTACCACATAGGACTGCGATTGACCCAGAATTCGTTGCTCTGTCCGCGATTTATGACTTTATCTATCTTACGTGTACATTTGCACCAGTGTGCATTTAATACCCGTGGAAATCGTTCGCGGCGCGAGATTCGGTTTACTTATTACGCGATTAAGCGCGTTCTCCTTTTGGAGAGGAGTGAATTTACAATCACGTTCGCGTTGGGCGTTATTCAAACGATGGCTCTTGCACGCGGCACACGGCTTCTCTGGCTCGAATCGATTTTTCGCTAATATCGACGAAGGGACGAAAATTTAATTTCGCGCTGCCAGCGAAACGGTCTCGACGAAAGAGAAAATATTCCAACGCGAGGCCAGTGGTAGGAGTTGATGCAGGTTTCCAAGGGGTTGAGAATAGTTGATACGATGGAGAAATAGCTGGAACAGTTTTTGAAAACATCAGAAAGGATTCTGTCGTTCTGTGCGAATCGTATTCCGCATAGCACCGGCCTTTTCAAATTCATTTGCCGCTTAAAATTACGCGGCAAATCCGTGCGCAAGCCTGCTTTCAGATTGGAAATCCATTCGGCGCGCTAGTATGCGATAATTCGACTTCTCCATTACCACATGTACCGTAGATGCTGTATCTTTCCATTCGGCGCACGCTTTAACCAGAACTGGAAAGAGAACAGCCGGAGGAAGGAATTTCATACACACGAACACGCATTGCCTGTTTATAAGGCCGGCAACACCTGTGTTACCATTTCGGACTGCGCGCTCGATGAACGTGTTTAGATAAATACGATACAGAGGCGAAATGGCTTCGTTCTGTCCATTTAGCTGGCGTAACCTGTATGATACGGTAATTCGAATTTCACGTACGATTAATTGAATGAAATGAATACTCAGACTGGTAGTGATTCAACGTTTTTCAATAACAGTAATAGGGCACTTGGTTTCAATTGGTTCGGTCTACATTGACTTACTCTTAGTGCTTGTTAGCGTTAATTGATGATGATTTAGTAACATTCACTTTTAAGAATAGACGTATCCACGAAATTAAATTGGATCATTAAATTGGAAGAAAATACAAGTAGAAGAGGAATTATGGGAAAGGAGATACAGAAAATCGTAGTCAGACTTTTCTACGAATTATACTTATTTGTTTTATAATCATTTTTGAAAAGTCCCTGGTACGTTTTCTAGCCAATTAATATATTCATCCGGAGCGTAATTAGAAGAAGATAAGAGAAAAACAGGAGAAGGATATAAAAAAAAGTGGAAGAGGTAGATAGAAAGGTCTTGATCAAAAATGAAAAAATTGATAGGTCTATATCTAAACTAGGAAACAAATAGCGTTTATAACAAATTATTCGTAACCACTAAAACATTATTATTCCATTTCATCCTAGATCTATATTAAGCAGAATGAATTATTAATCACGTTTCTATCCGTGTTTGGTATCAGAAATTGGCTCTTCCTCTGTCTTATTTTTCACTAACTAACTGATACAACTACCAAATATATGTATCGAATACCATGGAACAATCATCTCAGATTAAAAAAAAAATCATACATAATAAAAATAATCGACAACCAATATCTTCGTGCAGAAATTTCTCTCGCGTGATTC
This sequence comes from Bombus haemorrhoidalis, assembly GCA_014825975.1. Lineage (NCBI taxonomy): Eukaryota > Metazoa > Arthropoda > Insecta > Hymenoptera > Apidae > Bombus > Bombus haemorrhoidalis. The sequence goes on along the minus strand of CM026166.1, from coordinate 504,783 downwards.
CATTCTCCAGTCGCGTCTACAAATTACATCATCGATCACCAGACTGACAAACTGCATCCTTCGATCGAATATTCCATCTGTTTTCACTTAACAGGAAATTACACTTCGCGACACTTTTTAAATAATACATCAGACCGAAGAAAAGCAGAAACGACAAATGTATAGATCGTTGGAACGACAAAGAATATAGAACAACAAAGAATAAAACAACGTTGCAGCGTGTAAAGAGAATTCTCCACGGTATAGGAGACATGGAGAGCGCAGGTGCGTGTGTCGGATAACAGTGATAACGTCGTATTGATGACACAAGCGCGCGTCGCTTGGTGTAGTTACACTAGGGACATTCACACGGTAACCAGGGTGTATACAATTACCTGCGCTTTTCGTGGATAGGTGAAGGGAGATAGGAGAACATCGAGAAGAGAGGAAGAGAGTGGGTGTCTAGCCGAGCTGACCGCCGAATGAAATACTCGCAACGTATGCGACAACGAGTCGTTGGTTGAGCGTGATGGAATTGGTAGGTCGACAGATAGCTGCGGTGGTGACGTCGTGTGTCGATGCGCCGCCGGTACCATTCGTTGAATTGTCCATTGATTGCCTTTGCTTGCTATTTACACCGGTACAATTACCCAATAGCGGTCGCGGCAACATCACGCGTAATAGAATCCGTGGGGAAGGAGGCGGAATCTTAATGCGCCGAGGAATATGCCTGACATTCTCGCCTTTCTACCGTTCCAACGCCGACAGATGGCAATTAGACGTTCTATCGTACGATTCGATGATTTGATAAGAAGATTTTGATCTTGGGGCTTTTCTCTTATTCATTGTAAATTGGAAATATTTTTATTTTATCGATTATGAGTAATCTTAACTTTCGATTATCGTAATCGTATCGCTTCCATACGATTATCGTAACGATATAATAATATGTTTTATCAAAATCACGCCAAGTATCGGAAAAGCATTCCAAATGCGAACTGTACGTTGTTTGACAAACTTGACATTCACAGGTATAGATGTTGGGATAACGCGCCATAAAGTGTATCAGCATGGTACACCTTCATATAGTATAGCGTTCGTGAGATCGTGTCTTCTCGAGAAACAAGGATTCAGCGCGCTCATCGGAACGGAAATTGGTAACATCTGCGCCGTACTCGTTACGGGCACAGTCGAATCTGTGTAACTTCCAACTTTATCGGTAACTTCGAACGACGGACCTCTAATTGAACCATGGAAAACTGCATCGAGAAACGGTCCATTGTTCCACGATGGTCCTCACAGAAAATAAAAATTATCCCCTTGCAAGGGAAATTTCATTTCAACGCACGGCTTGAACTTGTGTCAAGTTTATCGAGGAATATGTGTTTAGCCGAGCTGCTTCCGATTGACCTATTTCACTAATCAAGTATAGTCTCATCGTACATCGAAATTTTTCTTATATCGATCTCTTTCACTGCGAACGACTTTCCGCAGAAATCGGGCGACTTGAAACAGAATTGCACGCTTTAATCTGTAAACGGATATGTTTCCGGTTATCGAAGGAATCGAGGTGTGATTTATTACGTAGGATGTATTCTCGGAAAATAGCTGTGACCCACAAGGAAGATGGAAATACTGGAAAACAAGTCTCGCGAATAATATATTCATTTTTTACCATAGGAAAAGATAGAGTTACATCAGATCAATCTTAGTTAAATTCATAATAACTTAATGATGACTAAATGGAGTTGCATAATATTGCATAGAGGAGATGCAAAGGACAACTGTATTTTAATATGATCTAATGAAATGGAGCACCGTGTATGCAATAATTGATACCGATTGTGTGAAGAACACGTTTTCAATAATAAAATAATAGAGAAGAATTAATTATTGCAAGATCGATTAAGAGATAATTATACTATTAACAATTTAATATTCTAGCAATCGTTTACTCTCGACAGGATATAATTTAAATTCCGATATTTGTTTACAACATCCATCTCCTAGAACGATTAATCTTCTTATCTATTCGGACAGCAAATTTCTTCGTTCAAGTTTAAAGTGGCAATTTCGTCTGTTTATCGCGACAATATGCCACTCTGATAATTTGTTGCGTCGTATCATAGGGATATTAATTCCGTACACGAGACTCGTTATCCAAAGACACACACCATGCCGGAAGATTTGTTTGCGGCTAATATCCTTGCACATCGGTGGCAACTTCCAAGAAATTGTATCTAACCGATGCGCGTACAACATAATTGCACAATGTTGCGAACGGAATAGTTTGTAAACCAAGGGTCTTGATGTTTGTGACTAATTCCATCTCTGAAGGTAAACTTTCAACGAAATAGACAAACGTTCACGTTAACGTTCGTGATTTGTTTTGTGTCTGTATAAATTAATTAGATACGTTACGAATGAACCCTTCACGAAGACGAAACGTTTGGTATTTAGAGTGTTGCACCTGGAGAGGCTGTACTTGTAAGACATGTCTCGTACACAAAGCGTTCTAACTTGAGACTCTTTGATACTCGATAATTCTAATAATAATTTAAATCAATTGCAAGATTTTGTGCGTATTGTCAATCGAATTATTTTTAATCAAGTTAAATGATATTATTAAAAATTGTCGAAGTAGTCACCACTTCTAAGAAAACTCTACATCTGGTCTTTTTAGTTTTCTCAAGCACCGAAGCCATCGACAGCGTATAGACAAAAGAATGCGACGAAGGCAGATCATAAACAGTAGACAGGCGGATCTGGACCAGCTCAAATTATATTTCTACTTGTATTTACACTTCTGTATTAAAATATATTTCCTACTTTACAATTTATCCACGCGTTCCTCTATTCACACATCGAATAATTTCAACAAAAATATTATATGTATTATTCGTATACATATATTTTTCGAGTATCTTCTTAAAAGTATTATTATACATATATTTAAATACTGTCATAACTAGTAATAAACAGTAAATCAACGTAACGCATCATCTGAAATTCTATGAATTTATTTAAAATTCTCCTGCCATTAATTCATTCTCCAACCAGATTCTACAATTTTGTGAAGTATGCGGATATTAAATTATTTATAGCATTGCATGAAAGTGTCAGATATTTCATAAATCACCGACAATTTCTTTGTGTATGTGATTTGTATAGCTCACTGGCTGTTCCTTAATGGGACACGTAACTAATATCATAATAATAACAAATTAAGGTAACTAAGGAGAGGGAATTCAGAACGCGAACTGCCCATTTTTTTGTACGTTTTACATACGTGTGCAGATCGAAACGTGCGATACCATTAAATGCACGCAATTCAGCGATACGAGCCTAAACAAACAGATATTCCAAATATCGTTAACATTGAGTATTAAATAGAATTCGGTCAAGTCTTTTAGTTGCTCAAGTCTCTCTATCTTACTCTTATTAGGAAAATATATTTATTAATAATCGTTAATATCTATTTTTCGTTAAAATCACGAACATAGGACGCAACATTAGAAATGCAAGACTACGTGTCACGTTCTAGCAAATCCCCCTCTTCGTTGTCCACATGTCTCGCCCATTATTTTTGCCGGTACTTCCACCGATGTAATTAATCATCGGCATTATATCATCCGCAGTGGCGGCACTCCAGCTGGGCATAATCCAGGCACGTGCACGTGTAACGTCAGCCTGTCAGGGTGCAAATAATATTCGGCTGCCGATACGTCTGTAGTATTTGCCCAAGGTCGTGCAAATCATAGCCAGCTGGAACGAGCGCGTTTAAACGCCTATGAAAACGAGGTGCAAGACATTCATTATGCGTGCATGCGAGCTGCCTAGCACGGATTTACCGCATTTTTTTGCTTCCAACTCTCGAAAATCCTCGAATCCTGTTCGATCAAGCGTTTTGAAATTAATGGAAAACGACGGTGAATTCGCGTATTCGATCAACATTATTCGATGAGAGATTCTTTCTGAAAATTTTGATGAATATTTTTCAGAAATTCCTATAAATATCGTGAGTAAAACAGAAATATTATGGAGCTTGAAATTTGATTGAAACGTAATAAGGATGTTCTATGGGAATAAATGAAACAGAAGCGTTACACGAAGGTAAACCGTTCGAAGATTTCTTATGAAGTTATAACAAAAATATTATTCCCAAATATTCATCGTTAACGCCAAAGAGCATGTGAACAATATTTGACAGAAAGAACTTGGAACATTCTGAATATGTGCAAAGGTTCTCTACATTTTATATTCGATTCATACATCGTTTTAACCAGACTGAATTTATTACTTATACACAGCAGAAATTTAAAATGTCGCAACAATTATTAAATTGTACGAATATTTTGAATTCGAAATTGTTTAATCATTCTCTTCAGTGCTTCGAACAACTGAATCGTGAATAATTTTATTCGCAAAAAGACTGCTACAATTACGCTACATTTAATCCCACAGATCATTACGTACGCAATTACTTATCACTAATTTCCTATATATATTTGACATTCAATAATCCGTGTACAATTCCAAGAAAGAAAAGAAGATACAAATACAAACATAAATAAGAGTGCCGTATCTGACACCATGGCAGTCAATATTTTCGAATTATTCAATAGTGTGTGAAATACCTATACATATAATAATAATAATAATACATATTTAATCTCAAACTAAATGAATTTAAATAACAGCGTATTGAATTAAAAAGCTGTTTATTATGTTCTTTTCATATTGCATATATCATGCAATAAATTAGCTTTAAAATGCACGTATGTATTAAAAGTCAATCAAATCCCCAAAAGTACATTCCTGCGAATCTACACAATTTCTGTGACAAATGACGAATTAGCCAATTTCATCACTTTGGTAGTTCTATATTTATAGCGTTGCATACGTTTCATTTCATCTATTTCAGAGCGCATAGAAAGTCCTGCGTTATGTACGATGTAATTTTGGAACCGTTGGTGCGAGGAAGTGCCTGCCAATATTCTATCCATCGCTGATCAACGAACTGTTCCTGTAATGAATTTTCCATGTAAAATATATGTGAGCCTAGCATCGAGGAGAAAATGCTTGTGTCGTGTATTTGACGCGAACCAACAGCTGTAATGGAGAAATGGCGCGGAAGAATCGTAGCAATAATGGCGGTGGTATACGAAAAAGCAGCGCGACACGCGCGAGGAATGCCTGGAGAACATAAAACGCGTTCTAAATAACTGAATGTTCCATTTGCATATTTTATTACGATGAATGGTTACCGATGATGGACTATTACATAACGAAAAGAAATTTATAACTCTACGTAAGCAAATATTGAATTGTTGGAGCGTTAGAAATGTAATGGAATTTTTTCCAATAGAATTATAGATGTATACATGAAATGTTTGAATGTTAAAGATATGATAAAATTACCATATTACCACGGATATATGATTTTGTGCGTTAAACATAGGTATGTACCATGAACAGTCTCTGTTTCATTGAAAAATACAAAAATTACTATACTCCAAAAACAAATATATTACAAATGATGCTTACTCCCATTAACTCCAACAATATAATCCTCCAATAAAATAACAAAATTAAAAAATATCGTAAGACAAGATACGTAAAATTTTTCTTCCAGAAGTTTATTTGTTTCTTGTTTGTAATAAATAAATCACAGTGCTCGTGTATATATTTTCGCGTATACATTCGCATACGTTCTTTAAAAACGAGAATGCTGTCCCATTCTCTCTACCACAGCGATTAGGTTGACGTTTGTTGCAAAACGTATATGTTTCGCTGGTGTTCATCAAACGTTTCGCGTGTTTTAACTTTCGTCACGAATGGAGAGCGTGAGAATTTTATTTGTTACATCAATGAGACGCGAATAAAACCACGATAAGGGCTCGATGACGCGTTACGCATACGAACAAGTCATCCGTTTTAACGATGAACGACAACGATAGAATTTCTTTAAACGCTTCTCATTATCATCATTCTCATTTTCTATCGATAATGAATGCGATTTATGTGGAAGTTAGAACGCGTTCACGGAATACCGAATTTTTATTGTATCGAAAAAAGCATTTTATTTTTTGTCGAATGTTTCGTAATCGTTAACCAATGGAAAGTTAAAATACATTTGTTTCTGAGGGCAGTCGCATTTTATCTGTTTGAAAGTTTGAGTTTTGCTTGGGTACTAAAATTTTAAACGTTGAACAGAGTTCAATGTAGAACGAAATTACAGATGTTCTATTGGTTTTTTTTCTATACTGAACGTAAATTTATCGTGGTAAATACAATGCAGCCTGCCATATATAAAAAAATATCCGGATAATGGAATTTTTGAATAACAGAGTTGTCAATTTTTCTGCACGAAATTTTATTTATTCAGTTACAGATCAAGGAAATTGTCAGCCTGTTTCGACACTTAAGAATTCTATACTTTCTTGACTACTGAATTACATACATTTTTTTACACGAGCAATTCTGTAAAGTTACGTTCTTTCTGTGCTGTCGGATATTCTGCTCGAGCAATAGAACGTTGAAATAGTAGGATATTCGTGTATCGAAGATTCAGATATTCGGGAAGATCTACCGTATTTACTTTTAATAGAAGAATCTAGAGCAAAGTTTTACCTCTGTGAGTTGTGCCATTCGCACAATAAGCCTTTTACACGGCATTGTCTTCTTCTCTGCGTTATTGCCATAATTCAGGTGCCATTGTTACGAATCCTCCACGGAGACGAAACGTGCGATATTTAGGTTAATGCACACTCTGAATAGGGTTGACTTATATAATTCTGGTAGATCATGTGAGTGCGTAGCTTAGCACACCGATGAAACGTGTTATTTTATCTCATCAATTACTTTTATTCAATTTTTATCAATTATATGTACGTATGTATATATGTAAATATATTAATATATGTCGGGGATGAAAAGACATTGGGGCTTTTCTTTTGGAATTTTTAGGAAGATCCCCAATACTTTAGTCTGGACTTTTCATTATAGCTATACCTAAATAATAAAACTTACAAGTAGTTGTTTATGATTTAGTTCGATTATGTGTACCGAGATTTATGACAATGAGCTTGGGCTCGAAATGACACAACTGGTCGCTAAACGTAGCCACGGTCACGAGATGGACGTTCTTACCTAACAGAGATATGGAGTAATTGTACAGCTCCCCTTAAAAATATAGTTGACCCGAGGGATACAGAGAGGTACGGAGGAGAGTATACAAGGCAATTCCACTTGGACTGTGGAATCGGTTGAATTCCACTTGAACAACTAGTTCAACTTAGATTTTGGAAGAAAACGCATTTGCTATCCCCTTGACCGTGGATTTGTGTTGTGTTGAAGATCATTGTCATTAGCATCTCGAGTATCTAATCGTCACTAATCGTATCTGTATCAGTAAATATAGTCCATATTGTATAACAACAGTGGCTAATCCAAATGAAGATTATTACATGTCCCTAACCCCAGTGAGAACTCGACATATAAATATAGAATATACATATAAAATGGTAAGGACTAGAGATCTTGGATGCAGTAGTTCGTGCTCACAGAATCCTAACTCTGCTCGAATTCGATTTCTAATCCGACAGAATCGTAACTTAAACACTGAGAAATTCTCTTTAATAGAGACCTTTGATCAATCTTTGAATAACATTTACCACACTATCAAAGACTTACGTATCGACTAGGCATTTCTAATTAAGAGAACGCTTCCGTCTGTAGTTAAAACTATATCTAGATTTATATAATTTGGAAGTTTCATTTAGATTCTTATGCAAATCTCCATATTTCCTCTCATGACATTGATTTCTTCACGTTTACTTATCTCTCGGGACTTACGTAGCTATCCAACCACACATCGGTTGATCTAAATTTTTTACTGAAAATTCTGTATATCCATAAATCGATGCCACGTTCCCATGCCTGACCCATGTTTCTGTCCTGACACTAGTGATACTATAAATCACTGCTATAAATCAGATCTAATATGACTTGTAATTTTATGAATGGATTTACTAGCACTATTAAATAAAAAGATAGGTAGATGTATGATAACATAACAAGTAAGAAAGGTGGAAATAACATAGTATTATATAATGTTTCCACAAAATCTGTTGAAGAATAAAACTTACATTCTTTTTACAGTTTTTTTTTTTTATTTTTGAGAATATTTAAAAGCAATTTTGAGGACACGATGGTTTCAAGCCTCGTTTGGAGTCACATAATATAAACACGAAACACTGCGAACTTTGTTTCTGACGTTTCCAAGAGTTTGCATCGAGAATGAGCATGAAGAATATAAATCATTCGGATACGTATGAAATTAGTCTCTTTAAGAATCTGAGAATTATGGGAGCACGACGTTACAAAGGGCGTATCGATATTTGTTGCTTTAATTTACGACCGTGCTATATATTAGGTTGTCCGAAATGTTTCTTTCGTTTTATAAGGGAATAATAGACGCACAATGTTTTTTGTTTTATATTAGTTTATCGAATTACGCTCGAATATAATAATAGAAATAGCACGAAATGGATCACATCTAATTCAATAAAATAATATAAAACAGGAATTGTCGTTTATCTACTATCACCTTGTGGAAGGAAAAAATGTTTTCGGACAACCTAATACACCGTCTACACTTGGTACATCTCTAATATCGTAATATGAATGTCGTCAACGGCTAAAGCGAAACAGTGTACTATAAAAGCAAACCAATAAAAAATCTGTTTTTGTGAAATATAAATAACTATTTTTCAAAATATATCTCAAGCTCAAAATGCGGTATAAATTGATCAGAGAAGATTCGAGTCATTTTAATTTCAAATAAATTCGATTGGACTGAACTCACGAACAGCATAACAGTGCAGGGACGATAACTTGTTAGGATAGATCATTGGACACGATCATTCGACGTTGTTTTCCGTATTTGACAGGTATTATATTTCGAGGCGTGGCGGTGAAGCGTAATTGATAACGAAACGACGCATAATTCAGGCTGAAAACGCGAACATGCGGCTAGAAACGCGGCGTGTGTACGTAAACACTCGTGGCGCACCCCATGTTGCGTATAATTTGCGAGCTAAACAGTTCGTTACGAGGCACTCATTTTCCGTGCAATACGGCGAAAATGTAAATTCGTCCGGTTTTGGTGGCTTGAACGGGAACGCGCACCAACATCTGAATGTATAGTGCGAGTATACTAGTTGGCCAACACTACTTTGTGAAAACGAACGTTTTGTTTGAAATCTAACGCTACTACGCTATATAAATTTTCAGAAAAAGCTTCGATTTATTTCGGTAAAAGAGCAAATCAAAAATCGATGCGTTCGATGGATTTGTATATGTCTATCGGAGAGAGATTTTTCGATGTCATTTTTATTTCAAAATCGGAATTCTCGGTGTGAAATATTTCACGATCGTAAAGACATTAACAACTTTTGTTGTTATTCGTTGTTGTTTGGAAAGTGGGCTATGAATCATAGGAATTGTGCGATGAGAACGTGTCGTATGAATTTAAAGCATAGCTGCTGGCAAGCTTCGCAAATGTATTTAATTTGCGTAAAGATTTTAAAAGTCGTACCTGCCATCCATAAATTATTAATCTCTTTGGTACAAAATAAAATACCTTTCATTTATGTCGTTTCAATTTTGATGATACAGAATTTCTTTCCTCTGTACATAAACGTTATATAATATACATGGTACGAAGTTAGAGAAATGTTCATTAACTATATAGATAGCTTAGAAATTAAGCACGAATAAAATAAAAAGATAAAGGCCTTTTAAAAATGCACGATGATACTTTATTTCGTAAATAATCAACGACGAAATTTATATAGTAACCATTAATATTTTCAAAATGTTTAAAAGGATTTATTTAATTCCAAATTAAGAATTTTGTAGCTTCGAATATACGATCGCTCTGTTAATATCCGTTTGATTCATAACGCGTTGACTTTCAAAATCTCTGTACTATAAAATCAGAAAATCTGTCTAATCGTGTTTAATTCAACGCGTATCATTTAGTTAATTGATAATATGCAAAGAGACAGTGTTGCCTATACGCAACAGTTATTAACGAAAGAGTTAACGCTACAGTATTTCTATTGAATTTTAACGAAAAATTATCGCACGTACATGAGTGTATGTATATATATATATAGTATATGTAATATGTATAATATACATCGACCCAGGTAGTTACGCTATTAATGCGGGAATCCGAATAATTAGCCAATTAATCGATCCAGCTTGTCGTGCTATGTACACACGACGGCTATAAGGTAATATTAATGATCCGTGAATCTCCATTTATAACGATACGATTTAACGATGATCCCACGTCTCTCAAACCTAACCTGGTTCAATCTTCGGGAAACGCGTGAATTCACCGAATCACCGTCGACCGGCCACCTCGATAAATTTTGCTCGTAGCTTGAATCGAGGGGAATTCCAGAAATGCAAATTCGATTTCGTATTTCAAGGCTGCGAGTCAATCGGAGCTCCAAATTCGTTCGATGTATTACACCAGCAACCTTGGTCCGTGATAGGAATTAAGCCGATGAATTAACGCGTTCCATCCCTCGTTGTTAGCTCAATTCCATTCATCGTCGATAGCGATCGAAGAATACTTATATGTAAGTGTTATCTTCTATTTCGAGGATAATCGAATAATCGAATATTATCAATGCGGCGAGAAATGGCTTGAATTAGCTTTGGATTAGACAGGAACAACGTTTTTGCGTTAATTTAGTTTCACGTATTAAGTTAAGTCGATGTATTGTGTTGAAATTTTGAATTTATCTGACGTTCGATGTCGCATATGATGACGCGACAGTAAGCTATTTTCTATTCTGACGATCAAACATCGTTCATACAGTTGAACAGTGAAATTGAGAAATTCACAAAAAGTGAAGTTGATCAGTTTGACTTTTGAGGAGCTTATACAACTCGTGTAATGGTAGAATCCGTGTAATATCATACCTACCTCGATCTATACCGTTGAAAAATCATATGTATTAATCAAACGAAACAACAAATAAATATCTGACACGTAGACGGGATCGATCGCATTAAAAAATATGAATCTATCGATGAAAGTGCAGGTAACGCGTCATTGACAACCGAATGGCACTGTAGTTCGGCCTGTACCTATATTTTTTACAGGATCCAGAAGCATCTCCCTACGTATAACGGCTATTGGAACGATAACGGGCATCGTTGTCGTATAAAAAATTGTTTTGGAGATGCGGCAGTTTATTTGGCGACTGCATTGTCACGGGTTGACATCGCCGCGTTTTTGATCCTCCGTAAATGCTTTCCAGCTTCTGTTCAACCAATCATTCGTAACCCGTTTCGGCCTACTCGTTGACAAAGGCCTCGTTGAAGGAACACAAGCGTCCACCAATCCCCGAATCCTCGAAAATCCTCCACTTTTCTACCTTTCATCGAATATAATGGCGGTGACGCGTTTCCTGTTGAAAATCGTTTTTTGCATGCGATCTTGCGGGCTCGCTTTCAAAATCGAAACGGTGATATATGGAGCGTTCAGTCTGGATTTCGATCTTCGGACCCCCTTCCGTGGAATTGAATTTTTCACAAACTGCAGAGCGTATTAACTCTTCTCGCGAAACACCTGTTTCGATCCTGTTTGAATTTCGATAAAAATTTCAGCAACTTAAACTTCTTAGTGTTCGCTAAATCCTAAAGTAATACGAAGCGACGCAACTTTCTTGGAAGATCGTTGACACTGTTTTAATCGCCACATCGTGTACTTTTATCGTAATAAGGAGTTGGTAAAAAGACAAATTCAGTCGCATACTGCATTCATACGCTAATTTTCCAAATCAATTAAAGTATCAAAATTTACGCGACAGACCGATATATTGAGACACTGGCTTTTATTACAAACACATGCCACCGTATTATCTATTATCTACTATTTATTAGTGTTAAATAAATAGTACATTTATATTGTACGTACGAGAGTGACGGAGCAAAGTGCATCCCCTCCCTAAAGTGTATGTGAGCATCGAAGGACGTGCAGGTCTCAGTCGAGACAGAAGCGATTTCAAGCGATTAGAAGCGATTAGAAGCGATTAGAAGAAGACAAACAAGCAAGCGAGTACGTTGTCGAGTCCTTCAGAGTGTAACCTACATGTAGAACTAAAAACAATTTGGTAAAAATAACCTTGGTAAATCGTCATTCCTATTCCAAACCGAAGCGTTATTTAAATTCTTGGAAAACGAAGACACGTAAATCCATATGTTTAATGTACAGTATATTTATGAAACAGACCTCGAACATGCGTTTAATGATATTGCGAATTTTTATCGAAATAAACCGGGCAAAGCTATCGATTCGCTTCAGAGGCCGTAACGCGCATTGCTGTCAACCAAATCGCACGATCTATCGATTAAGCGTAATCTTGTCCAATTAACCCTTATCTACGGCGCTAAACGCGAAAGCACATTTTGACGTGTTCTGTCCCTTGATCGTACAAAAAGACCGCGATACAGGCCGATAGCACGCTAAAATCATACATTTAAATGTATAGCGAGCCGTAGAAAACCAGTTTTCAAATCGGCGCGAACACGGAACACCTTACTTTTTATGTTTCGTTTTCTAGAAATCGTATCTCACGATGCGCCTATCAGATCTTTCGTGTCTCATTACGTACGCGTAGTTGCATAGAGAATTCCACGAATTTTATGATCTAGATTTACCTGAATAATGAAAAGATTATTCAGAACGACATCACGCTGTCTGTACTTTCGCCGGTAACAGCTTCAGCGTTCAGCAGAAGATAATCTCTATTCAACCGTGCTTTCTCAATTATTCATATAATATATTACTTGCGTAAATCACGATAGACCTTTAGCTTTCGTCGTTCAGAAAAATTTACAGCCCGTGCTGATTAACGATGTAGGCGTTTGATCCTCCGTAGACGGTTTCAGAGTTTTTGCTTCAACGATGATGTTGTCGAGATGTGAGATCTTATTGCAACGAAATACCTGGTTTACTTGATTATTCCATATGTACCGAAGGGCTGTGATGGGATAATCGAAAAAATAAAAAGATTTTAACGGTAATTAATTTAGTCGATCGAAACAAATGTCAACCGAGAGAAAAAGAATAATAAGGAGAAAGGCTAAAAAAAAAAAATATATCGTGATATCAAAAGATATGCAATGAAAAACGCGATATTATGTTAAAGTAAAATTCGAACTTTTATCGTACACGACTTCCTGATGGCGTGAGCAGTTTTACAACTTTTTCATGCCTCGATCCATCACGATCGATCTTAACCGTTTCTATACAGCTTCGTAGCTACAGATCATTGACGTCTCTGTCTCCAGATTTCTACTTTTCTCTATCAATCACGACTTGGATTGATCACGATGTTTCTTACCGCGACGTAGCGCGAAAATCTCAGACCGAGAACTTTTTGCTTAATATTCTGCGGAAATCATGTTCTCGGCTTGGACCATTGACAAACGCGTGACGTTGAAAGTTTACATTATTCATCGTGAAACAACAAATTGTTATCACGGAGTTTGCGAAGTTCATAAAGTTCGCGACGAGGAAAGTTGTATGTATCTTCGTTAGTTTTAATGTAGTCATTTGGTAGTAGAAACTAGAATGATATACTGCGTTTATCTTATGAACACTGCCAGTTTACCGGTAAATGGATACGTTATTCTACTGGTAGAATATTAATTTTAAAATATATACATTTTATGATAATGTAATACCAATAATTGAACAATAATTAAGCAATCGTGTAGATGAATTAAAAATGTGGTACGTTTGTTCTGAATTTATCCTTTCCATTCATTTCATTTTTATAGTATTTTCTATAACGGCATACGTTTTACATTTCAATTTATAAAATCGCCGGATACTGAAATTTATTTTTTTAGAAATTTAATGATGCAATTATCTATTCGTTAAATTCCAGCGAAGAGAATAAAGAATGAATTAGCGACATAGAATGTCCCGTTTAGTGAAATGCTCTTAATATTTTTTTATTCAAATCATTCAAGTATTGTTCTATCATTCGTTTCGTCTCTATTCATCGTTCCAAACATTTACATTTAATTTAAAGAGGGATATCACTTAAGTTCTTTAATACTCTTCTCTAACAATTTTTATTCTTCAATCTCCCAGCGTTTCTTTTCGTTACAAAGAGACAACATTGTGCGAATAGTTAATGGGTTTTAAAGGTTCAATTTTAAAAATTAGAGTCTCGAATTTTCGGATAGCAAATTCTCTTATTTTCATTACTTTCATTAGATTAATTATTTTTCGATATCCATTGCTTGCGTTTCCAAGATTTTTCACAGAATAATAATAAACTAATAATAATGCATCGATAATATCACATATTTCTCATACATTTATATATATAATATATAATTTCTTTGTTTAATTTTCGGTAACAATGAGGAAAGAATCATTGCAAATTCCTTGAAAATAATTATTGTCAGCATTTATTAAAACAAAATTGATTACGATGAAGTTGACGAAAGGAAAGCAAACGTGCATATATTCTACGGTAGATATGGCGACCAGCTTATCACGACTAGCATACCCTGCGGTTTATCACGAATCGTGCGTACATTATATGAATTTGTACGGTTATTCCAGATACCGTACCTGAACATATATATTTTACCGTATTACTGCACCACCCGTTGGTACTAGCCATGATTCCTATTCAGTAGCTTTTTCAAACAAGCTAACTACCTTGAGTGCAACGATCGCCAATAACGAAGAATAAAGCTTCATACATTTTTCGTGCCTTGTGGCATTAAAATATCATTTCCCATATTTCTAAGAAAAAATGTATCTAATATTCGACGAATATTCTAAAATGATTATATTTTCCAGAATAACGCAACTGACAATTTTTAATAAATTTAACAAACCTGTCTTCACACATACACGTTTCTCATGCACGAGATTGGCGCGAGAACAATTACGCTAATTGCCGACGAATCTTTGCTTCTTCCGTCTCGCCTATCTCAGAAAAAGGCGATGCAGGCTGAAGGATCTGGCAAAAGTATTTCCTACCGGTTGGTGTCAAAGACGTGCACGAACTTGAGACGCCACGTTACATACCTAAGTAGCTGCCGCGAAGGCACTTTGCTAAAACACCCTGTTCGCGCTAAGAGGCTGTTCAGTATGCGAGAAGAGCTTCGAACAGATTAACTTAGCTGCGAGGACCGACGTGGGTGGTGTTGATTTGATGTTGACGCAGTTCGCGTGCCACGTGACTGTTTCAAAGTGATTTCGATGTCGGTGAATTCAAGACACCGATTGCACCTTGAGAAGAATCTTCGTGGAACGATTCGCAGCGGACGCTTAAAACGTACCTTTTTTCCTTTGTTAGGTTGCGGTAAATTTGAAAGCATAGTTTCTTCTGGAAAGCAAAAATTTCTATTGGAATCTGTTACAGGGTAGCATTCGTGCTGCTTCCACTTGTATCTAGGTTATTCGAGTAATATACAGTTGCGTTCCTTTTGCAAATTACCGTCAGTGAAAGTGCATAACTCGTCAAAACTAATTATCAATTTTTATTCGGTAGATATAAAGACTTTCAAAATTCTTCTTCTACCGATCAAGGTATTTGAGTCTTTTTACTTGATTTGTATTTTGTATTTAATAGAATAGATTTTTACGAGTAATTGTTCTTTATTGGTACTTAAAATCAGTTTCGCTACGCACAGATGCACAGCCATGCCGTAGAAGTAGAGCGTAGCTTTCAAGGGATCGCGCTTTTCTCTGACAGCCAATCTATCGACTATATCCAGTTCACATAGAAATAGCTATAATGATTAAAGGGTAATATTGCAGGAAGAAAATGCACGATAAAAAAGAACCGAACTTCACAAAGAGCACCCTAGTACTTTTACATTAAAGCGCCCTCTTTTAAAATTCTCGCATAATAATACATACATCAATTAAATCAATTTATATCAATCAATCGTTACAGATGAAAAAATTTCTCTCGTTAATTCTATTCTGAACGATTAAAATTAATTTTATAAATAGATACCGCCATCGCGGAATTTAATCTTCATAAGCTCGAAAAGTAAAATGAAACAGAAGTTTTCAACGATTCTAAGCACTTAGCGAAATGCTCTATATGAAAGAAATTCGTAGCGATACGGAGTGGAGAAGCGATCTTAAGTACAAAGTAAACCGTAATATAGTAAATAGTTGCAACGCAAGTAGAAGCGAAATAAGGTGCTGATAAAAAAGTGAAGACATTTACTCTCTCCACTCTCAGTTCCCATTTTCTCAATTTCTGCTCTAGTCATCGGTTTCCACGTATAGTTCATAGGTTTTAGCATCGATCGTTCCTACTTTTAAGACACGAGTCGACTGGATAACCTTATTGACGAGTCCACTGGCAAGTCTCTGGACGGAATGCACTTCTCTTTACCTCTGCCGTACCTTTTTCCCGAACCGTGTTCTTCTCAACTTTCCTTTGCCGCAAAGTTGGAAAATCGAATGTGCAAGGAAGTTGCAACAAACGGTGAAAAGGTATTCCATAGAGCGTCGAATTAAAAATTCCTCGACGATAGTAAATTGAAGCTCGAATGCAGTTGGTAGCTACATTTATGAACTTCTTCTAGATTAATCGATTTTGAAATATAGAATATAAAAGGTACGCTGATCCGATAAGATCTCCTTATCGCCAAACTTGTTATTTTTTTACCTTCCTTTCGAGAAGAAACTACGGTCGAAAGTATATCAAAGGATACGAGATAAAGAAAATACCTTGTACACCCATCGCAACGCTACCGTTGTATTCGAAAATTGTATCGGACACGGTTCCTGAGCAACGTGGGAGCTGGCTCTGGCGAACTACTTCCTGAAGTGGAATTGTTCTAAGATTCGTGTTTATACGTAAGCACATATTCCCCTGATGAACCCTGCCTCCGGCAACATTTACCGGGCGGATCGTAAATCCTGCGGAACATGGCGGCAGTTATCAAGGAACGTGTCTATATGCAAACGGAATTGCACAAAATGGAAGCGCAGCTTGTAACTTGATTCCTCGATACGAAGCACGCGAGTAGTTCGTACGGGCAGGCACAATAATTCAACCAATATTGAGTAAAGGTATGTGTGTGTGTATATATATATATCTATATATATATAGATATATTATATATATAGAAACGAGGCAGGCACGAGGCAAAAGTGCTTATATTTCCGCAACCCTCCACTCACCCTTTCCATCAACCCTTCTCTTTTCGATGCCACGAAACGATAGACCGCTCAATCGTTCATTTTAATGATACCGGGAAGAGGAGTTTGACCTTTCCAGTCACGAGCCCTCCAATTTACAATTCTTACCTCTAATGGAAATATTTATTGCCACAAACTCTGCCATTGACGTCACACTGTATTTTCTAGTATCCTGATTGCATTAACGAAGAATAGAGGGAAATAAGTGGATGGAAACAATCGAACGATTGTTGAGAAAGGAAAGGAACGTTTAATACGTTGTTATAGATGTTATTACTTGGATTTAGGCACGCGACTCTCCTGATAGGTTTTGACAAAGTCGAGAGACATAAGAGTTGTAACGTAAATTGGTTATTCTATATTCTTATCGTCGATCCGCATTCCCTTCGTTCTTCCTTCATCCGTGTTCATCCTCTATTTTCTTACGATAGGCTCTTTCTATTCTTTATAATATAACTGAAAGTTCTTCGGATATAAAAACAAACGAATTTCAGTGACGATGTAATGCTTGCGAATATAAATATACAATATGATTTATTTTTAACAGAAATAGAATTACGCGCGAAGAAACAGGAATCTTTAAGAAAAAAAAATCATCGTATTATCATATTAAAATCTACCATTACGGTATATCGTTTATTCAGTATATAATACTATATCTTAGATATATCATACAATATATTACAGTAGCACATCCAAACGACGAGTTAATTCATCTTCCCCGTCTAATAAATTAATCGCTTCCAATCGATTACTAATCAATTAATTACAGTAACAATTTAATATCGCAGCGAGCGTTAAAAACTACGACTTTCCATCGAATGACTTTCAGACAGAAACCCGCACGCGCTGTACTACCACTCGATCTTATTTTTAAAACGGCGACGACGAATCGTGCCGAAAATACTTCAGCCTGAGAATTACAGGAAAAGCCATGGCGCTCGTAGCAACGGAGGTAAATAGTCGGTAGTTCGTGTCGCGGCAAGAAGGTCGCAGGATCAGACGGTGAGGCAGCGAGGAAGAGAGTGGTCGCGAGCGGTGGTACGGGTAAGTTTAGCGTATATTTGAATTCCCTCGAGGTGAATTCTTCTCCCTCTCACACTCTCGAAACGTGGAAGCAAATTTCGCCACCCCTCGCAACTGCAGCAGCTTCGCTCACGCGCGACGTTATATCTTTTTTCTCGAAAACGAGAAATTCGACAACGAGTCAGGCGAACGTTGCTCTCGCCGTCGTAGTCGATGCGCGAAGAAGAAGTTTCGTTTTCGTCGTTACTTTCATCGAGAAGACACGTAACGCGCCGTGTGAGAAATAATTGACCAGACTCCTCGTTTTGGCGAAACTCTAAATCTTAATTTTTATAATTGCTAAAAACATGCAGATAATTCTAACAAAATTGATTCCAATTTTTCTGCATATATGCCTCACTTATGGAGCGATGTACGACTCGGTCGTCATCAAAATCATGTAAATTCTCCATTTGATATGAATCAGCTTTTATTTGAAACACTTTTTGTTAAACTAGAGAATCAATTCAAATATTGTGGGATAAATCAAGAACAATCTACCATTCGTTGTAGCACTATCGTTAGGAAAGTGAGACTCGTGCGTGGTCTTAATTCAGTGGCTAGGAACCATTTTTCACTCTCGTACAAGAAGAAGAGTCACTGAAGCCTTGATATACCGAATTCAAATAAATCGTATCTTTTTTATTTATTTAGAAATAAAGAGAAGCGAAGCAATTACTAACAATTACCATATTATTCAGAGATTATAAAGAATTCAAAATTCAACACACCGCTTTCGTAATTGCCATTTGTTCGAGTTGAACAAATTTTTAAAGCGATTACGAAGGCTTGCTAGACAAAAGTTCGGTGCAATTTCCATCGAGGAAGAACAGCGAATACGCATGATATAATGGGAGCCAGCGAATCTGTGATTTACGATCGCCAGCCCGATGTCTAGTGAACAAATATACTTTTACTTCCGGCCGTGTGCGCTTTTAAACACGAAAAACACGTCAATCTAGGAAGCCATGGTGGTTTAGCGGTGAACGGTGAACGCGGCATTTAAACTTTCACGTCTGAAATAAAAGTCGACCGCGGCCAAATGGCTACTCGCCAAACTCTCATTGTCGGCTTGAAGGATTTTATTTACTTCGAAGCCACCTCAGGTCTTGCGTCGAACTATACACGATACATAAACTGTCGTTGCGCGCTTATAGGATTTTTTAAGATATTAAGACAAAAGAGGGAAACAAAAAATACAAAGAAAAAAGAACAAATATAAGGAGCAATAATAAATAAGACGTTAAAAAGGTCGTCGAGATTGACATCAAGAGAACGAAGAAGGGGAACGAAATTAGGCAAATGGAATTAAATACAACAGCTAACAATTCTACTTTCATTCGTTTCGTCCGAAATGAGAAACACAGAATGCGGATGAAATGCAAGGAAAAATCCGTCAGCTGATTCATCGATTTGTTCATCCATCGGTGTATTTCTAGCGTGAAACTAAATCACTTATAACTTGAAAAATGAATCTCAAATAATATTTTTATATCTGAACTTTGCTCTCTTAATTTTATAAATATCGTTCATCTCTTCTCAACATCCTATATTCGATAGAACTGGTTATCTTGACGGAATTTTAGCCGATATCGGATTCGACGAACTTCCGTTGATCGAATCCAGTTATGCGACTGTGAACTTGCATTATACGAACAAAAACTCGTAGATAGATGAACGAGAAGGGGGAGGAATTCTGCGTGTGAAAAAATCTTAACTTTGTATTGAAAGTTTTAAAATAATTTTCCTCGGCTTACTATAATGCATTCATTGCGAGTGTTGTTGACTTTCGTAAGGTGTACACTATGCATAGTTTAGGTTCGAAAACTTTCCGATGCACTTCGGCAAATCCTTATCGATCTACGCGAGAATTCTCCCAACGACTACGTGTCCACGCTCTAACTTAATCGCCTTAATCGATCGACCTTTCCAAGCTTGTCTCCCACGTTAAGCTATCGTCTGTTTTCATTAGAAAGTATATCGTGAACGATCACTGTATTACGACTTTTCTCTACGATTCTAGTTTCCTTAAGTTACTGTCATTACGAACATGAATGTACAGGAAAATCGTGATTCTCGTTATTACAAAACAGATAGAAAGATAATAAAATTAGAAGCGAGAGTGTAAAAATTAATATCGAGAAGAAGAATAGAAAAGATCGGTCGAAGTATAGCGTTCCCGCACTTACATAATAATATTATACGTCGAGAGGAGCTTGACTTCGTCGGTACAAACTACCTGCTAACTACTTAGGAGAGCGGCGTCTGACGAAATTCTCGACAGGCTACTTATAAACTTATTTCGTGGCACGTCCTTAAAACGATACAGGCGGGTAGCGTGGCGCGGAGAACACAGCCTATGAGAACGAAGTTATTCAAGATGGCCTTCCAGCCGTGTCAATTCTCTACTTCATTTGCCTTCCTCTTCGTCTCCATCTCCTCGAGGTAAATTAGTTTTTTATGGTCGGACGATCCACGAGAACGCGCCACTCGTTGGAATAATAACTTTCAACGGCTGTGTTTCATTCAAGTGCGGCTGTCCTGCTTCTGCTCTGCTGGAAACTTACGTTGTTTCGCAATTAGTCCGGAACGGGCGCGTTCCTATCGAAACGACCGCCGCGCTTATCTGAAGATATTCGAGCAGACCAGTCGCAACTTCGTATCTAACCGGATGGTAAATAACGTTGCGATGAAGTTTGTTAGTGAGATTCTGTTTAACACAGTTGCGAGGAAAAGAGATGCTTCCGTTGCATTCAGTGTCCGTACATTTTCTGTTATATTCGAAGAGTTGACTGGGATTTAATATTCTACGATGCTACGTCATTCGAAAATTACCTATTCGTATACTTTGTTTTTCATATATTAGATTTCTTCATTTTTATCCCGTTTATTCGTTATTGACCTATCGCGTGGTATTAACAGCAAAAGACTTACACTTAGCGATCGAAGCACTCGTACAAAAACGACGCTTGTCCATATTTCTCTTTTTCCAAGGAGAAACAGAACATTTTGACAATTTTTAATTTTTAATTTCTAAGTTCGATACGTTTCGATATTTTTTTTAGCAAGACGTTCGTCGTATCGCATAATCGCTGTTGAATTGAATCATTTCGAAACATAGAGTTCAAGCCTGGTTAATGTAACAAATACGTATTTGATAAAACGTCTCGAATTTCACTAGCGTACTGGCCACTTCATACATTCTGTTCTCGGGAAATAGTCGGGAAACAGAAACCGAAACCGCATAACCACGGCCGACACGTAGCTATCCGAGCTAGGCGGCTTTTGAATGGAAAAACTAAAAAAAGAGAAAGCTGAAGAGCACGCGTTTAATAACCATCGATGTCGAGCACGCGGCGTCGCGTCGTTATAATAGCGAAATAAATCACAGGCAGGAAATCCCTGTAGCCGCGTGAACGACGCGGCGATCGCCCCGGAAATCGATATACCCGGTGACAGTGGAGACATCGCAATGTTCAATAGCGTGGCTTGGATTCCACGCTGCTCGACATTCCGCGCATACGAGACAGTGCCACGTGTATCAGCCACCTTTCACCTATGAAGAGTTTAACGTGGTTCACGCGCCCTTCCACCACCAGCAGCCGTTGCCTGTGCCGTTGCTGTAAACCCTGTATCACCGAATGAATATGGATGAAATATGTATTACGCCGCTATTCTTCATCCAACCGGCTTAGACGACCAAAGGTTTCGCCCTTCAGCCCGCATTCTCGGTCCCTCGTATCCTGCAGCGAGGCAACAATTTCGTATTCATTGCTCGTGCCCGTCGATCGGCTCGGAAAGGATCTTCCTCGTTCGACGCTCGCCCCCAGGATGGCTCGGCTTCATCATGACCAACCGCAACCACTCGTCGCCGACTTTGATGCACCTGCGAGCCACAAAGCGTCCCGGATGTCGGTTAATTAGATTGGCCGCAATTGCTCGTGACGCTGGCGTTCTACGCGTCGATCGATCGTCGCTCGGCAAAGAAGAAATTATGGATCTGCTCGCATAAGGTTGCTAGGCAGGATTGTCTTCGCGCGGTTGTTTAGAAAATGGAACGAACGTTAAGATTATTTTTTCTCGATAAAGCAAAATCGACAAATTTAGCGTCAGTTAGGGATACGCAAGCTCACGAAGCTTATTCTGAATATACCGCGCGTTTTATACGGAATGTTTCGTACGACCTATGAAATCGTCACATTGGTAAAATTCGAGAATGAAACGATAAGAAAAAGGAAGAAAGAGAAGAGGGAAAGGAAAGAAACGAAGGAGAAAAAGGAACGAGGGGGAAACGAAAGCAAGATGATGAATAAATTAATTAAAAAAAAAAAAAAAAAAAGGTGGAAGTGTATCGATCTGTTTCTCAACTACAGATATTTTACAATTCTACCCTCGCGCTTAATTCGTCTATATGAAAACAAAGATGAACTCTGGTTTTCAGGAAACGAAACGTAAGGTAAATGGGAACGAGGCGAGAACGGAAGAACGAGAAAAGGAAATAAGGCGTCTAATAACGCGAGGTGAGAAATAAAGGGTGGCGGAAGAAAAGATTATACGACCGCAAAGATGAAGACAGGAAGAACAACGGTGCTGTTGTCAGCTGTACGTAGCACGCGTGCCGTACTGCAGCCAGCTAGAAATTTAATTCACCTCTTTGTCGTAAGGTTATTCAGAAAATATTTCATAAAATTACGGTATTCTCCTTTGTGAGTTGCGTGACTGGATTTAGCGCGGTTGCAGCGAAGAACACGGCATTAATGTAATTGCATCGGGAGAAAGGAACGGATGGTCTCAGAAAAAGTTAGAAGAAGAAGATACTTGCCTCGTTCCGTGCAACGTCGTCTTGTACGTGTCCGTGATCAGACCAGCACGATCGTCGTCTCTGCAGAATACCGAAACAGATTCTTAAGATCGACAACGTCCGGAACCGATAAATCTCATTTGAATGGAAATTCCGGACATTTTTAATATTCCAGCGACGCAAACCGTGGATTAGATATTTTCTGAGAAATTCTCACGAACCGTAAAGCGTGAAAGCGCAGAATGTCATTACGGTCTTCTCCTGTCCTTTCGAATGACACCGTTGCGATGCGGAAGCCTTGTAATTTATCTTTAAGTTTAAATAATGCAAACTTTTAATGACCTTATACCACTCTTGGCTTCGTTCTCCTCCATAATAAGTACCCGGGCTATTATTTTGCTTCGTTGCTGCGTTGACGAACATTTTTAGGTCGGAATAACGTAAAGGTTGATTATATCAAAGTGGCTGCTTCTTCCTTTAGAAATTTTAACAGCTCTGACGGTTTAATACATCACTTTTGGTCAGCCGTTTCAAAGCGGTGAATTGACGAGGCTGACACATTTATAAGTATATTTTCGACGCAACTTCGATGATTTTGTAATAGTTATGCGCATGATTTGTATAGACTCTTCATTCGGAATGATAATTTCGATCGGGAAATTAAATCAAACGATCGGTCACCTCGCTTATTCTTTTTCTACGAAATACAAATATATATCTCGAGGAAAATTTGTAGAATATCGAAGGAAACGGATCGCGCATATCTGACCGTGTTAGAACGTCGACAAAGTGCTGCGAAAAAGTTACAATTAAATCTTTCAAACTAAAACTTATATATTTCGTTGTGCCTTGCTCTAACATCTTGTAGTTACGAATTAACACGTACGAAATCATATACGTAACGATATCAATGATAGTAGAAGGCAATAAAAAGTAAACAACCGACGTCCGTTTGCCGTTAAGGCAAACCTTTGTTAACCATATCATGGCAAATTTTGCCGTCAAAGAAACGCAAACCAGCGACACGAACGGGATTGTATGGAGTGCGGAAATTATAATTCCCTTGCCTTCGTCAATATTGAATTTCTATCCACGGGTACTCTTTTCTGATTCCATTTCAAACTGCACGTTACTCTGAGAAATGGATCAAAGTCTGCAGCTTCTCCGTATATCACTTTTGGACATTATCCAGTTGACGATCTCGTTACGCCAGTCCAGTCACGTGACATCGGCGAAATTCTATTTCGCAAGTTTACACGTCCATCGAAAAAACATCGACGTTGGCCGTGGTTCCTCGCAAGACCAAGCGAGCGTCATCTTTACGACCGTACGATGCTTTTACGAGATCGCTGAACGATACGACGGTCATGTACTAGCCGAATAAAAGCCTTTAAATATTTAGCCGGGACTAGAGAAAAAATAGTCGCTTAGACGGTAAACCCGGACGAGCAACGACTAAGATCGGCGGAAAAGGGTGGCTGAAAGAAACCGTTAGGGGTCACGGATCAAGCATCCGCATGCATTATACATGTCGCTCGCTTCCCAACCTCTCTTACACGCACTACCTTTGGACAGCCTATTCTATACGACGCTATATCTCGCCGCTCGACCGATAATACCACCAATATTCGACTTTTTCGAAGACGAACGCCTCAGGCTAATGCACCGACTTTAAAGTTGCAAGGGGGAAAAAAGCAAAAAAAAAAGAAAGAAAAAGGAAAGACTCTTCTTTTTGTTGCAGAATGCATTATGTTTAGAATAGAAGTACGCAGACAAAAGGAATCGTAAGTAAATCGTTGAAAAATTTTTATTTCGTATTACGTGTATAGAATGAAATATTGCGTACATTGGCAATTGTAAATAACGTACTTATAGATAACATTTTTCTTATTGGATCAACCTCTTCATGTAGACATTTTCATTTCATTTACTAGCAACGATAACTCAATTTTGTTACGATGGAAGATAGGAAATTAACAATGAAAATGAACGTATAATATATCTATCATAATATATATAAATATTTTGGTAAAGTATTTTGATTCGTAACGATCAGCGATTAAACTGAATAGTTCGATTGAAGACAATCTATGTCGGTAGACGTCACGAGTATATGTGTTAAGTGGTTGAAACTGGTAATCGCGAATTTCTATATGGTTCTTGCTATTGTCGTTACTTTACACTTCCACGTGTATTTTATTGTAATATATATGGTAACTGATAAAAGTTCCTGATCAGTCTGTATTTTTGTTTCAGTTTAAAATTCCTTCACACGGAAACGCTTCTCACAAACTTATTGAAAATTCAAATCTATCATTTATAACACGTCTCAAACAACGCCGATCTATACGGAAGAATAACTTTTTCTTTTCACTTGCTCGCGTATTACCGTAAGAATGATTTTTTTTACCGGAAGAACCGATCGAATGCACGAAAAGTAATAAAAATTGGCTAACTCGAGTGCTCGCGATTCGTTCGTTCATAGCAAACTCTACTGTATAACGCTTGGAGAAGCGAACTGTTTTTGTTTGCCAAGTATAAACAGTCAGGTTTCGTATTTCGAATTAGCGATCAGGATTAATCGATTAACCTGGGCCGCTATCGCGCAAGTTTCCGGAACACAACTTGCAACAGCATAACGCTACGATCTTGCAAGTTTAACACGTAGCTACGTTGGATTATACCGTTCCCGTTGTTCCCGCGTTTCCTCCTTTTGCGAACTCCCGCGGCGCGAAAACTCGCATTTGGATTTGACGCTGAAGGAACATTCGAATCTGATGCTGAACTTTGAAACAGTATTGATAATTTATAATTGCATGAACTACCAGAATATATTACGATATAGCGCAACGGAGAAGCTGCAGACTTTGATCCATTTCTCAGAGTAACAAGTAACAGTTTGATATTTTAAGTTGAATTTTATAATTTATTATGTTTATTTGGTATGTTTTAAAAATATTAGCAGTTGTAATATTCGATAAAAAATTCGTATCTTCTGCGGAAGAAGAATTAATATTAAAATACGACTTCTAAAGTATGTCACTTAGTTCATTTAAAGATTGACTGATTCAGTCGGCTGTTCCATTAAAACCAACTACCAATTTCCACCGTATCTTCGAACTGCAGCCATATTGGCATCTCGTTTACCTTCGTAAAGGGATTAAGCAGAAAACAAGACGAAAATCGTGCAAAATAGTTGAGATAAAGTAACGGTCTCTCTTTATCAGCATTTTCTCCTCGTTCTCGGCCCACGCCACCTCATCGAGCAGCCCGTCACCCTTGAAGATAAGAAACGACGAGTAAACGAGTAACAAGCAGGAAACACCGACGCCGACCATTCGATGCACGCGGTGCACGAAGTAAGCAACATTTCGTTACCGCTGCAGGGAAATTCCATTAAAATTAATAATGCATAATCCGCGTGTTCCTCGTGTACCTGGAACAGATTATATCAGCGTCCGTTGTCGCGGTCGTCGCCGGCGGCCGGCAAATGAAAATCACGGCCTCGTACAAAATGTACCGATTTTCGAAAATGCACACGACTCTCTCTCTCTCTCTCTCTCTCTCTCTCGTAACATGAGCAGATTATCCGCGTGATGCAAACTCCCCCGCCAACCGAGGGAGGATCCGTTTATTGCGTGGAATATTACATGGCGTCGGCGAGGGGATTAATAATAAACGGCGACGTTGTTGCGTGTACGTGTACGACGATTATCGCGTTTTACAATGGAAATCGCTCGCCAAGTGTCCGTGTAATGGTAAACATCGGATCCGATTTAATGAAGCGCCAATGCTCGATCAAAGGATGGTTCACGTGCCGCGTTTAACCGACAACGAAATGCATTTCCTCGTTTCGTTGTAACCTTTTCCGTTCGTGGGTCGAATCAATTCTTTTTTCTCTCTTTTTTTTTTATCGCTATTTTGTTTCGTATTTAGTTGCACAGTGTTGTTATGTGTAGAGTTTCTGTCTTTCTTTTAATTGGAAATTTGTTTTTTTATTCAATGACTTTGTAATCGAGAGACGATGTAACGAGGAATTTCAAATGACTTTAGATTATGATCGAACAAATTGAGAAGAAGGACTTTTAACTCGTTTGATTCGCGAAGTTGAGATGTGCCACGCCAAGCAGTTACTCTAAATCGGATGAGTAAGTAATGGCAAATAGTTCCAAATAGTTAGAAATTTTCGTCACAAAGTGTTTGGGTAACATTACAAGTTTCGACTTGAAGATATTTTATTACATAATTATTTCCGTAAAATTATGATTATAATTTGTATTATTTATTAGAAAACACATATATAAGATAGGTATTTTTGTGACAGTTTGAGAAATTTCTGGTTTGTAACATAGGAACTTTTTACAAGATGTCTTTCAAGACGTTTTAAAGATTTCCGTAAAACGTTACTAGACGCCTTTGAGAAGTTTGTAGGATATCGCTAAGCGTTCGTAAGAAATCTCAATGCTGTCTGAAATAAATGCGAGGTATATTTCGAAATTCATTAAAAAAATTCTTACTATTTATATTCAAAGGATTTACTTACTAATCATAAATAATCCAAAGCTTCTTTCAATTAAAAATACATACACTCAAAGATATATCACAGATACGCATTATCGTTATATCGTTATATTTTACATAACTTCCTTCGAACAGATCGTATCTATCTCATTAAACAAAATAATTTAGCATGATTCCTTTTTGCAAATTATAGCCATCTCGCAAATTAACGTTTAATCGACATATTTACGCGTGAAAGTTTGAATTAAAATACCTTCCGTGTCGCTTCGTTCCCCTTATATGTAGCTGAACCAGTTTTATCCCTGAATTAAATCCGTAATTTTGTCCGTTAATGGGATTTACATTCCACGGTGGTCGCAGATTTCCGACTGTGAAATGAGACCGCAGGTACTTGATACTGATATAAATTATCCTGTAATTTTTAAAATGGCTCGTGCTGCTGCAAAAACTCTTCTGTCATATCTCCTTGACATGCACTAGGTGGAGCTATTCAACGTCACAATCGTTTATTTTTATCATAACGAGCGCTGCTTCGCAAATAATATTTTATATCGCGTGCTACTTGTACTTTTCATCTCACGAAAAATCCCTTCCTTTCTTTCCTCTCCTCGTCCTTCTCCTCAGGCGGATTTCTAATTTCCCTGCGTTCGTTTTAAAAGCACGGGAAAAGAAATTCTTTTCAAGTATTTAACGCACACGCCTTCACAATGGGCAAATACCTTATAATTTGCTTATTTTAGTAATTGATTTTTATGAATCTACAATGTCTTACATTACATCTTAGATTACAGCCAGAAAAAATATTTGTACATTTCCTTATGTACTAACGAAGGAATTCCAGGTATGTAGATAAATTTCATTTTCATAGTATCAAATTTTTATACTCACATGGAAGTAAATGGTACTAATTATATACTGTATATGAAAATTTTATGAAATATTTTATGAAAGATATGTTACCCAATTTTATTGCTCGTTATCTTTATTACATATAATTTTAATCATCCTCACTGATTAAACTGGATTTATGATAATCTTTCTTCTTGGCTTGCAGTAGACATTTAAATTTGCCACTTCATAACTGAAGGTAGTTATAGTCACTCGCCATGATCATAGGTAGCGATCTTTATTACTATCGGAGACTATAGTCGTTGGTTATCAAGTGATCTCCCTATACTACGCCTGAATTTAGCCTTCATATTTTTTTAGAATAATCCGAAGAGAGAAGTGTTAAAAGGATGAAATTAAGTCGTAATCATATTTGTAACGTTGGCTCTTTATTATACGTACGTTTTATTGGTTAAATTATATCATGCATAATGTTATTATTAAACGAAATTTCTTGTCAACATATTATTATTAATGTTATTTCACTGACGAATGATACAGTATTAAAAGTACTTTCATCGTAAATAAAATTTTGCAAGTGAATTTACTTTATGCATGCTTGTATATTCAATTACACATATAATTTGATATATAAACGAATAAAAGTTAAACGTAGCTTTTAACGTTGCTTGCATGATATCGTGCCATTGGTTTTAAAAAGCGCAAGCTGCAACAAACGAATAAAAGAATTGATTTTGTGAATAACACGTTGAGAAATAAATATGTTGGTTAAAATGATAGATCTCCGGTATACATACAAATCGCCAAATCAAGTTTGTCTTTACGAATAGTATGAAAGAAACAAACCACCACAAACCACAAAATATACACGAGCTTCAGAAAGTATTTGAACACTAATCATAGACAAATTTTCATAAATGTATTACATGCAAAATAGAAAATATTCTGTTTAATCAACATCGTAACGAGACACGAATACTATAGTAAAGTTTGAAACGCAATTGAAAACGTGTACAAGATATTTATTGCAAACATATGTACATCTGAAACAAGTTACAAAAGTATTCAAGGGATTAATTATCTTCTACGTTAATAAACCTCGATATGTACTGAAATATGAAATAACCACAGTATTAGTACGTATAACGTATAATAATATTTTTACGTAGCGTATGTATTGATTTCAAATTTTACCATCGCGACAGTGACACAGACATGTTTCATTATGGTGTTAATGAAATTTCAAAAGGTTTCGTGTAGCATACATGATATATTAAAATTTTCCATACTAAGTATTCAAATACTTTCATTAATCGCTATGCCTATATAAAACGTAAGAATATATTACTATTCGCTGTGCAGAAATTGTTGTTTTACTCGATCTGACCTTAAGCACTTAAGACGTAAGAAACGCTTGCCTCCGAATAATTAATTTGCTCCGTTGACTCGACAAACTGCCAAGAAGAACGCCAAACTGAACCATACTACCATAAAACCAGGTCATCAAAGATCATCAAATTCGTAAGAACCCCAAAACCCTGCTCCATATGTTTCTCGATACGGGAAACACGATCATAGAGAATTGAAATCGAATGGCAGCTCTGAATAAAGCTAAAGAAGCGAGAGTAGAAGGCTGAGGTAGAGACCGACCGGTCAACCGTAATATTCCTTTTATTTTCTTTTCATTTTGTCGTGCCGTCTCCGTAGCGGCAGCTACGGTCGCCGATGTTCGCCGAGGAAAAAGTAATATCGTTCTAAAGAAAGCTTGCCTGGAAGCCATACGGTGTACAGACTCAGTGAAAATTCGATAAAACAAACTCGCTGTACAACTGGTTCGGCTTCCGGTACGCTTGCAGGATAGATCTTGGACAAGTTATCGTTCGACGTAGCGGCTAGGCGTGGCAGCCATCAAAGTTTCGCGACGTGAAATCACCGTGGGAACATCGAGCCGATCGAATCGGCAACCGTGAAATTCGCACGACAGATTTTCTCGTGAGACTCGGCTGGAAAATGTTCCATAGATCGGGTGTCGGCTTTCGTGATCGATAAAAACCCTGACCCGATGCGCGCCAGGATGCGAGAGCAATGTAATATTGACTGAAGCGACGCGGGACGTTCGAGATGCGACCTATCGTCCTATCCGGTTTCGCGGGAACTCCGTAAGCCTGTAAAATACCGCTGTAAAGCTCGCCGAGACCTTCTTCTTTCGCGTTACCGAGAAAGAAGAGTCCGTAAAACAGAGGACACCGAAGCAACTTCGATGAAAGGTGGTGAAGGTTTTTCGTAAAATCGATGCTTTTGTTTATAGAATATGTGAGGATCGTGTGTATGAAAAGAGTAGGTCGGACGATGTAGGGTATTTTAATAATAGAATTACCCAATTCGTTAAAACGCCAGGTTCCCATTTGCTTTTCTCTTTAATTATTTAAAGTATGTGGAAGCTTCTGGGAAAATTGGTGGACTTACTGATACGGCAACGCGATTGTTTTCCTCGTATCATTTTAATTACGATCACGAACTCCTAATTCTATCGTTTTCACTTATTCGTAGACTTTGTTGGTCCGTTCACTATTTGCGGTTTCGTAGGATATTGTACACGTCGAAGCAAGATTCTCCATGCAAATCAAGTTATTCGGAAACTGAAAATATATTCGGCACGAAAGAGTCTTTAATAAGTAAATACATATTCATGTCTTGATGGTCGTTGAAGTGGATCGGCGAACTAATTACAAGTTGATAGAGGAACCGGCGCGATAAGGCACTAGAGAAACTAGATGAAACTTTTGACGAATCCTATATTCATAGCATAAATAATTTATGGCTATTCTAAACCCATCGTACACTCACGTACAAACATATTCAAATTATAATAAATTTTGGATGAAACTTTGATATCATCAAGGATTAATTATTGTTTTTTTATTTATGTAACAATTCCGTTCTTACTCTTCCTTCTAGAATTTCTTAGATAAGTTTCTTCGAAAGCGTAAGATTTTCCATTAATACTAACGAGTATGTTGGAATTTAATTTCGTTTATTATCTGTAAAATTCATTTGCATTACGTTAAGAATGAAAGAAGAAAATATCTTTTGTGTCTCCATTTCCTCTATACGCAATTCGTAAACATCGAATTAGAACCATTAAAAACTAACTAATTCTTATTATGTCGTCTACATATTTCATAATAATTTGGACAACTAAGATAACTCGTTATTTATCTCACATAACAAGAGTGTATACAATATATTGCATACTGATATAACGTTGGTATTCGCGAATCGTTCTATCGTGTTGCCACTTGTTTCAGCTCGTTCAATTTTTCATTATCGAGATCCTTTCTTTTTTTTTTTTAATTAAATTAAATTAACGAAATACAATAAAAATGCTGTAGTTTGCAGAAAAGGAAATGTTTCCTAATCCAATAACCAAAGATCGTAGTCTTATTCATTAATATCGTATTCGTCTCGAACTGGAGTCATACATACTTGATTGCGAAAGCTTTATCAGCATTATATCACTTTCACGAGAATTCAAAACCATGACAAATACACTATATCTGTGGATGATGAGGAGAAAGAGTAGGTTCTATTTACCGAGATAAAAATGAAAAAACGGTGTATTAAGAAGAGAGCTTGTGGAACAAATGACAGAGCTTTCAAGCTTTCTGTATAAGAATCGACAAGAAACGTGTGCCGCTTACTCGCGGTCTGATTTATGCCTGATCGTAAGAATTCCGACGCGCTGAATGTATCCCCGTCATATCGATTCCCTGTCGTACTTATCTCCTCTGTATGGAGTTACTTAACCAGAGGGATCTCGAAATATGCGGTAAAATAACGTCCGTGGCTACATTTATGGAATGGAGTTAATTTCTAAATTAACACAACGCGTTACCTTCGAAACGCGTTTGCCGTAATTTGTTCTTGTTTATCATGCGTTTCACGCGGTTTATATCGGATCATAAAATCACTCGAAATTCGCTTAGAATCTCCATCACGCGAAAGAAAGATTGTTTCTTTATCGATCGTTAATCAACATGTATTTTTATAAAAACAAAAAAAGATAAACATGATGCGCTATGATTTAAAATCAATTTTTTCGAAAATAAATATAGAATAAAAATAAATAAACAATAAAGCGTAGCGTTTAATAAATTAATAACTTATTACACTTCAATGGTATATAGATGTAACAGTGAGTGTAGAAGAATTAAGCAGAATTATTTAGATTCGTTGAACGACCGTGCTTAATTTCATTGCTTGTAACCTAACCCAAACTGACGAAAGTAAATTAATTGGAACCGACCCTATAACGGTGGATTTGCACCGAAGTAGAACATCGATTTGCCATCTCGTCCGGTACACCGGACACTGGATGCAGACTTCCTCCTGCGTCACATCCGGTCGTCTTTTCCTTTCTTATCGCGATCAACGCAACACGCGCCAGTTCCAAGAAACTCATTTTTCTCGATCTAGCCACGAGCTCGTACGGAAGTCCGCAATCAATACACCGTTGCATGCTGTTTTTTTTTCCCGGTCTAACCAAGCTTTTTTGCCTACAACTTGGTTGACCTCTCGGAAGCTAGGTTCTTGGAAAATGTCGTCGTACCAACAGAAACTTTTGGAAGAATCTCAAAGTCACTCGATAAATTTGCAACGATCCCGGTCGATTCCTTTGTTGCCGCCGCGTTCTCAGAACTTTCGTTTTATTTATCGTCTGTCATGCTATGCAGAGAGTTTCTTAAGAATGGACTAAACTTTTTCAAAGAAAACTTTTCTACCTCGTTTGTTGTGTAATTTTTTGAGTTCATCGTCGGTGCATTTTATAATCCAAATCTGTATCATTCGCTACGTTGCTATCGTGTGAATTTTAAAGGAAGAAGTTCGATTTGTATAACGATAAGTTCATTGTTACGATAAAAAGCATAACGATCGTTGTTCGAATATAATTTTTAAAACAGGACTTCAAACGCTATGTAACAATTGTGGGAAAGATTCCAGCATCTAAGACAATCTTTTCAACGCGTCAATTCTAACAAAACTTAAAACGAAGTTGAATGAAAGAAGATATCAATTGTAACATTAGTTGTAACAAATATATATTATTTATAGAGCTTGATCATAATATATTTCACTTACCGATAATGTTTCAAAATGAGAAATCAATTAAATAAAACATCAATTGATCTCGCTTCGTTCTTCCATAACGAAGACCTAAAGATGAAAGTATCTTTGAATAAAATATCAGAACCCAGTCATCGAGCGATCAGCTGCTGTTTCAAGTTTCATATTTTCAAAGTGTTACGTTTTGCAAACAACGTTAAAAAGTAACAGTGTATGAAACACCATTTCAACACACCACTTTAATACTGCCTTACCATATTCATGATCATCTAACTTCAACGAAATTTGATCAGAATCTTCGTGCACAATAATTTGCCAATTAATATAATGCCACTTAATTTACACAAGTTACACCTCGTAGATTACAAGATTCTTTTCTGTCTTTGTTGACGTAACGCAAGAAAATTTATTAGTATCTGTAGTTTGCGACTTACGATTTATAAAGTACTTGTAAGATACTAATACCTAATATTGGTTCAATTTGTACAAGTTGAGCCAGGTTAAACGCACGGTTTCCATTTTCTCTTTATCCAACGCTTCACCTTCTTTCGAAGTTTATCAAGCTGACTGTGAAACTGGCAAGTTTCTCGAAGTGACGCATCGCTTCCGGTATCCTCGTGCCCGAGGGTGACCGTGTCAAAGTCACGACAACGTTCACCAAACGGACGGAGAATCGAAGATTCAGGGTGACACGAAACTGGTGAAACTGGAAGCTGAATTGTATGTAATTGACCCGGCAGGAACAAAGCTCGCTCGTTAATCAATGGTGACGTAGGGCTGACGTCACGTCCCACGGGTTGGCGCAATGCAGGCACGCTTACTGGTCCATTTATTTACCATTAACGGCTCATTAGTGTGCCAGCATTCATCTGTCTGGCCTGCATGCAACTGGCCTCGCTCTTTTCACGCGGCAGAGAAACGGGCCTATTTCTGCTCGAATTGCTCGGATCGCTTTCACTCATGTCGATTCTAGCTCGTTCCATTTGGTACCTTTTATCGAGTGGTTCAGTGATTTAGAGAAATTTGAAGGATGTTATATGTGAAAACTACAGGGGCAGAGCATTGCAGGAGTATAATTTTTCTTCAGTTTTCTCGATTATTACGACACAGTCCGAATAAACTGTCGCAAATCATTTAAAAATAGGTAATGGATTCGCAAAGTTTGGTAAAAAGTATATGATGGAATAAATGATATTATGACTAGACTGTGAATATTTATGCAGATTTATATTTCTATGAATATGATTAAAAGGATAGGATGCAGATAGAAAATTGTTTTACCGTAAGAATTATAATGCACTTTGAAAACTGCGAGAGTCTTGAAATAGGAACGCGAATATCTTGCTATATTGATACTTGCAAAAATGAAATGAACTATTGAGTCATTGGTGAAATTAGTCCAAGATGGTAAATTATGTCTGGTATCACTTAACAATCGTTAAGTGAAATAACAATCCCATTATCGATATTTTTTGTTCAACTGATTAAAAGAACGAACAGTTTAATTATAAATGTACAGGTATATAAATGCGCGGACATATAAATTAGTATTAATAAAGTTTAAAGCTCTGGCCAGTAATTTCACGAATCGAGGTTTAAATTAAAACTTGATTTTATTTTCGCGACATTTTTCAGAAATTCTAGCGAATCCAATAATTCGCAAAGAGAATATGCAAAAAGCATTAAACTGTTACAGGGCAGCCAGCATTTTCGTTAAGTTCAATCTTTTCTTTTATTTTACAGAAGCTAACCTCGCGCTAAAGATATCGTTGGAGCTTATTAAAAA
Organism: Bombus haemorrhoidalis; assembly: GCA_014825975.1. Classification (NCBI taxonomy): domain Eukaryota; kingdom Metazoa; phylum Arthropoda; class Insecta; order Hymenoptera; family Apidae; genus Bombus; species Bombus haemorrhoidalis. The sequence goes on along the minus strand of CM026166.1, from coordinate 469,374 downwards.
TAGATAGTATCGTTTGACTTTCCACCGGCGTATTTCACAAAAGGTAGCTTTCTCCCTATAAAATACGATGAACCGAACGCAACGCAGTTTGCGTTCCTGCGATAAGCGAGAATAAAATTATACGCAGCGGCCGTAAGCCCCGCAACGTTAATCCTGTCACGGTGGAGCGTCGTAAAAGATTACGACTACGTGCTGAGAAACGGTCACTTCTTTCTCGGCTGCGGCAACGTATGCAAACAACGCTCGACCGACTATTCTCTTTTTGTCGACGACCAACGGCGAAAACAAATTTCACCCTCTCACCCTTCGCCTGGAGAATCACGGCTCGAATGAAAATTTCAACGGTGAGAAAATCGAGTTTCTCAGATCGAATATAAAAAGAGCAGGGAAAGGGGCAAAGGACGGGAGAAAAAAAGAGACGAGTCACGTTACTATAAAATCGTGACACGCTAGCCTGCCGATTTTTATCTCGATCGTAAAGGGTACGTACCGTGCTTCTGCGGAGATGTATAGAAGTATGTATAGAAGAAACATGATATGTATAACATAGAGGACGAACGAGTGCTAGAGAAATCGGAGGAAAAGGAAAGGTTAATAGATAGCGAGACTGTTCTAAGGTATTTCACAGTACGTTCAAAGGGTGGAAAGCGAGTTATTACCTTCCCGTATTACTGTTACGTTCGTACGTGTATCGACTACGCATTTTATTCGACGGTCGGAACGCTTCTTTGGATTTTATTTGCCCGCTTGCTGCTCCGTGAATCTCGAGGATGGGGTAGATTCACGGTTCTTATAACTCAAATTACGATGCAACGAAGAAATTTTCTTTTCTTTAAATTACAATGTTTTTTTTTTTTTTTTTAATTACATTTCGTTATTTTCAAGAAGTTTCATTCGACCGTGAAAAATTGAACGATGTAAAAAGAATTGCAACGCGATAGGATCACAAGTATCAGCAATGTATCAATACCGCGTTCATTTGGATAATGGACCTATGAGAACTTGCAATTAGCATAAAACGGTTGGACGAATTAAAAAGGAAGCAATATTCGAACGTTATCCGAATAACTAAGCTAGGAACGATTAAAGCACGTGCGTATTTCGACGTTCGTGAGGAGCGAGGAGAACTCAAAGACATCTAAGTTAAAACGGTCAGTTACGATAGGTAACGTTCAGAAGCAATGGCGCGTCCAAGTTTCCAGAGGGACTGTCTCGCCTCCGTGTAATTAAACTTCCCAGCTCTTAGGAACTGGCGTGGATCCGAGCAAACAGCATCTAGCAGCATCTGACTAACTCCTTCCCGGCAGTGAAGTCGAAGCTGCTCGTTACGACTCGAAAGCGATAAATGTGTTTCCTTGTTGTCGGTCGCCGTCACTGCGCGAGTTTTCGATCAGCAACGGAGAGAAACAGTCGGGGAGAATATGTAGCGCCGCGTAATTCGCGACATGAATTTTTAAATACGAATGAAACATTTATGAACGATTCGTTTGCCCGTAGTCGCTCGCAAACGAGACGAATTTTTTCGCGGGACGTTTCGTTAATTTTTAACCATTTGCCGTCGAACGTAATGTACGAATAAACGAAAAAAGCGAACGAATAAATATTCTCGCAGGGTCATTACGCGAAGTTTCTATGCCGCTTTTATTTTTTCGTGGAAAGTGATTGGCTCTTATTCCAACGCGCGAACAACGCGATGATCCGAATCGACGATTCGTCAAAAATTTATGCTTAATTAATTAATACGTTTTAAAAATACATGATTTCTCGAAAATATTTTCTCTCGTGTCAATTCAGGACGAACTGTTAGGAGCGTAGAAAAATAAGTTCGTGGAGTGAGGTTGAAAAGCCGAAATGGATCTGCTATACGATACTGTAACGGTTATTGTTAATTGAAATGCAATTTGTAGTGTATTTCTAGTTAACTGTATTGTTGTGCGTTACTACGATGTAGGTTCCGATGTAGATTCATTTGTAACAGCAATTAATTAGAATAGTAGAATTTCTGAAACGCTCAGCTGTAATTTCAGTGCAATTTGGACGTTCATTGTCAATACGTTAACTACATTCCATATCGAATTCGTATATTAAATTCTATAGGTATATATATATATATATATATACGTATATATATTTCATACCGAATTTTGGTTTTAAATAGGAAAATGGTCGGAGAAATAAATATTTAACATGATATAATTCATTTACTGAACTCGCGTCGTTCGGTACACAAATTTTCAACGATTTCCAATCCCTACAGTATCAAAAAACAAGATAACTTCAACGACGTAGCAAAAATCTCGTCAGATCCGCGAATAAGCCGACGAGTTAGACGCGATAATAAATCGTCAACTGAATAAATACAATTTTAATGATTAAGCATTTCAGATTCGTTCTGAAATTGAATACTTTCGACAAATCCTATTTTTTGTTCTCGTAAAAAGATATTTCCGTCTTAAAACGAACCTTCTAAACATTTTACCCGTACGAAATACAGATCATCGCAGGAAATATAGGTAATTTAAGCTGATTTCAATGGGTGGGTGTCATTAAACAGAAGAAGGAGATGGGCACCATGGGCCTGGGTGATTCGATAAATACCGATCACGTAGGCGCGACCCGTGCAACGAAACGCACATCTATTCCCGGTTACCGAGGAGCAACGGCCCACCACGATAATGTCCGGATTCGTATTCCCACGTGGTGCTAGGATCATGTAGATCCGCCTGCCATTATCGGGAAATCCGCCTATCGAAAACGTGATACCCGTCTTTTGCGGCGCGTAAATCAAACCGCATACTGCTGCTGTAGGTATATTCCAGGACGCTTTTACACGTGGCCTGATCCCGTCCGCCGGAGGGATTTAGCGATTCCACCTTGACCAATTACCGTCGATACGGATCTGAGAATTTTCTCGGACCGTTTGACCCGACGAACAGCTAAAAGATCGATCTTGGTTAAAATAGCCGATACGTTTCTAATGGGAGAAAAATTCGAGGAAAAGATCGACAGAGGAAATTGGAAAAAGAGGAATAATAGAAGGATCGTGGTCAGTCTAGGTTTTGTAGGATCGATGATGAAGCTATGTACGGATCGGTACGTAACTATGTATCGGATCAGTGCGTTTGCGATCCAAATGGTCGAAATTTCACTTTACTGTTTTCACGATGGTAATGGTGATTTCGATCGGTGTCTTTATATGGATTGCCAGCCAGTCCATCTGCACCGTTGCTGAAATATTTTCTGTAGCGCGGTGCAATAATTTTAGGCTGTATCGCGTGGTAGAAACGTTAGATGATACGTTATTCTTTTATGCGATCGAAAGTTAATATCGATTTGCTTTACGTTCCTCTAACTTTTTTACAGTGTTGCATATTTATATCGGAGCGTTTAATCGTTATTTATTAATTTCTGATCTCCTATTTGAAACAAGTTTCTGATTCAGATATAACCCGATTAACACATTCACACCTGCCAATACGAAATTACGTCGTTTCCCGCGTATAGTTTTATTGCATTATCGAAACGTTAATACGATAGTGTAGAGAAAAATCCAATAACGGAATTCAATAATGAAAGGAATATCGAGAATCAAGGTGTATTATACAAAAGGAAGAAAAGAATTTTAATAAATAGATCATTCGAACTAAAGATAATCTTTAAAGAGATATTTTAATCTTTTCGCGGTTGATCTCATACATATACGTAATATCGTACTTATTTCAACGAGTTATTACCAAACTAAACGATACATGTATGCATTTTTGACAAGATCTATCTTCATTTTTAATTTTATTCTATCTTATTTATGGAAGTGTCAAAAACGAATTGTTCCTACTATATTATTAGTAATTGATAGAAAACAAATTTCTTCCATATTCTACGAGAGATTCAATCTTCGAATGGTCAAAGCTGACTACAAACGCTTCATCGATATTTTACGCTGTAGATGACAGTTGCGTTCACAGTGGCGATCAGAATAAACTATACACTGTCTAAAATCGTTTCGGATCTACAAAATTCGACGTTCAAAAAGCTAATCGTCAGTCAGTCGACGACGATACGACAGTGTCGAGTATTCGGTTTAATCAGTGCGAATAATTTGCCGAAACTTCTCTCTCGATTCTTATCGGAATCAGGCAGTCTGTGACCTAGATCGAACATAATCGAGGTGTTACGCGAGATCGTAAAGCTGAGCGGCGCGTGGGGTCGATGCGAAGGCATCCTTTTGCGCGAGTGAACGTGATAGTTGCCAAATCCAATCAAGCCGATAATTGACGCGGCGTCCGGCGACGGTGTAGGTCAGTCCAATGTTTTCCGTTTAAATAAATCAAAAGGCCGATCGAACGAATTTAAAACGCACGAACAAAACAAAAAAGGAAGAAAAACGGGGACAGAGAGGGTGGGAAAGGGAAGGGAGGGCGGATGTTCGACGGTTCGATTGATTTAACCGTAACTTCGGTTGCGTCTGGCTGGATTATCAAGAATTTAACGAACCATTGAAAAAGTTCACCGGCTGCCTCCTGCCCGCGTTATTTAATTATTCCTTCGTGTTCGATGAATTCCGACCGAATCGAATCGAAGGCGTGAGCGATACAGATGCAGGCAAACCGGGCACGCGCGATTAACGCGTTCCACCGTTCCTTTGTGCGAGTTATTCGTACTGTGAACTAGGTTTCAGATTTGGGAAAGAAAATATGGAACGTACAAATTGTTGGTCGAATTGTATTATTTTGTTTATTCCTATGTTTTTACCGCTGGCGTTTATTTCGAGTTATAACTTAAAGCAACAAGAATGTAAAGAACGTTGTATAAAAACGGTTCACAATTTAGATACAGCCGAATTCACGATGTTTTTCGAAATAGCGTTATATATTCTTTTATTGAGAATCTAAATCGCGTGTATTAATTAATTATATAATTTCTTTCTGCTGTTCGTCTCTTAGTTTGAAGAGAAGAATATTAAGCCCAAACGAAAAATTAGAATAAACGTGGTACGTAGATAAAGATAACGTGAAATATATCGCTGGAAGTCACGAAATAAAATTATCGTGAAATCGTGGTTCCGCGGGGAAGATGGACACATCTGGATTAAGCTTCATTTGCCTCGTTCCAATTTAACAGGTTACGATGAAATCTATGTATTACGGTAAGAATAAAGTTAATTTATCAAGCCTATAGGATCCCTTTCCTTCTTCGATCCGATAGAATCGTTCATAGTAACACGATCTTCTATAATAATTATTTTATTCGAATTAAAAGCGCTTGTAATTACAAAAATATAGAAATTTGACATTGGACGTTACAGACTTTTATACTTAAAGCTGTAAGCACAATGCAAACACTTTCCGAACCATGATCGACCATTTGCTAAATATTGGTAAATGGCAATCAACGCCTGAAAGGGTGTTCTACGTGTCAAGATGGCGAAGCTCCTTCATCGGAATTTCTTACTCGTTCGACTTGATTCACAGAAACACACCGTCTTATTTCGATGCCTTTCCAAGACCTTTCATCGAAGGTTTATAAATATTAATGACCGTGAAAATTGTATATACACCGACGGAAGATCTCCATGAAAACGCTGGCTGGCGAGAGATTTATGCGACGACAGATTTGTATTCGAAATTCACGAATACTCCGTGAGTCCCCCCTCCCCTCTTTTCCCAGTTTTCATTGATATTTGCTGTGATATTCCATGGCTGTTATTCGATTTTCCGAGCTTACTCGTAGCCTCCTGATCGTTTGTAAATATCTGTCTCGATCGGTAAATGGACTTAACAGGTGACGGGAAGCAAAGAAAATGCTAATTCTTTGCCGTTTATAGGGAAGAAAGCTCTCCGGGATTTTACAAATAGAATTCCATTTACACCGCCGTCGCATCTGTGTCGTTAACTTCCTGATCTCTTCGCGATATAGCGCAACTACTAAGAGACTTGCGCAAACTCTCAGATATATTGTTACAAGTTGTACATCCTAAATGAAATTATGTGTAACGCATTTATCGATATATGTCGTCTATGAAAGGTTGAACGCGAAATAACGAAACGAATTGAAACTCCGAAACTCTCCACTTCGTATCGAACCTCGACAGTTCGAGGTCTGAAGAGTGTATTGTTTCTCTGGAAGGGAAGCAGATTGTTAGCTCGAAGAGATACGAGGCTCGATTGTGCATATTGCATTAATCGGCATATTAGATTCGCTCTTAGTTTCGCAGTTGTATAGGGAGAAAAGGAGGGAGAAGGGAGTGGCGGATGATTGGGAAACGTTGAAGAGGCAAAGCAAGGGGGTGCACCCTGGCGTAATCGCGCGGTATTCTGTCTCTGGCCTTCTCACCGGTCGTCTCCGTTCTATGCCGACGAGGGTTCCGCACAAGAGGCGAAATAAGAGCCATTTCAATTGTGGCGAGTTAAACCGCCAGCAATTACCGTTAAAATTACACGATACTTACCGGGCCACCGAAATTCTGCATTGCGGCAGCCTCTATTATTTCGCAGCCGGGTCGTCTCGGCTACGTAGCTACGCGTTCCATTGTGAACCGAACATGACGCTGACCGACTCTTCGCGACCACCTGCGCAAGCCTTCTCTTTAGCTGTACACAGGTGCACGCCAATTGGACACGCCGTTGGATTTATCCGTAGCAATGCTCGTTGTCGTGGATGCGCTTCTCCGCTCCATCTGCTCTACCGACAAACTTCTGAGGAGAGGAGGCGAGGATGAACAAATTTTTATCCATATATTTTATAAAAAATTATTCGGATTTACAGAATATCCACTGTTGTTGATTTATGGAATTTTTATGAAAAACTAGTCGTTGCGACTACTTTGATAATAATAACTTTTTTGTATATTTTATGACGAATCAATCAAATTGCACCATCCAAACATGCATCGTCGTTAATCTATTCGATTGCTGTGAAAAGCTACAATAACAATAATAATAGCTCTAGTAATAAGAAGCGTGGGTAAAGCATAATGAAGAAAAGGAGAAAATTTTCTTTACAAAGAAGAGAAATCATTTTCTTTTTCGAGGGAAATTGTCGAATTTGTTTGAATTAATCTGTCCATATTTACTAATAATAAGTTTTAATATAGCTTATCGATGTTTTTTTTTTTTTTACTACCAATAGTGCACAATTTTCCGATTATTACTCTGTTTCATTTACTTTCTTCGTTTGTCGGTTTCTCCCATTCTCTCTTTCTGTCGTCTTTTTATTTTTGTATTTTCCATTCCAACAAATGATATTACATTTCCAATTGATCATCGTTATCATATTTCTACATCCATCTACGTTTGTTCACACGCATGCACGCATACTTTATGAAATATTGTTACAGAATTCGTGATCAATATATTGACAATAATTTAATAGCGCTATGGGGTTTAATTTTGTAAAATGTAAATCAGAGTATCGGTGGTAGATGATTCTTTGCTACCGTGCATTTCAATGCTATCAATATCATTGACAGAAATTTTACTAAGGTGTAAAACATAAATTAACGGCATAGTTAATGTATTTCTGATATTCTGCGTGAACAAATACGCTTAATGTAGTCGATATTCTATATTACAGAATTAATGGACCACGCTGAAAATTCGGCCATGAATTATGATAATTAATAAAGGAGTATTTACGCAAGAATTCGGATCATTGAATTTACCTTCCTATAAAGCGGAAATATGGTCAGTGAATAATAATTAGTTACGTCGTTACACAAGATACGATTTAGTGAAACAAATGGCAAATCTAAATCGTAGATTCAATTTGCAAGCAACAATGAAAATGTTGATTTGATTAAATTCCTTGTAATCTAATGATTCAATATTATTCGACAGTAGTAAGATAAAATTGAAATTTCAATGTATAATTTCATTTCGTTGTTATACGTATTGTTGAGGTTATTAGATGTATGTGAATACAAAGAAACGAAGTGAAGAAAGTGGCTAAGGTAGAAAATATATTTTAAATCCTGAAGTGTAAATACAAGTCGCGATACGATTGAGCTGGTCCAGATCCGCACGCCAGCAGTGTTACCCTATGACTGACTGAAAAGTCTGAAGCCACTTTGTCTATATATATGCTTGACAAAACTAAAAGACCAGATGTAGAGTTTTCTTAGAAACGGTGACCACTTCGACACGTATAAATCTTTTATTCGCTAAATCAATTTTTGGAACTTCGACCTTTTGCTTAAGCATCGAAAAGTTACGAAATTCCAGAATCTCCAAGAGCTTTATTTGTTTATAAATCATTTTACGGTATATTTATCTTATCGTAATTTTATCAGAGGAGATCCAGCACATAGAATAAGATAATTAATTACTTACCTGATATATTAGAATTTTAGTAGACTATTAAATAACAGCTATAACAAGTTATACATATTAAAACTAATTAAACGTGATTAAAGTGAAATATGGGATTGTTAAAATGTTTCGTAATAACCCCAATTTTTAATAAGACACTTATCATTCCATTTGACATAAAAATAAAGATAAAAATATATAAACTATGTAAAATGTATAAAACGTTGCTGTGATAAGCAACCGTGATAAACGAGACACAGTAGCAGTCTGATTACATTATTGAAGAGATTTCAGAAGGTATCTGTTCTCCTCGGGTCAGTTTAATGATATTGATCTTAGCTCGTAGATGATTGCCACGTCCGAAGAATTCTCCCTGCTGACTTTTCACAGTTTCGGTATGTCAGCTGGCTCCTGATGAAGCAAACTGTGCAATGTTTGCGAAACCTCGACGACGGGAATCCTTAGGAGCCCAGAAACTATCCAACGAATCCAAGACCAATACAACATATTCTTTGCAGTAGTCAGTTACTATTCTTGACCCGAACAAAAAAGAGCGGAAGAAGAGTTAAAACGAACCAGTGAACGGTGTAGTCTCTTCTGTGTTTCGAAGAAACCAAGAATCAACATCAACTTGTATCTATATTGCGTTGTGACGATACTTAAGAAAAATTTTCTTCTGGTTTCCCATTCCTCGGTAAAATTCTAACCACGTGAAAAAGAACCATAATAATCGTACGTTATTATGTGTCATTCACATATGGTAGATACATTCAACAAAGGAAACAATGCAATGCCAAGTTCCGAGCCTCAGACGCATCTTATATCTATCGCTCTTCTAAAATATATAGTTTGAAGATATACTTCTTATATTTCTTATTTCGTGTGCTCTGATTACGAATGAAATCAAGTTGGAATTTACAACATTCTATAAGAATAGAAAAGACGCGAAAAACGTACGAGTGACAATCTTTCTTTAATTCCTACGTAAAGTTGCTTTTATTGCGAATAGAATATACCACGCTACCAGATAAATGGCATTTCATTCCTAATCATTGACACACAGATACCTCTGCATTTTTCTCAAAACGATAATAACTGAATATAATGAAGTTCAATAAAAAAAAAGTATATTAATTTAAAAATAAAAGTAATAAAGGAATAATAAAGCGAAACAAATTACGATGTACCGTTCTGTCGCAGAATCTGTTGGGCAGACTCAACGATTTGCGTAATCCTCGAACGTTGCGCGTCGAAATATCGTTGGTTGGTGCCGACGAAAGCGATCCACAAATTCGTCCCGTCCCGATCGTCGAAACCACAATTTTAACCGAACGGTCGTAATTAAACGGACTAAAACTGGATAATTGATGAGGCACGCGTAGGAGGGGAGTATTGGCAATATTGGTAACGGTCGGATATCCGAACATAAATCGAACGAATACTCATACATGTATATAAACATACACTTTATTATGATAATTTATAATTGCATTCGTATTCACAATGAATATGCGCAATAACGTATTGTAATTAGATGTATAAACTGGTCTATGGAGTAATAACCTAGACTAATCAAGTTTTGCGGCTAATTATATACGGCCCACGTACAGACTCAATTACACGTCGATCTCTCGTAACACGTCTGTTTCGATTTCGAATTGATTTTTATCGAATTTTGATCGAGAAAGGATCCATTTGACACCGGAGCAACCAATGTGTATTTTAATGCGATGCCTTGTTTATACCATTCTCGACGCGTTTTTCTAACATTGAAAAATATCTCAACTTTGAACAAGATATGAAAAAATTCTTATCGATATTCTTAAAGGTATACGTGATATCGTTTTACGATAAACTTGCTCTTAAAACGTATCAAATACTTTTCGTTTACGAAAATGGAATTGCTATCCATCATTTTGACCAGTTTGGTAATTCTAGAATAAAAGGATATCGTTAAATTGCTGATCGATTCGAACCATTATTATGAATCTATCGTTATATTTTAGATTTTCGTCGCTAATGATCCAGAAGTCAACGCGACGTTAAATGTTTATTTAGAAAAACGAGGGAAAGGAAGAAGAAGGAAAGAATCCTTACTTTTTTTTTTTTTTTATTAAGGTTCTTTAAACACTGTAAAGATCATGAAACGTCAGATCGACGCGGAATTTTATCCCGTTCGTCTACATTATAGACACCCAACGACGATCGACTCTCGTGGAACAATCGACCCTGCCAATCAGAAATTTCGCCGGGAAATGAAAATGCGAAAGTAACGCGACAGGTAGTTTTCTGCGAATCGTTTCGAACTCTGTATTCCCCGAAAATTGGTAGGAACTGAACTTGGTTTGGCGATTCAACACGAACCTCGAAATGTATCGTTGGATTTGTTCGGTTTCGCGTGTGTGTATGTCAGGAGCGTTGAGCCGTTTCACGCATTTCTGTTTTACCATTTACCTGCTTTCTTTCTTCCTTTTTTCTTTTTTCTTTTTTTTTTTTTTTACATAGGTAGCTTCTTTGTGACACATTGTTTTCCATGAAATAAGTTCGTTTAAGCTCATTTTTATCCATAGGCTTCAGTTCTGTGTACAAACAGAATACAATAAATATATCGGGAATAAAAATTGTAAAAATTCGCGTTCTCGTACGATACTCGATCCGTAAGATTGAAAAACGATGCCGTAGGTTGTTTTCTCTTTTTATTCGTGTTGTACTGTACACAATAAGCGATGAACAACTCTCGTCTGTTCGCCTTATTCGCTGAGCAATTATTGTAACAATTTCGGTACCGTTCTGGTAGGAAAGCATAGCTATATAAATACTTCTCCGTTATCTATTCGTTACGATAATAAAATAACGTTTACATCGTCGTCTCAAGGAATTAACTGGGTCCTTAAATTACATCGATTCCATTACAACACCGTTTTCAAATGAAAAGTATCGTCGTACCAGTTTTTCCGAACACTCAGTCGCTCTGGTTCATATGTACGCGTATTTTTAAACGCTAATCTCGATTTTAAAGAATCAAGCAAACAATATTCGCACGAATTTCGTCGCGTGTGCACGAAGTGTTGCGTGTTTCGATCGATGAAAGAAATATTTAAATATCGAGGATATAAAATATAAAATATTTCTAAATAAATACAACCTTATCCCTACAAATTCTTCATGTCTGATCAAATCTTTATTTTGATCGAACACTAACTCAAACGTGATTTTCTAAAAAATATATCGTTCACACAACACCAAGCGACACGATTCAACCGAAGCAACGTCGGCGCTCGTGCGACAGCACATTTAAAAAAATATTTCATCTTGATCGAATCGACCTTCAGCGACTACCAACTCTCTAGCGACCTCGTTGCTGGAATCTCGTTCGTAACTGACAACGAGATCGATCCTCAGAAGCAGTTTCGTGAGGTAAATTGCTGCTTGGCCAATGACAGTCTCCTCTGTTTCATCACCAACGTGCTTCGATTCGAAAATTTTCGACGAGAAAAGAGGGATGCGGGAGAATACGTGGATGAGGAGGAATGCGTGGGTCGTAGGAGGAGATAGAACGTATACATGAACCAACGCAAACGTTATCTACAAATTCACGTCACGTTCGTGCATCTTGACATCCACGAATCTTATTTGAAGCTTCCATTGGACGACTTTCTCTCTCTCTCTCTCTCTCTCTCTCTCTTTCATATCTAATGCTCCCGAGAGCGACCAATTTGATGAAATTTGCGTGAGAAATTCACTCGAGTTATTATTACTCAAACGTACAATATCGTAATAGAGAATTGTTCAATAAGCATCGTCGAACTTTTCGATGTTTCCTCGAGTCTTTTTTTTTTTTTTTGTTAGTATACAGCGTATATACATTGGTCTTCCATTAAGTTTTGGCAACGTTTCGACGAGGGCGTTCGTTTAAAGCGACGATTTACGACTACAGGCAAGCACGGGCGTGCAATCAACGAAAAGAACGAAAAAATAAAAGCGGAAAAGAAACGAAAGAAACGTGCTGCGTCACTTTCGACCACGTTCGAACGAGAAACTTGGACGTCCTATCGAACCAAAAGATACACAAAAGAACTCACCGCCATCGGACTTCCTTTTAATTGAAAACCGTTTCTCCTTCTGACGTTCCTAAGAGCGTAGCAACACACGATTTCTCGGTTTACCGATGGAAAGACGGTAGCTACGATCGATCCGCCTATCTTGCTGGAGGACGTCGAACGAGTTTCCCTTTCGTTCCGATTCACCGATCGTGGGTTTCATCGGTTGCTTTTAAATGAAACTTCGATTGATTGGTTGTACGTTGCCGACCTGGTTTAATCTAGGTCGGACAATATTCCGAAACCGGGTTGTTTCTGTTTATCATTAATCCCTGAATATTTGCTGTTTCTGATTAAGAAGAATTGAAATGCTGAAATGAATTTATTCAATTGTTAGAATGTCATTTTTTATTTCTACTTATTTGCTTCCAAAATTTATCGGATGATTATATCAGAACGTGCCATATATATATGAAAAAAGAATAGATGTATTGTGTGAAAGAAATATAGTAAAATAATGTTGGAAACACGAGCGTAGTCATGGATCGAAAAGTAAAACGATTATTTATATTCCTTCGATTACAGTATCATTGTTAAACTACCAGTTATTACTAACTCGTGTGATACACGTTTATGCAAGTTTATATTTTAAAGAACATAATAAAAAAAATGGAACCCAAATATTATAGATATTATAATATTTTACTTCGAATAGTTTATATATTTCTGTATATCACGTACTTGAAAATGTCTCATAAGCGTATAAATATCAGCAATGAAATTATCATCTGTCGTAATCAACATTTTAACACATAAATAATAAATCGTGCTTTAGCCAAACGTTCGATACGTTGCCGAAAAAAGCTCATCGAAGAATGACGTACATCATTATTATCTTCTCTCTTTCTTCCATCGACGCACATTTCCTTGCTCGATTTTCTTACAAAAGCCATACCAAACGGCCAAAAACGCCGATACGTTTAATTAAACGCTAAATATTGGCACCGTGTAATTACATATGTGCGGAGAACTACGTGTCCGGCAATTAGAGACAAAACACGTACAGAAGAACGATCCGAGGAAAACGATTATGACGATAGCGAGTCGATTGTGTACGTGTCTCTGTAATACTGCCCGATCATCCTCGATGCACGTGTGAAAAATAAATTTCAGAGTAACTTGACTCTCTGTTCGATCAAAGTTCGCCGTGTCGTGTCGTCGCGAAATAGGGACCAATTAACGTGGTTAATTAACTATATTTACACATTTACCAAGGGCTTCTCCGATCATATCTCAGTCCATTTTTATCGATATTGTCCGCTATGAACGCATGCGTCTCTGTCTCGTAGGAACGACGTAGAGAAAGAAAAATACTCTTGGAAACGACGCTTCTGCGGAAGAAAAGCGTAAACCAGATTTCACCCTCGTGATCGTGTAATTTTCTCTATCGATCGGTCGTACAAGGTCTGCGCGATATTTTCAACGTATCACGAACGTCGTGTATTTTGTCATATGCTTCGTCGATCCGCGTATTTCTCGAAAAAAGAACGATCATTAAGGGGTTCTGGGTTAAGGCTTCATTTACGAATCGACTCTCGTTAGATTCTTGTTTCACTCGTTTCGTTCCCCAATCGAACGTTTCCTCTCGAAATCCCTCTCGATCGCGAGAAAAAAAATTACACGGAAGAAACCCAGCGAACGGGTAGCATCGCGACGAGCGCTGTTTCTCTGAGAACGTCGAAAGCACACTCAAAGTACAGCGAATAATTGTTTAAAAACACGTCGACGCTACCTCGACGATAGTTAGTAACTATATAACCAACGCCGATCAGTTACTTGTCCAAAAGATTATCGCCAGACTCCAACTACGTTACTCTGATTTTTATTTCGATTAGAACCTTCCATCGCTTCGTTTCGTATTACCCGAAGGTAGACTATAAACGGGGAACCTAGTCGATGCGCAGCTCGCTTGGTCCTTTTCAATGAAAACGTAGTCGTTGTGATCGATGCTTATCACGATACGTATCGTAGACATCGAATACTTAAATACCGCAACTCGTTCGAAGTGGAACGTTTCCTCGACTTCGCGTATTTCTCGGCCATCTCGTGACATTTCACTGGTCGTCGCATACACCTGCAGCGTCACGCGAAAAAACACGGAAACAATCACCTATATTTTCGTCTTCCGTTTCTTCTCCTTTCGTTCGCATTGTCAGAGATTGAAACACGTGAAAAGTAGCCGAGAGTACCAACAAGTCCTGAACTCGGACCTGTTCGAGCCACGGGCACATCGACGGACAGAAACTCGTCCAGCTGCCAGCGTTTAAGGCGAGAGGATGAGAAACAGAGACATAGGTGGAGAGTTAGTCGAAGAGTTTCGCGAGCTAGAGCGTCTCCAGGAGGTTCTGGACGAGAAGCGCGGGAGCGGTCACGCGTGCCTTTCCCTTTCTAGACTGTCTACAGGTACGTACGTTGCAACGAGGCGCTCGCTCCAGCTGTTCCGACTTGTTGCTGTCCTGCTCGAGCTGCACTGACACGCTGGCGACACGCGGTGTCGAACAACCGCCCTGCTGCAACAGACAATTCGACATGTTTGAAGGGGAACCCTGACGTTTACTGCCTCGTCGAGTGTACACGGGCTGGAACACGCGTCGAGGGGACTACCGCCCCGGATCGCCGATCGTGGCTAATCAACCCCGCATGCGGATCAACGCCTCTGACTTTTCGTTGTTTCGCCACGGCTAAACAGGTGGTTCATCTGTCGCTTATTTTCCACTTTACAGGGAGAATGTGGATTTCGACGAGCGTGGCTGAATTTAAGGAGAATATTGCGAGAATTTTGTGACATATCTAAGGCTGAGAAACGAGTATATCGCCGGGCGAAAGTATCAAGGCGTCTACGCTTTACACGTTTATTGAAAAACGTTTGGCAGAATTCTATTTGGCCGGTATTTTACATTATGAGATACTCACGCGTGATACGAATGAAACAGGAAATTTATAACAAAATAGAAAATCAGTATGCAGTAATGTGTATTTAGTGTGTTGTGTGGATTTAGGTTTAAGAATCGGTCGAAGGGCTTTGAGTTTGTAAGTTCTAAATTATTCATATTTACTTTCAGGTAATACCGAATAATTTACTGAAATATAACTTGACAGGCTCGAAATCCTCGATTTGCTGGTGTGTAACAAGAGAATTAAATTACTCGATAAATTAGTATAATATTTCCTAATATTAGTATATTCTGCAATAGCGAATCGAAGGTACTTCACTCAATAATTAAAATAGAAAGTTCGTACGATCACGAGAAATGTAAGGAAAAAAGTATTTATAATAATCAATAGGAAACGTTTGATCGAAAAACAAAAGGGAAGAAGAACGACAGGATGAAAGAAGGAGACGTCGGTTCAAAGTGGGCAAGTTTCTACAGGGTTGAATCGTTAACGACTGGAACGAATTGTGCCGAAGCAGTGAGTGAGCACTGCTGTGAATGGGCGCGGCAGTGAAGAAAGGGGCAGAAATGAAGGTGGAACGAGAGGGAACAGGAAGAAGCCCTAGCGGAGCCGAATCTATTTAATTAGAATTATGGCGATACGACGTAACCGAAGAATCTCAAGTAATCTGTCAATGATGAGTTTAACAGGTCACCGGAAACGTCGACTAGCTCGCGGTATCCGACTTTCTTTCCACTAATTCGTTCAATTACTTTTATCACGGCATTTTCCACGACATGGAAGAGAAAGATTCTTAAGTTCGCAGGCGAAATGAAGCGAACGTCGCCGAAAGAATGACGGAAATATTAAAACGCGCGGATCAAAGGGAAAGGGTCATAAAGCAGGATGAACGTCAAGCGGTCTTGAAACTTAATAGAAGTATTAATATTATGTAGCCGTTTCCGATCGTGTCGTTTCTACCGTAGAACCAATTTCAACGATCAAGAAGAAACTAATAAATTTTATTATCAGAAGTTTTATAATTTCAGCCGAGCGATATAACATTGCGAGTCGTAATTAATTATTGTTGTAATACAATGGTATTATGATGCGCTGGTGTTACGGATTATCGTACAGATCGTGACGATATATTTTATAGGTAAAAATAAATATAATGCCGTAAGTGATTTATTGTCAAGTTGCAGAAAATATACGAGGCAGGAAGTAATGGATTTATTTCCAGATAAATGATATTCCTGTTTCGTATTGATTTAGTGAATTAAACATAGTGAATTAAATAAATTAAGTGATAAATCGGTTTATAAACTAATCCAGTCGCATGTTGGTTTTACGTTGTCTCTATGTATTTTCGTATTCGCAGTACATATAATATTATTCATAAGCCTCTAACGCATCAGCGTACTATAGAATTTATACGATACGTAAATAATTAATTCAGCAAATTTGCCTTGTATCTATTAACGTGTAACGTTAATATTATTTATTTACTTACTTATTTTTTGGTTCTGTGAAACGTTAAAAATAAAAGCATCATTTTGTTCGCGTTCAAAATCAACTTTCTGATAACTTTTGTTTATATAATATTTTCGTATTAGCTTTAGCCGAATAACACGCTCATTTCCTAATTATTTATATGGCATAGGAGTTTTAATAAAAAAAAAGAAAAAAAAAAAGATAATTGTGCAGGGGAATAAGTTTTCTTCAAAGGAAGAGTACAAATTTCATATGAAAGTCTTCTGTCGAAAGCTTCGTTTTTTTTTTTTTTTTTTTTTTTTTTTGGAGAAAATCAGGTTTCAAAGATTTGTGAAATATATTATATTATATAATTTTCACATTTGATTCGATGATACTCGATTTTGCATGATATTCGCCGTGAATATTATCTAAATAGAAATGAAAATTACTGACCGACAAGCAGATATTTCCTTGATGTTGATGCGCTCGACGACGAGATTCACTTTGCAGCTGCCACGCGCGTATATAAAGATCGCCGCGATATACGAGGCCACCTCGTTTCGCTCGTAACATCAGATGCCATCTGAAACGTAAATATGCAAAACATATTTCAGACTGCTCCAAATACGATCAAAATTTTAAATGATCTCTTCGAGTAGGACAATAAATATTCACTTCAGCACATTATTTACGAGGTCGGAGAATTTTCCATATTTCCAGATTTATTAATAATCAATCACGTGTCACTAGCGTACAGATAAAATAGCAAACTTCGATACATTTGAATCGTCCTAAATTGCTTTAATCCTTTCTAAATTTATAACAAAAGCGGAATGAAGATATTAAAAGCTATAATAGAGCGGTCTGTATAATTTGACAATTAAATGTAAAATTACTTATAATAAAAGTCGCGATATGTTTCGAACTTTTACTATTTTATTTAACTACATCTTCGATAGTTTAATTCTATTAAATATATAATATTTTTATAGCATATAAACTTGTCTGTATTAAAGTTGTTACAGTTAGTATACAATTTATTTCATAATAATATTCTACTAAATTTAATATTATTACACAATACGTGTATATGAGATTGTGTACAACGCATTAACCGAACGAACAGGCAATTTTAACTCATTAAACGTAACAAAAGAACGAAATTTCCTCATATAATGCTTCATTCTCGGTGAATTCGAGCGCGTCACCTAAATAAGACGAACAATCTTGCATTTGATTTACAACGACAGAGATCGAAAAATTTCGATCCCTCGGCTTCATAATAAGAGAGGAAACATGCATCTATAAGGTAGATACGAAATAAATTGCCAAACGGTCGCAAGTCATGGTTTCCATTCAACGGCGATGGAGTTTCTAGCGAGCGTCTCATACCCTCTCGATAAAATAAATTCGTAAATGACACACCCTTTTCACGCGTCACTTCCGCGCGCACAGTTCATTCTCGGCAGCTCTTTTTTCGCGGCCGAGCGGCGTGTTTACGAAGCGGAAAAGAGGGTGAATATCAGGAGTCAATAGTCGAGCTCCAAGGAGGACGCGCGCGCGATCCTTTATCGTGTCACATACTTCCCTCGGAACATTAACCTGGGAACTCTTGATATTTTCTCGCCAAGAACGAACACGTAGTTGAACATCGAGCAGGAAATACAGATTATTTAAAACGTACACCCTGTTGCGTCTACCAAATATACCGCGCCGTTTAGCTAAAATGTCTTATCTAGCACTTTGAACTTAAGAAAACTGAAATTTTATTATTATCTTCGTGCCAACTCTGTTCTCCTTTACTCAGTTAAAAAACTATAGTCATTATTTCTCTCTCGTAACAGCTTATATAATGCAATCCTACTTAAAAGATAACGAACGAACACGTCCTCGAGCTTTTCAGTGTCTCTCGATTAAGTTCCATTAAAAGAAGAAACTACTTTATAGATTAAAGAATAACATGTATCGATATCATAACAAGATTGTAGCGAGTTTTCCAATTCTACTACCTTCATCTTTCTCATCAACAGCTTTTTCTTTCCAAGATGTTTTTAGATATCTTCAGTTTTTTGTTCCTTCGTTTGTTATATTCAATGATCTTGTATAATCGCAGAATACACCCGTGGTACACTGCTAATGAAATCTCGAAAGGTTTTTCATAATCCACGTAATACGTAGATAAATTAACGAAAGATTTCCACTAGTGTTTATATATCTTCCTGAGCCATTGAACATCGACTATCTTAAATATTCCATAAGGGATCTTCTAGATGAACACGATATTATAAAAGCTCGATAGGAGCAAAGTTCAAATATGTGCTGAAGGAGAAAAGGGCGATTATAAAATTCCAGCAGTCCAAAGGAAAATTTCCAGGGACGCTTTGTTAAACGATTTTCGCGAAATATTTGCGCATGCCTTCCGGAACGGTGGCGCGCCGCGATAATTTTCATCGGCCTTGGAATTTCCTTCAAAATACGGCATTCCTCGTTTTAGCTACGTTGTTCGGTACGTTCGCGCCGCTTCATAAGGAAATAAGAGGCCACGCGAGTTCCAGCTTCCCGCGTTCTATTCTTTCCCACTTCCTCCTTTCGTCGTATGTTTTCTTCAATTCCATGCACGTCTTTTTTGCAAGTCGTTACCACGTAACTACTCCCCGGCTAATTCGCCCTCGCGAAAGAACACTTATTTCCTCGAACGCGAAACACCGCAACTCTTCGTCGCATTCTACTATTCTTTTCATTTCTTTCCAACGTGACTGAGTTAAAACGACGTGAAACGACCCCTTAATTTCCGATTGCAGCGTTGATAGGTCGTGATTGATAAATGCGTGCGATATATAAGTCTCATCTACGTAATACAAGGACAGTCGAGCAATTTGTATAATGAAAGATTTTATTTCGTTGTCTCATATTCGACGGAGAAAAGAAAAGTAAGGAAGTAATCGATTCTTTAACGTATTTCGATAATACTGAACTTAAAAACAAAAATATCGAAAACTTAATATCGTAAAATAGAAGTGTTTATCAAAATTGGTATACACTGTCACAGAAAAAGAATTTGATCGAGTTTCGATATTTGTATTGTCACTGTCGAACTCGCTCACTGGCGTTTTAAGACCACCGTTTCCCCTGTACCTTTCGAATGTACAGTATTTCGTAAATTTTCCAAAAAATCTGCTCGCGTGAATAGGTGCACACGATTTCAAGCTCGACAGGCCGAAAATACAGAATCGGAGGTAGCGTCAGTAAATTCCCGATTTATCAGCTCGACGAGCGCTTAACGCAACGGTGACGACGTTATCGCTGCCTATGGAATCATCCTCTGACGCAGTGGCTTCCCTCGGAATTTATATGTTTGAAAAAGTTACGCTGTATAAAGGGGATGCTGTACGATCTACTTGACATTTTTACGTTATTTTCAGACGACTTCCTAATTCGTACTTTTAGCTTGAATTAACCATTTGCTGTCCTATGTCGAATAGGATTCAACGTTTTGTTGTTTTCTTTTTTCGTTTGATTTCAATTTATAAAATGCATTTTTTTTTTTTTTTTTGGATATTACACGTTAATCTGATAAAAATAAAGGTAGATATATTTCCGATCAAAAGTCATAAGACATCTCTTAGCTCTACTAAAATTTTAATATTTGAATTTTAAATTGTCTGCATTTTTCGGTAAAACTTTTAATACGTTAGCAAAGTTCTTTATCGTTACGAAATAATTTATTCATCCTTTTTATCAATTTTGGGACAAATATAATAATCCTAATTTCCCTTGCAGAAAATTATTCATTCCAAAACAAATTACATCTCGATATTCAATCCCGCCACGAATGAGTATTTTCCCCTACGAAAAATAGAGATTTGCAGGGAACACATGCTGACCGGATTTTAAAAAATGACTGGAAGCGATGTGGATCGAACTAATGTTCGATAATTTTCCATCGGTTCGTAAAACCATTCGCGTCCATGTCAACGTAGATAACGCGTCAGTCAGTATTTTTAACTGGTACATCGCACAATTTTGTTTTCAATATGGTATTAGTTTAGCGTTGAAATATTTCTGTGATTGAAATTGAACGTTTTCACCTGTCTAGATAACCCTCGCCATAACAGAGGGCTGTGCTTCCAGAAAATCGACAGTTCATTACATTTTTGTAAAACAATTAGAAACATAGAAACCGTGTGAATCGTATTTTTATAATTTTATAATATAATGTGATATAAATTATTGCATAAAATATTACAATAGGAAGAGTTAAATATAATTACGAAGGATGTGCCTTTAGAATCCTTTAGAATCTATCTTTGAAATATCTACGTTAACATTTTCATCCCAATACAATTTATAATCTTCCGCAAAAGAATATAATTCATGTAATCCCACTGTAATTACGATTTTCTACTTTAGACGGAGCTTCTCAAAACTGTACGATAAAAGTTTGTCAAAGGAGACGCGCAGACATTTTCACTTGTATTTTATGTTATTTATTTTCACTCGTTTGCTGGAATTATTTAGATTTATGGATGACGCGACAAAGGTTCTAACCAGTAGTCCTTTATGATTATATATCTTCAGTAACAGGCTGCTGAGCAATTTTAAAGGATACGATTCAAAGAAGTTGAACGCGTTTTATATATATATAAAATAAAAGCTAGCCCGAAGGAAAATTTATACTCTACCTACTTAAATTATGCGTAATTAAATACCTGGATAAAAATGAGTCTCACAATGAATTTCCATTACGCATGGATTCATATCAATTTTTTAACTGAACACTTCAATACACTTAAATTTGTGCAGCAATGTAATTCTACCGCTTAAATAACGGCTAAATAAATTGCTCAATGCTATACTTTAAATCTAAAACAGTAGCTGTGCGTTCAGAGCGTAAATGGAATCTGGAACCAATCGACGAAAACCACCGACGATTTACGAGAAGTTAATTTGACATTCGTGCAACCGCTGCAAAGTGAAAGCCATTCTACCATATATCGAAATAAATAAGCCGTAAAAATCTCAGCAGCGTACGAAGTTTATAATAATTCGATTGTTTCATTTCAATTATACCCAAAATTGTATCTACGATTTTCAAACAGTTTCATTCTACGCTCGTGATATTTTAATGGCAAACAAATTTATTTACCACAAAGCGTAATATCAATGTGCAAAAGGTCTCTGATGTGAGTCGTTCGGAAACTATTTGCTACGCTGGCACACATACAGAAGGATTTCTTTCGAATCTTCTCCGTTGATTATCGACAAGCGTCGTTTGATAGCGCGATTCGCGTTGGCGAATTATGCGCGTGATGATTTGTATTATATATAACGGAAGAGCTCATGGTTAAACGTTGGCCAGTTCCGTAGTTCTTCTGTTGAATTATTCATCCGCTTGAATAATTCATAAGTCGAATTTAGCGAAGGGATGAACAATGAAACGACCGAAAATGCGGTGTAAGATTTGACAAATTTATCGCTTTATGGTTTATTTACAAGCGCGTTGCCGTTTGCGACTGCTAGAAGCGCAATCCACTTAAACGGCGAATCAATATTTTCCGGACCGCGGCATCCCAGCTGTATGGCTGCACGCAGAAATAAATAAATCTCGAGGGTCCACAGCATTTTATTATTATTACGTTGGCGAACAAACGCCTAAGCCTGTCATCTGATATTTTTGTCAGTCGAACAAATTGTTCGCCTTACAATTAGCGAACGATTGGATTTTTATCTTGTATGGAATTTGAAATGGACAATTGGAACATCGCTTCGTTGCACTGAACAAAGAAAGATCAAATATCCTTTCTTTAATCGTGAAATCAGTTACCACGAAGTTCGATCTTGTGCCAAGTATCGTAGAATTTCTATCCTCGAAGGGTTAATTTTTCCCTGATGCACTTTTTGAATCATTTTCAGTTCGTTGTCGATCGTATCTTTTTTATTGTTAAAAATTCTCTTCAGTTTTTGTTTGAAGGAAACACAGCACGAAAGAATCATTGGTATGCATGAATTTTTGTGCCAATTTTATGTCAAAGTGCTTTCTAAAAAAAAAGGTCTGTTTACTTATTCAAAGAAGAGAGAAATTTAGATATAAAAATTTGAGAACTGTAACAAATTTAAACGTTAAAAAGATTCTTTCCTGTGGATAATTCAGATATACTTCTTCCGATCCTAGTTTTGAAATACCGTGACCTCCTATTTTTTTTTAAACAACCGATAACGACGTATTGTCTCGATATTTATTATACAGCCATCTCTAATATTTTTATTATATCTATAACACCTTTATTGTATTTTACGTGGAATTCATATTTATTGCCAATCAAGAAGTCGTTTTTTTTTTTTGTCACCTACATCCTTTACCATACAAAATTCTCAATTACTTCGTAAACTTGGCCTTCGTAAAAAATTTCTCGAATATGTATATAAAGAATGTTTGTACGCGAAGATTGCTAAATTTGCTTTGCAAATCTGTTCTCGAGCTTTTTGAACGCTCCAGAAAGAAATTCATCGATGAAAAGTCTCTAGAAATTTATTCCGGGTTAGATAGCATTTTTTGAATGTGTATAAAAGAAATTCGTCGAATAAAGGTACCGTTCTTTCAACTCATTCACATTCTTTTGCACGTGCTATTAACGTTGTTTCAAATGTATCAGAAAATTTAAATACGTCTCATTTTACATAAAAATAGCCAATATATATTTTAAACCTAGTATAATGTACATAAAATCATAGAAACAAATGCTCCAAATGTTTCTAACGACGAAGATACAATTTATGAAATATATTCAAATCTTGAGCGAATATGAAGCTTCCGCGCCAGGTTTCATCGAAACTTCCAATGTACCAAGTACCGCACAGAAACAATAAGTTCGTTTGAGCAATCCTCTAATCAAGCTACGACCTTTAATCATTTCTCAGCGAAATACCTGGAATTTGCAAACAAGTATCATCCTATTATCAGTACACGGCTCGGTTCGTGAAAGAAAAGTGTCGCAGGTTAACGAAAAACCGTGAACAAATCTGCAAAGCCTTCGTTCGCCTCGCTCTACTTACAACAGTCATTAAACTGATGCTAATGAAAAAGATCTCGTAACTATCAACTGGACGCAAACTACACGAGTCGTTCCCTCTAATATAGACTTCCAACGGGAGAAAACAAAGGAGTAGAGTATTGTAATTACTGTGTTCCCCGCCTCCATGAAAACTCATACACATACACAGAGACGCGAGAAGCGTGTGAAACGGTTCTTCCACCGCTGTACACTCGTTGGTTCGCTGGAACGTTTGCACCCCCTTTCGAAACCCTTCGCCACCCCCGTTGCTCATACCCGGCCTCTGCGGTCTGCATGGCAGATTTATATTTGCATTTAAAATTTGCACGCTGTGGCACATCTGTCAAACGGTGCATATTGAAATCTTTGCGCGTTGTGGTAGTTACACACCGATAGCGTAGGTGTTGTCAATCTGCTCGATCTTCCTTCCTCTCCTCCACTTCCAACGAGTCATCGCCACTTTTCGCGTTGTTTCTTCAAAATTTAACCTCTGTGTATAGTCGACTCTCGTCTATGGACCGGTTGGTTGACCACGCCTGTGTCATTCGGTAGTTCAATCCTCTGACACTGTGCCAAGCTCGCGCAATTCTTGCCGACCGTAACACCCCTCCAGGGTCTACCATTATCACGGTGATTTTGAAACGATGCGAAATTTGACTGTATAGTGACTTTTTGATATTAAGGCGGGGGAGGGAAGGGGGAAGCAAAGTTTGATCTACCGCGTTTTAAACGTAGCCCGTCTATCAAATAACGGTCGTCTGGCATTGGATTATGAAATTTGTTGTTAGTAAAATCATCAGCTTTTGTCTTGTAATATCACAAGGAAATCCTTCCGATATCTAAAGATATCCTTGTATGATTTCCCATTTTCCTATCGAAATGTAACGTAATCTTCCTAATTGTGTCAGTTAATCCCCCGCAATTCTGTATCTATAGGTACATCACAAGAAGAACGATTTTAATTATTGAAACTGCAAATGAATAGATTCTCTGTAACAATAAATTACCTATAATAAATGGATTAATTATCTTTATACATATAGACCAAACCAATATATCTTTGTCTCCTGCTAATCTTCCTAAGCTAACCTAAGCTAACCTAAGCTAACTTAACTTACCTATCAATGGCTGGTAAAATCACATATGCCACCAACATGTGCTTTTATACAAATAATTCCATACATCCACAAAGCATGTAACAGATATAAAACACCGTCACGATCGTTCGACCAGTTCCAGGAATTAATCACTTGCTATTCCAATCAACGCTTCACTAAAACCGTACATATTACCACCGAATATCGGTCAATCACACTTCTGCTGACACGAGAACACAACCGCCCATGCGAAGCGATTAAACCGGATGGGTACGGAATTTTTTAGCGTCCACCTAAATCAAACGTCTAGGTTTTCAATGTCAATCGACAACCCATAAAAACTCACTAATTGAACGAAGCTCGTTCTTCCTTCTAATTCCAATTGGAAATAAAAGAAAGAAATGAAAAAACAATATACCCCTCTGCAATCCTCTAAACTCGTTCGCTGGAAAACTGACCGCGCGCTGGCTTTTTATCGATCACCGAGGTCCCTGTACCATAATTTTGGTCAGCAAGAAAGAATTGATTCCGCGTGCATTGATTCGCACATACCTCCAGGGCGCCGCCTGCAAAAACAACGCGAGTCGTCGCCGGCAAATTTACTGTGCCTTTTTTATGGATGCTATTTGCGCCGCGAGGCGTCAGAGGGCTGCAATACGCGAGCCTCTGAGAGGGGCGTTGCGAGTTATAACGGATCTTTATGCATCTACGGGGAATTTTATCCTTTCACAGATGGACCACAAGCTCTTTCTCTCCTTTCCGGAGATATAACAAAAGAACGCGAGTTATTAAAAACATTTAACCCGCGGGATTCGTCGTATCGTAAGAGACATCGTTCACACACTGTACAACGCACAATTGAACACAACACGTTACGACAATCCACTTGTTATTCCATTTCCGCTTGTTATTAATTTACACGAAGAATTTTCATTCGAAGGATTAACCACAGCCGATGATAATTTTGCGTCGAAACGAGGGATGAAAAAGTGGAGGAGAAAAGCGGAGGAAGGTCGAACTGAATGCAAGGGGTTAGTTGGCCGACCACTCTATAATCCAGGTACATACGTATGCGCGCGGGAACAAGGGGTTGAAAACTGGACAAACGACGCGGCGATTGGTATCCAGGGATGAAAGTTCCACGTCAACTCCGAAAGTCGAAGTTGCTAAGCTGTTCCAAACGATTCGTTTGCACTGTCGACGAGCGGCCGAGCTGCGGCATTTTTCACCGGTATCGCAAGAGTTTCTCTGCCGAGCTTTCGTTTACTTCTGCCAATTTACTTCTCAGAGTCGAGGCTGGACGATCATCAACACACCCGTGAATTAGCGTTAATATTTCTTTCTACCGGTGAAGTTGCAACGCATCCGTCCGTTTCAGTGATTCGTATTCTTTTATTACCTTCAGAATTCTCTCGTTTGAACTTGCTCAAATGTTTGTACACTGATTTCTACGTGAATTGGTTTGGTGATAATTAAATTGGCTTTTGTGCGATAGGTATTAAAGCAGAGATTAATAGGATGTATAATTGTAATTATCGCAGCTTAATATATCGGTCGCTGTCGACGCGTACACTGCGTTGTTTCAATTATGTGAGTTGCTGCTCACGCCACACCTGTGGTGTATTTTTCGTTTGTGTATTTTAATAAAATGATCTGGAAAAACAAAAGGAATAATAAGCGATGTGTTGCAACAAACGTCGTTTAATATAAGGTTATCTCTGGTGAAAAAAGTGGTGAACAGTTTTTCTAGCGAGTTGTTTAATTAATAAAGTTAGAGATGACGAGATAATGAAAACATCGATGCCATCATTTGTATCTCAATGTAAAGCTTGTTATTATATCAGATTACATTACTGTATCATTACACGTATTGAATTTGTTCATTTACGTATGGGAATTATTAGCTTATTCTATCTTCATTAATTATTAATTAGCGTGCCAGTGAAAACGCAACTCACTTAATAGTATGGTATCATATAGATGAACAACGTTCATATCATATTTGTTCTTAGTATACGTATCATCGATTTGCTGAAAGAGTAATAACACAACTATGTAGAAAAAGCAAATTTTTCGTGAAATCGATTTGGTGCATAAAAAATTAAAAAAAAAAAAAAAAAAAATTCCTCTTGAATAATCTAATTTCAGCACATAAAAGAACGGCGTTTTTATAGGTAAGCGATTATTGCAAATATTTCAAAATTCATTTCGGACATTTTCTCATTCATCTACCAAATCAACGACGATCAAATCAATGTAATAATACGAACATGTCTATATCGACGTAACGTCATTTCTATCTGCGCTATTAAGTGAGCGACAAGTCTCATTCGTTATCACTATATCGTATACATTTCAAGAAATTTTTCTCCCTAATGTATCAAAATTCGGCAAATTGATCGCAGTTACTTACCTGGTGATAAGTTGATGAACTCTGGGCCATTGACCCCTCGATCTCAGTATCCTGACCGTTCCCAGAAGCGACGATCTGTGCGACGGTGATACCTCCATGGCTTTGAGGTAGTACTTGAGAGAGGGTAGCCATTTGCCTGAAGAGACAGACGACGATTTGGCGTGAGTATAAAGCTGAAGCAGGGCCGTTACGCGGCCAGAGTTTCGATGTTGTTTCGCTACTTTAAACTACTTTAACCCGTACTTTGGACCGTCGCAACGGGAACTGTCGGGCTTTATCCTACTTTAAGCTATTTAGCCGTTTTACCACCGTCACTTACCATTCTGGTACAACCACGACGCATATTCCGCGAGATGGTCGGGGCTTTTGGGTTGTAATCGGACCACGTGTCGTAGAAGAACGCCAGCGGTAGGACCGGTTGCCAATCTCGCCAGCACCAAATAGGCTGGCGTATATGCCGGGTCCAAGGATACGCATTTTTGCAGCATCCGTATACATTCCTCTGTCCTGTTCGTTTTCCTGGCAAATGGAACCACGTAACACGCTACGTTAATTTATTTTACATACGTACGTATTAGGTTACTCGAAAAGTTGATAACGAAATTTAGAAAAAATTTTAACTATTCTGTTTTTACAGAATAATCGTATCATTAGAAAATATATTCTATTGATAATTTTTGTTCTTCATATCTGACCACGATAATGAAACGTTTGCAGGTGTAATTGGACGATTTGACTGATTAATTAATTGTTAGCAGATATTAGGATTCGAGTACAGATATTTGTCTGTCGAGTGAAGTCCTTATCTACTTCGAATCGTTTGATTCGATCGAGCGTGCTTAGCGTTCCTATTATATGCAAGTATTTGATGAAAATATCATCAAATTCTTCACATCAAATCAATCAAAATATCACATCGTTGTACATGAATGTAAAATTGACACGGTACGTTATACAGTTGTTGTGTAGAGTAACGATTTATTGGCAATTAAATTTCGGTGTGTTTCGACCGCGTTAACTATGACAACCTATCCCAATCATGTATGACGATCGTTCTCGCGAAGTATAACATGATTACAATCAAGATATGAATGCCTGTACTTGCTTTTAACGTACTATGCGCAACCGTGTACATCATTGTGCATTCTGCGCGCTTCATCGTTCCGTGAAATGCTACTGTCCATGACGCTAATTTCGTGTCCACTGGTTAATACAATTTTCCCTAATAGACCGGTAGATATATACTAACCTAATAAAATTATATGCAGTACTCAAAAATTTTACTTGACGACTGCTAATGTTCATTTTCAATCTTGAAAGTTAGCCGTCTATTCGTTCGTGAATTTAATTTCTTTTGGGATTAGAATTTCTTACTAAAGATAATAGTAACGAGGAAGAAAAATTTGTTGATCTTGAAAAGATCCTAATACGTTTCACCTTCTGTTATATTCCTTCAAACGCGTATATATTACTGCACGATCTATTATCGAAATTCAATATCCAGATTTAAAACTGAAGACTGTATATCGCGCGGCCATTCGTTTTATGGGAAAAGAGGAAAAGGTCGATTCTAATTTCTCATTCACAAAGAAACGTTTGACGTTTTCAAGTATGTTCTCGTGAGTACAACTGAAAAAAAAAGAAAGCTGGAAACCACGCAGAGGTATTTTTTCCATTCGTTAAATATCATAATCCATGCTATACTCTTGATATATTATATGTTTTTATGCATCATATATATTGTATTATTATATATTATATATATATTCTCTGTAAATCTGTGCACCTTTGAATTCTCGATAAACGTGTAAATATCTGCAGTTTAGTTATCGGTGAAAAAGTGGTTATCAGCGATTTGCGAACGAAGTTGTTCCATCAGACCTTCGAATTCCACGATCCGTAACACACTTCATAAGCCGAGTAATCCGCGAGCCACGTTCCCAGGGATTTCACGGTGGAAAATACTTTCGTGGAGGAGAGAGCCGAAAAATTTATGGGCAATGTTTCCCCGCGAGCCGGAACGAGACGAAAATGGAGTATAGCGCAACGGCGGTAGCAGCAGCAACAGCAGCGAGTGGACGGAACGAGCAATGGCGGTATGCACGTACGCACGCCTCGCTCCCGCCGTCAATTAAACATTAATTTATCAAGCAAGAGGCGTTAATTAAAGTTTAATTTTGACCACGCCGCTAGAATTACCTTGCCACGCTAAATTTATCGCGTAGCGTACACCTCGGTATACCATTGCCTCGATATACCATTAATAAAGCAGGAAGTAGTTGGATTCGGAATTCTTCCTGTAACTCTGTTTACTCCGCGCGATGGGAGACACCATTAGATTCCAGGGTATTCGGAGAAACGAGAATTATCCTTGATTTCCACTCGTTGTTCCCTGCCGTGTCTGCCTCGTTTATTCTTTTTTTACACAAATGAACGAGTTGCTTCTTCACTTGCGAGTTTCACAGACCGTTACCATAGATACGCGATAGCGTATCGTTTCGTTCTCTCTTTGTGAACATTTTTGAGAGGAAACAAGTTCTTATCAAACTCGTAAGAGTGGCTCTGTGCATGATTCTTGCAGTCGATAACAATGGTATCGTTCGTGCTGTCTATTATAGTGTAATTAATGTTCAATGATTAACGGTAACTGTTATGATTAATTAAATTGTTAATCAGGATGAACGACGACGAGATGATTAAATATACTACTGAATTTAATTAATATTGTATCGTTACGTGTTATGATAAGATCAATATTTACGATTTTAGTAAATGTGAGTTCAATAAGAAGAATTAAATTAATGTTACCTCGTTAATCTCCGAGCATTTAATTTTATCCTACACGAAGCAACGTATAAATAAAAAATAATGTTAAATAAAATGTTTCTTAATTTTTTCTGGAATATCCTTCTACGTTACCGAACATTATTATGAATTTTTACGAGCTACACGTTATAATTTCTAATTTATAGATTATCGATATCGATCAATTCCTCTGTATAATAGCTAAACGATTACAAAAAATAAAGTAAGCAGCGATTCACATGACATCTGACATTTCTTTCACAAGTGACTTAGTCACTGACCTGTAGAGTTGACCAAGATTGTAATGAGCGTTCACGTGCCCCGGTTGAGCGTGTATCGCAGCCAAAAAGTGTTGCTCCGCTTGATCGCCCACCGAAAGTGTTCCGAGGTTGTTATGCGCACTAGCGTACGTCGGCCACAGCCTGTAATCAAATAAACACCGCTTATTTACAAAGTGATTAATGATCCGGAGGAACACGGTGCGTTTCCATGCATTTAATCACGAAGGTAATTCCGTTTCCCCCATGAGCATACGTGCTCGTGTAATAATCGGCGATAGAGCCGATCAACGGAATAATTTTCATCGATCCTTCGAATCTTTTCGAGCGTAAATTTGCACAATATCGTGAAAATATTGCCGTATGTTCGAACACAACGACAAACAAGCAGGCATAACGGCAATGTAATCTCGAATCAGTTTTTGTTTTGCAATATCATGGGTTTTATCTATATTGCACGGAGAAATCGTGATGTTACAAATATTTATGTTATATGTTTTCCATAAGTTTCCTACGAACATAGATATTGCACGTAATACCTAAGCTTTCAAACTGAAAAAAAGAAAAAGAAAAAAGAAAGATGTACGACACATCCTGAATCTCCGAGATAATGACAAACCAGCGAACTCTCGCTTTCGAGGATTCGATTGTATTCGGCTACATGCGCAGACGCCCATCGTGAACCAATAAAAGGTGAATTCGCAGTAGGATGAAAGACGAATTAGGTAATTTTTTTGCGGGAAACTATTCACCTTTCTCCGTGGACAGGAAATTACGTTTGGCGAAAATTTCCGAAAGTTTCCTTTATTAACAAATGGCCATAGAACTGGCCAGAGCAGTAGAAACCAGTCTAGATGTCAGTTAATTATCGTTTAGTTAGAGGAAACAACGAATGGTTAACGAAGGAAATTAAGTGGCGCGTTTTGGTTGATTTTCAAATGATTGATCGGCTTTCTTAAACTGGTTGGTATTGTTGATAGATGTTCGGTAATGAAAATTTTCTTCGTATTGTTCGTAGAATTGCTTCAGAATAATCTCATTTCAAATTCGAAGAATAAATCTTCGAGTTCTGTTGAAAACATTAAGGATAAAAGCCAAGGTAAATAAACGTCAGTAAAATATACAGAAGCATAAATTCTTCTGATTGCTTTCATAATAGCGCATTTATCGTTAAACGTCTCGCTCGGATAATGAAACTTCTCATATTTTCCTATCTTCAAGTGCAAACAGGTTAAACATGCTCCTCTTCTTTGAATAGCATGTGGAACGCGTATGGGTATTTAATTTTCAGAAAATATTTAACAACGCTGCGTATTTAAGAGCACAATTCTGCCTTTAGTTAAATCCGTTGCTCGCGTCGCCGCTGCGAACCCAATTTGGAAGTAACGTAGTTAGGGAAAATGTATTATGGTGGAAACGCGTTCTGACAAAACTTTCCTAACTTCTGACGAGAAACGTATATTCTGACAGTGATTCTTTGAAGCGACGCAATTCGGCCCAACATCGCGACGAGGATTAAAGAACAATATTATATTTCTGTGGAACAACGGGGGATGTGGAACAACGCGCGGAACTCGATTTTTCAGTGGAAGCTACTTCGCGGAACTAAATTAAACTTTCTTGTCGAAATAAAGGATATTCCTCGACTAAATAATCGTGATGGAGAAACTGGCCGGTGAAACGTTAATCGTCCCCGATTGCGACGTCAACTGTCTTATAATTGTAAAGAAACAAAACTTTCGTCCTGCTATTTAACGTTTACATCTTGAATCGAAGAAACTTTAATTTATTCAGAAATTAACCGTTACTTTTTTAATGGAAGCTAACTACGACTTTAATTATTTCGTTTCGTTATGTAACAAGGTACTTTATTTAATACATTTACCTTAGAATGTTATAATTCGTTGGAGCTGTCGTCCAGAGAAACAGACTCCATTTCTGTATGCACTTTACCAGAGTCTGAATATAATTAAAAGTTAAAAATTTCTACCTCGTTAATATCTGACTTCCGTGCGTCCTGATATTTCACTGAATTCTTCATATTACTTAGAAGACTGCATTCAAAGGAATTTATAAAAAAAAAATATATATATATATATAAAGCAATAAAGTCATTACAAAGAAATTATACTAATCGAGTATTCAAATATATTTAAATGATAATATTAACAAAGTACGATACACTTCTCATAAAAAAGATGTTTCACAACCTTAAACACAAAAATTATTTCATTAAAATAGTGTAAATCTTTAGAAGGGAATTATTTCAGTACATTGCATGTTGTACATTGTTAAACATTTTATTATTACAAATAAAATACAGTTTACACTAGGATATATTATTTTCGCTTATTATTAAATTACTACTTTCAAAGGACGAATAAATATCATCACAGTAGATTTGCAGAGTGGAATCTTAAATAGTAATGGAAGAAAGAAATTCAACTTCTATTTGTTATCGAATACAGTTCTTTATCGATGTTTGTTTCTCAATATATAAATATATAACTTTGAATGAATGAATCAGCCGATGTAACAATATTTTTATATCCTGTATTTATCGTACGATTAATCAATTATATTCTGCGACTAAATACGGAAATAAAAATAAATGAATAAATTGGTAAATGGTGGTAATAAATTAAACGAACACGCGCCATGCATCCGAAGTTCAATTAGATTGTAATGAAGTGTTGTGTTAAAACGATCTCGGAGCAACGATACGTAATTACAAAGCGAAGAAACTCATGAACAGAGAGGCACCAGGTAACCGGTCCAAAATGAGGCCTCTGTAAATCACCGACCGCCTTTCAAGATTCAAATGATTTTGCCGCACGTTGGAGGCCGGTATGAAACTTTCGCTGCGTGGTATACGTCTAAATTGCTTCGAAGCATGAAACTCCGTACTTAATAAAATGTCACTCGCACCCTTTCGGCTGCAACCCTTCTCCATGGCACGCAGTCAACTACAGCGTCACAAGCTTTAACACAGGCAAAGTAAAATCTGTGTATCCCAGCCTCTCTGTCTATGCGCGGAACACAGTTCGGATTGCGTTAACGCCATTGTAATTATAATACCGTGTAAACCAGCTTCCCTTCGTCAATTGCAGTTTGATGGTTTATTTTAGGGGGGAGGGGGAGAGTAGGATAGTACGGATAAAATGAGAATAAATAAGAAGAGCGTTAAAAAATTTAGAATCGAGCGAAGACACTTTACACCAACTGTTTCATATTCGATGAACTATTTTGAAAATCTGTTCAGAATTTCAACGAATTTTCATAATCGATAACATTTGTATCGTGTTTCTGCCAAATTTATATCTATATTCTATTAAATATTGCTTTGTGTATTAAAACTGATAAGAAGGAAATAGAATGTCGAGTCCTGTTCCACACAAAATCATCAAGGATTGATACAGCAGTGCTGTTTAACGTCACAAAGTCCTCTGATTTATTGTGGTATTTTATTTATTTATTGTGGATATTTTATGAACTACCGACACGGTATGATTATAAAGTTTCCCAATTTTTCTATAAAATTACTTTTGAAAGCAAATATGCGGTAGAAGGGGAAGGGTGGAACGGGGAGAAAGAGGAACTTTTATTCGGTCGTGTTCAACAAAGACCTAACTGGATTGTTAAAGGTAAACACGAAAGATACCAAAATCTGATATCCCATTCGTTATAACGGAGATATAGTTTCATGTAGTGATTCCGCTTTTTGTCCATACAATAGCTGTTTACTCCCAGAAAAATTTTTCGATATTTCGAAATCCTTTTTCCTATAACTTTGCTTTATCAACAAAAAATTTACTTCCGATATTAAATGGTTTAAATACAACACGTTGGATAGGAATTATTTCCGATCTCGGAAATCGGAATTAAGCATAAACTTACGATACTATGGCGCGCTTTGTTGCGCAAGAATTTTTAAGAATTATCTCCGTATCTTTCACTTGTTTCTACAGGATTCGTAGCTCTGTACGACCCTCTGCTTTATAATTTGAAATCGCAAATCAATGATTTGCTTTGTCATTCTAATTCGAAAAACGCAGGTTGTATTTAGAACGAAATGAACTACAACTATAATTTGAAATCTTCAGACTGAAAACCAATAACTGTAAATTATGCATGACAGAACGCAACATAAGTGTAATTACTCACTCGCGAGAAAGCTTTATCATGATGAAGTCGGGTCTCGTTAAAGTGCCAGCGAAATTTCAGGACGTTTCGTACGATACACGTAATGTATCTGTTTACAAAAGTCAACAAGCGTTGAAACACTTTCCTACGTAATATTACGACATTCTGCACGTACGTTTCAACAGGCTATTACAAAATAGAATAGTCGATGTTCACTTGAACAACTACTAGCTTTCAAAAAGTCGTACAAGAACTGATTAATCTGTATACAGTATGCCAAACAAACGTCAACTAAAATCTAATTATAATACTAAACACGCAATATCACTTCCAAAATTCTTGTTCTACTCGCAAAATCGGAACAACCTACCCTACGCTGAACGAATACACGCGCCCCTTCTTGCATGACATCTGTAACAGCGAATCGACTCCACCGAGACGTACGAACGGCGCGCCCTTTTCGATGTAATATTCGATATTAAGGATGCTATCGCGGTGGCAACATGCGGACTGTAGTAACCACGTTGGAATATTAGAAAAAGAGACGGGTATAGAATGGGGAAAGGACAGTGGAGAACACAATTCCTACAGACTGGAGACATCTCGAGGATAGTTGGTTCGTAACGGCGTAACGGTGAGAGGGTTGTCTGCGAGAGCTCAATAAGGGTTGGAGGTCGGAGAAAACTACGGAGATAGGATCGTCGCAGACGCGTTCAAGTTACACGCAGTGAAATGAAGAAAGCGGATAAAGGAGGCAGAAAAAGAAATCCAACGTGAGTGGATCGGCCAGCGTCAAAAAAGGGAGGTATAATCCGACCGGTATTCTATCGAGTCTGTGATGTATGTTCACGTTCCCGCGACGAATCCGTTTTATTCGATGCGTTTCGAATGAATCTCGATGTGTATTTCCTATTTCTTCACATTTCTTCTTTTCTCCTATTCGTTCTCTTCTGTCTTGCATTTGTTCGTTTTTTGTTGCTTGCGTTTGTTTCACCTTTGGAAAAGTGTTTCGTTTATATTTAAGTCGCTAGAAATGATATTGATTCCAGAAGGAAATACTTTGATGCACATATTTTTCTTTTCCCGTCTTTCTTTTGTTCTTTTTTTTTTTTTGACCCTTCGCATCCTTTGTTCTGCAATTCACTTTCTTTTTTGTTTTCTTTTTCTTTTTCTTTTGCTCTATTCGACTATCTATCTATTTGACTATCATATATATTTAAGTCGCCGGGAACGATGAAGATTTCCGAATAAAAATATTTCGACGGTAAACAGATTTTTTCCCCTTTTCTTCGTCTAGTTTTGTTTTTTAACTCGCACCCGTTGTATTGCAATTCTTTTTTGTTTCGTTCTGACGCTTTCAAGATTTATTGCTTTACGAAAATAAAACTGTGAAAGGGGACTGGAATTTATTAGGATTCCGATCGGCTTTTATTTACTTCATCGTTCGCTGTAAGTAAAGTTCGACGTGGGTGTATTGTTGAATTGTTTGTATGAAATATTTGATACTGTTTAAGTCCCGTCAGTGGACAATAATATCGAATAATATAATGCATCACGAGGAGCGAAGAATCGAATGAATTAAACAGCTGCAGAAATAAAGTTTCTTTATTCCATTATTACATACTGTTTCATCGTTTATTATTCTTTGAAACATGGTATCCTGAAAATTGAAGAAAATGATGTAACGTATCTGTGATTTTATTCGTAATTTATTTCGTAACGAAGAATGTACAACGGACTGCAAAATAATTTATCTTGTCACGAAGATTCAAATCGTTTCCATAAAATGGACGAAGACGACAACAGCAACAAACAAACTTCACGTTTATCGCATCCCAGTGGCATTTTTCCGACGTTTTAAAAAGCAGACACTCGTCACCTTTCGCGATGCTTCGAAAAGAGGATTGCTTAGAAACCCGTTGTTCTTTTCGAGGATCGAACGCAATCCTGGAAAATGCTGAGAAAACGAATGTCTGGAATCTACGAACCGAGATGATGGAAGGGTGTTCGTGTCGAGAGTTGCGAGCGCTCGTGCGGAATTTTACATGCTAATCTTAATGCATCGATGATTCGAAATTCTGCGAGTGACGGCTGCTAAACATCAAAATATCAGATACAGTGTTTGATCAGACTTACGAAACATTAGAAATGCGAATAGAAAATATGTTTGCATTTTTATCCGAATTATACGCCGGATTATTGAAATATCTTAAACAATTTTTCGGTATGTAATAGCACGAAACATTTTTTGGTTACTTTAAAATAGAATTTTGCCACAAAAATGTATCTGAGAATTAATAAATTTCATGTATTATTGAAATCCTATGAACGTTTTATTTAATATCGATATTTTAGAAGCTAATTACTTTTCAGCCTTAATATTCTTTATCGCTTTTAGTGGGGCAGCCAGCGTCTAGAAACTAGTCGAGGCTAAATAAATCGAGTAATGCTGATTCCGATAGTATTTGGAGTTTCAGTTTGCTTGATCTAACTTTATCCGTTATAGTGGATACGAATTTACAAGATAACTTTAACGTCCTTAGTTTACCAAGTCTAAGTTAATTTATTTCCTACTATTTAGTTTGCGCATAAATGTACACTTTGCTCATAAACCGGACAATCATAGCAGCTAGCAAATAAATAAAGAACATTGTCATATCGAATTCAATTTAATGGAATTTATGATCATTACTCTAAATAAAATGTTGAACGTCGTTCTTCGTTCGCGATGCTCTAAAAACGTATGAAAATGTAGAGAGCAAAATGTAAAAGAACGATTGAAATAAATGTCCTTATAATATAATTCACTGAATTTATACACTTCTATATTTATACGCTTGTTACTGTAAGGTACGTCTGACGTAATATTCGACGCTTATTCTACTTCAAGTCGCCTAATTCTGATTCGAACTGTTATTTTTCTATACACCACTGTCAATATCTTTATTCGCATATCTCACTATTTAATAATTATATAGTTCGTTACAATCAAAATGTTGGAATTCCCCTTTCACGTAACTAGAAAGTCTCGATATTTTAAGACAAAAATTTGGAAAGTATAAAAATATTTTTCTGAAATATTGGAAATATTTCGTTAGAATGTTACAAGATAAAAAATAATTTGAATAATTAAACGACGACTCAGCATTTGTCTATACAGATATTATAGAAAAAATAAATAAATGAAATCGCAAATTACTTAAAGAAGTAATATACAGTGATTATCGTACACGCGATTAACGTTTTATTTACGTATCTATATATTTTTATGTTAAACAATTATTTATAAAAACATATGGTGTATTCTTTCATGAGATGTTACTTCAAAGAAGCAGAAGAAGACAGAAAGGTTTCTCCTCGCATACACATTCACGGAGTTGGAAGTATTAAAGCTTATCTTACGGAAAAAGCGAGTATTTTTATTACTTCTTATCGTACCGTTTCTTGACCACTTTCTAGAGACTCTGCTTTTACGCCCTTTGAAATACCGGCGTTCCAGTTTATGAAAACTTAGAGATCTTCTACTTTCTTCGATCTCAAACGATCGAAATTACTCCGCTTTCGAGTTATTGGCGTGGATTTCAACAAGAGAATTAATTCGAAAATCGAGCTGCGATAGAAAAGCGAGGAGGGGGCCGTTTCAATGGGAAAAGGATTCCCGATTTTAAATAAACGCAAGCACTTTTGCAATGAGCTTTACATAGGAACGAATAAAACACGGAGCAGGTTCTTAAGAGCCGGTCAGACGCAGAAAATCGGAGGATCGTTTGAAAGACTTTCTTAATAAGTTCAATTAGAGACGACTAACTACGTTTGAAGTGAAAACTTTGGTCAGAATACTCCTTTCACATTTTCCTTTCCACCCTTTTTCACTTTCTCTATGGTAAATGGTCAAACATCGTTATTGAAGGCATACTTTTCTCGCTGAAAGTTTCCTTTTCACAGACATTTTTACGTAATAACTTCGTATTTACAGCCTCTGTAGAATCAATGTTTATACATAGAAATTAATTGCATTTCGAGCAGAAAAAAGTTTGAAGATCTCTCTTTCATAAATCTGATATATCTGCACGAGGCAAAAAGGATAATTATTTTTCGAGCTGAAACGTTTCCTTTAACAAATCGAACGAGTCATTAAATGCGAGTATATGTCTCTCTGCAACAGATATTCGTGAAAGGATGAAAGCATCGATCTATTTCCACATTTTGCCGAGGCGTATTGATTTATGTACGTTAAAAGTGGTTTTTTTTTTCGGGTGACACGCACAAAAATCAAATCGATCAATTCCACTTTACCATTTCATGTCTCTCTTGCTTTACAAATTTCGTTGATCTTCAACGAGTCGCAACGCGTCTCCTGGTTTCAATATAAAATATTAAGTATGACAGTAATAATTATCGAGATGACCAAAAACAGACCAATTTTTTTCGTAGTTCGATTTTGTTGCTCGATCGGTGGATACCAGCATCAGGCAGCATTCGATTTCCGTGGATATAAAGAGCGTAAAGGAAAAAGCAGAACCGATAAGTCGTCAAACTTTGGGATCCTCTCGGATAATTTAAGCTGTTCATTAAACTTCTTGGCGATGCATCATTCTCTCGAAATATCTTCGTAGCGTGTCCAGGAGAATAACTTCGGATCAAGTTAAGAGAAAATCAATCGATCGTTGTTCGAAACTCGCTGGAAAGTTCAAGTTTGATGCACATGTGCCATCGCGAACTGTAAAAGCTCAAAAGACTTGCACGGTGAATTCGTGCTTTTCTTGCTGAGCTTTGTTTTGTGATGTTTAAGAACATGAAGTTCTTAAGACGCTCTTTATTAATCTGCTATTAGTTGGACGCGAATGTTTACACAGCGTTGTTTACGGTACACGTAGTTCGATAGATTACAACTTCGAAAACACGTACTTAGTTCTTTCTTCGTGTCCGATACTTGGTAGCAAGAAAATTTAATATTATAATAGAGAGAGAGAGAGGAGTTTGGTGAATATAGAAGAGGCTAGAAGTTGTAAGTAATTATTTTATAAACAAAATAAGTTGTTCCTACAACGAGCTAATCGATTGTTCAGAAATTTATAGAATAACTTACATACATAAATGAGTCGGATTTTTTTGTAAAGAGTTCAATCATAATATCGAGTAAGTTGTAAAATTAATTTGTGAATTAATTTCACGTTCGTGATCGAACAAATTCGCATAAAGTACAGGAACATTAATCAATTCCGACCCATCTACATATATTACATATATTACACAGTATGTATAACAAAGACAGTGAATTAATTATTATATTAATTATTATCGTACTTTTATTCATTAAAAACTATTCTTACATTATCTTCGTTAAAACGTACCGCGATATTTATCAATATACTATTGTATTCTTTCACTGTACCGTGTGCTACAACATCCATACCAGGCAATATCCGCAACACTTAAGAGTAATAACAATAAAAGCTCACGCATTCGGAATACTGAACGAAACGAAGAGACAGTACCAGCGGCGAAGCTACTTCCCAACACGTCACGCTTCTGATACCATCTTCAAAAGTATTAAACGAACGAAACACCTTGTTAAAGGAATATTTGACCGTTCATACTCGAAAGGGCACGGTAAATTCAAAGTCAACGCGACAAGACGCTTCTTTCTAAACGATCTTTCCATAAATTTGAATATCGAAAATCTCTTTAAACGACGATTAAATTAACTTCTTACAAAAGCAAACGACGAATGCTATTTTTCGCGTGGCATCTCGAACGCTGAAACCTTTGTAGGCCACGTTTGAGGCACAAGCATCGGCAACATCTTCCTTTTAACCCTTCCTTTTCTAACCCGCCAGCTTCGAAACTGCTTACACTCGCTCGAAAATATCTTCGGGCTATCCGATTCGTTGGAAAGTTTTAATTAAAGCCGCTTTGTCAAGCGTCCCGAGTACACGGTTAACTCGTCCCTTTCTGTTTTTCCTTTAGCTCGCGCCGATAATGGCCGTACTGGCCACCGCGACACGAGATCTTTCCGTAAGATACGATCATTCGCGGGCAATTTAAGGAATTACATCCGTTGGTCCAAGTCTCGTGCTTTCTTTCGCTCATGCAATCGAACTTTTTGTTCGGCAAAGACAAGCATACGCCCCAAGTTCACGTAGTATGGTCGTCGAATGCCGTGAAACAGCGAAAGTTCGGGAACAGATAAAACTATAGTAATCGTTGGAGAATCAAGGATGCTGAGATAAATAGGATTTAACGCGTGACGTTCCGACCTCGATCGTGTAGCTTCAATGATCAGTTATTGGCAAAGTAATATTTAGAAGCATATAACTCTGGCTACGGATGTTCATTGATGAAATACATTGGAAATAGTGTCTATACCTACATATAAATCAGCGACTACGAAAAGTATTTACGTATATTCTTGTTTTCCAATGAGATGTTTCCTCATCAGATTCTACGTTACCTTTCGATAGTATCAAATAATTATAGTCATATGAGAATACTAGTAAATGATAGGAAATTTAATATATTTTGCACATAATTAATTTGTACAGTGTAATAAATATAATACCTGTGCAACTACTTTTTCTACTATAATTCCTTTCGAGTTCATAACGGCACAAGGTTGTTATTTCGTGTTTTTAATTTATCTAACATCGATCTTATTTTAAATCGATCAAGCCTACTTTAGATCAAGGTACAAGCAGCTTGTGCATTCAAATATTTTCTTTTCTTCTATTTAAGATGACTGCGATTTAATGTTTGAAATCACGGTTAATGGAACATACGCTTGGAAATGTTTTGAAACAGCGTGAAGAATATGCGCTATCGAAGAAGGGTGCGAAAGATAAAATGTGTCTGGCCGGTCTCCGGAGAGGGTTACAGGGAAACCTCGATATTTACACGTCAGAGGATACAACCCCGGCAAAGTACCCGCAAGGGTGTCGCGTACCAGGAGTGTCTCTTTATTGGATAATAAATAACCTGTTTCATTTATAAGAAGGAGATAAAGCGTAGCAGAGAGTGTGTTCGTCGTGTTAGACGTCCTCCCTATATCGTACCCCTTTCACACACCATCTTTTACACGCGTGTTGAATAAGCGATATCCTGTTTCTTTAATATTCATTTGACGCCTTGAACGTTTTTAACTCCGAATTTTCGTAAACATTGCAGATCGTCGCGAAGACTTGAATCATTCGTTCCATCATCTGGACAGACGTTAATTTAATTGACGTATCGGATTAAAAATTAAATTCTTCGATTTAAAAATTCATCTAGAAAGTATATATATATATATATATAAACACTCGATCCTTGTGTTCACTAAAACACTGGAAATTATATTTGAAACGACTGAGATTAATTTTTGATATATACAAAAAATCACAATATATTCACAGAAATTTGGAAGTATTTTTAACTATTATTCATCTATTCTTAAGCATAGAAGAAAACGAAAACGTAAAATTATGAAAGAAATAAACATTCGATATACCTAATATTTTTCATCTGTTTCTATTCTATTCCTATCGTTGTTTTATTCTTACTCTGCTCGTACATTCGACATTTTTCTGTCCTATGCCGGCTATGATTAGGTACTCTAATTAGAGAACTGAAGAAGCGTGTTCCAGTGATTTCATGAAAACTCTTCGACAGCTTTCGTTCGACTAAAAAATCGTCATTTTCAAACCGTGAGCAAGCTCGATAAACGCAGATCGAGTCGAGTTAAATTCCCGATCACCGGCAATAATCGTAAACGCGTGTAAGAGAACTGGAAGCTCGCGCGTAAATTGTCACTCGGTTTACGAGTTGTCTCAACGGACGATGCTACGGGAGAAAGGAAAAAGAGAAGAATAGAGAACATAGAAAACGGATCCCAATGATGTTTACATCGTGTTATTGCTTGCA
Source organism: Bombus haemorrhoidalis (assembly GCA_014825975.1). Taxonomy (NCBI): domain Eukaryota; kingdom Metazoa; phylum Arthropoda; class Insecta; order Hymenoptera; family Apidae; genus Bombus; species Bombus haemorrhoidalis. Next base: position 426,931 of record CM026166.1, on the reverse strand, counting down.
TATCAACGACGAACGTAATAGATATACGTTAGAGAGAAAAGTTTACGCGGGCATTACGCGATCTTACGATCGCGATAACGCATTATACGATTGCGATTTTATGACGTTGCTTTTACTATTATTCGAGACGTGGCGTAAAACGTTTCTACGCGGCACTGTGTTTAAAAGCATAAATACATATAGAGCTGGTCGGATAGTAAATCAAGCGCGAGGAGAATCCATCGAATACGTTGAGCCGCAATAAAAATTCCTGTTACTGTCACGACTCGTACGAGCTCAGGTGCTGGTGGAAAAGCTACTTCGCCCGCGAGATACTAATGCATCCGGTTTTATTGTTTATATCGACTATCTGATGCACGAACGACTTAACCCCTCGACCATCCGCGAGAAGACAGCGTCGAAGGGAGTGAAAATTTAATTTTCTTAAAAGATCTTTTAGGTATCTTTTCGTCCAAGTGTTTACTAGCGAATTTATTATTTGGTTCGTGATTTTAGATTGCATACAATTCGTTTGATAATTAAAATTTATTATTACTCCTAAATTGTTTATACTATGTACCTTGGAAAACAAATCTCGAACGACATTGTCGTACACGAACATTATTCATTCTACTAAGATCTAGAATTCCGCTTTAAATTACGCTTAAGTTAAGTCTAAAAAAAGAACATGCTTAAAGATATTAACTCTCTTACAAACGCATAATTTTTATCATTTTTATCTCCATTGCATAAATTTTGTCGTAACGTGACCCTAGAGAAGATACAAAAACTAATATATACGATGAAATATGTAATTATACGATACGCGAATGAAGGGAGTGAAACAAAGTGTAACATACTTATATTGATAAACTATAAAAGTATCAAATTCTATCGACGCCGGATATCTCAGACGCTGGAAAAATCTTGCGCAAAAGTCGTGTCACGACAATGAAATGCCAAGTAAATCGAGTTTTTTTTCAAGCGGCGCAAACCAGATCTCCGTAGCTTTAAAATCTCCATAAATATTCATAACGATTAATATCAATAAATATTCCAAGAGATGACACGATCTGAATTCATAATATTCAGCGGTTCATTTACGCGGATGAACAAGGACTGGAAACGTTAAAACGTTAAACGTGAAATATATTGAAGCAGGTATTACGTTAGCGATACATGAATATACAAACGAGTTTAATCATGGCTGGCGTGGATGTGCCTTCGAACCTTCGGTCACGCATCGAGTACCGATCGTTTGCTCAGCCACCTTGTTCCCTCAACGAAAACCAAAGAATAATTGCCAGTCGAACGTATCGATTCCGTCGTTTCTCGTAAATAGAATCGTGCGATGCTTGCATTAAGCATCAACGTTCACGCAATAAATGTATAGAGACCAATACAGGATGATAGTATGGTGTCGTGGAAACAGTGTGGCCAATTTATTCAACGGCGTTTCCGCCGGACGAACAATACCTGCCTATAGCGCGTTCATCAGTCTTTTCTAGCACGAACGGGCATACTCTCATCATTGTTCGGAAACAACAATGATCTATTTACTCGTACCAAGGGGAGACTCATTCTCTATTACTGACCGATAATAATCAATTTCTCCTTTCTCTTTCCCCGCTTCGACCCTCTTGAATCCATGATAAGTTTGATCAATTTTTTAAACTTATCAGAGTATCTACCATATAATTTTAAAAGACAACTTGGGCTTCGTACTTATTTAATATTAGAATTGGTTAAAAAAGAAATCTCGTATTTAAGATCGTACGAATAATTTTTTGTAAGTACAGGGATATAGAATAATTGAAAACGTATTATTTTATAGATTAATTTTTTTTCGTAAAAGATTGTTTCCCTCCTTGCACTTGTGCGTTACCATCGCGTGTAATAATATAGAGAAGGACAAAAAAAAAAACAAAAAAGAAATAACCGATCACGATAAAACGTGGACGTACGTGAGGCGAATGTTAAAAATTGTCGGTATATCTCTCCTATTTCAATATGATTTCTGACGCGCAATAACCTCGTATGGAACACCATTATAGCGTCATAATGGGAAGTCGGATTTGCTATATGGCCAGCATACCTTTCCTCTTCGTCGTTGCTTTATCTGTGCCGCTTTCTGTCCTCCTATCCAGCTTTGTCGTTGCCTTAACTTTACGATCCGTTGCAACTATAAACTCGGTCTATCGAAAATTACGGCGGGATATCCTGCAAGAACCGAACTACGTGGAACTGCCATCAAGGAAGTTTTCGCATGGCGTGAATATTAGCATAAAGGTGACGCATATTGTTCGCGTCCATTTGCAGACTGAATTACGGAAATACGAAATCAATGAACAGCCGTCGAAATTTCCTTTCAAAAATTCAAAAATCAAATCTACGTACGAATTAACGTTATATCAAAGTGTGAATATTATCGCGATACGTTTCATGGAAAATGCACACCATCACTGCACGCAATACCTTCGAGAAGTAGGTATTTCGAATTGAAGCAATCGTATTTTATATTTCAATTTAAAACTTCTTTACGGTGACGATTAACGCTGTACGAGCTTCTCCCAAGTCAAATCACTCGATTCTACTTTACACTAATTTCTTCATTTCATTAAATAAATACACGATTGATATTAAATTTTCTAAAAGATGAGTTCAATACTAATAAATTTGATAATTCAATAGCAGGCGATCGATTTCAATAAACTCATCTCGTTCTTTCATTTATTTCTTCGTTAACTTACACTGTATACACATACACGTATGTTGAGGTTGACCGATCGAAGGACGAGTGGATGAATTTGCAATAGAAAAGTATATTGAAATAATTAAAGGTACAAGCATAATGTATAAGTTTATGCTGATGCAGATCCTTACTCTTTTAGTGTTACTAGACAATGGAACGATAGGGAGCACGTTCGTATATTTATAGCAAAAGGACATTACCAAAAAAGTTAACCATATAGCTTATGGCTAGAGGCTTAGTTCCTTTGTTCCTAGACCTTGCAACCCAAAACATAATGTATATTCAAGGGTACAACAATATGCACCCTTCCCTATTTAGAATATTTCTGCGTAATAGCAGTCTCCAGGTCACGGATGTACATAAATAAAGATGTAAAGTTTTTCTTGAAGCAGTTACTTCGATACCATATATGATAACAGAGGAAACACTTATTGGTAATTGGACGTATAGTAACGAAGCAACGAGCCAAAGCGATAAAGTATACTATACACCTATACCTATATTTCTTTTAAATAGTCTGCGATTAAACGATATAAAACTTCTTCCGCGTCACCAGTCGAGCAGTTTGCTGCGTCAAATTAAAACCAGGCCGAGAATACGTCTCGCTGCAGAGACGTTCGAAAAATACTGTCAACCGTTACCACGAGGGAAACTAGAAAGAAAACGGAAGAAAACGTACGTGCAGGAACACGTTTTACGCAAGAAGAAACGTTTCTTATTCGGAAGCTAAAGAAAGGAAATAAAGAACGACAAGGAAGAAGAACAGGAGACGTTCCAGGGAAACGGGCAGCGCTTGACGGCGAATGAAAAGCAAACTCAAGTCGCTTCGTTCCTCGGTCCTAGTGGCATTCCATCGATTGACTACGTATTTCTCTCCGTCCGGGGCGTTTCTTATTCCTCCCTGACAATTCTCCAGACACCTGGAGCTATTCTTTCCGCGAATGCAATAACAGCCAACCGAGCTACGCTTTGGAAACTTCTACACACGCAAGAACTCAGCGCGCGCGAACGTTCTTCCGCTCTCAATTATTACTGGACCATCGGATTCGCCGGATCAATCTCGGGCTATTTTAAATTACTTAGCCGATGTGGCGTTCCCGCCGGACGAGAAACTTCGCGGAATGTCTCCTTGGGGAAATTTCGGCCGCCTGATCGAAAACTAATTCGTCCTGGTCGAGTCAGGATCCAGGAGAACGTCAACGAGAGGGACGAACCTGAGATTTGTTGTGATTCCGAGGTGTTGCTCTAATTAAAGTTGGAACAATCAGAGTCGCTATTTGAATGTATCATCCGTCTACTTCGTAGTCTCCAGCTGAAATTAAGTTAAAATTAATTCGTGACAACTACTTTTTCCCAAATAAAAGCTTATTAACATGTCCGTGCTTCTTTTGTATCTTCTTATACAGGGCAAAGACAGGATGTACGAATTCTCGTTTGCGGATCGATGCAGTATTAAAAATAACAATTCGTATAAATGGAAGTCGATAAAGTCATGGAAATGGAAAGATACCAAGAATGTGATCGAAGAAAGTCATTCCATGGTTTGACGTATGAATGAAATTATAGTTAACTTTTGCTTAGAGTCTTGTTACAAGTTAGACGAGGAAGATCGTGCTTTCTAATTTATGGCATATTGAATATCATTGAATAATTATAATCGCAACAATAATCGTACAATAAATAGAAGATATTTTAAGTGTATAAACGTATAAATAGCGCAAATTTTTACCAACACCAATTCCAACCAACGCGCGATTCCCGTTACATTGCAAAGAGGAACTTGATAAAGGATCAGCACGAACCCGTAAAATGTTCAAAATCGAAATGGGAACAAAGGGATAAATCGAAAACGAACGAAAGGCCGAAACTCTCTCCATTGTTCTCTCCATTGTTCTCTCGAAAACGTAATACAGAAATCTGTTGGCGACAAAATAATTCTCCTGGTTAGTGAAACGAGAGAGTAAGACCTCTGTTCGCGAACAGTTGAAGGACCGTGTTCGCGTCTGAGGCTCGAAGAACGGTCGTCGCGTTGATTCTCTGAACGAAACAAGCGTAGGAAATTGACAGTTAGTCGAAGGTTCGATTTTTCAAAGCTAATACCGGCTCTGACCGGAGAAAGCTAGGCGACGATGGAGAAACGGAATACGGGACAGAGAGACAGAAAAAGCACGAATGGGACATGGGACAGTCGGCAAACTCGGCCTAGGAAATGAGATCTACAAGCGAGCGAGGTGGACGAGCGGGAGTGTACGGACCAAGTGCAATTTTCATCTGACTTGCAGTCGTTCGTCGATGCTGCGCTGCTATTCTCACGCCTGCATCATTTTTACTCTCTTTCTCCTCCTCTTTTACTTTCTCTCTGTTTCTCTTTACTTTTCCATCTCTTCTGTTCCACCCCTCGTCCATTTTCACCTCGTCTTTTTTCACAGTCAACCACGTTTCGCCCGTGTTTACCGCATTGATTGCATTTTCGCGGACAAATACCACCAAATAAGAGTTGTAACCAAAGATTAAGCAGCCATTGGATTGGAACGTGTTCATATGAGAGTTTTAGGAGATGCTTGTTTTATAAATTTTTAATATTTTCTAATATTTTATTTCGACTACTTTCGCGTTTGTGAATGTTAGATGTTGACTCGTCTGAACAATTCAGAGCGAGATATCGAAATAATTCAAGACTCAAAAACAAATCGGCATATAATTCTGTTATTTTCGATACTCTCGAGCATCTGTAACATTAATTTCGAGCTGACTCTCAAAAGCTGTTATCAAAAGAAATCAGATTTATTTCGCATCGATAAATTCTTCTTGTATTTTAAACATCGATAAAACCAAACAAACGCAACTGAACGTTTTATTATTATTCGCCATTCGATGAACAGTAAACAATTTACGATAATAATAAAACAAAATTTATATATAAACACGAAGAGTACAATTTTTAGTCGATAGTGTACGCAATATATTTGCCATTAAATGTCAAATACCATTAATCCTTCGCATCAGTTGCACATAACAGAGAGTCAATGGACCAGAAAATCAAAGCAGCCGAAACCGAATCCGAAGGACGATAATCCCATTATCTTCGATTAGTTCATACCTGAATCTCGCCTCGGCATCGATTCCCCTCTCTTGGCTTACCCTAAACGCGTGGGTTTTCCGATCAGATATGCTGGTTCGTGCGTTAAAACGCGGATCATTAGCCTGACCTGGAGAAAAAGGGCAAGAAGTGGCTTGCGGTTTGCTGAGAAAGTGAAAAAAAAGGGGTGAAAAATGCCAGAGACCGACCTATGAGAGACTGAGAAAAAATAAACGGGTGAGGTCGAACGCGGAGGAAGAGGATGAAAGCGGAAGAAAGAAGACAGAGAAACGAGACGAGGCGATTGCCACTTCGTCTCTAGCCGCTATGTGGCTAATTAATGCACTTTTGTTGGCTTCTCACGGTCTTGGTCTACCGGTACATCGATACAGTTCGACGCACGGAAACTGCAAAGTGGTTTTAAAGAAACGGCGCGATACTATTCGGCTTGGAACAAGCGCTGAAGCGCTCGAACTTTGCGCTTTGATGCATTATTTAAGAAAAAAGGGAATTTTAACGATAGGTTCTCTTGGATTATCAGAATATCTGCTCATTACGTTATCAGAAAACCAACATATTTTACTTCCTTTGGTATTTCTTCTTTCTTTCTTTTTCTTTTGGCGTTCTATATTATAAAGCACAGACGATGAGAATGAAATAACAGATCTGTATCACGCGTAGTTATCTTTTTTTTTCCTCTGTCGTCTTGTTATTCGTTGGCGCCGATGGAATTGCGCAATTCGAAAGCGACGCTAAGCTTAGTCCGACGGTGTTGCCCGAACTAATTAGTTGGTCACAATGCACTTACCTCTCGGGGGAAACATACGCGACAAACAAAGACACAGGGGTGGGTGCCTATCAAAAACACAGCATACTCATCTCATAGTCGAGACTGAAATTTCATGGACTTTCTGCCCTCGAAATGGCTCTTTTTCTTCTCTCTCCCACGCTTTTTTTTACACCTTCTCTCAGGTCACAATCATGGCGAAGACTCGAACAACGAGACAGACACTTAGCGCACACCAAGCCATGCAATTTTTCGCAACGATGCGACGAATGAATATTGTGCACACGGAAACGATTCTTTGTCGAGAATGTAGTCGATATGCGGTCCGTTTGTTCGTTAGATGAGTTTAGAAAGTAGGCTGGCACGCAGTTGAGTACGAATTGAAGAGGAGGTGAACTAGATGAAATTAGGTCTATTTTTGTAAGGATTTGCGCAATTCTTTTTTAAGAAGAATTTCATTTCAGTTCAAGTAGACGCGAATAAATTTGCTGACGTTGCTTCAAAAAAATTTCATCTACAGTTCCTGCAAGAACAGCAAACCTAGTAAAATTTCTTAGAAACCTTAATTACCACACTGTTAAAAGAGTGCCTTAAATAAAAACGTAAAAACTTTGAGTCTAAAAGGGAAACTATCACCTGCTGAACGGATACGCATTAAACAACCTTGAAATATCTTTTCAATCTGCGATATTAATAACCTGCTTCGTTTATCTTGAACATTTTCACAGATTACTAATTCCAGTCTTTCATATAAGGCCATTTATTTTTTCGCAGCCTTGGTTCGATCAAAAGAATTATTTTCAATAAAACTGCTTTCACGCCGTGTAACATGTTAAATTAACCTTCGAAGTTGACTGCCATCGCGATCGTTGTGCTTTTTCAATTAACTCCGGTACACATGCCCTTTCATTAATAAACATTACGTTCCTCGAGTGACCCGTAACAGCGCAAAAGAACGTCGACAAAGCCGTGCAAAGATTATGAAAGTGTAGGTCGATTAAAATTCTTCAGTATCGCGAAAATTAACTGCTGTAACCTTCGACGCTTTTGCCAAGAGGTGGCAAACGTCTCCTCCAAGTCTTCGTGTTTCCCTTTTCTCTCTCTCTCTCTCTCTCTCTCTCTCTCTATCGCGATATCCACAACGAAGAGAGTTCTGGCTCGTCGTTCAGGAACAGAGGACAAGCTGCATTCATTCGACGAGCATCTTTCACAAAAGAGTCGGGTATTCATGAATTACCGATCGATCTCGCTTCGTTTCGTCTTGTAGAGAAGAATTCGATGAGAAGTAGTTGCTCTTTGCACGCAACTGCGAGATGACCGGAAACGAGGACACGATCGAACTGTCATTACCACGACTCAATGGTTCCCAAGCGTCGATCCAATGATAGATCGATTTCTTAATAAGACGCAGTAAAAGGGAAGAATAAGGGAGAAGGTCATCGTTAATATTTCAGGAACCAGCTGTTTTTCACTTTTGTTCTTAGTAATTCTTATATCTCAACAATTGGTATAATACGATCATACTTTGATTGAAAACTTGTGATATTGTATTGTTGATCTGATAGGTCGAAGTTTTTTATATAAAGAAGAAATTTTAATATAAATAAAATATTTACTTTCAACAATTATTTATGCTCGTCTAGGTGATAGATATCGATCATTGAAACTTATAATGATTTTACGACAGAGAATACAAAATATTCTGGTCTCTTAGCAGAAACAATGATCAATTGCAGTTAGCTTTAATGATTCAATTGAAAACAGAATTAACCGTTTTTAGAACTAGTTTCCTTTTCCAATACTTCGAATTGAATATTCTGACTTTAGTTCCGCGTAACGATCTTAACGTTCAATCTATATTTGTAATCGATCAATCATTATTAACACGTTCGTCGCACATATCTATACTTCCGTGCGGGCCAAAAGTATGCACGACGCTCTTCTTGTTCGATTTAATCAAATATAGGACATTATATATAGGATATACAACATAAAAATATTCAAAACGCGTTATACCATACTTTTTATTAATTTATATTCTGGATAATATATTACATTATTCTATGTCGCATGGTGTATGTTAAAACATTTCAAACACATTTGGGGTGATTTTGGGCACTTTGAGCAATAGTTGTAGACTCCGTCATCGCTACTCTCCTCACTTTCAAATATATTTTCACACTGTTTATTGAACATTTTGAGGATGAAAAGATCACAAGTATGCTGTACGTCTTACAAGTATGCTTTCCGACTAAATGAAAGATCTGAGATATCTGCCGGGAGATCCCTCGGAATATTCTAGCTGGAAAGCTTATCGCTTTCTCCATTTCAGAACTAAATAATCTTTTACAATAAATCGAAGGCGATAAACAATGAATTTCCGCTTGTCGCTCTATTTACGTTCTGCGTACCGCAGGAAACTTAGCCGGCGACGAACGTGTTAAACCGAATTAAGATGAAAAATACGAAATCGTAATGGATTGTTATTGTTGAAGTGAACCACTTCTAAGAAAACTTTACATCTGATCTTTTAGTTTTGTCAAGCATCGAAGCCATCGACAGCGTATAAACAAAAGATGAGGTCGAAGGCAAAGCATAAATTGTAGACAGGCGACGATGGCTTCAGTCATAAGGTAACACTGCCAGCGTGCGGATCTGGACCAGCTCAATAGTATCTCAATAGTAGACTTGTGTTTACACTTCAGAGTATTTAAAATATATTTTCTACCTTACGCTTTACCCACGCATTTCTTTGTATTAACATCACATACACCTAATAACTTCAACAGTTATCAATTACGGTAGTATCAATACTGAATCGATATATCACTACTTGTTTAAATATTTGTGGACAATAACGATATCATTCTTCAAAATATGTGAGAGATAACATCGTTCATGATCATCTTTTGCTAATAAAAATTTCATTTCTTTCTCGAAACGTTCACGATTAAAACGACAGCGACACGTTCACTATATCTGGCGTTACAAACGATATAATTTTATTTCCAATTTCTCTTCTTGCTTTCTACACTTCAGAATGCTTTCTATCTTTTTCGTTTCCTTTCCTCCTGTTTCTTTCGCTCTTGTACACACGTCGGTATATGCTCTCCAATTAAAATTATTCGTTAGCTAAATATTATTCCTTCGTTCGACCACGATTTACTCTTTGAAACACCTTGTTTCGCTTTCCTTTTATCTCCGGCGCTCATTCAGTCGCGAAAGTATGATGTTTGCTTTATCAGTATTTTCCTTTTTTTTTCAATTTCCTTTCGAAGAACGTACGTAATACGTACTACATATTCCACTTTTCAAGCAGGTATATTATTGATCAAAAATATCAGGTGATAGCCAGTTATAAGGAAATTAAGCTTATTACATTGATTGCCGATAAATTAGTGATACAGCAAACTAATACATAGTATGCGAATAGAATATTCAATAGTCTTGTGTTCTTAAATTATTTTTATAATTTTTAGTATTTATAATCTTTTAAGTCTTTTAAATATTCTTATAACTTGACTATCTTTATAACAAAGTATAGATTAGGAATTATTATTAATACCATTACTTATGCTATACATATTTAAGATTTATATTTTTATGCCATCTTCTTTTTAAAATCCAAAAAAACTTAATTCTAAAAATTTTAATTTTCGAAAAAGATGGAAATGGATAAAATCTAAATTAGGATACTTGTATCTAATAAGAAGTCCACGAAATTGCTAAGTTAAATATTAATGTTTTATTAATATTATATAAAATGATCGACTCGACAAAAATGATTCGCTTAAAACCGTTTCAAGGAGGAAATGAAGTACATTTCACATAAAAATATTTTGGATTTCAAACTTTCACGATTGTTTGTCTTGGGAACCCAATAGCAAAATATTCGTATAAGAATATTGTGACTTTAACAAAATATGAACGAATGAATAATTAGTTGTTCTTAATTCTACGTTTCAGTGTGTTCCAAGTGTACTCTTCATTGTACGGGATTTAAAAAATAGATAATTAAATTAATGGTATAAAAAATAAATTAGAAATTGACTTTTTAAACACTAGAGAATTGTTTAAGTTTCATATATAACTCTAATTCCTGTACCTACAGGTCTTAATACAATTACGATGCTTCTTTTCATTATATTTTTACATAAATTTCGCTTGTATCTTACACAATTTATTTTCACGTATTCTTTGTAACATAAAATAAACAATGAATAATTTCAATCAAATTGACAAAAATACCTATGCTTATCGATATCCTCGTCAGTGCGGATCTGAAATATGTACACATATGTGTGTGTGTGAAATGAAATAAATTCTTAGAAGTGAACAAGTGAGTCTATTATCCAATCTTTTATAAATTTATATAAACGGAATTTTATTCCATCGAACGCATGTGTACCACGACTTACAGCGATGAGTACATATGAACAAAAAATGTTAAAACGTTTAGCCGGTCGATGTACAGAGAAACTGAGCCACGAACCCTAAATCACAGTTATCGTGGAGATATCAAGTGGTTGGCAGGGAATTCTTTCGGCCGTAGCGTTTTCGCGTGCACTCAATGTTGGTGCATACGACGGTACGCGTGGATGCACACTGTAAACCTACCCTTCATCGCGCCACCATGCTTGAATTATTTAATTGGATTCTGCATTTTAGTGCGCCAGTAAACGGTGTACACTGGCGCATGGATTAATTTTGCTTACCGGTCCTGAATGAGGAGAAACACGGAACGAGGCAGCAGTTTCAGAAATTCACGATTCGTTGCGTTTCCGGCCTTCCCCGTGTGCTTTCGCTTGTGCAAAAATCCAACCGGAGTTACGACTCGAAGCTCGATAGATCGGATTTAAGGTTTTATCGCGCGTTTCCCGACTCGCGAAACGCATTTCCTATGGTCGCGAATTTTTAAATATTATAAATTATGAAACACGCACGTCCAGAGATCAACACATTTCAAAATCCCCGATAAAACCAGCTATCAATTTAACAAAGGATATACAGTATATTCCACTGGAACGATCGCTCGGTTTTCAAAGATTAAAAAACAATGTTAATTTCTATGAAATTTATTTGCCTTCCATACGTCAATTAGCAGTTCAGCTTTTCTATTAACATTCATTACTCTTCGGATAAACGTTTCAAACTTCGGGCAAACAATTACGACAGTTTCCATATAAAATCGTATTTTTACAATATTTATTGCCTCGGTCTCCGAAGGACATCTATCAATTTTTATATTTATAGTACGCAATCGTGCATATGCTCAACGCTGCAGCAGCACAAAATTGCAGGATATTTTTCGATTAAGTAACGTTGCAATAAAGAATGCAAAGTCATAGAGTCAAAATCAATGATAAAGAGAGAGAGAGAGAGAGAGAGATCTGTCCGATAATGATTTTAATTAATACGCGATCGAATTTAACAAACAATGAGTTGGAAGATGAATCGAGCGTTATCAATTTGACTGGCTGGTTGATCCTGTAGAAAACACGCGTATGCAGTTTAACCGGAAACGAAATTAATTATCAATTATATCTATTCATCAGCGACTCCTTCATAAGTCGTTAACAAACCAATGATATTATCGTTCACGGTATGTCATAAAATTACCAGTCAATAATGTATAATGAGCCATTAAATGTTTAATGATATCCCATCGTGTTTACTTGTAGGTACTAGTAGGTGTAAGTTTCTTTGCAATAATTTCTTTGCAATAAAAGAAGCTATAACAACGAGTGAGATAAACACAATCAATTAATGGGATGGTAATAATTAGTCTCGTAATTCCACGGACAATTAGATATTCCATGAAAGGCAGACTTTACCACAGCTTTGAAAATAAATGTTGGCATAGGAATTAAAAGGTCCGTAAACAGCGCGTTAATTTTATGTTCAATTCAATCCATAATTGGAATCATGAATTAAACTGTACATTCTCCCATTCATTCATGAAATGTCTTGTTTCATTTCTTTGAAGAGCGTTGCTCTTTTTTATTATCGATAATCGAATTATTTCAATTGTATGCAAAGAAACACAGCTTTATCTATTCGCAGTCCAGTTTTCCCAAAAATATTCACTCAGCGACACGAGTAACCAAATTATTATACGACCTGAAACTTTTGCGAATCTTATACAACAGATTAACGCGAATATTGTGGCAAGGCTCGATAGCGCGTCTTGGTGAAAGTTGATTTAACAGTAAAATATGATTTTACAGTTCCTGTCCATCGTTTCAGTACATACAGAGGTTCGTGATATTGGGTCAGAATCGATCGATGTTGAACATAAGAAGCACGTTAGATGTTTGAAACTTATGGAACAGTCTAACTCGAACAACGTTTTCTTCCGCGTAAAGTGGTAAATATGTTTCCATCCAATTATTCGATAGCGTGTCATCACTGAAATTGTGATGGAACACGAGTTTTTATATAAAATTCTGACTGAAAAGTACGAGATCTTCTACAATTACTCAATAACCTTTAAAATAAATTTCTCAATTTTTCGAAAGCGACTATCGAAACGACAGCCGCGTCAATGCCCGAGATCGATACTATCAATGTTCATCGTGCTGGTGCAAAACAATGGAACAACAAATCGAGAAAAAGGAGACAAAGCGTGGTAATGGAAACCAACACTGGGGAATATGTATTTGCACGGAAGACGAGGAAAGAGTCTGCGGGAAAGTTCGCCTTGTTGCGACATGGAAACAAGGCCGCGATGTGGTGGCGAAAAAGGAACGGGTTGATGGCCTGGTTCCCAGTGGGAAGAACGTGGGATCGGTTCATTGAGGCGGCGACTTCAAAAGGATTGGCGCGAACGGGGAAGTGGAATTTTCATTATCGGAATACCAGTCACTGTCAGTAAACCTTTTACTGCTTTGATAAGCGTGGCCGAGCTACGCTGAAAGAGGACACGAGAAGTAAAAGAGAGAAAAAAAAGAAGAAAAAAACGATCTGGTGGATGTAAGCTCGCTAGTCTTGCCTTTCGTCGTGACTGACTCCGGACGAGAGACTTTCTTGCGTTAACGGACAGATTCCTCCTCGTCTTTAGAACGACGTGTTTTCTTCGACTAATCTTTATCAAAGAACGATCGTAGCAAAAGGCGAATCGAAATCGTTGTGTAACAAGCGTTGCAGGAATATGGCTACGAGTGCGCGAGATTTGATTGTAATTGAACTGATATTATTAACGAAATCTTACGCGTCACAGATTACATGTTACTAGTATTAAGAATGTCGTTGTACAACAGAGGCAAACGACGAATAAGGTAAATTAAATCTTGACGATTTACCGTTTGATATATCTTCAACGACAAACACGTTACTTTTCATCTGTGTATCAAAGATATTCACCGAGATAAAGGAAGAGTCTTAAAAATCCTAAGAAATTAACTTGGTGTCTACAACACCGCTGTAAAAATGTAAAAATGCCTGCCGTTTAGATCTCCGGTTGCTTACAGGCGATTTGATTTAGCGCAAATAAAAATGGTTAGCCACGAGTCACGAGCAAAGTTGGCCGTGACGCCTTGGGGAAAAGGGGACTCCGAAGGGTAGAAGAGATGATGTCAGTCGATACGCTGCTCCCTGCGTTACTGACGGGAAAATTGAAAGCGTTGTACGTACTGTTGCTCGAGGAAACGTAGGACAAACCGTAAATTTGACCGAATGTTAAGCACACATGTGTTTCGCGTCTCAGGGGATTTATCAGCCTATCAAAATCCATCTTTCACGCAGTCGAAAAAGAATCTCGTCTACAGAGTCGACGACATTTACAGAACTATCGAATGAAATTCTCTTATTCATAGTACTCACCAAAGGGCCAGCTGATAATGTAGGATAGCTCGGTTAGGTTGCGACGTGTCTCGCAGGAAGTTGGCGAAATTATAATGCATCTTGGCGTTGTGGGGAAGAGACCGCAGACCCGCCCTATAAACAAGAGGATTCAGGGTCAGAGACAGGGTCATCGTCTCGACCTCGACGCGATCCCCGGCTCTTTATCCCACCGCGGTTACATCTGATATCGTCTGGCCAATTGCTACCACGCGCGCGATTCTCGCTCGTGCGACAGCATTGGCGATGTGCCTGCGGCGTTGTCCCACCAGTGACGAAGAGGCCCGCGTAAATTTCCGCGAAATTATGCCGCGATTCGGGGAATTTAGACTGGGGATTTCGTGCACGACGAATTACGAGCTTGCGTACCGAACGAACGACTAAGGGCAGAGTTTCGAGTTAGGGTGTAACGTGAATTGTGATTTCTCATTTTCTCGTTGGTTTTTCATTTGTAAACTTTTCGACTGAATATTTCTTTTCACTTCTGTATTACTAATTTGTAGACTAATGCGTTAAAGGTGGGGAAATATCGAGGATGAGGCTCCTTTTGCACGATCCTATTGTACTGATGTAGATATACGATAATAAAAATATATAATGACAAGAACAAAAATATGATATACATAGACTATGAAATTTAACGAATTACGAGTTACAAGTTAGTAACGGCAGGAAATTTTCTTGTAAGAAATTCGGTAATAAATCGAATAAAATTTTGGAAACAAATATACTATAAATGTTAGATTATCGAGAATGAAGATCCTCTTGCATAATTGAACTAATACGATTAGTGAAATTTTCCAAGTACTGAGTTACTAACATCAATAAATTATATTAATATAAAACTAAATTTAAAAAATTATCTAACACGTGGATCGACTCCATCCATAAATTAGTAACATTTGCAAATCTTCCTGCCCGCCAATAATTTTAGCATTAAAGTCTTGTCTTCTATATTTTTATAACCTCCTCGATATTGGATATCTTTTACCTTATAATTGTAACTCCCGACTCCATAAAACTGAATACCCATTACCTACAGTGTAACCTCACGTCCTTACATTTTTACAACCATGCAGGTAATTTCTTTGTCACGACAATAAACTACCGTAGCTTCCATAAAGCGCGGAGATTTTCTCATTTTTTGGAAAATTCGCTGCAGAAGCGTCCGCCACGAATTTCAAAATATTCATAAAATTTCTCGAACGTCTCAAGAATAATGATACAGCTGAAAAACATTTCGACGCTGCAGTTGAAATTGTTGGCTCGTGAGCTTTAAGATGAAATTCAACTTCTCGGTCTCCTTTCCGTATCACGAACAAAAGAAAGAAAAGAAAAATACAATATCGAATATTATTTTTTCATCATCGATATCGGCGAACATTCAAAAGTTCGTGTCTGTCGCCCCTCGATCCCGTTCTATTATCGACGAGTTTGTTATCAGTTCAATGTTATGACAGCTTTTGCGTACGGTGGAAAATAATCGCGTGTTCCAACGATTCAAAAATTTCTGCGTAATCAAGCAAAAAAGGAAATGTCATATATATTTTTCAAAACTCGTTGCTTTTTATCTTTTAAAAACATCTAAACGTTTACATTAAGAATTCATTAAAATTAACAAACTCTTTCAGCGAATGTAACGTTATATGTATTTTTTTTTTTGCAGAGTAAAAATCACGAAAGACGTTAATTTCTTCCAGTCTTTGTTCTCATGTTCGTATATTCGATGTTTCATTTCTTTCTTAATATAATATCTTCCAAAATATATAAATCAATCGCTCGAAAATATGTTTGAAAAGAGAGCGAATCGTTGAACGTAAAACGCGTATCTAATAACTTTATAAACTGCATACGTTCATCAATATCGAAGCGTCTTATATCGGAAATATAGTGCTAGTACGGTTGACGTTTCGAGTTAAAAGGCTCGACTGACAAACCTGAGAAGAGTTTCTCTGGACGTCCAGTCTCTGTTTCGATGTATCGTTCTGTAGCATCCCAGGAGTAGAAGTAGAACGATTCCAGTCGTGATCAGACTTCTTCTGCGCGGAATAGCCGCCCAGCTGATTTGCATCCCATATACGACCAGAAGAATCCATCCAACGCTGTAAACATTCGTTGTTCGCTTGAGATATTTTTGAATCTGTCTTAATGTTCTCTAAAATACAGTAAAATCTTAAGATCTTTCAAGCGTACGACTGCGTATCGTTCTTTTAATTATATTTCCAAAATTATACTGCATGAACATTTATATATATATATATTTGTTTGTTTAAACGAACCAAGTTTATATTAATAGAAATTTTCAATTTAGTTCGTACGTATACATGAAACGTTGTTCATGAACGATTGTTTTTCTTCTCTCGATATTTTTTCCTTCTTTAAAAATCTCCTATTCTGAAACACATATACAGTGTTTATTTTGAAAATGACAACAAACGATAAGATTTTGTTAAATTACCTGGGTAAATAAAGTACACGTTCCGCAACGACGAATCCAACGGTAATAAAAAGATTGGATGCGGGCAAGAACGGCAGTACCAGGAACATCCAACCAAGAAAAAGAGGCGGGTGCCTCTGTTGCTGAAAATGAAACGAAGGTTGCTGCGTTAGACGCGGAGAAAAGGGTTTTGCCTTGGAAACGAAATTGTTCCGGGTTTCCCGCGGAATATCGTGTCAAGCATTAACCACGTATCAAGTAAACTGTTTACGAGCAAAGAAGACACGAATGGTTTTGTATCGCGCGAACTGTCGAAGTCGTATTACGCACGTGTCAACCAAGTTTCGAGTATCCCCTGCGTGATACGAAACAAGGAACTCGTATAATCAAATCATTTATCCGCTATTAAAGAAATTGACTGTATCTTCAAAATTATACGCATATACAAGCACGAAATACTTATGGAACGATTTGATACGTACTTAAATTTACGAGAGAAACGTGAGAAAATAAGGCAAGTTACATCGCGATCAAACAAATAACAACAATTTCTAGATAGAAAAATCTAGAATTTTCGCGAATAAATAACATCAAATAACGCAACTAAACGATGCACATTAGTCTGGAACAACATTCGCATATATTCGACGTACGCGTTCTCAGCAGACTGTTTGTACAATTGCAAGCGGAGTATATAATCGACGTATCAGCAATAACGAATAATAGTGTCCAAAGTTCCAACGATGATGAAGATACCAGTGATTCTTTCATCGCTGCTTTTCGCTATTGTCTCGTCTAAAGTTCCAAGTCAAACGTCGAACAACTATATCGTGGAACAGAAGGACCCGGAAACGTGGTTAGAACGCGTGAACATCGTCGACGAGGAAACCATATCCAACGATGTTGAAGGAAAGAAGAGTTCTTTGGAGGATGGACGACAGAAATCACGAGCGAACGAGGCTGGATTAACCCGGTGGGAAATGGGATCAGTGGAAGAGGCTTCGAGCGGAACTGATTGGGGAGGGTTGCTTCTTCGCCTCGCGGATAGACAGGTATGTTTGGACGCGCTGCGGATGATCAAAAGCCTCCTCCACGTCCGACAGCGGACCGTTTGATTTTCTTCCGGTTTGTCGGATTCATTGAAAAATAAATCTTTGAAGTGACGAGCAAACGAATGTCGTGCTCTCCCCTTTTTAATCCCACCGCCGTGACATTTGAAGTTTTATCAGCAATTTTTCATTACCGAATAGGGAAGAGTATGATTCCGATTAAAAAATTTGTCACTTTGTCAATTGGATTTTACAATGAAATTATAGCATGGAATAGCGAAAAATACAATTAGTTTGTGTAAATGTAATTACACGTTAGACATCAGAATCTTAAAGTGACGATGAAAAGTTCTATGCTGTGGCACAGAATCGGTCGACCTGCCCCGACGTACTTGTGGCAGTTTTTGGAATATTTCAGCAATTTTTCATTACCGAATAGGGAAGGAAATGATTTCGGTTTAAAGGTTTGTCACTTTGTCAATTGGATTTTACAATGAAATTATAGCATGGAATAGCGAAAAATACAATTAGTTTGTGTAAATGTAATTACACGTTAGACATCAGAATCTTAAAGTGACGATGAAAAGTTCTATGCTGTGGCACAGAATCGGTCAACCTGCCCCGACGTACTTACGATGGTTTTTGAAATATTTCAGAAATATTTCTATCAGAAGAGAATCACTATTCCGCTTTCCGTTCCATGATCTTCATTCATTCAATTGCTACCGCTAGTTTGTTTAATTTGAGAATGCGATATTGATATATTAAATGTTTCGATCCATGTTTTCAATTATCAATATCAATATCAATTTTCGTGTATTAAAAAATCTCTACATCCTGACGTTCTAAAAATTTCTTTATAAGAGTTTTATAAAAACAAAAGAGTAGCAGTGTTGTTATGTTAATTATTAACTCATTTAATATTAATCCGCATATATAATTAATGTCATTAGTATCTTTCAACTATTCAAGCGGCACAAAATAACGCATATTTAATACCAAAATTAAATAAAAGATAGTTTCAATGTTGAATTTGGAAATAATATATAAAACCGAAGAATGACTCTTAATGAATTTCAACCACGATCTTCTACCGTTGTAAAAATTCTGTAATAAACATTGACAAAAAGCAAAAATATTTGGTTATTAAGAAAAATCTCCGTTATTTACATTGATCTTTGCTCAAATACAGGAATCTGCTAGAGAAAAAAGAAATCTGCCGTCTCTAATCTCTGTATTGAGACCAAAGCTAGAAAAGTCCGACTTTACCCTTCGCAAATCGCACGAAGATCGTCAAAGAAGATCGCTACAGGACTACATGGTATTACCGGAAAATCTCAACAACGAGGACGAGGTTCAAAAGATTCTGGCGAATGCCAAGGCGCAATTAAGCACCGTGAAATCGGACAACATGGATAAATTCCGAAACAACGCGTTTGGCGACGATTGGCTCTTCTTTGTGTTGCCATTCAGATCAGGAATGGGATTCACGGAATCGCTGTTGAAAACGTCAAACGCGAATTACGATCTAGGAATACAGAATTGGAACGAAAATGAAAAATGGGTCGATGATACGAAATTTCTAAACACGAAACAATTCCTACAGCGTAACGAAGATATGGAAATTGATGAAAAGGACGCGTTCGGTAAAAAATATGAATCGGGCAGAGACACGGGATATTCTGATGAATCAACAGAAATGTCTTGGATCACGAAACAGATCGAAGACAGATATAAAAAACAACATCCTGAATCACGAGTGAAAGAAGCAAGCAAAGATGGTTCGGATACAATCGAAGAAAAATACGAAACAGATGCTGGATCACCGATGAAAGACACCGGAAAAGATAGTTCAGATAGAAGGGAAGAAAAATATAAGGAAGCTTTTGGATCGAGTTTGGAAGAAACAGGAGAATATGGTTCGGATACAGAGGCGAATAAAGAACGCTTGATCAAAAACGACGAACATAGGTACGAAGACGGTAATTACCGTGATATGGAAATGAACGTTGACATAAAAAATGAAGAGACATTATTTGATGATATTTCGATCGACAAGACAATGAACAGCGTAGTGGGAAGTGATAAACTCTCGACTGCAGAACTACCTGTGAAAATACTTGAAGCACACGATAAAACGAACCAAAATAAACGACCTTCGAGCGATAAATCGCTTTTCATTCCGGATCCGTTTGTTTTGCGAACAAAGTGGGAAGGCGATTCGAGACAGGAGAAAAAGGATAAAGAATCAAAGACAGTCGATGAATCAAACTCGATGAAAGTGGATGAAAATATGCAAGGCAGGAAGTTAATTAGCAACGAAATACAGGACGAACCGTATCAAGATGTAAAATCCGGTTTACAGGACAGGAAGTTAATTAACAAGGAAACACAGGAATCGTACCGAGATTCAAAGTTCTCGAATGATGAATCAGATTTTAATGAAAGCATCGATATTCTACGCGCAAGGAACGAAATGGATGAAAAGATGATATCGATGGAAAAGGAAAAATCGATCGTGACAACGGTAGAGAAAAAAGATTCTTCGGAATTAAAAATACCACGATTGTTAGATGAATCGTCGGACCTGAGAGAGCAGATGCAGACACGGCGAAATCTGTACCAGGGAAATGAGAAGAATCTCTCGTTGAATTCCTGGCGTATCGACGGATCCCCGGCGACAGATACTCGCAAAGGTATTCAACAGAAATATGATAAACAGAAGAGTGCAGCTGAAACATCAATTCGCGTCGATGCGAACAAACGTGGCCGTGTGAAACATCGCGAGCGTATTGGAACGAAATCAACGTCTACCGAGGAGATGCGCGCTGAAAACGAAGAAGGAAGAGAATCGTTGAATCACGATGGGCGGCAGAGCGAGATGGAGGGACGTAATGTTTCATCGGCAGATCGCGCCGATTACACGGTGGATTCTGATGAAAATGTTAAACTCGAACGGACATCTTTAGAGGAAGGAGAGGAAGCGATAGCTGATGTGAAATCTCGAGAAGAGAAGTCCGATGTGGGGAATTTAAAAGAGAAGAAGCACGAAGCGGAGGATCCTGAAACGGCAGAATTCGAGTTTGATGTAAATAGTAACGAGTTTGAGATAGAGAACTTGAAGAATACAGAATTTAAGATGAAATATTTAGGAGGGAAATATTCTACAGAAGAAAATTTAAGAACGCAGAAACCCGAAGTAAGGAACAAAGAAGATATCGAAGGGGACGATATAAATAGAGGAAAATTCGGATTAGAAAACGTAGAGAAAGAGAAGTCGAAAGAAGAAAGTGATAAAAAGAAAGAACATGATATTTCAGGCACGAAGAAAACAAAGTTTGAAGTTGAGAATTCGCAAGGGAAGAAACTTCGGTTACAAGATGTGAATGAAGGAGATAAATTGGAGTCGAAAGGTCTGAAAAGGAAAAAATTTGATCCGGAAATTTCAGCCAAAAGGAAATTTGAAGCAGAAAGTTCGCAGATGGGTAACGCAAAATTGAACTTTGGGCCGTGGGATGTAGCAGGGCAGAAATTTGAGTCGGAAGATTTACAGGAGAGAAAAAGTGAGCAACGAAATGTGAACAATGACAAATTTGAAGCAGGGGATTTGAAAGAAAAGGAAGTAGGCTCGATAGTAACACAGGATGATAAATCCGAGTCAATGAACGTAGAAACAGAGAAATTTAAACCGTCGGTTGAAGAGTTCGAGCCACAGTTTCGCGTGAAAGACGATCTGTCACCGACTTTGGATGAAGTTTCAACTAAAAACGATAAAAATATCCAACAGTTTGATCCTCGTGTTGCACAAATAAATATAAAACAAGGGAAGAAAATTGTGCAACAAGACGAAGGATCCTCAGAGAAAGAAAACGATGAATTTAATAAAAATGTGGAGAAAACAAATAAAAACCTTGAACAGGAATACATAAAATACAAGCAATATGATACCGACGAAAACTTGATCGTTAAGGCTAAAGACGATGAAATATTTCAAGAAGATCCCTGGAACAATAACGTTACGTACAAGTACGGAGACTTACATGCCACTCATGACGACGCGTTTGAAATTTCGAATAAAGAAAGTGAATTAAGAAGAAAAGAATATGTAATAACGTCTGGCGAAGAATCTTTGAACGTGGATGAAGAAGAACCTGGAATATCTGCAAATAAAAGTAAAGAAAATGAGGAGGTTATTTCGTACGAAGGAGCAATATACAAAGATACAAGTGTTGATAAAGCAGCCGGAGGTAAATATAAGCTGAAAGAGGATCACATCGTAACGAATAAAAGAAAATACGAAGCAGATATGACGAAGGGAATAGGACTATCGTCTGTCGAAGAAGGAATGAACGAAACGAGTAGCAAAAATGAAGAACGGCATGAAAAGTTATCTTTGGTTAAAGAAATTCTCGGAAAGAGAGATTTCAAAATAAAGGGTGATACTTCCGAAGATAACGATAAAAAAGACGTAAAGTCGAATCAAATATTCGATGAAAATGCGTCACCGATGGAAGAAAATAACGTATTAGCAAAAAGAACGCAATTACCAGCAGATCGTACGTTATCAGGAATAACAGACATTGCAGAAGGGGGACCATTTGTAAACGCTGGAATTCATGAAAAGAATAATAGTGCTCGTGTGTTATCAGCAAAAACAAATACCAAGGAGAAAGAACCGTTTAACGATCCAAGAATTTATCAAGAAATTCATAACACCGAACCATTGGAAAATAATGAAAAACATATTATACGTACGAAAGAACGTAAATCGAATAAGTTATCGGAATATCAGACTGACGGAATAAAAACATTAAATATTGAAAGCAATCAATTTTCCAATGACAATATTATTGTTTCCAAGAAGGGCAATTCTGCGAATAAAATTAATGAAATATTGCAAGAGTATGAGAACAATGAGGAAACATTGTTACGAGATTCGGAGGTAAATCAAGCGACGAACCTGTCAAGTATCAGTACCGGAACAGGAAGTCCCACGGATCCTCAAGGAAACGACGAATCCTCTACTGCGACTATCGTAGCACACGTTGCGAAACTACAAGATGAAAACAAAGAGCTTCGCTCGAGCGGAAATGACACGTCTACAACTCCCGATGAAAATCAAATCGAAATTCGCGCGAATTTTGACAAATTAAGTAATATAGATGTTCACGAGCCTGGATATTCTGATAGACTCAACGAAGATAATAATCCTTTACCTGCAGTTCGTAAAGTATCTTCAGAAGAAAACGAACCTGGAAAAAATAAGACGGCGACGTTCGAAGGAGTGTCGAGTGAAAATACGCAAAAGCAAGCTAAAGAAGAGAAAAAGGAAATTATAAAGGATCTATCAATTTCAAATGGTAGTGCAAGCAGCGGAGAAGAATTGAAGACAGCGAAAGAAACACACGTGATCGGTGGTACCAAAGAAAAATATGAAACACAAGCAGCGAACGAGCTTGATAATACTTTGAAGGCATTGAACGAAACAGCTGATCAATCGGTTATTAATCTGACTGGATTTTTAAGCGACGAACCTAAAGAATTTTCGTCGAAGGAGAGGCCAGAAGAAATCGGATCCGTATTTTATAATTCAAACGAAGGAAGTAACTTCTCAGATGTACATATTACTGATCATCCAGCTTTCATTGAAACTATCGATCCTGATGAAAACAGTCAGAAATATATAAAGTCTGACCGTGAAAGCGTTAACGCTGTATTAACAAAAATTGAAAATCTGAGGAAAGAATATTATACGGAGAAGAAGATAGACGGAGCCTCGAAATTAAATTCAAATATCGATACTTCAAACGGATCATTAATTAAAACGAAGGAATTAGATCTTCTAGGGAAACACAAAGATAAAGTAGTGGCAAATGATGTAAACTTGGAACAAGCGACTGAATCATTGTCGGCTTGGAGTTCTAAGTTCTCCGGTAATAGCGGCATCTCCGGAGAAGATAATATATCATCGACTGCAATTAATCAAGGATCCCAAGAAGAAACGGAGAAAGAGGAAAGTAACACGGCTGAAGATCATTCGTCTAAACACAACGATTTGAAAATGATTAGTAATTTGTCAGTTATAAGGAGCGGCGGTACCGAGATGGCAGAAGAAAATAAAGAAAGAAATTCTACGATAACAGATGAAAAACTGAACAGTGGCAACCTCGAAGGAAATCTTTCAAACGTTGCTAGATTATTAACAAATAAAAATTCCGCAGAAATTATGAATTACTATGAAACCGAAGGGAATGGTAATAATTTTGTCGAATATGAGGAAATAAATAAAAGCGACAAGAAAGATGTGACGAAAGAATCAGAAATCGATATATCTGGAAGGAGTAACGAGTCTTCGATAGGTATTACGCAGAAACAAGCTGTAACGACAGGGAAAAGTAGATTAAACGACCCGTACGCCAAAGAAATCGAACAAAAAGCTTCTTTGAACGAAAGTGAATCGATTACGTGGGATTTGAATACAGAGAAAGCGCCCGTAGAGGGATCCAACGCAAGCATCGAGATGACTGAGAGTAATGATACCGCCAGAGAAAGTAAAGAGTCATCACCTACGGTGAACAGGCCAAAAATGTCGAAGAATAAAGTTTTATTGTCCGATTTAAGCGTCGAAAGTTTCCAGAAGAATGACAAGTTGGGGAAGAAACAACACGAAACGTTGAACAATTCGAGTTGGGGTGAAACGAGATCGGAAGAAGATGAAATTACCAAGCTCCATACGAAAGCGAATGATAAGTACACGACGCCATCTGCAGCGCGGCAATTAATCGAAAACGAAGTACTCGGAGCGTTCTCCGAAACGAGTACTCAACCTGCTTTGAATATCAGCGAAGCTCGCTCTCCAGACACGCACGAAAATACAATTAAATCTCGTTTACTTGAAGCAGCCACGCTACGTCCACTTAATTGGACCGATAACGAAGTATACAAAGACCCACTGGTCGAAGCTACTTGGATACACAAAGAAACTCTCAGCACCGAGACTTACGATCCTGACGCTATGCATTTATCCAAATTAGATCTTCGAAAGAAATTAGCTGAGATAGTAAAAGTGTCGAATGAAAAAGTTAACGGTTCAACGGACAACGTGGGACATATTCCGAAAGACAGGGGATACGATATCACTTACAACAATACGGAAAGGTTGGGAGGCGATGAAACAGAAAAAGTAGCTGAAAATATTTTTAATGGATTTAACGACATTTCTGTCGAAAGCAATAATGAACATATGGGAACAATAGAGGATGATAAATTTATGAACAGTATTGTGAACACGTCATATGCAAACGTGTCACTTAACGAAAGTGACTACAGAATAGACGGCGAGGTAAATGCCAAGAGACAGGAAAAAATAGATCTTTCGTACGAGAATGATCTATTAGGCGTGCGAGAGAATGAGAATATAAAAAATACGAATGCAACTGATATATTGGATCAAAAGTATGAGCTAAATGACAAATATTCAGAGTTGGATGTTCATGACGAAGACTATAAACCAAAGAAATTAACCACTACAGATGCTACGCAAGATTACGATAATTTGTTGAAAAACGGTAAACAAGAGAAGAATCCTCTATTGAAACTTCTTTTAAACAAAGCAAATGATATTCGAAATTTGAACAAAGAAATAAAAGGATCACATATGAGTGATAATAGTTCTAAGAAAAATAACGAATCTTCGGAAGCACGAACAAAAATCAAGCTTGACGAGCTAAATAAAGAAACATCTGAAGGAAAGGCAACTCAGGAATCAGAAAGTTACGAAGATAAATTACATCTATCCGAACAGAGAATATCACAGACCGCGGAGAATTTGTATGAAATATCCAAAGACGGAAAAGAAACACAGATACAGAAAGCTTTAACCGAAGCTGAAATAGCGGTAACTGAATTGCCTCGAGTAAAGGAACAACAACAGAAGAATATCTTAGAAAAGGAGGAGGAAACGTATACTGAAGCAGGAGATAAGCATATTTCAAGCGAAAATCACTTAGAAGATGCTGATAGACTTAATGTTAGTTGGAATCAGTTAAATCCAATGGAAATTACGAAGAGTAACGATGAAATATCGTTAAAACAACATTATAAACCAAAGATACAAGGCACATCGAGCAACTTAGAAGACATTGATTCTGAAATATTAATCGGATCTGATAGCACATCCAATACGATTGCGAATGATTTACAGGATAAATACAAAGACTTAGCTCTGGATATAAACGATCCACAGAAGGTGACTTACGATTCAAATACACAAGATGAATTGAAGTTAAATTCAAAAGAAGTGGGTCACTCCGGGACATCAATAAAATCTTATCATACATCCAATGTTACTGAAAATAACATACACAATCAATACCAAAATCCAACCCTAACGGTAACCGAGCCATCGAAATTGGCTTACGAATCAAAAATACAAAAATTATTGCTCAATTCGGAAAATGATACTAATTCTAGAGTATCGATCGGATCTGGCTATACATCTAACGCTATTGCGAGTGATTCACGCAATACACTCAGGGATCCAGCTACGAATGCAAGTAACTCAAAGAAAGTCATTTATGAATCGCGTGCACAAGATGGATCGGAACTAAATTCAAAAGAAAAGACGAACCCTGATATATCAACCGAATCATATTATACGATCAATGCTGTCAAGAGCGATTCACATAATAAATCTAAAAATCCAGTTATAAGCGCAAATGACTCGAAGAAAGTGAGTTATGGATCAAAAGCAAAAGATAAATCAAAATTCACTTTGAAAGAAGATGCTTACTCTGATATATCAGTAAAATCTTATTACACACCGGACGCTAATAAGTATGATTTACATAGCGAGTACCAGGAACCAACTCTAATCGTAATTGATCCACTGAAGATGACTTACGAATCGACTATACAAGATGAGTCGAAACTAGATTCAAAAGAAGCGACTGACTTTGGAATATCAGGCGAATCCCGCTATACATCCGGCATTGATAAGAATGATTTACATAACGAAGACCAGAACCTAACTCTAGTTGCAAGTGAGCCAAAGAAGTTGACATACGAATCAAGTATATATGATGAGACAAAGCACAAGCTCAAAGAAGATTTAACTAGAAAATTAGATTCGAACGTAGAGGCTGACTCGATTGTGTCAACCGAACCTTACAGTGATTTACATAGTGAATCTAATGATTCATCCATAAGCGTCGGTGATGAGTTAGCGAAAGTAATTTATAAATCAAATATAGACGATAAATCGAGCTTTGATTCGAAAAAAGATGCTGACTCTGGTTTATCAATGAAATCTTACTCTATATGGAATACTGCTAACAGCGATTTGCGTAATAAACCTAAGGACTTGGCTGCAACTTTAGACGATTCGAAAAAAGTTATTAACGAATCAAGTGTACAAGACAATTCAAAAAAGCATATCGATACCGACATACCGGTCAAGTCTTACTTTACATCTAACGTTGAACATGATTTACACAGTCAATATCAGGATCCAGAATTAGTGGTACTTGAGCCACTGAGAATAACATATGAATCGAAAATGTCAGAGCACTCGATACACGATAAAAAAGAAGATACTGGCTCTGATATATCGAACAAAACTCGGTACACATCAAGTACTGTTGATAGTAATTTACGTAACGAATTCAGAGATCCAGCCGAAACTGACTCGAAGGAGAGTATTGAACGACATAATTTGAACACTATAGCGAATGGCGAAAATATAATAGAAAACGAATCTACTCAATTTATAAAAGATGGAAAAACACTTCCAATTTCTGAACTTGCCCATCAATCCTCGTTATTCGCAACGTTTGAAGAAAGACCAGAAGTAAATACTCGCGAGGTAAATGTGCTCTCAAATATCCCAGTGATTGGAGGTTCTACAGACGCACATCGTTCTCTCGAAAAGAAAGAAAAAAGCACGAAATCGAACAACCCCTTGTCTTCTCGTGTTTCTGGAACGATATTATCTGGTCGAGACAGCGAAGAAATTCCAGACGCTAAATTCGTAAAGAAACTGCAACCTAGTTCGGGAAAGTTGGCAAAATCATGGGCAGAAATCGTGAATAAAAGCGAATCGTCCAGCCCTGTATCTTCGAAGAAGTTTAAATCGCATTCCGATGAAGCAGAATCTGCGACATCAGCGAAGTCCTCGTCGTATAAGACTTTAGATAAAGTTTTGGAGACCGAAGACGCGAATAACAATTTATGCGATATCCTCAGATCTGGTTTCCTGTTTACACATTTTCAAGATGATGCATGGGATAACGAAGTTTCAAGCACGTACGACGTATCGACCGGTGTGCTACCAACAAACGTGGCCAATGTGATAAGCAAAAGCTATGAATCTGCGAGTATGCTTCAGGTAAGTACAGTCGAAGAAGCTAATACGCTTGATGATTTTCATTATTCAACATTTCAAAACAAATTTTATGTTATTCTGTCATTTTGTCATTTTGAAAAACAAATTCTATTTTCCTAACGTTAAATATTTGTTCAAGTTTGAGCAAAATACGATAGAGCTATTGGTACGCGCAATTTCTCGTTTCAATTTTATGTTAAAAGTTCTCTCAACGCGTCGACTACCTACCACTTCGATCGTTAAAATAAGGAGAAGATTGATATATAAAAATCGGATAATCGGTAACAAGATCAAAATCAAAGTTTCAACCGGAAAACACATAAATGAACCAGAACATACAATCGATCGTAAAATCTACTATACGTAACACTCTTTAAATTAAAAATATTATGGCAAAGACTTTAGCTGCAACAATATTTTTGCTATCAAATTTTATATTACCAGTAAATACCAGGACAAATATTTCAAAAAATGACATTTCATTAAAAAGTAGAAATACTTTATACTTATAATATAATTATAAGCTGATAGATCTCATATTTTCATTTTGCTTCTATAGGAGTCAGATGAAGACAAAGTGGATGTTTATATAGTGAAACAAACTTCTGAAGGGCTGGTAAAAATCGCACACGTAGAAAATGTAGAACCTCTGATCGTAACCAGTGACGAGATTTCAAAGGATACTTACGATAGCATGGTTAGTATATTCAACGAAAATCGAATGAACAGTGGCTCGTCGGCTACGTAACAAACGATTCAATTTAGAATATTTGTTATTTCATATGCTTAGTACTTGTTAGTGAGTTATCATAGCGTTAGTAATTTATTCGACAGACATAAATTTCCATCAAAGAATCAAAAATATAAGAAATATGCTCTCGAAATATTAAGAGATCATATGTAAAGTTTACACTTGTTCTCGTTAACGTTAATTAACGATGTCATATAGCCAATGGAGCATAACAGAGAAACGTGTGCGTACGTTTTGTAAGCCATTGAACACTTCTCATTAATTAACTAATTAAAGTATTAAACAATTGAAACATTAAGCAAAATCAATTGTGCTATTATGCAAAAGATTGAATTGTAAATACATATATATGTATACATCATAAATAAAAATTATCTTCAATTGTACGAAATTACTATTTAATTCGCCATTACCATCATAATATTTATATTATTATATTATAGTAAAAGTACATACTGAGCCTCGCTATACTTCTGACAGAGTAAAAAATGGAACAAAATTTCTTTCAGGAGAATTACACTCGAATGATAAGCGTCGTTTCGAAACTGAAAGAGTTTTACAGATTTGAGATGATCTCTAACTTTGCAAATAAAGCTATAAACGTTTCTGCACGCCAATCGATATCGCCTATTTATAAAAACGAAATTAATACATTTAATTTCAATCTTGTAGAACTTATCGCATAAAAGGCAACGTAACGCGTAACGCAATATTCATGCGATTTTCCTTGTCTTTCATTTCATCACACGATTATTGTCTTGTCAGCAAAATTAATTATTTTCCTTATAAATATTCCAATAAATTATTTCAATAATTTTACACAAGTCAAAAGTAATTGTATCACAAATACAATTAGATTGCTTTAATTTCAATGAAATGTTCGACTCGGTAAAACGTTTATCCATCTGCTTTCATTAAAATACTTTTCAAGCGATCGAGGGCAACGACCTGCCATATTATCTTTTTCTTTTTCTCTTTTATATCGAAATTACCACCATTTATCATGAGTAACGCGAGTAAATAGCCGTGAAAGAAGGAGGATAGACGATGAAACGATTACAGGGCGGGAAATGTGTAAATGCGAGGTAACAGCGGCCAGTTGTCGTTGCGTATTTCAAAGATGTGTTAGGCGCGAATCAATTTCGGGTCAGCAGTTTCGTGATCAGCAGCTGTGTGCACTCGTTGCCCGTTTCAATGCGTTCAACGGGATAAACGGGAAAATTACTGTCCGGCATATTTGCATATCTCCGTAAAACCATCGTAGATTTATACTCATATTGATTCAGCAAAGAATATGAACATTTACTATTAAAATATTAATTTATCTCTCTCTTTCTTCCTCTTCCCCTCTACTCGTCTTTAGACACATATTTATAATTGTCTATATTTTTTGATTTACACTAATTTATATTCTTTTTACTAATAATATTGTACATTCGGGTACTCTCTTTATAATTCATATGAATTCACTAGTTTCTTTATTTAAAAAATATTTAAATTAAGACGTTTTAATTCATCGAGATTATTGCCTTTTGCGTTTTAATTCGACATTGTTAAGTTTGTTTTTCATTTTGCCATATCTCATTGCATTGTTTAAAATCGGAATTCATCTTGTTAAAGGTTCCTTCTATAACATGAATTGTGTCGATATACTGCATATTCTCGCAATATTTTTGTATATTTCGTAAAAATATTGTCTTCTCTTCTAAAGGATTAACCGAGAACGTAAATCATACTTTACAGAGAAACGACTATGTACGTACGAGATTTATATTTGGAAGAGAATTTCGAAAAATTTAATATCTTCTGCAAGCAGAAGATCGGATCACTGGCTCCATTTTTCTGGGGAAAAATCAACGATAGAACATTTAATGATCGCCAGTGATAAAATTGTTGCTCGTACGTATTTTGCTCGTATTTAACGTATTGAGGTACAGCTCCAATACCGTACAATATATTTTATAAATAAAACACCGGTTTAATGCCACGGCAAACCAAAAAGATAATAAACTAATCTTGATTTCAACACCTGGAAAATGAAAGAAAACGTAGCGAATGTACATTAATTAAAAACGCGTATACTTGTAAAACAAGTATATTGTACAGAGATTGAATCTAATCTTAAATCCTTCATACATGTGACATTAATAAAAAATATGTTAAATTTAAATCGGGTATTCCACGAAAATGTTCACAAGAAATAAACAGAACAAAAAGCTGAAACCTTTTACAACGGAAATCCATTTGTCGATCAAGCAAGAGTCTTCTCCCCCGTAACGTTTCTCGAACGATCTCTGTATTCCAACCACGTAGCATCAACCGCTGTCTTGGCGCGAAAGTGT
The DNA here is from genome assembly GCA_014825975.1 of Bombus haemorrhoidalis. Lineage (NCBI taxonomy): Eukaryota > Metazoa > Arthropoda > Insecta > Hymenoptera > Apidae > Bombus > Bombus haemorrhoidalis. The sequence goes on along the minus strand of CM026166.1, from coordinate 395,535 downwards.
GTCAAAGATGTGCGCTGAATCCAGACAATACAGCCTCGAGAACAATGCCGAGAGGCGTTATTACAGAAACGTCCTTCAAATCGGATGTTAGGCACAAAGATTATCACGACAACGACGAAAGAGGACAAGCCTCGTTCTTCGAAGAAGCTATCCTCTCTCCCTGCGGTTCCATCAACGTCGCTGTACAGTGTCACGCAGTGCCTTGATCGCACCTAGTTTCTACCTGCCATTCTCTTGGCAAATGCCAGTGGATGGTGTAGAATAGAAACTCGAAGATAAAAAGAGAGCGAGAGAGAATAAGACGAAGTTAAAACAACACAGATATAGCCTCTTTAGAGAAAAGTGGCTGTGCCAGCTGAAGCTTAAAGGGGTCATTGTGGCGAACGCTCAGCTGCATTACTGATGAATGATCCGGAAAACGGAAAGGTGAACAGGGTTCCCTTCGCCAGAGGTATGTGTCCGCTCGTGCCATCCAACGAAACTTTCTTTATGACTCCCGAGGCAAGTACAACTTCGTCATAGGCTGGGTCGCTTGCGGGGACCACGGTGAAACTTTGCGGTTCGTTGCTCGGCGCATTCGTGGCCGAAGCGTTTAGCGGTGGAATGACTTCTTGCGGACAATAACTGGCTGGTCATTTAACTTTGCTTGTTGTTACGTGCGCGTAGCGTGTTCAATATCGGCAACAAGGAGCTGTTACTCCGAGGTCCGTTCAATTAGCTAACGTTCTTTTCGCAAACCACGTAAACGGCCAGAAAATGTAACGCAGCGTTTTGTGAACATAGAATAAGGCAGAGAGAGTTATTAATTTCGCGCTATTAATCGCCGGTCACGGATCAGGACGATGTAATTTTGTTACGTTGCCCTTTAACGGGTATTAGGAAGACAGCTGGTAGCGAAATGCTTCAGTGACGATGCGTCCACTGTAAACAGCCCGGCAAAAATTGGGTTCAACACCGCGTGAAAGTTTGAAGTTTACGCGTCGTAGAAATTTCGAGTTCGATAAATACCGTTATGTGCATTTATGCCCTAATGATTGTAAAAAAAATTCATAGCCTCGATATTTGTCGTTTTACAAATTCACAGTTTTCAGATAACTAAGACTAAGATTGCGGCAAAGGATTAATTTCCAATCTCGTTATAACTCGGCGCGCTTACCTCGAAATCTGTGAAGGCTTTGTAAGTTAGGATCAAGCAGCCACCGAAGAATAGACAGGTGGCCAGGTTTCTGGTATCCGCCAATGAGGCGACCAAAGGAACAGATCCCATCTGCCAGTCGTGAGACAGCGTTGCTGGGCACAGTAGTAACCAGCAATTCAGAGCCGCCAGATAGCAGAATGTCAATAATCTGGAATCAAAAAGGACGAATGGTTCTCTTTAACGATGTCGATATATCTTCTCGAAATCGATGTAAAAGAAAGAACGAAAAAAAAAAAGAAAAATTGAGCAAAGGTGAGAAAAAAAGTAGCAAAAATGCAACGTTGATATTTCGCACGAAAAACTGATTTTGCGAGAAATTCGCGAAATAATCGCATTTCGCTACGACGACTCTTGTGTCGCCGCCATGCTACTGGCACGTACGGCTTATTACTATCCGAAAACGTCAATCACGCGTCGCCAGAGTGCTCGGTCGGACGTGTCAACTTCAGGCCTCTCGGGAATGCATTAAATACCACATTTTGCATGGTCGCTTTTTTTTTCCTTTGCATAAATGCAATTACGAAATTAACGCATATCTTATCTTGCTGAAAGTTTTATAATGGATTAAATTATAGTTTTAAGCGGAGCGAGTGAAAAAGGTGTTTTCACATTTGCACGATCCAATTCCCTGCAATTAAATTAAAGTACTCCTGCGTAATTGAAAATTTCAAACAGTGATAATTCTTTTGTTAAGGAATTTTTATTTTACACTGCAGCAGAGCTGGCTACGTATGAACTTTTATTTTTAGTCAGTGTTCGGTTAGATGAATTTCGGCCAGCTGACGCTTATTGCGCGAACAAAAATCACAGATAAATATATTATTTGTCATGTGACAGGTTCATATACATGAAATTCTACTACCTCTATCGTTGATTTCAATTCTACCGATTTCCAGAAACAGTTATCAAATTAGCTTTATTATTTCGTTTTATTAGCTGCGAGTGAACATCAAAAACAGGAAATATGAATTTTATTTCCTAATAGCTTCAGAAAATTTAACCCACCTAACTTATATAAAGAACAGAGCTCTCGTCTCATTAACCAAGTTACGCATACTCTACCTTTAAGCTCTCTGAAACACAGCGCGCAAAGCTGAATCGATTTTAACCAATATTCAAGGCATCCTCGACGCATAAATGCATTAAGTACCCACACAGTTCGCAATCTTATCATTCCACTTAAGCGATTACCATCGGTACTTGCTCGACCGCTCAATTTAATCGTCCCTTTGTATAACTTTCTACAACTACAAATCATCTTTTTCCTCTTCTATAGAAAACTTTCGCGTATACGCATAATATATTCGCAAAAGTTTTCTATGATAAATCTTCAAATACTTTCGTGACTCATTGTATAAGACATTGCTGTCGCCAACAACTTTTCTTTCCCCTTTATTTTCCATCTTTTCTTCCCGGAGTAAATTGGTCGACGATACTTCGCGCAAATTCCGAATACTCACAGCTGGTATTGTTCGACTGGCAGCGACGTTGAAGAGGTCGAACTACAACGCCGTTGAAGAGTCTGGCCTCGAATGCTGACGCGGAGCTTCCATTTTCTCCGCTATCAGCATCCACCGATATAATCACCGATATAATGGTCGAGCGTCCCGTCGCAAGCATCTCAGCCATCTTCGAGAAGGATAGCCCCGGTGTATCGTCGCGCCTACGAGCGGCTTACTCGGCAAGTCTATTGTTCGGCGTGTACGAGCCAAAGCACGCGATGCGCGACAGCCACCACGCGTCGCTAAATATTCTTGCCCGTTCCTACGGTCGTTAATTTTTTCTTTGTACGATCTTTAATCGCCGTTACTATACCGAGGTACTATGAAAATCGGTAACGAGTTCTAGAGTATACATAGATCAAACGAGGGTCGGTGGCCTCCATTTTGAGGTGTGTGTTTGAACTTGACGAAAAGAATTGTACGATGGGAATCGCTCGGAGGAAGTTTTGAGAGAATGGTTGAAGTAAAAATTATTTCAGCGTAAAATTTTCCGTTTGGAAGGATTTACATTACCAACTGAAAGTTTGAAATCGCTACGTGTTCTATAGGACTCGTAAGATTCGAAGGGGAATCAGCTTAAAATTTTCCTAAAATTATCCTAGAATGCTCTTTAATATGCGAAAACAGCACTCTGGTTGATATAGAAAAATGTTCAGTTGATACTACCTAAGTAGATAATTATTGCTTCTTTTTCAATTTTACCTAATATAATAAAATTATCGAGAAACGAAACGTAGAAATGTATAATTTAGAGCAACAATTTGCAAGCAACTTCAAAATATAATTTCACTCGACGTAATATCAAGGCTGATTTAGGTTCGGCTAGGTTATTTCTAAAGTGGTGTATGCCGCTGAACATTATTCCACTCAACATGTCCCCATTTACATACAACATGTTCAGATAATGAGTTTCACGTATGTTACGCTCATTTTCTGTATTTAATAATGTCGCACATTATAGTCAGGTAATGTGTACATTACATTTGGGTTTATCACACAGTACATTGTACCTAAATTCTGAGAAATATGATTATTCGCATTAACGAACAACTCGGGAGACGAGACACACACAGAGAGAGAGAGAGAGAGAGAGAGGTGTAGGGGAAGAAAGAGCAGGAGGGACAGCGAAAGAAAATATAAATATAACGGGTGCTAATTGGCATTGCTCCTTTTCTAGTTATCTACCCGCGTATCCCGTAAGAGCAGCGTACAACATTTCCCGCTTTCATCGCACACGTATGCACGTTGGTTCAACAATAGAACGTCGCCGGATTTGTTATAAAAGAGCCTTACTTTGGATTATTAACTCTCTACAAGCGAGCGTTTCACGTTGTTTTTCATTGAGGAGGCAACATTTATGGTACAGAAATGTACGAAACGCGTCGCATGTCATATTTTTGTTAAATGAAATATTTATTAAATTAATTACACCGTACCGTGTTGCGAGCGTGGTGCGCTAATTTAATCATAGCGATATCAAGATGTTCCTTTCTTTTCCCGCGTTTGCGGCATATGTATAAAACTGGAGAAGCGAACAACTTTAAAGGTACACGGTATAGGTTCTTATCGCCAGAAGATATTTCATCAAACTGGAGTTTCATAAGTTGCCCTATTACTTTTTGATTTTTTAGTTACGAAACTTTTAGCTTAACGTCAAATAAGTACATAGGGCTGAAGGTGTTACGCAGGTTGCATTATAAATCTTGTTTCGTTGAAGGCGGAAAATTTATGAGGAGGAAACCCGCGTAAAGGAACGTTTTAGAAACATTATTCTTCATTACGAAATGGAACTAAAATTCTATAGAGATTTCAATCTACGTTTCCAACCGTACACGATAAGTTTAATTCGCAGCTAACAATAACGCTACAATAGATTATTATTTTGTTCTCTGTTTTTACCTTTTACTCTTATACGCGCTATATAAGATAGACAAACTTAGAACAAAGGAATCGACACTTTTTCCATGCTGCAGACAAAAGAGAACGATTATCTATCCGTAATCAATTTGATGTTTATGCATGTTGCTTCTCGACAAAAGATGTTTACCAGTCGTCCAACTAGAAGTTGCTCTTTACGTCGGTCAACCGCTGTCTCAAGTCGCTAAGAGTTTTGTAGGTAGATCGGATGCATTATGTGCACAGAAATAGACGAAGGATATGGGACCACGGTACATGGTACACGGGATATACAGCGTCCTGAACTGCATTGCGGTATACTCGACTTCCCGCCGAGTAAAGATGACCTTCCGACTTGGCTTCCGTCACGGTAAACTAATCCGAACTTGGCCCGGTACAATGTATCTTGTGTTTGCCCTTTCGAGACGGCAGTTTCAAACGCGGAACATCTCGATTTTTAATTTTCTATCTTATAGCTAATACTTTGACTTTGATCTTGCTTCGGTAGTAAGCTACAGGAAAAATATTGCGACACGTTTCCACTGTTATCATTGAAGTTATGTCGCTGGTTAACGATAGTCACGTATATTCTATATCATACGAAAATGACAGTAATTACACGTATATCGTTTGGAACGTTACAAAGACGCAGACACTGTCGATTCAGAATTGTTTGTAATGTTCTGAGTTGCCACCGTCGTGAAGGTGCTTTGTACTTTATCGTCTCCCATTGTGCTTCGCCATTTTGCGCAGCGATGAATGAGATGTTGGCCAATTTTTATCTGCTATGACTACATTTTATTAAACTATCTTTTTCATACAGCGTATTTTATCCCTCGCTCGTGTTTACAATTTAGGATGAGGTTTAAGGATATACAATAAATATTGACTGTCTCTTCCCTACGTCCGATTAAAGAAGAAATTTCTTGCGAAACGGTATTCTTTATCTGGCGTTAAGTGAACGATGTTGAAACGCAAGACGAGTTCAATCGTTCTTGTTTTCCAGATGAAGATAGATGGATACAGCTGAAATTAACTACGTGAAGTCCGGTGGAGCGGACAGCTCTTTTATAAGATTTACTCCGACGTCGTAGAGGAACTGTTCTTGTCATGGAAGAAATAAACTAGACCGTTGTAATTCTGTTGTTTCGCGGTAAGTTTCGTAATTAAGGAACTTCCATGTAACATTTCAGTATTTCAATCGTTAAGAATTACTCGTTGAAACATCTTTCGCGTCCCTTCGATGAAACAAGTGTTTTAAAATTTTAATTGTGAAACTTGTGTTGCATAAAGGTACTAGAAGTATCAAGCTGGTTGCTCATACTTTTTTCGCTTAAAACGTTAAATAATTCATCGCTAATCAGGCTAAATTCTCCTATTCGTCTATTTCTTCGAACAATTTTATCTATTCATACTTATTTACTGTAATCTCACATTATCAATTTTATAAGCCTGTAGAAAGTAAAATAATTTTACATTCTCCTTCCAAATCAAATAATATTATTTTCGTCGACTTGGTAAATATTTCGTTAGACATTAATATACGTCTTGGTTCATAAAAAACCAATAATAATTATACGCCAATTACGGGAGCAATTGTAGCGTAATTTAGCGTAAATACGAAAGAGACGGAAGATCAATTAACACTTACCCTGATAATATTCCTATTGCCATTTCCGGATATTAAAAATTAAGCGAACATTCGCAATACGACGTACGTAAGATCGGGTAAACGTATCAAATCGCAAAGAGCACTAAATTCACCACTTCGAAAGTAATTACAAACTTCTATCTACAGGATATCTATGTAAATGTCCTTAACAAATGGCACTTCCTTTTCATTAAATCTCCGGCAGTCTTACGCGGACGCCATTTCGTGGTAATATCTGGTATTAAACACGAGTTCCGTCCTAACGCTTTAACATTGCGTCTGTTCTTCAAATATTACGTTCTCGACCTCATGCCAAACCACACCGCCATATATTACCTACAATGGCGCAGGAGCAGAATACACGTAGAGCAGCGGGACGCGCAAGGATTTAGAAGGAACACAACAACTGTTTACCTTGGTTAAGTTCGCTCCGCGTACCGGTGGAAAAGAATTTTTGGTGCAAACATCGTGCGCACCAGAGAAAAATACAGCCAGATTATATTCTCTCTCTTCTTCCGGGGAAGATTAATATTTAAAGGCTCTCCGATATGGAGAACGCTTCGTGCACGACGCTCCTGGATATAAAAGATCTAAAATCTTTATATACTCTGCCAGAACGTTTTCTACCATGAAAAAATTTTATTTTACGTTCGAAATTGCCGCGTGTTTCCTTTGTGAAAGCGGATTGAATATAAATTAATTAAATGACACGTGGTATAAGAATGGAACAATCAAAATTTATAATACGAACGAAAATGGTTGCTATTTCTGGCCTATTATATATTTAGCTTGTACTATGATGTAACGATAATGATGTAACTAAAATTTTCCAGTTTTTCAATTATTAATATAAGAAGGATAATTATCGATTGTATTTTTTACAAATTAAGTCCCGTAAATGAGCTGCAAAATGTTATCGCGCAACGACATTTGTGTTTCTATTGCGTTTTTACTTTTACCTTCAATGAAATATCGTACTCCTTTCTTCCTTTCATCGTTAACAACGTTTTATTTCAATTTACTGATATCATTGGTGAAATAATACACGCAGCTTCTGTTGCAATTATTTTCGGCAGTAACACGAAACGATAAATAAATCTTCCGACGAAGCGATTTTTGTATCAGGAGTGCTACAAATCAGTGTGGGAGTAAGTTTGATAATAAACGTGAATCTATCGAATTGAATAAAATTATTATAATATTTTTGTACACGTTCGACATCTTATTATAACAATCTGGCATTTTAATGCGACGTTTTTAAAAAATTACCTATGACGATTTGGAGCATTCAAACTCGTTTTCCCTTAACTTTGCCTCACTTCACTCGAGTCAACAATTTTAATTTCATTTCTTCTTTTCTTCTTTTTTTTTTTTTTTTGGTGTAAACCAATCAAAAAAATTGTTTTCGTTTTATAAACGTCTGTAAGTTTAATTCCGATCTTGTGTGTAGAGAATGAAACCGATATTGTCTTATCCATCGATCGATCGATCTATCTTATTGCCGAATTTACTTGATAAAGAATGAATGAGATATGTAAGCTTCGTAAAATATATTACTCCTCAGGAAGCGTTTTAATATTTATGGGAGAATCTCATTTAAATATTCTTCTCAAACACTACCATGAAGGAACGTTTCATCTGGCAATTAATATTTCTCGAAATTTCGACATTGACTGCAACAGGAACTGCAACAGGAAGTCTCGTTCCTCTAGCGGCTTTCCTCTAAAATTCTTCATACACATTATATATACAACATCAGCTTAAATGAATTAAAATAAACTATATTTGAAGAAGGAGATGTTCAGAAATAAGAACCTAAGAATTCCTAAATGTACACAATCTCTAATAGATTTATTTTTAAGATTTCTACATGCCATTATGCGTTGCTCGGAATAATTAAAGATTCGTTATCCAAGTCAATTTGATTTTCATACCCATTACTCGCGTCTGTAAATTTTTTCTGTACAATAACTACCTTAATGTTAATTTTTATTATATTATATTATACTATTTTATATCACCTTTACCACTAAAGGACTCTTTCATTTCATGTTTATTAATAAAATGGAAACTGAAGAACGTGAAGAACAGCATTTCCAGCGATCCATTCGAATGAAACGTTTTACTCTCTTTTCGCTATTAGCATTCCTTAATCCTCGATACCGTACGCGTAATCTGCGCGCTCACGTGTCACCAGCATGCTAATTAATGTCTCCGGCTGGCAATAAAAAAGCAGAGTCGAGCGAAAGGGTCGCGAAAAACAATGACAATAATGTATTCCACTCGGAGGCAGGCGATCTCTTTTCCGACGTATCATTTTTCTCAGCACCCAGGCTACACTTTTATTTCGTTGACATGATTAATGGTACCCGGACGGCTTAAGAAACGTACACTCAAGATGCAGGAAGAAGGGCTGACCCGAAACGTCAAAATAATAATTCGGGATATATATCAAGCTGGCCGGCGTGTACCATCACGCGAACGAGCTGGATTTTCTTGGAAACGTGGGGTGACGGACACAATTTTACAATTCCTAACTGACGTGCACGTTTACATGCATTCAGAGAAAGCGGGCTGGCCGCGATTTTTGCGAAAACCTATATACCAGCCGGATATTGCAGCGAACCCACCGCGAATACTCAGGGATTTATAGGCTTTTACTCGTTATTTGGAACGGATGCATATTGTTGCGCTCGTTTCGCGCTATGCATGAATCAAACGCGTAGGGAAAACGGCGAACGAACAATGGCAACGTGCGCTCTTGCAACGCATGAGCGAGGAAATTGATTTATTAAAATACCTGCAGGTCTTGATTTCTTGCGATAAAAAAGACGTTCAATAAGAAACGGGTGTAAAAGATTTTAGTTTATTACGAAGGACTTTTAATGTGCGACGTAGATTAAATTGGACGTTTACTTGATTATAAAGTTATTGCTGTTTAACGTATTCTAAAGTATTTTTTGTTTTCCGAGTTGATCGAATTAGAATTAATCGATCGATCGTCTCAATCACAGATTCGAACAATGAACTTCCTTAAATTTTCCAAATAGTTTCCATTTCATAAATTTCCTGATCTTTTAGTAGAATTCATAGCGTTACAAGCGCATAATACGCATAATACGCAGAATACGAGAAGTACGAGTCTTCCTAAAGGGGAAAAGCACGAACAAAACAGAGATAGGTAATTTTCAGCTCGAAGACGTTATTAAATATCGCATATTTCTTAAACATTCCACTTTTTTAAATAAATTCGATGAAAACGTCGAAAATTCTTGGGAAAATTTCTTAGCGGCAGAGATGCTTCAAAGCAATCGTAGGTTCTGGAATTAAATGAACCCGTAATTTAAATTCTTATACCTTGGCGGGGGTGTGATTGCACAATAGAGTAAATATTCAACGTAAAAATAAAAAAACAAAGTAGAAATAAAAATAAGGAACAAAGAAAAAGAAATAATCAGGCGCATGCAGGAGACACGCGACACGCGTTCGCAGGATTTAATTTACTTGAAACATGAATTACGAGACCGGTGAAGATTTAATTTGATAAAGTCCATGCTGCTGTAGAGGAAAAAATGAAATTCTTTTGTAATAATCCGAATATCTGGGTTCAATTATATGAACATACTCGCAGCTCGTGCGTCAATTAGAAAATTCCTTTCGAAGCATTGCCGTGTCGTTAAAATATTAAATAAAATTAAAAGTACAGTTTTGTTTAATTTTGAAACTCTGGCGCGTTAACAGAGCTGTATAGCTTTGATTTAACGCGGAAACGTGCGATAAAGTTTAAACGTACACAGTACAGAATAGGATTGGAAATTGAAATGTAAAACAGATTTTAGATTTCTTGGATCGAGTAAGAAGAAAGATCTCTGTTCCGCCTTTAGAGGCGACCTTTAGAGGGTAAAAGTACGCGAACCTTTTTATATGATTTCTATTCGTACAACGTTGACTAAGCGTACGCAGATTAAAATTTCAGCCAGTTTCTCGCTCCATTTTTTCGATACGTTGTTTCTCAATTTGAAAAGAAACACACAGAAACGTAGCAATCGGACGAATGATTTCGTATTAAAAATTGAAACGAACCGGTAAAACGAAACTTTCGTAGTTCCACGACGCGTTGAAATTGTTACGATAACTGCAGCTTCCCAGGTCGAAATTGTTAATCCACTTTATGCTTCGAGCATTGCACGCGAAGACGAGGCTACTAATTATAAGAGCTTTGGAAAGTTTCGCCATTAGGACGCACGATGCGTGATACTGCATACAAACTCAATGTTTCGCTAAAAAGAAAAAAGACAAACAAACAAACGGAGGGATATGACCATAACCCGTACACGAGTTTTAATTTTTACTTATCAGTCGCGTTTTATAGTTCCAGGCACACGAGACATCCGTTTCAAAGAACTCGCAGCTACGAGTCCCGTATGTTTCCTTCCTATCTTTCCATCGTTAAACTCGATTACCATTGAGGGAATAAGAGTACGGTTCCGTGGGAAGCTGGAAGGCTCTAACAGGTAGCTTTTCGCTGGATTCGTTTGAAATTGGAATACAAATCGGCAAGCAAAGCGGAGAGATATTCCTGACACGTACGCGTATTATGAGCGCGCGCGCTTCGAGTTTTATAGTAGCGAAATTTGAACAATGTGCATAGCTATTCTGCAACGTAATAACCGTACGTTATGCACCGTTATTACGAAGTATTAGCATTCAGCCAGTTGTGTCATTCTTAAGTTTCATATCCCACTTTATGTATTCAACGTCTGGGCAATTCTAGCGAGATGCTGTGACTAACAAATGCAGGAGTAAAGAATATTGGTTATTCACAAGATATCAGAAATACCTGTTAATCGTAAAAGACGAGTCGACCTTTTCATAGAGCAGCACGAGACAGATTTGGACAAATCTTAATCTACGTGTTGAATAAGCGACGTCTTGTCTCTTCCACTTCTATTAAATATCCTAGTGTTTTTACGAGTCTCGAATCTCACGAGTTACTTCAACGTTTAAACGACTGGCGCAGTTTAGACAACACGTCGAGTCGATCCTTTAATAATGTAATCAGGAGAGACTCCAACAAATCGCTAAATATACGTAGCTCGATAAATTTCATATGATATAATATATATATATATATCTTTTTCTGGCAATGTTGTATAAGTCATTCATATCATGGAAAACCTCTTAGTCTATGAAATCTATCTTATTCTAATGATTTGAAAACACTTGACAAACGTAAGCCACCGATGGACATCGTGAGAATCGACGTGTTAAGAGTGGGAACAGAAACATCCATTACCATGGGGCGAGCATGTTACTTTGACTTTGATCACATTAGAGACTTCAATACTAAGTGCTCCCTAACGCCTAGTCTATTTTGGCAGTAGACAAACCTCGTGGCCATCAAGATCCTGATCCTAAGTGGAAACATTTGTCAAGTGAACCCCCGTGACAAGTTGATCTCGATGCGAAATAGCCCTCGACACGAGAAGGAGCCTGAAATTGTGGAAATCTCGCCGCCAAATGTATAACCACAGGCATCAACATTCTGCAGATCTCTAAAGTGTTTAAATTTGACTGGCTTAGCGATTAAATCGTATGTGTAGCTATTTTACATAGGATGGGATATATCGAGAAGCCAGAGAAATCTTGTGATCGAAGATAAGAGAAACGTCAAGAATAACAAAATTCTGATGCAGGTTTCATTTTTGAAGATGAACGCGAGTCTCGCTAGTTCTTGACTGAACTGAAGCAGTAAACACTCGATAGGTTGATAGATTATTACGATGTCGAAAATTTCGAACAAATTGTCTTCGTTTAAATCAATGTCTTTGAGAAGATCTAAGCTACTAAACCCATCTTCAACTGAAGTCTATTTTCTTTAAATCTCATATTTATGAATATTCTATTTAATGTTACAAATTATAAATTATTACGATTGTTGAAAACCTTTTACTCTATAAAGATTGATATTCAAATTGACATTGATATTAATTAGACTAATTCGAACAGCACAATATTATATTATCTTTAAAATTCTCTTTCCTGTCTATCTTTAAAAATATATCCAATTCGAAAACTACTTTCCCATTTCAGAAACCATTTCTAAACCGCTAAATGGAAAGCAGTAGGTCGATTTGTCGATACATGTAAACCGCTTAATCGGAAAAGCGAGTGCGCGAGGTGAGGAAATAAGATGGACGTTGATCGTTTCCGACATTCGTGTAGATCAATCACAGCAGAGGCAATTCGTAAAACCAGGTGTGAAGTGAAAACTTTAATCGACGTTCGCGTGATAAGTTCTGAGTCTCTTTCTCGCTCGTTCTTCCACCGCTCGCACGTAGGAACTTTGATGTTCGACCAATGTACGCCTTTGAATTCATACGAAAGCAATTTCCCGTTGGATCTCGGAGTCTCGACCACGTAGACGATGCAATGATCGATTCCTCGCGTTGTATTTCTAAGCATCCACTCGTGTTCGCGATCTAGTAGTAAGATTAATCACGAGCGGAGTATCACGTGCTTCTTTCAGTCACTTTCAGACACGCGAGCGTTCACAACCGTTTTTCAATGATGAATTAGTCCTGTACACTATCGTCCACAAGTACCTGGACTCTTCCAAATATTATAAAACGGATGAAGTTTATATTAACAAATTGTAGACAATTTATGAACAAATGAAAGAATAAAAGATCGATCGAATAATATTGCTAAAAGATGATCATCTAGCATTGAATTATAAAATTTACTATTGGTAAAGAGGAATTCAGAGCGAGGCTACTTGAAGTAGAATACTCGTCGAACAACGTTGCTTCGGACACATTCTACTGATCCACACTACCGTGCATACATACTTGAACATTTGTAGAAATTTCTTCTACACGTACGACACGATTTACCTAACTTATTGCGATCGTACGAGATGAATTTTCAAGGAAAATAAAAAATTCACATTGAAATTACAAATTATTTGCTGCGAGTCTTTGAAAGTCACACAATCGTTCGTTGGCCGCTATTGTTTCTAGATTCCTACGTTTTAAAGGTCTATATAGATTTTACGAACTCTCAGCTACTCGTTAAAAAGAAACATGGTACTTGTGTAACGTATTTCTCGTCTTAGTTTAAACCTAGCAAAGTATTTAATTCCAATTATGGCAAGAACTAAAGAATCACTAGCAAAGAAACGTTCTTCGATCGTTACTTTGTAAAAAATATCCACTTTTTGGTCAAATTGCATCGAGCGTCGAAATACTTATGGTCGGTAGTGTACGCTGTTACGATCTTTTTGCTTCGTATTTTATGTCTGCACGATGACGGGACAAGTTTACGTCGAGAAAGAGTTTGCATAAATTTGAACGCGTTTCGTTCGTTCGAAGATTCGTACCGAAAGAAAAAACGTTAATGAAATTCTTGCGGGGAACGAAGGAAGCGTGGAATATTTTCGTTAGTTCGTGCTTCGCGCTACACTGGATACAGAGGGAGAGACTGTTTCGAAGAAATAATGTGGAAAATTTGCGAGAGATAAACGAAATTTTTCCTCTGTATGCGCTGCAAAGCTCGACCGGATAATCTTGCTCTGTCGGATGAATGGAAATAGATGAATGAAGAAGCTAAGTAGAGCTACAAAGTGTCTCGTATAATAACCGTTTCTTTTATGAGATTTTCTTCGAATCGCGGAAAAGCTGTTCTTGTCGTGGAGGAAATGGACCTCGTCGTATACGTGGCTCGCTATTTCTCCTTTTCTTTTTTACAGAGAATTTCATAATCGTGGATTTTTGTATGTGCTTATTCGACGTTCAAGTACTTCAGAGAAGCTGGATCCGCTTCGCTGGAAAATGTATTTCCAAGTTTCAAATGGAAATGGCCGATTATGAAATTATTGTACAAAAAGAATTCAAAGAAAAAGATTTCATAAAGTAGCCCCTCTCACAGGCACATTTTTTTATTTTTATTTTCATAGCACTGGAACTTCAATATGCTAATCTAATTACGTGTGCCTTTAGATTTTACATTTATCTAACTTCTCTACACTCCGTTACTACATCCCTCATCTTCCATGCATTATGTCATCTTGCCAGGGACTAACAATGCCAAACACAGAAAATCGATATCATCTTCTCCTATACCGCATAGTAATGTTATACAACCGATTATTAATGACGTCGTTAAATCCAATTCAATCGTTATAAAGAAGAAACTTCATCTTAACCATAATCAACCGAGTATCTATACTTGGTCCAAAGTATCTTTTCTCTTTTATAGCGAATAACCTCGTTTCGAATTCTCACTCTGCAAATATTTTTACGTCAAATTTTTGTACAAGAATTTTGAATGTTAAAGATTTGCTTATCAATACGCTTGTTGGCCAACCGCAGTACTTTTCGCTTGCATAAGATTCGATTGTTTACGTAGGAAATAGAAATGGCAAAATTGCGACAACAAATTTCATAATGATTCACATGTATCGAATACACACGTAACGTTATACGATATACAAACGGACATCGTATTAAATTATTTATCTTATCTAATTATTTGTTATATTATATCGTAGGTAATGAAAATTGGATGCGCAGTGAACCTGTTAAACGAAAACACTGTATCAGTTTTCCATTACTAAAACCCAAAGAAACAAATATCATCCATTCGAGATCACAGCCGATTAACGAGCCAGGTTCGCATTTAACCTCACCACCTCGGTGTAACGATGTTTCATCGCGCACAACACGTAACGAAATTTTCGCGGAGCAAAAGCTAGGTTACAGGGCGAGGAATATCTGAAATAGGAAGTAGGTGGCCGACGATGTAGGACGAGAAGAGTGACAGTACGGGAAGAGGCCCCTGTAATGGAGGTTTATTGGCAATTAATCTTGCGGACCGGATGTGTCCGCTTCGCCGACCACGATACACTTCCGTCTCGCCTGACTACCGGTAAACCGATGAGAGATGTATTGCATCGTCGCACGGAATTAAGCGTACGTATCCTTTGCTCCAGACTACGTCTCGTAATGTTAAGTTGTCATAAAATCATAAATTAGCCTACAGACTGGGATCCTGTGTCTCAATGACTTCAGAAAATCTATAGATATCTAACAATCGTCCTAAAAATTGGGACGCTCTGTATCATTAGACTGATATAACTGCATCGCCAAATCTCGTAATTGCCAATACATTTTCACGACATTGAGTAGACGCGAGAGTATTTAAAAATTCGCCAGATAATTTTGCATAAAACATCACACGAATTATCGACTTCGATACACAAATCTTACAAAATTGATCGATTCGATTCCAGTCGCGAGACACGTGAACTGTTGAAAATGACAACGTGAGTTCGTGCTCGCCATCCATATGCAGATGCGCTTGTTACAAAAAAAAAAAAAGAAAAAAAACGGTAACTAGAACAGTAACTAAGAACGTGCGATAAAGAGTTTTCGGCTTAGAACGGTATGATAGATCTATCCGAACAATATAACAATAGCTATTGCGATCCTACCTCTGAATACAGAAATAACAACATGAACGCATCTTCGTCCTGCGACGAAAGTATCGTTCTACGTCTTCGGTATTGTCTGAATATCCATCAGAATGATTCGGCGAATGGCGAGTTTCAAAACGCAGTCGAGATCTTCCTTGACCGCGCTTGCTCGACGCATTAGGCAAATAAAACGGGAAAGAGGATTGTACTCGGTAAATGCTATCGACGACAGATCTACCGGATTCCGCGGCAGGACGTTATTCTTACGAGCAGTTTCGCGTGGTTAAACATCGTACCGTGACGGAAGAAATGTGTAACGACCGGCTGCGTGGGATGGGTTTAGAGAGAACGTTTAAAATGTTAGGGCAGGAGTTCCACTTTAGATGGTGAACGTGTTGGTAGGATATTAATGAGTATCCGAGTAAATTAACTGCGATGGATGGCGTGGTTGTACGCGAGAAATTTCCCAGATGAATAAAAAATCACTTCGATTTTAATATACGCGTGTTTAGTGATACAAAATGGCCCGTAGAAAATGTTACAAGCGATTTTCTCGGAAACTATTTATTAGGAGCGTTGCGAGATACGCTATTTTTGATGTTTAATGGTTCATTAGAGATAAAATACCACTGCTAACCCTTCATTTGTACGAAAGCGAGTAAATCTCCTCTTTTTTCACGAAATTGCACATAGATCTTTACAGAGAGACAAACAGCAATTATGTTAATGCAAGTACATTAATGCACAAGCAGGAGATGTAATAATTTACTTTGAATTGAAAGGTATCGAAGCAGGATAATAAATGTCACATACACTTTTCTTCCTTGTAGAATCGAATATGGACAATAATTAAACGGTTGGTTATTTAACTATTAATTTAACAAATTTTGGAATAATGAATCTCGGCAATTATGCAAAACTATTACCTCCCCCTCCCACTTAAGTATAAACGAAATAATATTTGAAATGTTTTAGTAACTTAAATTTTACATTTTAAATTCAGCAGTCAAGAAAGAAAGTAGATAAATGATTCATATTACTCTACATAATCATTCACATATTCGTACTGCACTGTAATAAAAATATTAAGACCTTAAGGAACTTTATCGTATCGTTTTCTCAACAGCAAACGAAGAATCGAAATCGAAACGAGATAAATTACAAAAGGAAGATTAGAACACACGAAGTACCGCACATCTTCGATAAGTACATCACTTTCACACTCGCAAAACTTAACAATTTTAATCTGTGAAGAAATAGCAAAGCTCATAATTCAAACGAAACGATATTCCCTTAGAATTATTAGCACCTGCTCTTGTAAATTTCAAACCAAGTGCAGTAGAGCCGTCGTTGACCGAATTATTGTATAAGTATCAATACCATACAAGAACAACAATTTTTGAAACAGTAGCAATTTCTTCCAAATTCCTGTTTCCAGTCTTCCTTATCAGTAACGGAATTGCCAAATTTTCCGTTATCGATTCCGTTCCAATAATCCATTCCATTCACCGGAATTCTGGTAGTCGAAGCTCCATCGTATGAAAAATTACCAGCAATATCTACATTTTGCACCGTTTCCTGCCGGAGGCCTGGTTTCAGCGTTCCCCTTTAATCGGCAATCCCCTCGTAAAGGTGAAAAGAGAAATGGATCGAAGCCAAGAGTGGCGCACAGAGGTGTTGCCTGCAACTCGACTGGGAGACCACCACCCGTTTTCGCCCCCTTTTTCTTTATTCTGTGTCGCACTACAACCTCGCTGAGAGCTGCTCTCCTCTTCGAGAGAAGAGTTTTCTTCGCTGGTCGTTAATGACCGCGCTCGTATTAATTTGGCCCCCTTCTGACTCGTTTTAATTGAACGTGCACGCGAGCATCGGGACTCGTCCGTGGTATGAACGGGAGAATAATTACTGGCGACCCAAGGGACGATAACGTCGCTGTTGCTTAAAACCGAAGTCCCCGGTACAAACAAGCGTAGAAACGATCGTAGCTCACCATCGTGCATACACTTTACGTATTGTGCGTATTGTGCGACCAAAGATCTGTCGTTGCTTGCGTCTACAGGAAGTTACCAGACTTCTTCTATTCGATGATTTTTATTAGCGCATTGTTGATAAATTTGATTGTCTGACGTATCGGTGTTCCAAAGAATCAGAAAGGAATGTTGAATATTTCCAATTTAATAAATACGAAAGAGAATATTTTTTATTTTACAATAACCTACAAAAATGAGTGTACATAGGTAAAACAAGTGTGAAATGATCTGCAAAAGTACAGATAATCTGACGGCAAAAAAGGTTTTTAATATTATTCGCTGCAATTTTTTATATTTGACATCGAGAACAATAGGAAACAATAATTAAGTGTACTCGCTCCGTGTTAATACGCCAGTATGTCGCGTACCGCCGATTAAATCGTTCGAAACGTCAATAAGCGATTTATACCGTTGAATCGATGCGAAGAGGATCATCCGCGTTATATTTACTGATGTCCATTGAATGCCCTTGATACTCTATCACCGTGCCAATATGCTTCGAACAGCGTATATCCGGCTCCAATAATATTTCCAGACTTGTATTTGGAAACTTACCGCGATAGGCTGCACGATCAATTCGCGATGGAACACCAGTTTATTCATCGCGTACCATAGTGTCGAATCAATTCACGACCTTTCCGAACAAAAGGACACCTCGTTAAACACGTGTGCGTAATCTTGTTGCGATGCAATTACGGTGTTAACAATACGCTCGTGTTACAATCGAATAATATCGACGGCATCTACCGATATTAATAATCATCGAGCATTGTTTCTAAATTATTTCATAATCGATCGTTTTTAACTGCAGCCGATTCAATCGTTTTATACAATCTTCTCGAAGTGTTATTCGTTGGTATACGTTTCGAACCTAAATCCACATAAAATTTAATTTATTAGACTAACGAATAAAGCATGCGTTTCGCAGCTAATCGTTAGTACAGTATTTCATTCATGGCGAATTGTCAGATGAAAATTCTACAATCCGATTCAATTATTAAATCCTCCATTTTTATGACTTAACCTTGAATATGTATATTGTAGAAATATTTTAATTTCTGTTTCATCAATCTTTTTCCAATAATTGTTAATTTTTATATCGTTCGACAATTGATTTTTATGTGATACAATTTAGAATCAAGAATATCGAAATCTACATCAGACTCCAGATAATGTCGTGTTTTATAATTGTAGTTTACCATCCAAATATCAAATTCTAAGTTTTATACTTTTCCAACAATTACCTACTTAATTTTTAATTGATTAATCGTAATTAATTAACTAAACCTACTCAATACATTAATCCACTTCGCTTCCAGTTTGACTTATTATTCCCTATGAACATATGCGTGTGTAACAAAGTTCAAGGTCTCGCTAAATCGTACAATAATGCTTACACATGTTTCTAAAGCAAAGTTTACAACTAGCTCAACAACGTGAGCGTGCAAGATTTATTTGCATGACTATCGCGTTGCATCACCCTACGTACACGTACGTATATAAACAGACATACACAGTCTCGGATATACAAGCTAGATAAACGCAATACTTCGTATCATCTGCCAGATTACACGAGATAACACTTGCTGGATGCGGTATTGTCGCTGTTTGTATCTATCACAACGCGCAATGAAGGGGACCAACGCGATGGTAAGAGAAAAACGGTACATACACGACTCCTTCAAACGAAGAAAAACTTGTTCAACTTTTTCCTCGGGAATCTGAGGACGAAAGTTTCCACGGCCGAATCGTACACCATTACTCGTGCGAAATGTTCCTCGGACCAGAAAAAGTTCGAATCAAAAAGATAAAAATTTGTAATTTTTCGGTTACTACAATTTTTACGCTTGAATTCTAAAAGTTTCGATTCTCAATATTTGATCCGCACATGCATACTACCTACTGTTTGCATTTTATTTTCATTTTACTTTTATTTGTATTTTATTTCTTATTAACCGATAGGAAATATTTCTGGCAAATATGATCGTTTATACATATATAAAATGTATCCTTCTTTTTGGAAAGTGCAGGAGGAGGTGGTAGAAAATATCGTAGCCTAGATTATACGTATTATTATGCGAGAATAATTCGTTTTACAGACGTGTCTAAGGTATAGATGTATTGATATTAAAAATATGAACAATACATAAAAATTACAGATACAGAATATAACAAACAACAAATTTTCCATTTTCTTATTTGGATGTAATTTAGCGGATAAAAGGTTAAACCATGAAATTAGTCGGACGTCATAGTGAAACGAATCAATATGTCAAATTCTTGTACTTTTTTTCCCCTAATTATGCCAAGAAAACCACAGTGACCTCGAAATCTGTCAATTTCGAATCTACGCAATGCGACGAGAATCTGGCAAACGATCTAAAAAAAGAAAAAGAAAGTCAAGGAACAAGATGGTCTAAGAAACCAATCACGGATGCAGGAGAGAACCTTGCGCCGGAAAGGAATCGGCAAAAAACAGAAGCAGCTTCCAGGGGAAACCATTTCTCGAGGATAGAGAGGAGACGCCGCTAGGAACAGAAAGGTGGGCGGAGAAGTACAAGGCGGAAGACCGTGCTGGCTGTGGTAGAGCGGTAAGAGGCGAGAGAATTAGTGGGTGGTTCTCTACGCAGATAATTTGTGGCGTGCAATCCCGGCCCAGCCATCTAGGCGGATAGGTAAGGCGTAGCTGTACCGTTTCGTAATAATTTACTCGACATCCTCGGGACCATTGAACGAACGAGTGCAATCAGAAGCGAATAGGTTGATTGATCGAAGAGGGATTGTATCGTAAGGTATAATTTAAGACGATTCGTTGGAAATGAAAACGATACGATAGTAGGAACAGCTGTGTGTAAACACCTGCCTTTTATCGAAATTCCATATGCTAAATACGACTGGCTACTACTAATGATCGCAGTAGTGTGCGTCAGACCACCGCTATTTTTCATGAAACCGACGTGGAGTTGGATGTAAGTGCCCCAAGAAATACTCTCGACGTTCGATAAAAAAAAGGTTCATTGAACAATGAAGAATCAACGATCAACGATTAACGATCAACAATTAACAATCACGCTTCTCGAATGTGTCTGCTTCGCTATTACGCTAGACCCTTCGCACTTTGCTGTTCGAAACGGAATAAATCTTTTCTCTTTTTTCTTTTTATTTTTTTTTTTTGCCACGCACGTCTTCTTCTCGAACATTCGGCGAAAGGATCGTTGGGATATCGATGGCTCATTAGGCACTTCGCTTCGGCGATATACATTGTTGCAGAGTGTCGCGAAGCCGTTGGAAAGTTCCGTCGTCGCGTGCCGCCACGAAACATACAAAACTTTGTTTTCTGAAAACTATCACTAGGCTGATTTACACCACTAATGTTCTCAGCGTTCTAAATCCACCTATAACCAGCATAGCCCATAAACCAGAGGAATCACGTGGAACGAATTATGCCGTGACACGCTAAGTAGGCAACCCGCGTGACAAACTTTTGCTGTAGATGCGTAATTGATTTATTCCATTCATAGACAGAACAATCTGATCGACGTCTCCTTTGGAGACCATCATTCCCACACCATTGTTTGCTACACATACTGCGCTATGTCTGATGTCACGTTGTAATGAATGCAGGATGTCGACGTGGATGATGATGAACAGAGGTTATGCTACCAAATATTCGGGTTCGGTGCGCGTCCACGGTGTATGGAATCCGTTGTTGAGGGATGTCAACGACATCCCCTGCGGTCTCCACGTCACCAACCGTTCCTGCTGCCGTTATGGTAGAACGGTGTACACGCAGGTAGGCCTCAAGGGGACCAACCAGTCCATGACATGTACTTGTAATTGGCATAGAAAAACTCATGGACCTCGTTACACAGATAGTAATGAAGTTCGAGAAAATTGATATTATGTTTGAGATAGAGTGGCATAGTGATAATTGAGTGACAAGTTCCGAGTCCCACCGCATTCTATACGATGGCGTGTAACTGTCTCACTATTAACAGTGTTGTATAAAATATTCATAGTAATGTGCGACTTTTTATTCTTCCATTTTTTTCCGCTTCATGTAATTGTACGTAATTGCGTCGTATACTTGACAAAGCTGTTACAAATATCGATAAAAGGTATAAATACGACTAAAATACAACTAAAGAAGATTATAAAGTAGATGTTCTGTCTGCGAATTTTTGCTTTTTCATTCCTATCATTGTTATTCGTCAACGTGGTAGAAAACTGAGAAGACAGTCGGCTTTTATCGATATCCGAAATATCGTCCGGATAGGAAGAATAGTCGATCGAAGAAGAGAAATAAATATTCTAACAACGTGTTACATAAAATTAACGACATTCTGTAACGAAATTAATAAAGTTAATAAAGAACCGTGTCATAGAAATAGTCGATTCTATAAAAATATAATTCCTTCCTTACACTTCTATGAGAAAGTATCAAAGGAAAGAATATCAACTCCGTATTTGTAGGAAGAATATTATAAATGGATATATGCCTAACACCGTATAAATTAAACCGATAATCGGAATGCTAATTGTAATATCGACACCAAATTGCTGCGTTAAAGTTATAGTACATAAATGAGGCTCGATAATGCAGTATTATAATCAGCGCACCACCTCTTTACATAATTAACTGACCATTCTGGAACATTAAAATCAATTCGACGATTCCACCGTCGCTGTATTATTGCCAGCCTCGATTCGTAACAAAAGATTCTCGCTACGAGCACTGTAAATACACCTTGTTTGCAAGTATTTATGCGTAACAAAGAGAGTATCGCAATATCACTCGACTATGTCTAAAGTGGCCGATACTAAACGAAGATCGAACGCTAAACGGACAGCCGTTGCAATATTCAATACGTGCGAAGCTCGCGATTTAGTTGCGCGGACGCATTTACATCGATCTGGTGGAATCGCGCGGAGAGCTCGCTAATATCCTTGACACGACGTACACCGTGAGCCCGTACACGCGGCCGGAATACTTAATATCTTTCGCTCGAATTCCATACGAATTTTGTATTACACGGTATTTCTGGTGAAATATCGGTGACGTTGCTCGTAAATCGAAAATGGTAATGGGACCCCGGAGCCGCCATTATCCGGCGAACAAGAAATCCCGCAAGGCGTTAGATTTATCCTGTTCCCCAGTCAACGATGATACATTATTCTCGAGCGTCGTTAAGACTGCAAACCTAACCCATTATATCGTTCTGTGACGTCTCATCAGGGAATCACCCGCGACCCTTCGTTTCTCGTCTACGGTATACTCTAAACCGTCTCTCTCGTCACTGCCACAGGAACGGTAATTGAGTACGCTGCTCGACGATACGTGAACACACTCGTGGGAACACGCACCGACGTAAACCGAGCCCTCAGACGTACGAAACGACAGTGTGCGTGGAGGGTCGTGAAGAATTTACACTACAGAGTCGTTGAAACGACTCGGTTACATTCCCGTGGTCCCGTAGTCGCGCGTAAAACGAGCGCTAACGGCCACCCCATAGACCGCCTTGTATCACGATCATCGCTATGGTTAGCACGATGCGGTGAAGCTTTAGAAAACAAATTTCGTCGGATAAGGAAGTGGTTAATGACATTTAAATGGATTTCTCCGTAGACGCGTTCATTTTCTCGAATTGTTTGTTACCTTAATTTGTGACACGTTATTGTATCTTTAAATTTATATAAATAAAAATAGACATAAAGAATATTGCACCGCACATCTCGAGATTTGGTTACCGGATTATGATTAATGGTTAATGCAACACGTGTGATGGGTCCCTTAAGACACACTATATCACAATTGTCAACAGTAATTACCTAAATCTCATCATCCAAAGATACTATATCACAATTGCCGACGATAATTCTCTAAACCTCATCATCTACAGACACTGCATCACAATTGTCAACGGTAATTCTCTAATCCTCGTTATACAAAATCTTTTGTGACGCGCTAATTCACAATTGAAAACCACAGGAAGAAGACACGATCTGTAGATCTGTAGAAGTATGCGATCGAAATGTGGACAATTAGATTCAAATCCACGAAGTTCTATGAAAACTCAACAACTTACGATATTGTAGATCTAACTTTGTATCATTCGGTCATCTTTAAAACGTTTAGGAAGCTGGCGAAAATATACGTAGCCCTAATAAAGAAACCAAATAAAGAAACAATTTTGAAACATAATTGAAATTTATCACGATTGCCCCCATTAGTTTCCTATTGTTATCCAATTCCCATTAATCTTATTCTACTCTGAAATTTTTACCAGACACGAAACAAGCAATAAAAATCATACGATAACACGATTAATTCCTGTCTGCAGCACTCTTTATCCTTGCGAACCTAAAATTCCTTTTCAACTTCCTGATATACCACATTATTTCATTACGGAAATTCTTCCGCCGATTATTTGCCAGTTGCGTAATTCGTAGTTTCGCGCGGCTGAATACGGCACGATATTACGGTTCTGGCGGCGTGTAGCGCAACGAACCGAGCTTTAATATCGCGCGAAAGAGAGGGTCGGATATATCCACGGAGGCAACCCCAACGCAGACGTCGTCGCTCCTCAAGAAACGACGCGACGCGTTCCCATTCGCCGCGAGACCATGGTCGCGTAGCGTAGACGGTTTTCTGGCCGCTTCGTAGCCTTGAATGAAAAACCTCGAACGAAACGAGAAGAGAAAACGCGCGGTACTCGAAGGGGTTCCAACGATGCCCGTTGAGATCCAACCAAGCGGTCTTACATAAGTAGTCCTCACGCGTACTAGAAAGCGTAACGCCTCGCGGAAATTCGCCGGCTGGATGAGTCGAGTGTGCACGTACGAGTTACCAGCGGAATGGAGACAAAGTTGCAGGCCAAGACGGCCGTAGGCGATCTTCAACCTCCCAGCTGCTACTGTCTTCGGTCGAGAACCGGCTAATTGGATACTCTGTAGCCGACACTCGTTTCTTCCTACGAGTCAACTTCTTCTGTTCCCTCGTTTTGCTGTTGTTCCGTTCCTTGTCCTTGATTTTCTACTTGTTTCCTACTTCTTTTCTCTTTCATCACGTTGTTCTTCGTTAAGAACAGAGCGACGATCTATAGTCTACGTCGACGAGCGGAAAATCGCTGAGCGCGAAAATTTCCCTAGGTCTTGCGACAGATGGAAAGTACAGGTGAAAAACGTGTGTACGTTTGGAAGATGTACCGTTTCCAAACTGTAACGTGCCAGCTGTTCTAATCGAATTTCCTGGATCCTACGAGAATTTATCATTTTTACGAGAAGGAACACCTGAATAATTACATTCAGTAAGATCTACATTTTTGAATGAAAAGAAAATAATTTTGAGTTTCCTTATTTCCAACACGATGGACGAAGCGTCGGCTTCGTTTATCCTTTTCCGGTATCCACAAACAATAAACTCGACCGCTTAGCGTCAATTGCATCATCAAACGCGGAGCTCCAAGTAGTTCAAGTACGCATACAGCGCGACACAGGCAGACAGTGGAAAAGAAAGCGACAGAACAAACGGAAAAGCGTAAGCCGCATTCACAGGAAACGGCGGTGAGTATGGCGGCCGCACGAACAATTTCATATCGCATTCAGAGCGGCCAAGTCAAAAATAAGATTTCCGCCGGCAAAGAGTGGCCGATCTAACAAGGAGCGGACGCTAATTCTTTGATGTCAGAGCGGTTCCGCAAAAGTCGCAAAAACTGTTTGATATCATCTTCGTGCCTTTGTCCCGTCCTAAAGTATAAAATTTACTACCGCGGGGGACTCGTCAGAGAAAAAGAGAGGGAGAGGGAGAGAGAGAGAGAGAGAAAGGAAGAAAGAGAGAGAAAAAGGGGTACTGGAAAGCAGGAACATGGCTAGGCCCGGCGGATATAACTAATTACGCGCACTCAACGGTGTCGTCATTCTACCTTTGTCAGGAACGCTTTATTTCCGCAGCATCAGAATTTTCAGCGGTCGAGACATTTCGCGTTCGCGCATACCCTCGGGATCTGACAGAAATAGTCTAATAGCGTTATTGTTAGCGCTGTTCTTCCTCTCCATTGAAATCACTCCATTGGATCGCCCGTTTTCGGCAAGCGCTCTCTGTCTGCCTTTTACGCGTCTCCGTCAAAGTACTCGTTTGGTGTTTCCAATAGGACAACAGTAAGCTTTATTCGCCGCTGTTCGCTCGTATAATTGTTTGTCAGCATCATTGATCGAATGTACCCTTTAATTAGCTCGCGTTTGACCAGCGTCTCGCAAATTTCGGTCTAGGAGGGTGGTATAAAACACAGCACATTAGCCGAACCAGTCTCGCCGACGCCTCGTAAATATTTCGCTTTCCTCCAGCAAGGACCACTCGCCATGAAATATTTCATGGTATCGTAAAATCTCGTTTCGTTGCCGTTACGATGTTTCATTCCGTCGCCCAAACGCTTTCGCGAGTCTACGTTTAGTCTACGCCTTGACTATTGAGTTATAGCGGTGGCGCGAGTTTAATTCTTTTTATTCGAGTAGAAGCTCATCGCGATGAGACGAGAGAGCTTGATCATTATTTATTATCCTTATTAGAGTTACATATATCATAATTATTAGAAGTGTTTTCTATTGGTATAATTGTTTAGTACATTCGTCGCGTAACAAAAAATTAATTGTCGAGCATTTAAGGAACGGAAAATTCATAAATCACGGAACGTGGTACTCGTAACGAGAGCATTAATTATCCACGTATAGTCGACTGTCTTGTCTCGGAACCCTCGGCGTAATCTCTTCAGTCGACTTGGTGCCAGTCGAAATTTCTCGCCTCTAGACAAAAGAAAGTTCCCGAATCGCAGCATAAATTGCGCGGAAGCTGCCGGTATGGGAAAGCACTCGCGAAAGAAGAAGCCTCTATGAATTCATACTGGAACTTGCGCGGTCTGAATACGAGCGTATAAAAATGCCGTTTAAATCGTAAATTTGCAGCTTCGTGCTTAAATCAACGCCAGAAGATGTTTTCCACGAGGGCACTCATCGAGTTTTGATTTTCGCGTTCTCCAACGTTACTTCTACTACTAACCCTTGACTTTGCCGACTTTCGAAAGCGACTACGCTGTTGTCGTGCTTTAAGCGAATAGAGTCTTTGAATATCCGATATGCCACTTCTTCTTTCTACTTTGTACACAGCATTTCTTAAACGATTTCTTTCAAATAACAACTTTAATCTTCTATCTCGCGTAAATAGCATCGCTTAATGCTGAAATATCGAAAAGAGAGAATTGTACTTAGAATCGGCAATAATTCACCACGCGAACCAAGCCGTAACGTTTATTACCAGCGAGTCATTCTCAACGAGTTAAAACAAATACACATTATTCGTCATCATCGTCGTCATATTTTATTTAACTGCTAATCTCTTCTATTCCGAACTACACTCTGGACATATCGACCGGGAATAAGTTTTTCCAACGAAACAGCTTAAACTGCAAAACGACAACGACTAGGAAAACGAATTAAAGCGTCAGCTTAAAGCAAACTTTCGTGTCCCAGCTGCTCCCTACGTTTGCATAGTAGTTATTCGAAATTGTGGAGATCGCAATGCAAGACATATATCTACGCGCTCGGATTGTTTATCGTGTTCGTTGTAGCCTATATTTTTACGAAAAACATCATACGAGGCTAAACGCGGAAGATGGACAGCGAAGGAAGAAACACGGAAAAGATTCAGGTAGAGAAGAGAAGAGAAAAAAAAAATGCGGCAGAGAAATAAAACCAGGCGCTTTCCACCGGCAAGAATTTGTTCACAGGAAACTTTTATTCCTGCCATAAAAGCTTTTACGACAAATAAATTTTTTCGTTGTATCGAACGAAATTTATCCATCCGCCAGAAATTTACACGCAACGATCGCTAGTATACCAAACGATCTCGTTGGTCGTTCGTTGGTTTGTAACGGCGGCCGCGGATGGATCCCCAGCTCTTACGATAAATCAATACCATAAGAATTAATTCCGCGACAACGATTTCTCTAACCGATCTTCGATATTTATGTAATAGCAGTTGGGACAAAGTGTTATGACGGTGATCGTTGTACGATCGGCGTTTTAGTTGAAGATTTAATGTGCGCGCTATTTAGTATTTATTTCACGATATATATGTATTTGCCTTCGACGAATGTTCGTTGCATTTTGCATTTCCTCTGAATTGCATTTTCACCAAGGATTTATAGCTTTTATAATGCGCGTACGTGGAAACAGCGTGGCGCGGAAAACTCGTAAAGCCAAAGGATATACTGATTCTCGTTTTACGAATCGTTTCTCTATAATCACTCTGCACGATAACACGTTATCAAATAGAATTTTATCTCCACGCTTTGTGTACTTTATGAATTTACGAGTTTTCATATTGTCCACGTTCTGTGTACTCATACGCGTATGTGTAATATAGGAACAGGTGTTTCACCGGAACACATATTTCGATTGCTTTTATACGAAATCAGAAAACATTATATTATTCTTTCTCCAATGTTTTACGATAGTTCAATTGTTCTTGCAAAATCGACCGATTTTATATTACATGTACATGAAATGAAGTCTTTCTCGTTTCGACTATCTTTGCGTGACTCGGAACACCTAACGCAATCATCGCTTCAGATAGACCACACGCTGATCTTATGCACTTGATTCATACTATGCTACCTGTTAACGAGATATCGACCGATCAGGGGATTTCCTCAAGCGAAAAAAGCCCTCTTAGCACGAAATAGAGGTTCGTACGTTAAACAGATAAATGGAGCACGAGAAAGTTGCAACTGCAAGTGAGAAGATGAGTCTCGCGACGTTTTTTCGTGGAAACCTTCGACATCGAGGAAAATTAATCGTTCGCTACTCGTCGTGACGTTAGATCCGCGAATTTAACGTCTCGTCGAATTATTCCACCGCGAATAACCTGCGATCGATCGTAACTACGTAATACGAACGTGTCTTTTTACATAGCTGAATTCTTTAATAATCTCTGAAAATTTTTAAGATATATCATTTTAAGGAAGCAATTGAAAACTATCAGCGTTCCTCAATTTTAATAACGATCACGTTTCTTAAGTTTCTCGCGCTTTGGACAATTTCTAACAACTTCCGGCTAATGCCGAAACAAAGAATAATTGGCGCGCGAAATATGCGAAACACTTTTCCATTGATTGTAGAAGGCCAGTAATTCCGTCGGACGCAATAAAATTGGCCGCGGAAATCTGCTTAATCTTTCTTGTACCGGACCAATTGCACCGTAAACAGTTAATAATATTTCTGATGGTCGATAGCCGATATCGATAACGATTACCAAACGGCGGACTTTCGGCTCGGAGCATTTCATAAATTTCCCTCGGATCGAAGCGAATTCGCGCGTGTGTTCCTGTGTATCGGCGATTCCGTCGAAAACAAAATTCAATTGCCGGCCCATTTATTTTTCTTCGGATAATACCATTCAGCGGCGACGCTGAGCCGGTAAAAACGAAGAGACTACCTCGCGAAAATTCACCACGGCTTTACTCCATACGCGAAACAGTTCGAATCACGCATTCAGCCGGCTTTCGATCTTCGAGATTAATATTTTTCACGATAACGACGAACGCGCACGTGTGCGGAAGCGCGCAGCTCCTCGGTAAGATATCGCTGACGCGTCTTGTAATAAGACACGTTACGCAAAGTGGATTGGTGTGAAATTAATTGCCATAGAAATTGATAAACTAACGTGTAACGTGGCTATTAAAACGATCTCGAGCCTTTTGATTCGACATTTGCACCCCGTTTCAGCCGTCTCCGATCTTCTTAAATTTGCTCTTTCGCGATTTACAATTTGATCGCGATTATTGTCAAATTCCATCGTGGCTTCTTACGTTGGATATTTATCACGAATCGTAAAACGTGTAACCCGATGATTTATCTACACGACGTATATTGTTATACGACAAGAAATATTGCGGAGATGTGAAATATATTTCAATATAAATTGCATTATTACGATATGCAATACTAGTATCGTTTACGTATATAACGAAGTAGACATTAACTATTTCACAATGAAATAACTTTGCAAAAGCAAATTACGTTTTCAAATATTTCACATAAAGCTTCTCTAAATATGTGTCGTTAATTTATGCCATGGAAAGGAGAAATTGTTCGAAATTGCGATACCTATAATAAATATCGAGTTTAATTTCGTGGGTGCTGCTCCTTTTCTGAAGGAATATTCATCGATGCCGTCATTTAGGACACGAGCGAGAATAACGTGGAGCATGGTTCAACTTGCCCCGTCTGAAATTATAGTGCCGCGCACACCACAATAAAGCTATAATTGCAGCATTTTGCGAAAATAAGCGGTGGTAACAAAATTCACATTGCTTCAGCCACTTTGCTCGACACCATCGCTTAGCCTTAAATCGCGCTCGTTCCTTAAAACGTGATACTTACGTTCTAACGTTTTTGCCAATTTACTTCTATTTCATACATACATTTCAGTCTTTTTCAACGTGTCAGAGGGAAACAGCGTGTAAAAGTCTTTCCAAGCCATAGTTGTAAGCATCGTAACATTTTCGAAAGTAGGTTTTTAATTCGGTAAAATAAGAGTTTTGCATCAGTAAAGTGTTCCGTATTATTTAAAGTCAAGCGATTTAACGCATAATAAAGAAATTTGGACGAATATTTTAAATCAAGTACATGAAGCAGTTTTAGGTTTCTTGAATTAATTCGAATAGGATTTTTAAATAATTTCTCTAACTCATATCGCAATGTAACACCGAAGTCATTTGACGAATTTATCAAACTTTCTGACAAACGCTGCGTTAAATGCGATATAATTGACTTTATTTTCCACTGAACTTTTTATCCTCTCAAATATTTCATTTCGTTTTGAGATACTTTGGATAATATGCGAGATTTACAGAGAATATAATATTGCAGAATTCATTTAATTAGACAGTAATAAGACTCGATGATAGGAACGTTTCATATTTAATAAACGTATATCCAATAATGCTTTGTTTTTCAATAAGGAAGCATTAAAATTATACGCTTTGAATATATATATGGATGATTACGTATCTTTTATATCTTTCGTTCGCAAAGCGTCTAAAAAGCTGCATTTTGAAATCTTATTTCGGCAGAATAGAAAACGATTTCAATTATTCGATCAAAGTATATTTATTTCAAAAGAAACATATTCTACTGACTAGTCATTTTAAAACACTCCATGTAATTTCTCAATTCATCGCAATAGAATAACTGATTGAATAATCAAAGTTTATAATGCATTCCTCGATGTATAATTTTAAAGTATATTCCATAATGTCATTCGTTGAGACGAAATATGTTTTTTTTTTTTCAAAAAAGTAAAAGAATATCCTAATATTTCTAATACGTTCGTGC
Source organism: Bombus haemorrhoidalis (assembly GCA_014825975.1). Taxonomy (NCBI): domain Eukaryota; kingdom Metazoa; phylum Arthropoda; class Insecta; order Hymenoptera; family Apidae; genus Bombus; species Bombus haemorrhoidalis. The sequence goes on along the minus strand of CM026166.1, from coordinate 364,394 downwards.
AATACGATTCAATGCTGTTAATACGTTCATCATACTACGCGATTGCTATATTTGCTATTATATCACAGGAGAACTAGATCTAATTACATTACGAAGTTAGAGGTCTCGTACAAGGTTACGCAGTTGTTTTTAGAGAACCGATTAATTGCCATTCGACAGTAAATCGAATATATCTTAAAATAGATCATTTTTAAGAATATTTCGTTCGATCGTTTCGAATTACTTAGAATTACTTCTTCAAAATTCTTTGCTACGACCGATAAATTACGACCTACGGCACAGACGACACGCAAAGAAGCTTCTTTGGCCTAAAAAAATGTCGCGACCGCTGTTCGCAGCCAGATCCCATCCATCCGCTGCACGGCGGGGAAGTAATTTCGCAAATCTTTCTAGGTCGCGCGATATTAACGGACGGCTGGAAAACGAAATATCACGCTCGAATTTCCACGACCTGCAGCGTCATTCCCGAGACACGTGTCGGCTAGCGCCCTACCATGTGTGCCATACCATATGAGGCCAGCAAGTGCCTGGAATCCTCGAAAGGAGAACAGAGGATCGCGTGGAAAAGCCAGTGCGAAATCTATAGGCGTACGCGATGGCTCTGCAATCGTGAAATCGCCTCATGAAAAAGTAAGTTGAAAAAGTGGAATAAAGCTTTTCCATATGAGACTGCGTTTTCGAGAAAGACGATTTAGAGAATCTGTTCGGGTACTAACTGTATGTTTCGACTTGTTGGACTTCTGTTTATGCGGTTTCATTGCTGCTTTACTTATTGCTACTGCTACTATATTTATTACAAGCCACAGTACAAAAATACAATATGACAAAAATATTCTTTATCTTTTGATACGACGAAAATTTTGCGAAAATGCTGCCTAAAAATATATCCAGCATTTGCGAAAGTTCAGCTGGTAAGTTATCGAAAAAGTAAAGAAACTGGGACGAGTATGGTCGAGATAAGCGCGGATAAGCATAGATAGCACAAGTAACGAAGATCTTTCCCCGTTTGATTTCTTACCAGATGCCAATATCAAAATTCGTAGAGTTTTTATGTCGACGAATCATCAAACCGACGAGCAAACATCAAAAAGAACGCGGATTCCTTTCAGACTGGGTGTTATGCGTAAAACGATCGTGTGTCGGTAGATTTCTGCAACGCAGCGCCGGTCCAACGCTCGTCTAGCCCCGGCCTCAAATATTACCATCATGACACTAAATTATTCCATCTAAGCACGTAACACACCGTGAGAAGGCAGAAACCAGGAAAGTGACGTGCCTCGCTTTCTCGTCTCGAAATCGCGGCGAAAAAATACCGAAATATACGACTCGATTTTACGGTTCGACGAGCATGTCCGGTGAAGCCGATTTCGCTATCTCCCCGAAGACCGACGATATCGACTGGACCCGAGTAGCTATCGCGCCACGAGAAAGGAATATGTCCCGGTGGTTTACGCGGACGAGAAAATAGGACCGGTCCCGATGTAACGCTCCATTTCGATATCTCGATATGACGCGGTGCACTTCCTTTTCGCCCTGGAACTCGCGTTCCACCACGCTACGCCGGAACGTCCCTGCTTCCTGCCATCCTGTCCACGGAAGAATTATTGTATTATTCGAGGAATAGTAGAACCGAATAGAAGCGTCCAGCACGCTGTTCACCGTTTTCGATTTCGTGTCCTCGTTTTTGCCCGATCGCGTATATGTATCGAGAATCGCGTCGCGCGACAATAACGAATGACCATTCGTTCCGATAACGTGATACCGGAGTTGATACGCAGATTGGCCGTTTTTTCGCCCTGCAGTTCTGACGGTGATGTTATAAATAGGTGTTGATGTCGACCGGTAATAAATATCGCGCGCAGCCTGTCCTAGGTTAACGCGGCTCGGTTGATACATTTCCGGTGTGTTCCGGGGATTTTCAACGGTAGATACGTTTCATGAACCGAATGTGGAATTTGAATACGACGGTTGCTGGACGTGTTGTTTGGCTTAACGATTTCGCTGCGTATGATGTGAATAATTTGGCGTTAAGCTTCGTGCAAACACGTTGGTCAGAGTAAGGGTAGTTTTGATAGTTTCTCTGTTTTTTTTTTTTTTTTTTTTTTTTTTTAACAGGAAAATACGTTTGAGGGATTTTAGTACTAGCAGAAAATTAAATCATTCGGAAAAAACAAATCCGTCGATTTTCGATTATTCAGCGAACAGAATCATAAATACTTTCCATGCCGCTATTCCTCTATGTTATATTCTTTCAGAATCGCTTCGGATCGATCCGTGAAAATCCACAGCACGTTGAAGGAATCCTCGTTAACTGTCGATGCGAGGAGCGAGAAGCAGAGAGTTGGAAGCTTTACTTAGCAAAAGTACAGCCGGAGGAAACGCTCGATAATTTTAGCATATTGAAATATTGTGCCGTTCTTTTCGCATCGTTCCGCCGTATCAGCGTATCGGAACCGGTCCCGGTTTCTCCTTCTCTTTCGAACTCTGCTCCCGTATTTATTCGTTTTTCCTCCTCACTGGTACCGCGTGCTTCATCCTTCTTCTTTCTTCCTCTCTCTCACAGTCGCGACGGATCGAACCCCGACAGAAGGGTTCGTATCGTCCTCTTCCCCTTTCCCAACCCACCTTTTCTGCCGCGTGGCTCGAAAAGATATTATGCGAAATACTTTCTGCCTTGCTTCGAGGAACCGGCCGGGAATACTTTATGAGATGTATAATTTGGCCGGAAGTACCACCGTTTCGTAAAATTTACGATCGTTCGAGCCTACACAGAGCTAACCTTTAGGGCGAGCTAGATTCGCGCCAGCGTTCCTGCGTTTCTGTAGAATGTAGCTTTGCGATTCTGCCGCAATCAGATAATCGATGATTTCTTACGAGAAAAAAGAAAATATAAGAGCATGTATTGCGCTGTTCGAATATTTCGTAGAATTTGTATTATATATTTCTATCGACTAATAAAATGTTCTTGCATAGTACTTGTAGTCTCTTACCTGTACTTTTTAAATCTCCGAAGATAAAAGCAGCGATTTTTTTTTAATTCTTCAAGGGATATTAACGGAAAGTCTATTAATATTTTAAAATTCCTAGACCTAGTATCTACAAAATTTGATTGAAGAGTATCGTACGATTATCCTAGGATTGATATATCGATAGAATGAAATCCGTTTACTAATGATCAGAAACCGTTTCAATTTAAGATAGATATGATTGTGACGGGAGTATCGTATTAATAGGAACAACTAACTGTACCAGTGTCACATTTCGTATCAACGAGGTAACCAAAATACAGAGATATAGTCAATGTTAGCTGTAACAACAATTGATCGTACCTATATCTGATATATGGATAAATCCTGATGTAATCCAGCACTGTCATTAGGAACAGGGTAGAATCTGCAGTATCGGAGTACCTACTGTACAAACATTCTACCGTCAGAACATCCTGATATTCGAACGTTCTGTTATCTGGACAATGCGTTTCCTTCGTCACCACAATAGGAAACTGACATTGTACGTGGTCTAAATATTTTGTATAGTAACACCATACAGGAAACGTATCATACCAATTGTGAAAATCAATCGGAAACGACAGGACTACTGTAAAACTTGCAAAAATATGCCAAGATATTCACACTTCGAGACGTTCGTACTCGAATGCTCGCACTTGTACGTACACTCGAAGATCGAAACACGATTAGAAACGAGGTGCCCCAAGGGACAGTTTTGTACTAAACACTAAACGCAGGCCAATTTCACAGGATGTTGCAAGGAACGATTGGAAATTGAAAGGACGCTATCTCAGACTGTTGCAAACGACACTACGTTTGTTCTTCGTAATTCGATCGAGACGTGTCCTTAAAAGGCGCGCGACTATGGGCTCTTTCACGATCCGGCTAACTACTGGCTTGATTTGCCTTCGTGTTTCTAAACTCGTCCCACCTGTGTCCGAATCGGAGGTAAGCAGCTGGAAAAGTGGAGGGCGAATCGGTCGGTTTAACCGGGACGAGAAATGTTCATTGGCGAAGAATTCGGAAGTTTGAGATATCGTTGGAAGCGCGACACAAAGAGGAAAAAACCGGGCGTTTTAACTCGAGCACTATAGTAGATTCGGGTCAACCTGAAAGCAGCGACACGGTATAAACGATGGCCTCTATCCGGGAAACTGGGAAACGGAGAGATATCCTTCACGAGCAAAGGATATCCTGTAGGAAACATAGTTTGACGTGACATTCTGCGTGGTTGGCCTCGGGATAACTGTTTCATTGGTTAAAACAGAGAAGCTACAGTAGCTCGCGGAAGCGTTTGAACAATCATAACAAATTTTACGAATATGAAGATTACACCGAAAAAAATATGATAAGCCCATTTTTCGTCGATTTTCTGACTTTTATGTCACCCGATGGCTAAAAAGCAATACGTGTTCTAAAATGTCGAATGGTCGAAGGAGAGCATGATCCGATAGACTCGAAGATATAAGCCTATTGGAAATAGATAAATTCGCAATGTTTTTATACGAAACGGACAATATTTGTTCAATCGTTACGTTAGTTTATTTCAATCGATAGTGTATACATACAACTAACGTTATTTATATTTTATAACTGTGCAAGACGATAGATGCGTATTTGATTCTAAAATCAAATGTTAAAATAGTTTCAACGTGGTTGGCAACACATCGAATTTAAAGATTACTTTTCTACGAGGAACAAAAAACGCGACGAGCACGTTCCTTACTGTTTAAATTTCATTAACATCATATCTTATTGTATTACCTATAAATTCCACTATCCGCACATTTTTATTTCCCTATTAATTCGTTTGCGAGGAACTATTGTATCTGCAATTACCCAAAGACGATTTAATCTTTAAGATTTTAAACATAAAAGCAAAGCTTCAAAGGGACGAGAATTAGATTCTAATAAGATTAATTGAATTCTCCAATTGAACGTACAACAAACAGCTGCTAAAAAAGGAACGTAAACGCGTATAGTAAGATCAAAGTAGTAAACACGTTTGATTGTTGGTCATTTTGATTTCATGTTTACACGATACTGCTGGCTACATCCTGAGCTAGACAACAACCGTATACGGTTTCCGCATGTCCGCAGGTGGTATGAGTTTTGAAACATCGTAATAGGATTCCTTGTTACGACTCATGTAACATAAAGGACTTATGTGGATACTCACCTGACGTGGAAACAGGGATGAAAAGCTGCCGGATTATCCTGCGGCGAGAACTTGGGCAGAGTACCATGAAGAAGAGCCAGACGTACCACCAGCAGCACACCAAACTGCGAACAAAAAAAAAATCCTTTAACAATAGCTGCGTGTTTATAAGAGATATAATAGATCGTAATAAAGTTGTTCAAATACTTCTACAAAAAGCAAAGTTCGATATAACATTGTTTTTCTTTTTTTTTTTTTTATCGCAGACGAATCTTCAAGCGACATCGATGTCAGACTAACATCAAAAAGTGATAACTCTATTCTGTATTCGTGTGTATCTACTTATATCAATCGCTGCAAGCCTCGTAAAAGTTAAAACCAGAATCGAATGAAATATTCAATGTGTACCGATTTCATAGATCCGATTACGCTATCGATTTAATCTCGTCCGAATTTTCAACGAATTGTTTCTACAAGATTTACGCGACCGTAAAACGCGAACCTTTTGCCTACCGTTTACGCGACTCGAAAGATGAATGAGAGTAAAACAAAAGGGAATCCAGATTGCGGAAGTGCTACTTACTAGCCTTTTCTGGAGGAGGCTCTCGACTCGCGGCTCAATGACTCGCTACGCTGCTAGAAATGCAATGCATCGGAAGGTTTCATTCGCTACCTTGGAAAACCGAAAACAGGAAAAGCCTCGATTTAAAAATCTTACGCGGAAGTACGCTATCCGACTTAGCCGCGTGCTTCGTGTATCTCAATTTATACCAAGTACTGAAACTTGCTTAAAAATGAAAGCTGACCCGTGGCTTTTGTACCAGAGTGTAACTACGTACAATATGTAAGAATGTAACGTCGCAAAGAAATTTTATCTGTACTTTAACTGGAATATCGTTGATATTACGCATCTCGGTTCGATCGCGTTGCAATTACGAATCACAGATTTACGCTAGTACCACGCTGAGAACTTAATCTCGTTAACGTACAATTTCGCACAAAAATTATCATTGAGAAGATAAATCAAATTTAATAAATCGAACTAGAAGCATTTGATCATACACGTATATCTATCTTTCCTTTAAACATCTCCGTCTCTACCATACATATCTCGTATCCAAAAATCGATCTTCCATCGCAATACGTCAAAATATAGCAGATAACATTCCGATCGGATGCCAATGGTATAGAACGAGACGTCGTCATGGCGTTTACGTAGTAGAACGACACACGCGTTCTTTGGTCGCATTTCTGTCACGTCCGGCGTCGGTTCGCTATTCCGATAGCCAGGCCAAACCCATCCTCTTCGATAGAGATCGCTCTTTACGCCTTACTCTCCAACTTCACCACGTAGACGGTTCCCATCAACCCTTTCTCTTTCTGTCTTCGCCAGAATCCTCCATCCTGCATGTCCGACGTGTTCTTGGTATAGATAGAAAACGAGTGGATTCTAGAAGGGTTCTAGAGCCGGACAATGTCTGCCAATCCAAGGTATTCATATTCTTCTGCGATGAACGAAGCCGCCGTTACGTACGTGTACTCGATACACGTCCCACGTCGACGTTTCGATGTCGAACAACTCTCGTTCCACGTCACCCGTCGTTTCGTTGCCCACTGACGTCTTCGTCCTTGGACACAGCGAGAATATATCGTGTTACGTCGCCAAGGGGCTCGCTGACCCACGCCACGAACGCCAGGAACGAGACAGAAATTCAATTTCGGTAAATATCCGACGCGCGCGGAACGTCGCTGGACCGCGTTCCCGCCGGAATTCCCCCTTGTTAGTCTTCCGGGAATGCCTGGGGTGGTATTATAACCTCTCCCTGCACACCCGGGAATATATTTCTCACGAGACCAACGCGCTCCGTCGTGTATTTTTATATTCCATCGATTCCCGTTTTATTTTTGCTTCTGCTATGATAAAATTTGATGTAACGATAATATCTCGTTGCGCGATGGAAAAGACGTAAGGTGGAAATCAAATATCGTTTAGAAATTTTATGGCAAGCGAGTAATTGGAACGTAAGAGGCTATTTTTCATTCGCAAGAATTTCATTCGACGATCATGTTGTAACGCTGCTTTCATTCTCTTCGAGTATTCTCCATTGCCTCTTCGTTAAAGGCGCGCCTCAGGCTCGCACGCGACGGTATCTAACGAGTCTGCTGATTGATCTCCTTTCGCGTTCGGTGAAAACTGATCAGCACGCGTATTTTTAGAGCCACTTGGATCTTGTTGGACGTTCGGTCGGATAGAACGAGGCTAGAATCGTCCAAGCTTTGAAATCGAACGTTCCGTCTCGACGATCGGGGACAGAATCACTCGACAGCCAAATCGCATCCGCGCTCATTCACAGAGCATTCGTAGATCGTGGATCGTTTGGTGTTTCAAACGGCGAACCTTGTGCCGATAGTCGGAGGCAAGAAACGTACGATTTCTCCCAATTGTCGGTGAGAACTTTCAGTTAACTGTTAATGGACCAACGATCAGGACTCCGCTTCTCTGTTCCACGAATACATTATTCAAGATTAATTTGGATAACAAAGCGCAGCGTTATACGCCGAACACCGTACACGTACGCACAGAGTTCCCCCGATTACACGTGTAATTAATTTTCCTGCGAGAACTATCAAAGGTATGTTGCGGCTTTCGTAAACGCGTCATCACGTTCCTAGATCTTCTATCGAGCATTCTATTTTGGAATCTGTTAATTAAACGTTCCTATTGTTTGCAAACGAAAGCAGTTTGCAGCCACGTTAACTCGGTTACACGAAATTATAATTACGTCCACAGCCTTAAGATGATACAAAGCATAGAGCTAAGATTTAAGCGACAAACCAATTAAGTAACAATAGACATACTCGTATAGTACCAGTCAGTCAACAGCGAGCATCTCTAATGCATTGTGTTATCGATTACGACTGTTACCGTTGTACAGAATCATGCGTTCCGTTCTAACCGAAAGTAAATACCGTTCGACCAAAGCCAATATGTACCTGTACGCGTATCGATAATTGTTGATACACTGAACTTATTGAACGAGGAATTTAATTACGAGTGACGAGTTCTTTGACTTCTCAACGTTTTCACACGACTTCGTTGAGTAAAGCAAAGGAAGGTTATATTCCTATATGATGTACGTTTTATCACTGAGACCAAGTAAAGTAAGTTCGTACGTGCATTTTGATTCAACTTGACCAAATTGATAGAGAATTTTTGTTTATATCTTTTGATTTGTAAACCGTAATTCTGCTGCAGCTGGTACGTATACTTAGCTTTTATTAACACTAAAACTACCACCGCCATTGGTTTTGCAATTTTATTGTAAAATTCCTACTTTATGTTATTTTTTCTTCCGCAATGATTTTTGCAACGATGATTAAAAGAATAATGTAATGACTTTTATTTTGTTTTTTTACGTATTCAAACTGAAAATAATTTCGTATCAAGGCTACGTATACCAATGGCAGTCAAAATGACTGGTACTTGTACAAAGTGTAAAAGGATCCTGCAGTTCGTTTATCGAACCCCAATTAACCAATTTCCTCGGTTTGTACAACTTCCCACGTCTTTTTAAAATTCTTACTGCGTATCATTCGATACGACGATATCAGTCGTCGGGAAAATTCCGAATCGATCGCTAGATGCTAACACTAGAAATACCACACCAGTCAAAATGACTGGTTCTACAATTTTATAAATGTGTCAATCCTCGTTTAAGGATCATGGTCGCAGTTTCATTAATAATATCAAAAATGTACTACATAACATGGAATTTCTTCCGCGAGAAAATAATAAATCAATAAATATAAAAATATTCTATTATTACGTGTTTCTTAACGACCGTTCATTTTGACTGGTTTTGGTAGAAATAGCTTCGTGTTAACTGTCGGTAGTTCTAGTGTTAAGAATACAACGAATTTTGTACTTTGCAAACTGACGATGAAAATCTATCGCTGCTTGACTACTTTAAACATCGAGAATCTGATTGTTGGTTCCATACATATAGTTTCTTCCTTTGCCACTAGCAAGCTAGCGTCAAACAAGTGATTTTTATATTTACACTGTTCTTTGCTTTGTGAAAACTCTTATTAAATTTTCCCTATTCTCAATTATACTAAATTCTTGCAATTCTTGTTGCTCTTTATATAGCTAATGGACAATATTTAAACGATAAAAATCTGATTTCCGTACAAAATGAGGAACATGAAAAAATTTCTACGAAGGTAGCTCGAAACGGTATATCGTTCTCGAATCGCCAAACACCCCTATAACACGAAATCCACCCAGGGGCCCACATCATAAAGATCAGCAAATTTTACGTCCTTGAAATTCAGTGTTGCTGAGGGGAAGAAGAACGTCAAGTAACTCCGTCGGAAAGAACATACCTTCAGACGTGTAAGAGGCAATAGGGGGCAGGAACGAAGAGAACGGAAAGCCAGTGAAGTGCGTACGCGAGACCCTGTACGAGGGTTGTGGCCGCACGCCTCCCTGATTTCTTCACATAAATTAGCATAACTCGGAATCCCGTTTGGTAGAACTACGCGCTGTGCGTACACGCGACTTTCCATCGGTTCGGCAATACTTGGTGGTACACGTTCATAACGTCGTAGATACGGTACAAATCAGGCGAATTACGAAGAGAGTCAAAACACGGACAAAAATTGACAAACAACGTGCGTGTCTCTTAGATCCTAATAAAAATCGCTCGTTAGTTAGATATCGTTGTTGTCTAAAACTTTCAACGCGATAGTTACTTAAACACTGCGCAAGTTTAACTAATCACAATCAGAAGAAATATTACAAATCAATTACTCTTTCCTATTTACTAACGAATACTTCCACAGAAGTTACCATTTTAAAAACGTTCTCGTGAAAGGACAAGTCTGTTAGAGAACATAGAAGAGAAAGAAAAGGCAAGTTGATAAATGGCATCTGCGCAATCATAACTACTCCGTTGCTACCACCTCTCTGTCTCGTATTTCATCGTAAGTCCTCGAAAGCCACGATCGCTTTACATCAGGCTGGAACAGCCTAAGTAGTTTCCGTGGGTTGGCCAACACAATTCGAGGGAAGCGAGTTTATCTTACGCGATCGTAAAAGTGAACTCTCGGCATCGTCGAGTATATCTGCGTTAACGATCGTTAAACTTACTTAGGCCGGAGAGGCGCTGCTAACATCTCGGTGGTCTGACGATAAAAACGGAAGATAACGGTCGTTAAAAATTAACGACGCGGATCCGAGTGCGTTCGCAAATACTACAAAACGCAGTTTCCAGTCTTATCGATGGTCGAGACCACTTGTCTAGTCTCCAATTATATATCTTCGAGCCTACTACTACTATTCCAGCGTTACTACTTTACTATTCCAGCCATGTATAACTATGACGAATACGCATACTGCGCGTGTTGCGTAACAAATTTTGAAATTTCACTCCAAGTATCACGAAACGTGACTAGTTTGAACCAAATCTGCTATACAAGATATTTAGTAGTAGCAAGCGTATAGAGGTCAGAAGTATTTGAACAGTTAATTAGCCATTACACAAATGTATAATTCCACGTAAACGATGATATAAATTTGCCGCAGAACGCCCCGAACCCCACCGATTATCGATCTCAGCCGCTGTTGCGTTTCAATTTCATTATCGTCCCTTCTGCTATGGTCAGGAATTTCCTGAGCGATGTCTCCAAGCACAAGGTGGACGAGTTCGCGAAACAAGATAAATGGATAGACACGGATACGTAGACCAAGCACGATCTCTTTATTCGTTCCTGTCCGACACGAGTTTAGACATTGCGGCTGATACGATAACGACATATCCATTGGGTAAAATACGCGCGTCCCCTGCTCGTCGGAAGATCATGCGGGGCTTCCACGCACGAGTGACTACGCGCGACACGTTAAGAGGATTCGATTCTATTCCCTGTATGGTATTCGTGGCTGCGCAATGGGGCTTATTGCCATGTCTTTCTCTTGTTGTCATCGGAGAAGCTGGTTGACTTGTCCATTTGATAGCTATGAAATCTGATTTCAATAGGCGAGTAACCGTGTTAAAAATGACACGATTGGCGACGATTGCGGGCTTCTCGAGTCTCGCATTTGCGATACTTTTGTCTCTAATATTTCTAGACGTAGATTTCTTACGATTTCCTGACCGGAATAATCGACTTCAAATTTCGTCGATAAAGTTTAGGTCGTGAGATTGAGAGTATCGATATATAATCGTCAATCCTAGAACCCTTCGATCATTATCTCGCACGAACAGTACATAATTCCAATTAATCGTCCCTATAATAATCAATAACTGTCATACTTGGCAACAGAAACAGCGTTTTTAATCTAATTTAATTTCCAGCATACACATTGAACTCACCGAAACAAGCAGCGCCGCAGCCCGACGAGAAAAGTGTCTGGAATCGTCGTTCCATCTGGCCTCGAAAATAGACCTGAAACGAAGAAACAAAGCATTCAGCGAACTTTGTCCTTATCGTGGAAAAAAAACTCCAACTTTCCGGATATTGGTGGTTCCATGATCGAATCGACGTCAGTCAAATACTTTTCGTTGCTCCTTATCTTTCCCCTATTTCGGAAATTACGTTTAATCGAGCCAAGCGTCTTCCATTTGCTTAAAGTTTCGAGTAACTCGTGAATTTAGCGGCCCTCATTTGCGTGCCTCGAAGCGCAGTTATTCAAATACGTTGGCCCCGCATAATCCGTTGTAAACAGTTAATCCGATTTCGCTATTTTACGGTCGAGCATCGGATTGTCTTTGTTTAACTCCGATAGCCAGAGTCCTCCATTAACGCAAATCTTGTGCACATAAATCCTATTCTCCGAATGTATGCAAAGAAGGATTCACGATATTCACGATATTACATATTGCATACGGTGTCGCGCGATTTTTATATTTTATTGTCAAACGCAATTTTATTCACGCTCGTCCCTCCTCGTTCCTTATCGACTTTTAACGCTTTGACTGCCACGCTGGTCGTACACCACCGGGACACGGTTTCTCCTATGACGCTACGGTGGTCATCGACGACCGGAGCGCTTGAACTTTTTACAATTGTAAAAATTGTATGAAAATTTACAGTTAGGTCATTTTGAATATAACCGATAAGTAGAAGATACTTTGAGATAAAAAGGACATGAACAACGTAAAGATGAGAACGAATCTTGCATCAAACGGTGCACTGTGTTTGCATCCATATCTTTGAGGGATAATCTACGAATATTATATTATAAACACACCTTAGAAAATAATCGTAATCGTATAATCGAAGTTAGAAGTGTGCACATACCTTACCATTGTATATAGAATGAGCAAATACCGTTTACTAATATCTTCTACACGTTTCAACAATATATTCTGCACGGTTCGCTTACGACAAAATAACGAATGTGAATGATTTGTTGAAATAAACGAAGACGCCATCAATAAGATAAACGATCCATTGGGGAAGAATGTTGTCTTGCATCGTGGATTTATTATTATTTTGCCATTATATGCTTTTTGGCGTGGCGGTCAAAGCGTTAAGTTAGTTGTCAGGAAATATCCAGACATGTCATCAAAGTAAAAGAAGTCTTCATCTTTGATTTGACCTAAAAATACACGAAAGTAGTATTGTTTTGCAAAAGGAATACGATAAATAATTATATCAGAAATTGTAGGATGAATCGTTCGTCCTTCTGTGAATCTCGATGCGGCGAAGGCTTTCGAGTTTTTCGATTATCAGAAAAGCCAGGATCTAAGTCGAAGCTACGCCGTATTATCCTACCGACATGAAATCCACCCTCGGCTCACTGCAATTCTCGTTATAAACGAAGAAATCGTGGATTGAGAAGTGGCAAAGGGTCGCGTAAAGTCGCGCAAGCTACGAGCTAGATACAATGTTACTCCTTATTTCAGGATTTATCGACGTGAGTTACGTGTCGCGTTTCCAAACTGGTCGGCGGGCGTGAGACTTAAACGCTTACCTCTTGATTGAATGCCAGGAGCGACAAAGGTCGTAAAGAAGGTTTAGAGGCAAAACAGTAATGCCGGTTTCCTTGGCAAGCATCGACAGCGCACCCAAGCACACGCTGCTCCACACGTAAGCCGTCTGCTGCCTGGAACACGAAACGAGAAAAAATTTCATTTGATGCGTTTAGGATAGAATCCGGTCGTTAAGATGAAATTGTGTAACGGAAAGTTGCACAGTGACCATCAAAGTTTCCTGATATAAAAAGTTGAGCACTTTAATGTAAAATTCGAAAGCGAAGCTACAGCCTCGATCCAGCTTAAAAACACATTCGAAATATTGTTATATTAAATATTGTTGTATCTTGAAATTTAGGAAAATGTTCGATTTTCATTTTGTCCCTTTGTTACGGAGTAACAAAGTGACGATTGAAGAGTTCTTGCGTTTTCACATCGAATACAGGAAATAGAATTAAAAATTATATTAAACGATTGCTTTACGTGTGATGACTAGATTCTCAATGTCTATGCACTCATGGAGAATTTAAAGGACTAAAAATAGCCAAAGCATAGCACTCATTCTATCGTAATAATACGTAGCGAATGAAAGAAATTGTTGATTAGATTGCATTTATTTAGTTATATTCGTAAGAACATACGACTTACGTAAATATTTGCTATCTCGTGGTGAATTTAGCTTAGGCGGCACTTTCGTTCGATAACTCTGCAAAAAAGAGTCCAATTTCGATCCTAATTTTGTGTATTAATTACGGACTCTTAGCGAAATTTGTATTCCAATTATGATTATCTCCGTTAGTTTCGCGTCTTTCTGATATTTAATCCTGGAAAACAATCGACACGGATATCCGATAAGTTATTAACAATGTTCTAAACATGTATGAACATTCATAGGCTAATAATGCCATTTAAAACACGACATTTATAAAATTCCATTTAATTTGCCTCAGATTCTCGCGCAGAACACTGCAAAAGAACGAAAATACCAGTATATAACGAGAGAATTGATAGAAAGAGAAAAAAAGAGCTGGTTTCCTGGTTAATATTATTAAAGGATGAACCACTGTTTGATCGGGTATACAATGTTTATTCCTCTATTTCTCTCAATTTCAAATAGCAGCGGTTAACTCTCGCTGAAATGGAGAGTACACAATGTACCAACTGAGGTACCTTTTAATTCCATTTGTTATATACCGTAGTTAATCACTATGTTTCACTGCATTATTTTAACCGGAAACGTGAGTTTTCAGTTAATTCTCAAAGCACGTATAGAACAGTGCGTTTAAAATGTTTAAAATGTATCAAATGTATAAATAAATACCAAAATGTTCAAAAGGAAGTCTCGACCTCAGAAAGTTCATATAATTAATTCATCAAAATTCGATCGATCGAATATTTTAATGTATTGCGGTTTACAAATTACATACGCGTAATTTTCTAAAAGATCCTGTTCTTCGATTAACGTGATTAAATTCATTAGCATAATGATTGCATAGTAGTTTACGTAAATAGCAAATAAGTACCTAACAACGGGTACCGCGAGAGTAATTATCAAAAATATTGACTCCGTTCCTTTCCTTCGGTTCCTGTTTTCGATGTCTAATAACAACTTACCCTACAAGCCAAGAATACGTAATAACACGTGCAACAAAGAAAACTTATATACAGGAGGATTTGCGCTTTGTTTGGGTAAACACTGGTTGGGTCGTGGCAGTAGACTAAGCTTCTGCTTACATATTTTGTCTTTTCGTATACTTTATATGGATAAGGCGACGTTTGCAGTATGGCTGCAAACAACTTACGGTTCGAGCCACTCTAAGGCTACTAGATAAACAAATCAAACGAACAAAATCCGTGTCGAAACACTTGCTGGTGATTTTGTCGTACGATTATTAATTAAAATTTCGATATTTTAATATATTTTATTTTATCTTTTTAATACACCTTGTTTCAAATTTCGTATTCACATTGTTTATTGAAATTTTCATTGTTAAATAGAATCCTAGATCGTAATGTATCAGGCGCATCATCTTAGCTGACACGACTTTTACTATATTATATATATCGTTACGATCGTTCGCGGAGAGACGCGATCACGAGGAAACGCGTCAGCGAGAGGCGTAAATTCTCGCTACGATCTTGATAGTCGATAATCAGTCGTTCCCTTGTTTCGATTAGGATTGTAACACTGAATTAACAGGGTTGATATAAGCTTCTATTTTGAACGATATTTAAAATTATAATTAACACGTTACAAATGGTTTAACGACGATACAACTAGTTTATTATTATAATTCGACTCGACTTTATAGTATTTCTCGACGTATTCGTGTGACTAAGCGACCTTGGTTTTATTGAACCTCTCGATGCGATCGGTTTGACTCCTCGTATGAAACTGATTGCCCTTCGATTTTTTCCATTGCCTTCTCTTGGAGACGACCCCGGCCGGTGTATACTCGCCGACCATGTAAGATCTGTCTGCGACTCTGTAGTACCAAGGGAGATGGTTAGCAACACGGCCTATAGTAAGCCTCGGGGCGGTAACGTATATATCGTCTTGAGCGTAAAACAAGAAATAACTTGAAAACATCGTTCCATCGTCAGAACGTTACACGCAATCGTATTAAGCAAGAAAAGGGAAACGATTGTTACCGTTCGTTAAACCTTGGAAATTATAGATTGCGTGTCGAGACATACGCACAGAGTATATGTATACAGTATTAATTTTGTAAATAACGTTGAATTACGTTTTGCTCGTACGAAGTTCGCCGAAATAAGAACGTCTTCGATATTACACCATCTTTGTTATAAATGTAAATTATACTTCGCTTATACTTTTTCCAAGTTTATGCACATTATAATCTGTATTATTATATTAGTACCGTGATCACTGTTAAATGAAAAATTCATCTCGATGGTATTAACGAAAAAGATAAGCTGCCGTAAAAGTACCAAATACATTTGGTCCTTCAACCTGATTAATGCGAGAAAAAACACATAGCAGTCACAGCCAGATAGCAGTCAGATTCGAAACGTGACAGAATCAAATGAACGCAATAAGAAGCACAAAAGTTGCAGAAACGGTGGCTCGTATTTAAAGATTCTTCCACGCGACGCGAAATTTAGAACGCGACTTTCTAGGACCACTATTAAAAAATTTACTTATCGATCTGGGGGGGGGGCGATCTAAATGAAATGACGGTTGAAGAACGTCCAAATTAAAAGATCGCTCGCCAAGTTAATAACGCATTCCTGGGAAAAATGAACGAGGATCGTTATAAGGTATAATAAACTTAAGCTATCTTTGAATCATGGCACCGCAAGGAACAATTATATTCATTCTTCGCGAGATACGTTTAGATTGCATTGTGGCTGGCCGAACGATCGTTGGAAAGTAGGAAAAGATATAGACGAAGGAAACGTGGCGAAACGCCTCGTAACTCGATACGTACGACGAATAATGAAACCTCGTTGCGGAAAAACTAGCCCGTGTTAAATTTGGATTTAAGTCCATACCGTCTGTCGATATTTTTGCGAAATTAATAGTCGTAAAATTGTAATTTCTCGGCGACTAACCTGAACGCGAACTGAAATATCGCGATATAAACCCTTAAGGAATTTAAACGTTCGAAAAAATTTCATTTCGCCTGCTTTCATCGAGATAATTCGAATTTGCATTTAAATCGCAAAAGAGAAGAACGACCGGCAAAAATATCATACTCGGAGAAGGATTATTCGAAAGTACAAAGAAAAGAGGCGAAAATATAGGAATGTGAAAGCGGCAGAGATTAAACGATACATATATTTCCTTTGAAAATAAGAAAAACAGCATACGTAACGTTCGAGCGTTCGGTCTTACTACGTACAACTAACGAGAAAGATGTTTCAACCTTTACTCAAGGTAAATTGTTATTAAGAAAGTTCGTGACTTGTCATTGTAAAGTGACAGCTCCCTGGAATGTTACCTTTCAAGCCGAAGTAGAGGAAAGTTAAAGATATATCGTCGATAACAATGGCGTTGAGAAACTCGTCGGTCGTTTCTTTTCTTCTTTCTGTTTCCTTTTTTCATCTTACTGGAAGAAGCTACAGTTCGCCGAGAACTATTTCAACTTCTTGAAATTAAATTAGGATATCTTTGAAGCGCGGCGTCGGCATGCAAACTTCGAGAAGGTCGGATAGCAAAGCAGCGGAGGAGATTCTGAACGAATGTGAAAGATAATTTTGTTTTTAACGGGACGAGGAGCAAGGGGAATAGAAAAAAAGTGAGAAAGAAAGGTGAAACGGACGATATATATATATATATATATATATATATATATATATCGATAGTAGCAATTACGCGTTCGAGAAGTTTGGAAATACACATTTTCCTCCGCCGAAACGAAATTGAAATTCGCCAGATCCAGATAGCTTCCTCTTCTCGCATTTCACGGTAAATTAAACGATCATTTAAATTCCCTCTCCCGTTTACACTTTTCATCGGTTCAATTCGGATTTATTCATTTCGTTCCATATCTCGGACTGGAATTGTTATTACAATCATTCTCCATGTTCGGGTCAAATACTCTTAAAATTCAATGGTTCTCGTGTTTCAAGCTTTTAATGCGTTATATTTTTGGATCGGAGAAGTTAAAAGTAAAAATGAAACTTAGTTCGTACTGCGCACCAGTATCCTGTTACAGTTCGCAGAACTCGCTTTACTATGACATTTCGTATACTTTGTTCAACTATTTTTATTCTGTATCGTCTATCCGCAAGACTTATTTGGAATAACGGCTAAAAAGATAATAAATACATTCGTTATCTGTTAGCTAAAACGAACAAATCTTTCGTAGGATCGTTTCGTTTCGTAGGAAATATTTGATAAAGAAGATGTGGGAAAACGTTTGATCGCGCGTATAAGACGAACGCAGGCAAATAGATATTCGAGGGAATAAACTTCTCTCTCATCTGACAAACGAAACAAAGTGAAATTAGACGGGCAAAATACCTAAGAAACAACGAACGAGCGAACGACAAATTGGAATAAAATTTTATTCCGAGTCCTGTCGTGCAACTCGATGTCAAATGAAATCGATAATTCGTACATATTACACCGCTTACGACTCATACGCGTTATAAAATTATTTAACGCTAACAACACTGTCTAACGAACGAATAGGTCGACTTTCATCCAAATCCCTTCCAATCTACTTAAAGAAAGAAACATCTGCTTCTTCGACTACGTTCCCGTCTAGGTACATTCAAGTTTCAGCAACGAATGGTCTAAAAGCGAAATGGCACCAGATTTCGAAGGATGGGGTTAACGCGGAACAAGCCCACCAGAAGGTAAAAGCGCAAACCATGGGATGATAAAAACGGCGAGAACGTCCAGAGCAGAGCGACGCGGCATTTCTTACAATTTACATCAAAGCTCGGTAAGTAAGATTAATGAACGGTTGTCGTAACGAGGCGGAGTGCCGAGTTCCGTCTGAGACGGCAAAAACAGCATGGTCGTATGCTCGCGCCTGAAAACGGAGGATTACGCGCAGAAATTATTACTTATTGGATATTCGGCCGGTAATTATCACCGTGGAAAGAAATTGAAATGGAAAAAACAACGGCGTTTCATAAATTGTAAGTTCGATTAAAGGAACGAATGACCAAACGAGATAACAATTTAAACGGGCGAAAGGTCGTTGATCTTATGATTTATCGGACCATGCTCTGTGTTCAAAAATGGATTCATCAAGCTAATGAATGCAGCTGTTCGTTGAAACTTCGACTTGAAATGGACGATTCTTTCTTCGAGGGGATCGCCGGATTGCTTAATTGTGAGTGATTTAAAAGTTCCGCTGGGATCGTTGATGTTTGACGAATAGCTTAATAATTCGAATTTTTTAACGACGATAGACGGTTTATCGCACGAACACGTATAATTCGAACCACGTATTAACGTTATTATGCTCCTAAAGATCAAAGATCGGTGTAGAAGGATTTTGCTCGAAATTATTTATTTTAAGTCGAATGGAACAGATCAAAATTGCATGAGAATCGGGACACCGTATATCAAGTATTCGTATCGAACGTACGTACAGACGTTTCTTCGAATTATCTTGCGCTTTTTGTAAAATATTCAAGATATTATGTACGTGCATAGAACCGAAGTACATACACATAGGGTAAATAATGTAGTCGGGTATTACGATATCGTGTATTAATTTTATGCAAAGTGAACTATTTTCCTATACTTGAGGAGAAAAGCTAGTTAATATACATATCCGAAGCCTTGAGAGCAAAAGTAGTTTAACCTCGATACTCAAGAAACTGAGTAATTCGCTATCTAAAATAGACGCGATCACAAAATATTCATTGCGCGTCTGATTCCGTTAAGTTATCTGGCACTGATTTGAACAACACGAATATCTCCATTCTCATACGGCTAGACCAATACAGTCTATTGGAATAAATTAACGCTATAAACTCATGATCAATTTAGAAAAAACGTAGTTTAGTTCACTCTTCCTCTTCATGCTTTAAACATCCGACTGTCACATCGAACTTCCATCAAATTTCTATCGCAATTATCAGTTACTATGTATTTTTGTGCGTTTATGGGAAGTTTAGTTACAAGAACGCATAGAATATACATAGTATGCAAAAATATCCAAAGTAATATAGATTAGTCGTTAGAATATTTAGATCGTGAAACGTTAGTACGCGTATCTTTGCTCGGCTTCTATTTTTTTCACTGTGCTCGTAAAAAGGCGACTTTGCATAAACATCCTCGTGGCTATTGGACTGACGGCTAAGTGTTTTAGTTTAGTTGTCAACCCAACAGTTTCGCGACTAAATTACTCCAAGCTTGCGTAAATATTTTATTCTCAAACGCAGTCCAAATAATCAATCCTTATGGTATTGCTGTGTCTAACTACGGCGAGGGTTTGGAACGGTTGAAAAACGTCGACGAAATAGCAGAGCAATAAATGGAGAAAGCGAAGAATTCGATGGAAGAGTGCGATCAACGTAAATCGTTAGCCACTTAATTTCTTGGCAAGTATGCGTAATGCTGCATAAGCAGCCGTGGGAAAGGAGATTCGTTCCGAATCGACGGATTTAAAAGGTGGCAATTACGCGGATAAGGAAAAGTATCGTCACTGAAAGGACGGGCTAAACCAAAGGGAAATGGAAAAGCGAACGAATGGATGCCGTGGATTCCGAGACAACCGCTTTATCCAAGCATCCAGCTGTCAATCGATCGACTCAACGATGGCTTTACTTTTCGTTCCAAAAGTTTTTCCAAACGCCATCCTTCTTTCTGGCTATTTGCTGGCTTGGAACGTTCCACGAATAGAATCACGACACTTTTGGGATAGATCGTACAGCTTCGAATTTTACGATTCGATAAAAAATTAAGATCGACGCATAGCGAATAAGAACAGATTTCGATGGGTCGCTTCTGTATACAAATAATATCCACATACGTAAGAAGTAATTCGAGACAGTGATCCAAGTAGCAAAGCGAAAGCATCATTTTCTTCAAAATTAAAATGCACCGTTAAACCGCGTTTTCTTTAACGCTCGACGAATAGTTGATCAATTATTGCTGTAAAACTGTATTAAAACGAAGAAAAAGACCGATACAACGATTCGAACGAAACTAAGAGATCCAACGATTATCGTAACGTTCGCTAACAGTCGAATACGTTTGAGTAATTCGACGAACGATGTCACTGATTTCCAACAATGAACGTTTGTTCCCAAACGTTTCGTATTCTTCCTCT
Source organism: Bombus haemorrhoidalis (assembly GCA_014825975.1). Lineage (NCBI taxonomy): Eukaryota > Metazoa > Arthropoda > Insecta > Hymenoptera > Apidae > Bombus > Bombus haemorrhoidalis. Next base: position 343,486 of record CM026166.1, on the reverse strand, counting down.
TACTCTTTCACCCCCTTCCGCGCGTCCGCCCCTTTTTTAATACAAATATTCATTCGAGATTCATTACCTAAAAGCCCGAGGGCTGACACACTGACCTGTTTCAACGGTCATTTAAACAGAGCAGCCATTTACCTCGCCGTTTACGAGTTATGCACCTTCGCTTCTCTCGATATACCGCGCGTATTTTACACGGCTCGCGCCGCTATCTCGATATTTGTTTCTCTTATTTCCATCGAGGGGAAAAAACGCGCATTCGCTCGACGTCGAGAGCGCCGCGATCGATCGCAATACGAGCTGCTTTTTCCCCTCATTTCAAACAGGCCCGTGTTGCCCCGCGAAAGGTTCAAGTTTAATTACGTAGCCGTCCGGCGTCGAAATTCATTTCACCGAACAGGCCGCTGTTGCTTTCGTTGGATAATGTTCTCACGGCGGAGGTCTCGATTTGAAAAACCGGTCGCATCGGATGCCTGATAAAAATGTTACGAGTTTTGCGAAAGCGAAACTAAGGATGTGACCGTGTTAAACTATTTTTAACGCGCTGCGTTCTTTCAATGATTTTTTGCTCGATCGGTTCATTGACGCACAAACGAGACGCGACAACGTAATTACGATGGTCGTAATATCGATTTCATGATAGTGCCAACGAGTATATTCGTAAGAGGTGTCTACAAGCGTATACATACGCTCCACGAATCTGTGTACGTATTCAATTTCACAATATCGTTATTAATTGAAATTAACTTTTCGATGTCACGTTCTCAGCGCACTTATCCACCCATCCGCTTATCAATCAGTCTATCGCTACCATAGTCTGACGTTAAAAATCTCTTAAAAATACTCTCCTTTCAATCTCTGTCCTCGTATTATTATGCTCCCCGAAAACAAGGCAGAAGACACAACCCCTAAAAAGAACAAAAAGGAAGCTTCAACTTCGGAAGAACGCCTTAATATACCATGACGGGAGCCAGGTAAGTCAAACGACTCCCTCCAAGTGCCCGAAGTCGAGCGACGAACTGGCCGTTACATCGCTTACCATGCATAAGTCCGCAATCCTCTTACACCGACGATAAAAAGATTTCCGCGGTAAGTTCGCGGGATCGTGCTCGTAAGCACTTTATATTTTCACGTTTAAGGATCGATATAAACGACCAAAGGGAGAAAGTTAGGGAGGATGAGGAACGCTCGGAAGCGATCAACCAGCCAGCATACGCTATAGTTGGTTGTCGCTTCGGGGCCCGAGGGAGTAAATTAGTTTAGTTTATAATTTCCACACACCGCCTAGTCGCTCATGAGAATAAATGGGCCGCTGTTTCAACGTCAGATTGGCGTCGTCCCGACGGTTAGCGACGCTCCACGTCGCTGACGTACGTACGTACGTATCCGCACACCTGGTAAGGTCTATGGTTCTATGAAATTATCGCTGTATTATGGCCTCTGGCACGCTATCTTATTTGGTTACTCGCAACCTGAACGCAAAAGAACAAACAGAATAGAACGTGGAAAATGGAAGGATCACTTTTGTTATTCCTTTGATAGGGATTTTCACTGGCTGACGTCTGCGAATTTTTCGCTGGAGCGTCCTTTGCTGGATTTGACGTTTCAACAACGATGAATTTATAATACGACAATGCGACAGTTACTAATTGACGAAGCAAGGAATCGTTATCGTTGAATGATGGATTTTTAAGAAAATGGTAAAGGTAGGAGTCCAGTTTCATCTGTTAAGCATCGCCACCGATACTCGTACGATATCTTTAAATTTCGTACGCATAGAAATTTGCAATCTGATTATTACGTTCGGTATAGAGCATGTACAATAAATTAAGGGACGTTCTTGCATTAAATTCAACTTCGTTTCACTTCATTCAACGTAACTACGAGTAAGCAAAGCGCAATTATGACGAAGCAATTGCATGAGAAGTAATTATCGGTGGATCAGAGCTATTGTTTCGTATGGAGCAATTGTTTCTATATAAAATTACACTCACCCATGGTAAGCGAGAAACGACAATAAGAAGAAGATGCAAGCGAGTACGTCTGCTCGTCCTACGATGCCAGTTACCTGAAACAAGAAGAAAATGTCATGAAAATCGGGTATACGAGTGTCGATATAAGGAAACGGTATAGAAGCAGAGATCATATAAACTGTATCGCGCAAACAGATTATTTTGTATCAGAAATATTAGAAACGTAGAACAATCCTCGCGGAACCGAACTACCCGAATGATCGGTTCAACGCGGACGCATTAACACCAAAGTGGTAAATCTGTAGATTCTCGACGCGAGCACCGAGAAGCGAAATCGAAGGGCACAATGGACGTTCGAGTCAGTGCGAAGATCTTGCAGGGTAGGCGGTGGACTGAAATTGGATTTGGCTGTGTAAAACGAAAAGGCCAGGAGGCGTCAGAAAGCCAACGAGGGGATCCCTTTCACGGGACAAACGACGAGGAACACGGCCATGTGATCCAAAGGGCCAGGGACGAATTGAAAGAGAAGAGAGCCTGGCCAAGTTATTGACAGTTCGCCACCGGTGAATAACCGTGCTTCCCGAAGATCGTCTTGAGCTACCGGCTCGGATGGTGCCAAGATTCTCGAGGATCACCTCGATCCATAGATTCGTATGTGCCACTGGGTAGCCTCAGCATCTTCCGTTTTTCGTTTTATCCTTCTTTGTTCCGCTCCAACGCCCCTTCTCCTTTCGTTCACCCGTTCATTCAGCGGGTTGCGTCTTAGAAATTTACGGACATCGTCCATTACGACGAATCGGTCAACCATACCCAACGAATTAATTCTGAGATTCTCGCGCCACTGATACGGGCACTCGAAATGAGAAACCGAAGGTCCCTTTTGTAGGATCTTTTTTACCACAGTTACTTTATTTATAATAGATCAAACAGATGTTGGTTAAACAGGAAACGATGGTTATTTAACATGAACTAAATACAATGACGCACTATAATCGAGACAACTAAATGGTTGATCTGCAACTCTCGTCACTGCGGTTTCAACCGCGGTTCTCTGTCTCACGCGGACCACACTCTCTCGACAACGCTTAGCAACGCTATCTCCCTAACTTCTCGATTCACACACTCTGGCTTCTCAACTAACACTGACTATTAATTCGTCTTTCTCTCCTAGCATCCCTTTGTCTTAGCCTCACCACGTACGTGTTCCGCAACTGCTCGCGGCCAGCGTAACTATACCGCGTAACTATTCGATTGAAGGACCATTGTTGGGCCTGTCGGCACTTGCACTTTCTCGCGACATTGTTTATGTTTCGCTCGATATCTCTTAGCCCCTTTCGTCCGCGATACTACATACTTTTAATTCGTAGCTTTCGAACGAGAGCTTGTCAAACGGGATCGTTTCGAAGAAGTTTGAATCGAAGTCCGGCGGAATTGATCTTCCGATCTACGATACGGTCCCCGCAGGCGCGCATGCAGCTACCGTCGTCCAGTCTAACAACTATTCCGCGTTAATTTGCGACACCGCACCGTCTGCAGAAACTCGCGTCTCTATTGTTGGTTCGGTAGACGAATTTTCAATTTCGGTTAATCGATAGTTGTAATCAACTTTGTTACTTTCCTGGTAGCCTGCTTACGTTTGCGGTAACGCTGTTCCATTTGCCGCTATCGCCGAATGCCAATGTGTCGCGAACGTTGTGAATTGTTCGATGGAAAAATAGACGAATGGCGGGAACACGCAACGAACGAGTGTGGAATATTTGGGAATTTACGGCTAATTGTGTGTGAAACAAGTCGCAAATATGTCTCTTACATGACGTTATTGCTCAGAATGGATGCAACTTTTATACAACCATTACAACAACGAGCTATACTCACGATATATAGTCAGAGTTATTTGTTATTAATTGCGCACAATTATTTGATTATCCTATCGTCAAAATTTCCAGCACGTACGATTAAACGAGGTGAAAGAACGAAATTATAGTTTGCAATTAATTTCTCTGATGATCCTTGAAAGGTGCCGATTAAAGAAAAGAAAGAAAAAGGTTCCACGATCTTTAACCTTCTCTGTAGTTTTTTTATTAACATAACATGTACGTTGTATGGAGCATATAAACAAGTGCTAGCATCTATTTTTAACAATTTAAGGTACGATGATATCAATTTAGATAAAAAAAATTGCATATTTTACGCGAGTTATGAAAATATTGCTATTTGTATTCTCATGCGCATGTATAATATCGCCGACGATTCTTGCAGCGGAGAATAAATTTTAATAATACACAGAGCAAAGATGAATTCTCTGTTAAACAGAAATACAGGTGTTCAACTGTAATTGAATCTCCCAGAATATGAATTAAATAAAGAGATATATAAATAACTCTGTTATAAACCTTTGCAATACCGACAATTAAAATTTAATATTTATACAATTTTCTAGAATTCAAACCTTTTGTGTTATCTCGTATCTTCGACAATACGATAAATAGTCGCTATATATATATATATATATATATATATATATATATATATATATATATATATATATATAATAAACGACTATATCTTCTTTTATCAGACTCGACGCTTTTTACAGAATTAAAAACATTCAAATATAGGAAAAAATGTCCGAGTTCGAAAATCAGATAGGAAGTCTCCTAGGGAAAAATGTTATTTCACTTTTCCAATTTAATCTCGCGCGTAGGATGGAACTTTCCACGCATATTGCATCGTCAATCGCGAAACATTTAATTTCGTTAAATTTTGGTGCGGCGACTGGTGAAATTAGGCGAACGTCAAGCATCGAAACGTTACATCTTTCTATTCAGCTATATTAATTTCTCATCGACGCGCGGCACACCGTACATTAACAATGTACAGATACGCATATTCTCTGCGTTCGAAAAATGATTAACGTTTGTCTGGGAAATTTCGAAGTTTCCCCCGTATCATTAAATTCTCATTATTATTAACTGTCCTGTACGGCAATAAATTACGTCACCGTTAATGAAGCGCCGTTGCATACGCCGATCCGCTAATTTCATACATTTTATGGATGGTTCAAGGATGCACGAAAGCAAAACCGATACAGTTGCTCGCGTTATTATTAAATTTCGACTATAATTGCGACCGTGATGGACATTGATGAATATGACTTTCAACGTGGCCGGCTACATCAGAAAGCAATAAATCAATCCCTTTCCCTTCGGATGATGAGAAGAAATGAAAAGAATACGGGAAAGATATCGAGGAGCTCTTCTCCCAAAGGAGAACGATTTAATGAAACATTAATTGCATTCGGCATGGTTGCTTATTAGAAATGCGCTTCGATTGTCGTCAAAGTTACTGTTACTCGAAATATACATTTCTACATAGGCAACATCGAGCATTTGTTCGAAAGTTAACGAATGAAATTCAGATTACATCGGATTGTTTCAGAAGGAGAGTATTCGCATTTTAGTAGACTTTTGATTTCCCAAAAAGGCACAAATATCTACAGTCTGATAGTTATGCGTCTAAGCAATATTTGGAAACGAAGAATAAAATGTATATTCGCGAGAATCTTATATTTCAGGGAGATCTGCGAAACGAGCGTAAGACCTACGTTCCAGACAAACGAGTAAAATTATCTTAATAAAATTTGATTATGTATCTCTCGCATCGTCCATTATACCGGTCGCGTATTGCGATAAACTAGTCGGCTTCAATTTTATTACTATCAGCGAGCACCGTTCTAATCTCGGATCTTTTGCGGCAATACAATATTATCTAAGTGACACGATGTATCGCGTTTTACGAGTTATAATAGCAATTCAGGGCGTGAGATTCATCGCAGGTAAATGGGCCAAAACGAAATCGGTATAAGATAAACAACAAGTTGACATTTTCCGAGGGCCCTGTCCTTCGTTCTCTTATCTACCCTATCCGCTTAGTGGAAGGAACTTCGAGGAAAATCTCGGACGTGGAACAATACTCCGTCAACGTCAAGGGGATGAGAAAGGAGTCGAAAGTGGTCTCGACGAGGACCAAGGAGCCATAAACGAAGGGTCTACTTAAGATAACAGAGATTACTCTGGCCACTTTGTGATAGATTCTTTCACGCGCCTTCAATGTCCCTCGAATTGATGGCCAGGGATAATGGGTAATTTCGAAAAAAACATCAACCGACGATTAACCTAAGTGGCGGCTCTATCCTTAAGTGAGGGGAAAAAAAAACGGATTAAAACGAACGTTGTGCAATCGAGAGAATTTTTGGGTTTCTCTCGACTCCTGTAACGCTCGTCACATAATATTCAAAGCTGTGTTTAGAGAAACATGAATCTGCAAAATTACGAATCCTACTTTTCCACTTATATTCATAAAAATCTGAATTTACGTAAATATACAAGTCTACTAATCGCCTCTATCCATTCTTTGAAAACGTTCATCGTCGTTCTTATATTCAATTCGATTCATCGAGCAAAATAGTATGAACGTGGAATCACACGAAAATAATGATAAGATCGTGCGAATGGCGTTATACGCGATACTTAATAAATGCTCGAGTTGTCGAAGATCGTTGGTTCTCGTGGAGGCGGATAGATGGAAGTAGACGAAGCCGGCAGGATGCGGTGGTTGATACGTTCGTTCAAGTCGACGCCAGTTTGCTCCAGTTTGTACTTAGCTCAACTCCATTACCATCTCACTCGTTCAAGAGTCCTAATTGATTATATGAGGCGGTAGTTCCGTAGCAGTTCGCTCGTTACTCGGAGGTGGCTTATCCGCCCCTTCTTCTTCCGGCCTCTAGCTTTCTCCTCGCAACTCCTCCACGCTCTTTTATATCGGATCGCGTTCCTTTTACTTTCCCGCGCCTTTCCGTAGTCACAGACGCGCGTAATTAACGCGAGAATTTCGAGGGCTAAACAGACTTGTCGGAACGGTCGATTCCTTTGATTTCCAACTCTACCGCGTAACGCGTTTACCTCTGCAGATCTATCTAAATCTTCGAATACTTGCCAACTTCAAGAGAATCCGATTTCATCGTTATCTTCTCGCGGTTATCGCGAATATTACTAGGTCGGTTCTCCATATCGTTTCTTTAGAATTACATCTTATAAATATTTATTCGTACGTTATGTTTGCATTTTGTATTTATCTGTATTTTATTTGCAAATTATGGATGTTATAGGGAAGTTTTGTACCTTGATAACGTATATGTTATTAATGTATAGATATGAATATGTTAATCTATAATCTATAATGTTAATCTATAATGTACAATTAATATAATATGTGTGGTAACGGAGGATCAAATGTGGTTAGCCATGTAACATCAATATGGCCGGAAATTAATTAATTCCGCTATATCGTGTAACATATCGCGTTAATAATTAGCGACATTAAGAAGTACTGTAACCTGTATATGTTAATAACACAACTTAACCGAATGATTTATGAAATTAAAAGTAACACAGCGTTTTCTCGTTCGTGTTACGATTATTTTGGCTGTTATTGCATTAATTTGGAAATGACTGTTACGATCTTAATTCGGTAACTATTATATTAAATAACTTTTACATTCGCTTTACACGATACCGATTTCAATATTTTCTACGTTTAACGATATTCACGTCGAACGACTCGGCGATTAAATTATAATATTACAGTCATGTTAGAGATTAGAGAATTGATAATTCGTTGAAAGTATACAAAATTTCACGATTAATTCGATTTCTTCGTCTAATAAAAAATGAATTTCGATAAAAATATAAAATACAATTAAGATCTTTTTTCCATCCTTTGAAAAAGTTCTTCGTCCTCTTTGACAACATAAGAAACTAGTCAAGAGAATATCGTGTCAAAGATTTACTACGTATCTGTGACTAACGAGAAAAGTAGATATTCCCCAGAGATTAATTCCACATTCAACACCTGCCTACGTGTCAGTCACCTATCGTGGTTCTATTTTGTTAGGCGATCACAGCCGCTGCATATTTGAACCTTTCGAAAGCGAAGCTGATAAACTCCACTTTTCCTAAAATGCCTCAAGTTCAGGTATGAGACGAATTTCCAATTGTCAAGAAACGTATGACTTAGTTGCACGAATTCGTTCATACGTAAAGAGATAGCATAAACGTACAGAATTCGTCGACGCTTTTACTCGCAATTTTTTTCTTCCAGGGCTGCTCTAATTGGATCGTATCTTGAACGAATGGACGCGAATAGTCGGGATTATCTTATCGCAGAATATAATAAAAAAATATCTGCTTTTAAAAACAAAAAGCTAGTCTTTACTACATACTGCGACATAATATATGACTGATACGAGACGTCTCTTTTATCCTCCCATGGAGAATTATCAGGGTAAAGTATACGCATTTCGGTTCCTCTTTCTACGATGAATAACTTACATCTTTGATACCAGTTGGATTCCATGAAAATTCAACTTTCCCTTTATAGAGCAGAGGAGATATTAGAACGTTCTTGTCGTTTTTTTATCTTTCCGCGTGTACGCTACGCTTTATCCGTTTGATTCTTGTAATAAGCGAAGGAAGCTGCGAAGCATCGAAATAGAATTTCGGGTATTCAAGGTTCCCGCTTTTCAATGGCGATTCTGGAATGCAAATTTATGATGGATGCGGTAGACATTAAATAGACTCGAGCTGGCGGATTAACGACCGCTTCTCCCGAAATTGAGAACGTATGCGGTGTCTTCGCGTGGAATTCTAATACGTAGCATGAATCAGGTTGCCGTAGGATATATATATATAGTTATCCCTACCTTGCAATTTTCGCTGACACTGACAGTTTCGTAAGATCATTAAAAATTTGTGATATATCGTAGAGGTAAAGGGAAATACGCGCTTATGTACACAGGTACACGTAGTATTTATAAGGATATTTATACGATATTATATACGGCGTATCTATTACATGTCAACGCCTTTATGGAACAAATGGAAAAGCCTTCACAGTTGTGCAGGTTTTAACAGGCATGCAATTTAACCAAATAGAAGATATTACCACATCATAGAGCAGCTTGCACAAAAGCAACGACGAAGTCGCGTGATTCGCGGTTACGCGTTGCGGGCAATCCGCTGCTTTAATATTACAGCGGTCTTTATTAAACCTTCATCTTCTTACAAGCTGCCAACTCCATTCTCGACTGTATCCCTTGGATAACGACGTCGTTACCTTCCCTCGAATTTCATTCGCGAAAACTGCTACCGAAAAGACGAAGGGGTGGCTGAGAACGCCGAGGCCAATAATCCTTACTGCTACAACAAGCTTATTAAGGACGTTAAGGCGTTTATAACGCGGCGGTTTGGGACGTGACAATATCGTCTACTTTTGTCTCTGTCTCCGCTCCCATTCCGCTCTACATCGTGACAACGGGGCTGTTAACCTCGTTTGAATTGTTAATACAATGGAATTTTAAAGAAGGAACGCACGCCGCGTTTCTTGGTTATCTTCTTACCTACGAGACTTTGAATTTCTAAATAGATCGCGTTATGCGTTTCTAGGAAATTAAATTTTGCCGCGCTTTATGCGGAACTTTATCAACTTATCGTTTGCAACGGTACGCAGAGATTATTAAATAACGTCTTCTGTATTTTTATGTTATGCTCAGTATGTTCGTTATACTCTGCCATGTATTTATGCGTAGGAAAACTGTTCATAAAATTCAATAACTATAAAGCGACAAATGATTCCGTGACTTTCTCAACACCTTGAGTCGAAAGAGAGCAAGAAATAATTCGTACCATTCCAATTTACTAAACGCGTCTCCGCAATACGCTCAACAACGAAAGCTAATTCCGACGAGCTTTTCGTACAGGATATACTTGTCACTCGCAAAATTCTTCAACTGTCAGATTTCAAGAATCGTAAAATTTCATCGATTCTAGGAATATAGTATTATAAGATGTTACAACACCGAACGAGATGGCATTCGCAATAGCAGATTCTTGTCTAACTTTAACTACCCGGGACATTCCGTTAGATTTGTCTTAATTCTCATCTCGTCGTTCCATTCATTTCCAAAGGAAGAGCGAAACGGTCCCATTTTCCTGACGAGCATAAATTTTCCCAGAGAATATTATTATCGACAAAAACGCCAGGCTTTAAGAAGCATTACGCTCTTTCATCGATCACGTACCCTGATGCTGCTGACGTCATCGAGATATCGCACACCCTGTGAAAATAGTCACCGATATATCAGGATCGCGTACTTTGTCCTCAGGCTAATCGAATAATCTCTATTCTGGTTTAATTTCAAATTTACAAAATATATATACGCGATCGTCCCGACTGTGAATTTTTGCTCGTTCCTCTTTGCGACACATCGTTCGAAAGCAACGATGAGTCGGATAACAAATTCTCTGAGCTTCGAACTATTTCTGTATTACTATTTTTATTGTTTCCCGTGTCGCTCTATATATATATATATATATATATATATATATATATATATAAGGTTCGCGTGTTAGATAGGGACATTTATTTTAGCGTAGAAATCAAACGATCGATGATCATCTGTTTTATTTCAACAAACTTCTTTTCCAGCTTTCGAAGTTAGTCAATAATGGTATTTCTTGGAAGTAGTCAATTTATAATATGATCGATAGAATTACGTGCTTTTTCGACTTCGAAATTGACATGCTTGGATTTATGGCTGTTCCGAACAAGTTCCGTTATATTAAACCCTCTTGTATTCAATTTTACAATTAAAATAGCTTTTTAAAGCATACGATACCTACATGAAGGTAAATGCAAATACAATGCGCGCTCTTACGTGAGTATATTTTGCCATATTACGTTCTTCAATTCTCTAGACACGCATAAACATCCGCAATGTAATCGTCGTCAACGAGTTCGGGAAAGAAAAAAGAAATTTGCATAAGAATACGTAACGCTAGACGCCCTCGCGCTAGACGCTAACGCGCCGATGATCCTTCCAAAAGCTCGTGAAGAGCGAGTCAACGTGGCCTCCTTGTCATTCGAAGATTCGGAAATCGGTATCGCGGCTAATGTCTAAAGGAACGGCGAAACTCTGAAACGAGGCGCAAGGATGACCAGACGGTCAAGGATGGCCACCGTCGCCGAGATCTTTTCTCTATTTGTCGCCAATTACCCGTCGAAGCTTCGACGTTCTTAAAGCGAGTACAGAGAGAAAAGCTCGCGGTCACTGCCTCGGCAACTTTTATAGAACAAAACGTCGACGCGGTGGAATGCACGCCACTATCGGTCTCGCCGGTTCACGGACCGAGCCTTCCCGACAAAGGGATTTCCGCTCGATACGTAATTCTGTCGATACCTCTTCCGGCTGCAATAATGTCGCGCGACGAGATAGCAAGCGGCGACGCGACGTCGCTCCGAAGCAATTTCTCCGGTGCGTTCGTCGATTTATAAGTTCGGATTTATAAGTCCGTAGGGTTTATAGGTTCTGACGCTTGAACGGTTGTGGTGACGGTAATTGTTGAGACACTGCAGCGGTGGATCCTTCCGACAGGCTTGACGACAGAGGGTTTACGGGATCGGTTCTCGCGAGAGAAGAAAATCGTGACAGGGATAATGGGTTTTGTAGATTTTTAACGATGTGCGACGTCGAAAGAGGATTATCGTGTTACAGAAGAGTTGGAACTAGTCGACTATAACGTAAAACTTGAATCGAAGAAAAGAAAATTAGAACGCTAGGTCACTTGGAAAAACGCATCACACAGGGGGAAGAACAAGTCTTTGTCGCACATACTTTGGAAAAAATCGTTCAAGAATACACGATAAATCGAGAAAATTTCTAAAAGAAATTACAAACTTGTCACTTTGATCGGTCGATTCTGATAATTGAAGTTCCATCGATACGAAGCATTTGGAAAGTTTCGTAAAACAGATAAAAGTGAAGTAAGATTGACACAGCATTGCGATTCCATTATAAAACGAGATCGAAGTAAAATTCGTTATCGAAAAACAGACGACGAAGAATCAAATTCTTATGCTTATTCGTATATCGGAATATTACTTAACCACGCGCACATACTGCAGATTCACGATATCGACGAAAGAAAGTTCACAGGATTGTGCCGCGAAACGATTCGAGAATAAGGTCGGCGAACGATGACGGCGGAAACGAAGGAAAAAGAAGAGGAACGCGGGGTCGACGAAAAGAAGAAGGTAGCCGGTGGAAGAAACGAGGAAAGCGAGATGCGGTGGCAAAGCCCTTTTCCCAAGTGGAGTTGGCAGGCCTCTTTTCTTGCAACTTGCATAAAACCATTTTCCAAGCCCAGTCAAGACGGGCTTCTATGAAGTTTCCTTCCGCGGGCAACTAGTGCGCCGTTTCAGACACTCGCTGCTAGACTGCCGGTGCTTTAAGTTGCAACGCTCGGCCAGTTTGTAATGGTATTGGCGATACTTTGTGAAACTTTTTCACCATTGTCGAAACCAGAGGAATTTTCGAAAGGTGCTAAGAGAATAGAAACGAACTGTGACTACTTTGAATCGTATAGATACGACGTAGGTAGTATGGTTGCTATGAATTATTGGAATTACGTAATTTCTGGACATAAACTTTTAACCATAAAGAACACGCTTGCCGAGTTACTCGCACGCGTTATTATTTTATGGAACTATACATAGTGGCAAACGTACAAATAACGAAACGATCGCTGGCAGATCACTCGCTATACTGTACTGTACAAAATGTTATTTTAATTTTCTTCTTTATAACGCAGGGCTTAAAAATATATTTCGCCTACTTTGAAGCGCTATAAATGTAGAGCAATTTGATTACATTTTAAAGAAAGACACAAAAGATGCGTATCAATAAATTATATGCTATTATCTAGAAGAATAAGCGAATAAAAATACAGCGTTCGAAAGAAAGAATCCAATTCGAAGCTACGCGACTACAAGTAGAATAAGCAACGCATCGTTCTGTGTCAGACATATTCTATAATGATAAATGTATAAAGAAGGAAATGTACACTCGCCAATACGAGTTAACTTTATTAAAAAGCATCTATGCTTCCCTAACAAATCGATACGATACTACAATCCGAAAATTGTTAATACAGTTACCTACATATTTGCACGTCTTCTCTCATTTTACGTTATCCTTCAATATAACTTTTATTTAGGACAATTTAATCCAAGAACGTTGTGTAAATATCGTTCGAACACAATAACGTGTAAATATAATTATACGTAAAGATCAACGTCAGATTAAATAAAATCGGTTACGTAAGCAAAAAGAAAATCAAAATAAAATACTCTATTACAGCATATATGTGTAATGTCGTAAATCTTGGGGTAATTCAGGTGATCGATTCTGAATTTTGAAAATCGAGTTTATCGCGAAAATAATACTTAAATGAAATACAGGAGTAAACAACAATTAATACCAATCCATGAGAGTAAACAATAAATAACAAATTCTGTGAAATGTCTACCTGAAAATCGAGAATCGATTTTCAACGTCCTGAGCTACCGATCTCATTAAATAATTATTCATTCTTCTGTGATCTTGTTTATCTCCGATATTGCTCCCTGTCCGTCCGTTTGGAAAAAATGAATGTCTCTAAAAAAAAAAAAAAGAAAAAGAAAGTCGTGTTGTCCGTAAACAGAGAGAGAGAGAGAGAGAGAGAGAGAGAGTCCTTATCACACTTGAACTCTAGGGAGTTTACGTATATATGCATACATACATTCGTAGAAAATCCAAAAATTCGCATATTATTTCGAAAACTCCTTGTTTTATCTAATTATCCAAATTTATTTTCGACTCGAGTCTCCGGTTCTCGTACTCGACAGTGAGCAAAATAAATTAAGCGCGATTCATTAAAATAGTCACATGCCGGATAATATCGGTTGGTGGGCACGCTTAATTAATGACCTCAATTAGTAGCCTGTTGAATATACAGGCGTTTGAACGTGTAGCAGGAGATTGCTAATCTTAGTCGTCACCGAGCAGAATCAATTTCCTATGACGTCCAAGTGTAAATTGCACGGTTACGCAAAACTTACCGCAAGTTCGCCGACCATGCCGTACAGAGGGTCTACCATGGCGTATGTTATCAGGCAGAAATTGTTATCTGGATCCCGGAATACCGAGCAACAACTCAGCCATTTACATACCGTCGTGATAGCGGCTGAGTTATGCCGACTAATGCACTTGTCGACTAATGCCCTCGAGTTGCTCTAGATAGTCGCGAGCGACCCGCTTTGACCTCGACTTCCCTATCGGTTCCTTTGGGATAAAGCGAATTTTAACGGCGATATCGAATGGAACGGACAAAAAGGACGATAACGATGCCGCGTTGTAACCTTATGGGATCGCTTTGATAGTTCCCGCCGAAATTGAAGCCTTTCATCTCGACCAGCGAATAGCGAAATCGCCCTGTTTTCCATCCAGACCAGTTAGTCGAATGGTATTACTCTCGCGGTTTTCCATGTGCCGAATCAAGATTTACAATACTGGGAATCGTACGATTAGACGTGAAAGTATTTTCGATCTTTATAGAGGATTGCTCTTTCGTTTCGATCAAGCGCAGACTTAATAATTTCATGCTGTTCGCGTTACTCGTACTCGTTCCGATGTAAAGCTAAAGGGAAGTAGAAGAAAAGTCGAGAGTTTCCCTTTGATGCGAATCGTTCTTTTTTTTTTTCTTTTCGGAGATTTATATTTTTGAGATAGAACATGAACGTATGGGATAAAGCGATTTGTACGATACATGGTACGAGATATTGTACTTCTGATGTCGCAAAGTCAAACGATCTGAAACCAGTCATTACACGACGTACAAGCAAATCATCTGTAATGAACGTTCCGATTACCGGAGAACTATTTTGCTTTCGAGTACGTTATATTTACTATTACATTGGGATAAAGTGAATCGTTGATAAAATTATTAAAAAAAAAAAAAAAAGAATTTCCATCTGTTTAAAGAATCGTCAATAGATTTTATCGCTTTGACTGTTCCTTTATCTAAACGGAATAACCGAGCTAAAGCTTCTCTAATTCCTAAACCCGTAAAATCGCTATATCTAGCTTAACGGCGATTACAAATAAAAGATCGATAAAGCACAACTAAAAGTAGGTGTGAAATAAATGTCCTACGCGACAAACTCTATCCACGGACAGATATTCGACTTGTCCGATTTAGGAGGAACAAAGCTGGTAGGAGGAAACAACTCGCTAACAAGAGAGGTCGCAAAAGTTGCAGGTTTACTCGAATCACGTCGGTCTGAAACGTTTTCGCGGCAGTTTCGCCCTGAAACGAGCTTAGCCTTCAGAAAAACCTTAAACCGCAGTCGTTCGGAGGAAACAGCGAATTTGTCCAAAGTGTCGTTACGGATGAGTTAGTGATCTCGAGAAAAATACCTTTTTCCATCGTTTGCTGGCAAGTTGATGGAGCTGGTGCTCGCGCGCGATCATCTTCCGCCGGTATAAATTCCACTTTTTAGCTCCAGGTAACGAGCGCGATCCGCAACGAGCAACAAGAATCGGCAAACTGGCCAAAGCATTATGGCGCGTGTGCAACTACGAAGAAACGAATATACGGAAACGGAAAATAGAAAGAGAGAGGATGAACGAGTCGGATTCTCGCCGTTATGAATCGCGCAATCAAGGCTGTAGACACTTGAGCGAGGAACTTCAGACAGCTGATGCCTGGCTACTTCCGGTTGTTGTTAAAAGCGTTCACCAGGATTCGCAACTTCTGTCGTGGAGTGTGAGGCTCGATGGGTGGGTAGCGAGAGTCTCGCCCCGTTACGTTTCCGCGCGAGCGAGCCGAGTAATTTCGACAATTACCTACCTAAAACGGGTTTGAATACCAACGAAAATAGTTACCAGAGCAAATAGTTTTCTTTGCCCTCGCTGTAATTTGGCCATTCCGTTAAGGACTCGCTAACGTTCAGTAATAATTCCTCCACTTCCTATTTTTCTCCCATTTCCTAGCGGAGGATTTAACGTAACGTAGTTTATTAGTTCGACGCTTTCTTCTATTTTATAGAGTCGAGCATAAGCGAGATTATGGTAGCGTAGCATTATTTCTAAAGAATCATTTCGAGCATAAAAAAAAAAAGACATTTTCAAATTTATCTTTAGATAGCAAGCTTTTTCTTAAACAAAGGATCGATAGAACTGCGGACGATTAAAAATTCATACTTGGGTATTTAATACACAATAATTCCAATCCCGATGAGAAATTCAACGCGAAACCGGTGGTGTCTCGTTTCGTTTCCGGAGATAATTTGATTTGCGTTTATTTACGCGGCGCGCAGCTGCAGATACATGCATAATTGATCGAGAAGCATTTCCCTGTCACCGGTAAAAATTCATCTTTGGCATTTTTCTTCCGGGTTTGCGCGCGAGTTTGCGGGATCTAGAGGTGAAATATTCATGCTGACAAAATCCAAGACCGTTGACGTAATCCGTGCACGGGTAGCGTACAGGACGCACTATCTTCGAAGAGAGGAGAGCTACCTAAACTCGTTTCTCGTGGTTGGACGTCCCTTCTTTTCCTTTGCACGGCAGTGCTCCTCCCTTTGAATCGACATCAAGGACACCATGGCATACGGAATACGATATTCCACTGCCGAAAAAGACTTTCCTCGAGCAAGTCATTATGGATCGGATGGAAGAGACGCGCAGCTGTTTAAACAGAGTTACCTTATTCGGATTGGTAATTTACAACGAACAAGCTGCTGTACTTTGCGCCACGCCTTATCGTTTGATATCACGTTCGCCTTTTATTCAATACAGGATCGTACCTGCCAATAATGAAATCATTCGTCTGTCAGATTTAACGTAAAATGTTTGCTTTCGACGTTTCCGAAGTATTTTCTTTGGATAATCGAATAATAACTTTTACGAGTGAACGTATAGCAAATACCTAAATGTTTGGACTGTTTCTCGTTTTATTCGATACGTTAATAAAGCGAAGTAGGTTTGCTGTTTTTCGATGATTTTAGCCAAGGATATTCTACGTGTCTTATAATATTATATAATTGCGAATAAATCGATTAAGAACATACCAAATTTTTGTTAAACGTTTCCACATTTTTCCAGAGATTAATATCTATTATTACGAGTAAGTTCTTTAGAAATATACAGATGGCGAGCCGAGAAAAATCAAGCTTTTGACAACATAAATTTAATGGCGTGTTACTGTACCTGATGGTATAGCTCTGTGCTACGATACGTATCCGTATCGTCAATAGATACGATCGACTTTTGGACAAAACCAGTGTTTATTCAAAGTCATTTTTAACACGACTCAAGAAATAGAAGCTCCGCAGAGTTCCTTTCACTCCCTGAATGTTGTAACGATATTCCATAATTTGTAAATTATTTAATACTTTATAGAGTAAAATTTATATTTGCGTGTTTAGATTTCCCATAAATATATAAATATCTACAGGCAATTAGTAAACTGCTTGTGTAATTGATCATATATAAGCTTGCTAAAATGACATAATAATATGCAAATACGACAAGATCGCACATTTAAATCAACGTTAGTATTCAAGCAATTAATATGAAACCTACTTATTTGAAAATCCAATTTTATTTGACTACATATTTACTAACGTTATTAATCATGAAAATATCTCAAAAGAGAGAGAAAGAGAGAGAGAGAGAGAGAGATTTAAAAGACATACCAAAATTTTGAATATTTAAGTTGACGGTGCTTTCGATGCGAAGCGTATTAATTGGATATTTCGTAGAATTTTGTAGATCAACATTATGAGATGTAGAACACGATTATGAGATTGACGTGAGTGCTATTAATTTTATTATATACAAATAATGCCCTTTCCTTTCGATCTGTCTACCAGTAATGCGTAATATAATATAGTCAAGGCAGAAGACTGGTATTATTCGAGTAAATATCATTGTATTTATGTACAGGAAGTTCTATTCGTTAAATTGTGCGAATGCGAATTCTCGAAAGAAAGTTTCAAACTGTCTGTTTCAATAACAACCACTTAACTTAATTACTTTCGAATATTCAGTTATATAAACGGAATCAAGTAATGGATTCCTTCTCAGATATTTAGGAAAACTAATTAACTAATGCGCAATTGTTATAAACAAGTAAACTATATACCGTTGAAATACAATTGATGCTCTAATGTTGCTCAAGCATCTCTTAGCATTATACAATAAATTAGCCTTCGTTTTGAGACATAATGGAAACATCTTTATGGAATATTGTATCTAAAAGTGGAATCATAAAGCGATAACTTGGTCATATGTTTTTCTAAAAAAAATGATCAACAAGCTTCAGAAGGAATTGCGATCGTAAATAGAGTCATAAATCAAACTTTTATATCGTTAAGAAAGATTTCAATAATTATAGAATTATACAAAATTCTAAGCTAGATAAAAGATTTCAATGAAAGTCCTAGGTAAGATTATAAAGCACGATGATAAGCAAAAACTAACATTAGCGATAAATAATCTCCCAAAAAACTAGCAAATGTACGTCTGCCGACGTTCTAATCTAATCGTCTGCCACGTCCTAAAGCCAGGAAAGTAGACTCGATAATTAAAGTGAGTAAGTGGAAACATGAATCAACACGGACCATATTGTTCGCCAGTTATCTATCCAAGATTTAAAGGCGTCGTCGCCGTCTCCTTTCAATCGGCATTATTCCTGACCCGAATCAAACCGCATAGATCGCAGAACACGCGAGATCTTTTTCTCGATGAACGAAGGAACTGCCATTGTCCTATCCTCGGTACGATCCGCTCGCGGAACAAACGGTCCTAGGATTCGACGTGTAAACGATATCGCCAACTGTCCATTGTGCCCAACCGATAATTCTTTCCGCCTGGCCGCCGAGGAGCCGAGAAACTTTCGGCTTCCGGCGCCGTCTTCTTCCTCCATAAATCAGAGATAAATCACTTTTAAACTCACGCTGTTAACCCCAGGTCGCCGCTGTGCTTGCCAATGGACCAAAGTCGCGGTCCCGCGGGAACACCGGAGAATCGATGACCCACGAGATAACGAATATGTCTCCGACAACCCCTTAATATCGCGCCACCGATCGTCCAGCTCGTTCTTAATTAACATAATTCCGTAATGATCCAAATTACCATTTCTCCTGCGAGAGTATCTAGGTTACCGATGACGCAGCACGGCGTTTCGTAGCGATCGCTCATTAATAATGCGCGTTAAAGGAAGCTTCAATCGACCTTGTTACCGTTTGATCGACATCGATACACGGCAATTCCGGCGAGCGCTGTATAAAACGGGACCGAGCAAGTTTCATGGAAACGCCACATCGTAACGAGCGCAACCCTGGAATAATCGAGCGACTTTGTTTGATTTGCAAAGCATGAGAAAGCTTCTTTTTCACTGAGCGGTGCGTAACGATGATCAAATCGCGTGCATGAATCGGTGATATTGAAGTTTGCGAGCTTTAGTGGAAAGTTCGTAAGTTTAAAGTTAGATGAGTTAAAGACTTTTCGGATGGATATCCGAGGAACGAGGGTTTGGCCTTTTCCTATAGAAGGTGGTAAGCTCAATGATAGGGTGGGGATAAAAATTTGACAATGGCTAACGGTAACCGATTACTTTCTAGTATCGTGTCAGATTCGATGTATTAAAGATGAATGGACAACGATCATAGATAAAATGCTGCTAGGCAATTTACGAGGCATGCGGTTAAAAACATGGCGGGGGTAGATGTAACGAGTCTAAGAAAAATAGTAAAAATCCTCGCGTGCCGTATTAATGGCCATTGGAACAAACACGATTGGATCGAATACGATTCTGTTCCAATAATTATTAAACATACGATTAAAATTAGAATTACCAACTCCACGAGAGGAACATGTTTCGGTTCTTTTGCTTTTACAATGATCGGTTAACTTGCAAAATTAACGGTGGTGTTCACCGAAATACACAGATAATCGTATTTATATCAGGTTGTCCAAAACGTGTCTTTCTTTTAGAGACACGTCTTTTAAAACGACGCGTCTTTCTACAAACATGAAAGCTACTCCGTCGAACGTTGTAATATTTATCTTGATAGAACAAAATGGATCATACGCAATTCGATAAAATAATATAAAACGAAAGAAACTTTTCGGACGACCTAACACGTACGTATCTACTTGTTTTTATTACGACGTTAATTATAATTATCCATATGTAGATATCAGAGGTTGATAATCTATTCTATCTGCCATATTTTCGCTTATTAATTGCAATTCAATGCCATAGAACAATACGGATCGCAAGCAAATGTAATCGATGTTCGTAATACCGAGCGCTATTGCCAGCACATGTGATACCTCGGTTTCCTTCCCTCGACAGAGAAATCCAACTGGGACACCCTTCGTGGAATCCAATCTCGCCTCAAAGAGGCTCGTCTGTGCTCCATGGCGTATTCTCCCGAAAGTCCTGTGACTCGCAGCTTCAATTACCGAGTTCTCGATCAATTGAGCCGTGGCGAGATAATAAATTAGTCGGAACAATCGAGTATCGTGATCGAAACGATACTCGAGGAACCAAAGACGATCATTCTGCAAAGGACGAGGGGACCGTTGTTGCGTATATTTAACTCTCTACGCGACAACACCCATGTCCATGTCTTCCTCGGATGTTAATAACAATCTAATACGAATGCCCATATATCTTGCTTTGCCTACCGCTGCGAGGAAACGTTGCACGAAATAACAAGGCCTCGATTTACGAGAATATCTACGTAAGACGAACAAGAGAAAGATACAAGAACGAATAAATTCTAGAACGACGGTAGCGGAGGCAATAATTTCCTAACGTCGTTCGTTTAGATATTGAAGATTCGAAGTATGCAAAGAGTGGACATAATAATCGGACTAACGCCAGAAACCATCGTTCAATAATTTCGAGCAATGTGATAGTGTGATGGAACGTTCAACAATTTATATAACTTTCGTAAAACACGTATTAACTAGGCATAAAATAAGAGAAAATCAAAGAACAATCGGGATAAAACGCTTTATGGATCGTATATAAATCACGAATAATCTGGCCCGATATAGAAATGTCTTTATCCGCAATAAAGCTGCAGAGGGTAGCATAATAATATCGGTGGTGCAGTGGTAGGGAAAGAATGGTCTGCGGAAGGTTGCCGAAGACATATGTGCTGGATAACCCACGGTTACCCAGAAGTATTCGTAAATTACTTCGTTAATGCGCGTCGACCCGGCAAGTCCTCCGTTAATTCAGAGGAACTTCCCATTATCCTTATCGAGCATTGAAATATCGTGTGGGAGCCGTAGTTCGTACGACTATTCGCTAAACACGAATAAGAACGTAGCCATGCATACATAGGAAATAATGGTATGTCCGTAGCAATTCGCGATTACCCTGGCAAACCGTATCTAATGGCGAGAAATGGAACGGTGTTTTCCGTTCGCTGAACAATTTCGCGAGAATCACTAGAGGCCAAAGAGGATTAAAAAGGTTAGAAGAAAATGACCTGGCGAGTCTTTGCGTATATCTCCAGAGATAAATAGAAGGAGGGACGCGTACGCTTCTTTCTGTTCGCGTTTCTTCCTCTGTTTTCGCAATCTCTTAAACGAAATTTCAAATTGAATGAAACGTCAAAGTGCACGAATGGTATTTCGTCGATAAGATAAACGGGAGATATTAAAAGGCTTGAAATATTCAATTATTAAAAAGATGATAGCATCTATAGTGGATATATAGACATTTAGATCACAGTTTCTTTTCTCCTCCTTTTCGCTATTATGCTAGTTTCGAGAAATAGGATAAATTTATTTCTACCTTGGGAATTTTCCATAGATGCACAAAAACTCACAGTCTGCAATAATGATGACGATTCAAACGATACTATCTTCCTTATATTTTTAATTATCGAGTAATTGCTCGACCTATCGTCTACGTGATAAAATGACCAGCATACTGGTTACGAGTTAATATTTCCGATTCGTCACACGCATTTCTAAATCAGATAGACGCGCTATGTTACATACTCGTATGTACATAACTCGTATATATCGACGCGGCCTACTTTAAGTTCGACTTCGCTTCGAGCAACCTCCCTTCGACCGTTTCTTCTATCGCTAAAAGTTCCTTTTAACCCATGTAGCCCAGCTCTTACCGGATACTCTCGCTCGATGATGCATGGAAGTTCTAAAATTTCTTGTTGGTGCCATCCGAATCTCGAACGACCTTCGGTATAGGAGTAGGAAGAAGCTAGAGAGGAAAAAGGAAGAAAAGCGACTTCTCCTCGGTCGACATTAACCTGGAAACGCGGACCGTCGATCCTGCGCGAAGATATCCTGCAAGCAACACCTACACGATCTCGTCGGTCCCTTTAATTTCCATCTGCCTACTCCGACACCATCGTCGACCAGAACGAATTGCTTTCAGGAAAATAAACGACCCCTGTGTTCCGGTGGAACGAAGGACGACTGCGATTTCACGAATGATTTCACTGGAACGCGTATAACTCCGCGGAAAGACGGAATACATGCCGCGCTCTACGTTCCCAGTTTTCTTCGAGTAGAATAGAAGCCTCTGAATCACATTTTCGCGCGCCACCACCTACTGCGAAAACATTCCCAACCGACAATTTCACCGCCACAAAACGAAATGCGTTTATTGTTTTAACCTCCGCTATCGTTTGTTTTTCACGTAGCTGCGACAGCGGGCGAAAGTAGAACGTTTTGCGAGCTTGAGAGTTTCGATCATTTCACCTGGGTCATTCTTTAACTAGCGTCGTAATGTATTTTTTGACCAGTAGTAACAATTCTCTTAGAATTAGACGAGATATCGTTGTCGTTTTTCAGATTTTATGGTCTTGAATCGATCACTGCGGAGTCAAGGACTGTGTCGTGTTCGTTTTTTCACGTTTTAAGGTAATCGTAAATTTTAGGGAACGCAGCTTCGATGACCTCGATCTTGACGACATACGTCAAGGTTAAGGTCACCGGCACCGCTTTCCCCAGAGTCTACGTTTATCTTTAATTCTATCGTTTAATGCAATGTACATAGCATTCAGACAATGTACATAACGTAACAATAAAAGTATACGTTAAGTAAGAGTTGAGGAATCAACAAACTTCCATTCGATACCTTTCAAATTGGCATCCAAACCAAGTTTATTTATCGTGACACCGGAGAAATTAATTGTCATAGAATTTCCCACTGCCGCGAAAGAAATTATTTCCCCGAGTCGCTTGAAGTTTTATATGGCTTCCATCCGACAAAAATATCCGCAAGTAGGACGTATACTTTAGGAAAATCGATGCATTCAATTTCGCGTGCAATTTATAATACGGGAAAGTTGATAGCCAGAAGCAACGTAAAAAAATCGAAGGCAGCGGGAAGAAAATTCGAGGAAAGTCAGCAGGAAGCGAATCGTTGTAAAACACCTAAGAAAAAGCTAACTACTCTGAAATTTACAGAAAAGCCAGAAGAAAAATAACGAAAAATCGCTTCTTTCACGGTTCTAATTTCTATACAAATAAACGACGAAGATGTTCAGAGCAAAAAGCACAAACGAAGAGCCGAGGAGATAAACAGTATCGTTGAATATTCAAGAATGGTTGGGTAACATTTTTGAGAAAGAAAAGTATACGTTAAAACTTGTTTGCCATTTTGCCAAGATATACGCGAGATAAAGCTGATAGTATATAGATAAAGATATGATAAAGAGAATCACTCCGACATAGCTCTGTTGGAACTTGAATTCGGAAATGTTAATAAATTTTGTATCGATCGCTTTTGAACTGGCATACGAACGTTATTTTCTTTTCTCTATAGTCCTAATAATTTGTGTACACGCGTGTAACTTGTATTTTGGGATAGGCATAAAAGCAGGAAGGAATGAGACAAGTACAACGAACATTTGCACGAGTACGTCGAATATTCGGATGATCTACAGCAGAGTTGCAGCAGGGGAAGTCGTTGAAATTTCGCGACATAAACGAGCGTCATTTGACGCTACTTTCGATACGGCTAGAGTTAGTAGAGCAGAAAACAAGCTAATTCAAAGGCAGCGACTCGACGTTCCTATGAACGAAAAGGGGCTTAAAGGAAGCACATCGATCGATGGTGCCGGCTTTAATAGCCAGTGTTTATCGTCAATACGAAACTCTTGAGGCGAAGACACCTTATATGTGTAGGACGGTCTCTTATGCTCTGTCAGACACAAATCAGAGATGTGCCTTTGATTACAAACGCTGACTGAAGGCTGAAGAGCCACGTACGTTTGGCAATTAGGGAAATATTTCGAGTTTCCTTCCAATCTAATTTTAGTTTTCCTTAGTTACGCAAACGTAATTAACGTTTCATCGGTGGACAAATATTTCATACTTTAGAAACGTACGTAACGACGTTATAATTAAGTAAAGGTAACGAAGACCGATAAATATATCTTAGCGGATGTTCAAAATGTAATCGTTTTTGATCGCGATCTGACACTGTAAGTCAGCTTTTTATAACTTCCGTAATTATTTATCGAATCTGCTAGGTGGATTCCATTTTGTCTATTCATCCGAGGAATAGTTTTACCAATTAACGAAATACAATATCCGTTTGGATGTCTGGATCGTAAATAGCAATACAATTGCTGCTGTTTAATAAGATACGTCAATAAAATTTCCTTCGTGATAAAACTTCGCTGTTCTATTCGTGTGTATTCCACAACACGCGAAACAACCGTTCCAAAGATAGATTCGATTCAGCAGACAAACGCTATATCCAGTCAAATTGGGAATCACAAGTGTGGGAAAAGTACACGAGGGGAGAAACGATTGACAAAAGGGAGGAATTCGTGCAAGGAACTGTTACGCGATCGAGAGTCATGGTTTGAGCCAAGACTGCGTGACTTAGGTATATAAGCTAAGGTATTGGTGCAGGAATGGACGGAACGTTGTACGACTAACAACGGGATCCACTTAAGGGAAGCGTGGATAAGCTGGGATCTTCTAAGATGAGTGTATCTCGTAATCTGCTATCACCTGGTAACTAGAATAACTTTACGACGGATATCTAAAATAGACCGTGCGAATTAAACTGAATAAAAGTATATCTGACGTATAAGATTCAGAATACGATCAGTCTCGGAACAAAAATTAGATCTCGAACAACGAAGAATATATCCCTCGAGTAGAAATTTTTGTAAAATAAAATTTTACAAATTATAAATTTCAACTGGTTGCGCGTCGCAAAAATGTAATAAAATCGGTACTAGGATAAAGTAGAATATGTCACGCGCAGAAATTGTACCGATTCGGTAGGACTTAATATTTCCTGCGGAGAAGCGTACTAGCTGAAACAGCAGACAGTCGGACTCCGCGAAGTATTCGTAGGAAACGGAACAGACTCGCTTCCGCGTCGATACGTTCAGTCAGTTTCCTTCCAGGTACTTTAGCAATCAATTCACCAAGTGGGAGCAGACCCGAAAGGTTGACCTATATAGCGGAACCGACAGGCGTGATAATCGATCGATCGCGGAAATTCGCGCATAGCCTGAACGCGCGACCAAGTCCAGGAACGGTCGGTGACCCTCTTCATAGCCGGCTCTCTCGTCCCTCTTCCGTACCGGTTCATCCTTTGTTCGTCAGGGTTTACACTGGAAACAGCCGCTTCGGTGCTGTTGTACTTAATTAACGCGCTACCTTTCAACGTTCGGTCGAGGGCTTGATCCGACAGCCAGAAACCGGCCGTGCTTTCACCGCTTGATCATTTCGGCAAACAGCGGACGGACCGCGCAAACTGATTTGACAAGGAGGACGCGTCTCGTTGTCCCCGTCATTGACGCGTGCGCGCGCGACACGCTTCTACATGCATGCGTGAATAACAGGCGAAGAGATGAATCGTGACGCACGAGTCGCGAAACGACGTGTCACGATTCCACCGGAACCGACGGAAATCTGCACAAAGAACGCCTGATGCCATTTCACGCCGCGATAAACGATCGTTCAAGCACGGTCAAAAGACTCCGTGTCTTTGGCAAGCCAGGCCTTTCGATGGCTTGCTCGTACAACTTGATTAACGCTCACCCACGGCGTTGTTCGATCAAGGATTCAATCCAGGACCGGATTTAATGATTTTGGTAAACAACGCCTACAAGGACAAACAAAGGGATTCCGCGTCTGTTGTCGGAATAGCGGCTGAATAGCAATATGATGAGGCTTACCGAGCGAATCGAATAGAACCGATGGGAGCTGTAATTCCAATTGGATAGCATAGAAAGCAAAATATCGCCGGTGGCATTACCAGCGATCAACCCACCCCCTTCTGCCACCGAATAGAATGTTTGCTTTCGAGATTTGTCGTTCGACCGCTGGTATCTTCCTCGGCTATAGATCATTACGACGAGGATGTTCGATTATGAACGCGATGGATACCAGTTTATCTCTTGAAACGTGGATTTTCGTTTGAATGTCTAATTAGCGCGAAAGATACTTATTAAATAATATTTTCATTGATCGTCCGATACAAAATTGACCGACGAATTATTTAAATATTCGAATGCACGTCGTTCTTTCTCTCCGCCCATTTTACCTTTGCCTTCTCTTCACATCGCAGAATTAACGCAGATCCAATTCTGTGAATCTCCGATAGATATTTTCAATACCTGTCACTTAACTGCTAACTCATTCGATAAACGATTTTACACGACTTTTCGTATCACTTTTACATTTTTCACGTTCGAAATCACGTTGGTGGCGCATTAGACAAGACGCATAAAGTCACTCAAGAATCTGAATGAAACGGCGCGATTGAATTTATCTTAAAGCCAATCAGCACGGCGGTACAATTTAACGGCATCGCAAGTTACGCGTCTATGTCCGATTTCTTTATCCGCGAACGTGATACGACCATAACATCGCGATAACAGCACGGACGACAAAGGGCCGTTGTTCACACGCGACTCGTCACACATGCGACAATATGTGCACGCATGTGATATAACGGGGTGCAGAACAGTGCGTGACCAGCAAACGGACTGGAGCATAGACAATTCAGCCTTAAAAATCAATATGCCGCACAGGCGGTAATTTTCACTCGAAAGCCTGCGTCTTACGTTAATGACCATTCGTAAGAAACTTTTAACGAACAGCGAACGACGTTTCTTATCGTAGCTTCTGAGTTTCATTACTTCAAATAATAGTGCGTTAATTTCTGTGTTTCTTTTTCTTTTTCGTACAAGTTTCCCCTGGTAATTGGGAGTTTTGACGTTTATAAAATGCAAATTTAAACGTTGCATTTGAAATTATTGCTACGCAGATCTTGGTCACGACAAGTGAAAAATAGATTCGTGACTAGTGATCATTTTGTTTTCGAACAATCGATAACACGCGCTAGAAGAAACATTCGTGGCAAACTTGCGAATAGGATGCAACTAAATTGAAAAGAAAGAAATAGTAATATTCAAATATGTACGCTTTATGCCCGATAGTTTCAGTTCTGCTCAAACGACAGTAAAGTAAATTTATAATTTGAAAATTCGAAAAAGATTATTATAGAAAGTTTTCTCACGTAGAAACGCGGGATCTGTTACTATACAATAGAATCGTGTTTCAATCTCCGTTCGGCTTACAACTTTCTAACAAAGCCTCTGCGGAAAAACTTGATCAATCTTTGTTTCCCATTTTCGCTTGTAAATTATGATTCTTTAATTTCATTAGAAAAATTACAAATCTTCTGTAGACAATATTTTACCTCGTTCGCATCTTCCAATTTCATGTTTTATTCTTATTTGCAAACATAGAAGATCTATAATGTTTTCGACAAATATGTAACATAAGACTGAAACGCGTAATCGTACACGTTAGTAAGAATTTTTTTAGATATTTTCGAACGTTTTAGAAAAATACATCGGATCGAAAATCATATGCGAAAGAATCGTTAATCATTGTCAATAGCGTTCCATAGAATAGTATGCACTCTTCACGCGTCGTTTTTAAACGTACATCCTCTGAAACAACAGATAATCGAAGATAATAATGAGTACAATATCGCTATTATGCGCTTAACCGAAGCAGATTACGTACACAAACATTATCAGTGACGTTTATCGTTGCTGTGCATCGTGCGCAAGATACAACGAGGAGTACAAGAGGACTTCCTGCCAATCACTTTCGTATCCCTAAGCGGCTTAAGACAAGTTCTAAACTAGGCGAAAATTTTAAATTAGTTTTTACGTTAATCTCTTCGAATTATTGCACACTGCGAAGCTGACGATGATAAAACTAGGAACAGCATTATAATTAGGACACTGTTTCTGATGTACCAGATTCGCTTGGCTCCTCGTAGAATATATTTCACGTCGTACGTTTCACGGTTAATAAAACTGCTTTCCCTCGCATTATCCGATCTATGTGATTATTACTTTTTCAAAAATTCACAGTTTGAACGTTAGTTTGCACAATTCCTTATACCGATTTTCTATTTTTCTAACGCTGGATTACATAATTTTGCAATTATTCTTAATGATATATCTTTCAAATTTGTTCCTCTACTATAAAGATAAATCGTACAAACTATTTTCTCTGTTTATACGATCGCTTGTTATTTTATATTAATATTCGTCAAGTGTTCGGGCGATTTCGTGTTTTCAGGTTTCAGCACATGATAGTTGTACGCTTTCATCGTATCTATTTGAAGCTATTACTTACCGCTTCAGTATGTACAGGATGAGCAGCAAACAGCAAACCTGTCAAGGCAGCAAATCCCGGACGCAGTGATGCCACCGCTAGGCTCACCCTTGTGACCAAAACGCATGCTACGGCGTGCAGGGCAATATTCGTCGCGTGATACCAGCTTGGCGTTAATCCCGACATCAAGTAGTTCAACCTGAAAATACGGAAACGGGCTGAATTAATAAATTCGATAATGATTTCAGACGTCGTGTGGTAATTAATTTTATATCTTAAAAATATAAAAATATACAAATTACATTTCCTTCTATCAATACTATCTATATTATACGTCACAAATAAGAGTGCAGAGAAATATACAAATAGATAAGATGAATTATTAGAAAAGCTTTTACTTGATTTATTAAAGAGATCCTTTTACGGATGTTTTGAAAATATAGTACGCATAATTCCTATAGCAAACTCGTAACGAAGCATCGTAGAAAACATTAAGCCGTGATTGTAATTAGACAATTACGTTTACGTGTTATTAAAGTTTGTTATACCTTCCATTAAAGATTCACCATTGTTATTGGTAGATATTATCACTGGATTTTACAATAAACAAGCAACAAACTGAATATCAGCGAAACGATATACGTTTACGTTCCAGTAAAATCTCTCTCGACATAAATACAAAACCTTATCTTCGGTATGCAATTCATCTAGTCGTTTCTGTCAATATCCTACCATCAGCTGACCACTCGAGAAATCGGAAAACAATGGGCGCAGCAGTCTTCCCGTTTATAACTACAGAGGATTTGACGGCGCAGCCGTGGCGAAGTTTTCACGGAAATCCGCTTAAGTCGACCAAGATAATCGGATTGTAGAAAACACTCCATACATCTATTCGCTCTGCTTCGTCCATTCACCGCAACCGGTGTACAATTTCTCTCTTGCTCGCTGCTTTTCTTGCTGTGTCGCCGGTGTTCCTCGCGCCACGTGTTTCGTTTCTAATGAAAGTACCCTGTGAAACTTCCCAACTCTCTATACCACGCGTTTTCTTCCATGACCATTGATCATCGAATGTTTTATCTGCTGCAGTGAAAATGCCCGTCGTGCACGATCGAAGTGAGTGCTGTTGTAAGAAGCAATTGAAGACGCGATAAAATCAACCATCGCTCCAAATTCAAATCATTTGCCACTCTTAAAGGCTATAGAAGAAGAACATAAATCATATTTTCTATTTTTTATGGGGAAGACACTTCGATACGTTGTCGATCAATTCCATGTTACCACAGTTGCTCGTTTTATTTATTAACTGAACGCGTTTTTTCATTCCCTTCAAAAATTTGGAAAATATCGTTTCTCTGGAAATAATCGCGTCCTTGGCTTCCACGAAACTTCATCATCCACTTAACTTCTCAATTATTTTGAAAAATTTGTCATCTTCGAATATAACAGGTCTTTTCGTCTTATCTCGTTATACATTTAATATTTAAATTCTTCTAGTTAATCATGAAGCGATATTAAAATCGGACGAGCAGTTTTGTCTTCTGTGATCCTTGCGCGAAATCTATGGGTATTTTCTTTCTCTTTCAACAAATATAATTTCAATATTTAAATTGCCGCTTTTCATTGCAAACGCTTCGATACCAGTTCCGAAGAAACGAGAAGAAATATGAAACAGCGCAAGGACCAAGAAAGAAAGCGCGACAGGCGGCTGAAAGAGAAAATTGTGGGTGAAGAACGAACGAGGATGGAAAATAGGTGAGACAGGGTACCAGCATCAGGACGAAAACAAACACGGTAGCTGCTGACGCGGTCGAGTAATAATTTTGAAACTCTGCCGACGGCATAAGTTCGACGCTCCTGGCGGACCGGAGATTGGCCTCGTTCCAGGTGTCAAGGATCCTGCTCGGCTAGAGGCGTATCCTGTCATCTCCTTGGCTCTGGATCAACCAAAGAACTCGGAGGTGTCAGTTGCACGTTCGTACGCAGATTTTACTGCGAATTTTATGAGACGTCGATGGACGATCTTGATCCGACTGATCTTGCTACGAGGCGGTGTAATATGTGGTGCAGATTCGAGGCGAAGAATTGTTATTTCAATCTGAGATGCCAAAGTTCTATGGAGAAAAATGGCGAGTTCGTCTAACAGAATATAGTAACGCGAAAGTGTTAGTATTACGTTGACAAGCTTCTGTATTATATGTTGATATATAATCAAAGAACGAAGCTAACGTTATAGCAGAGTGGCTGCGCGAAGTATAATTTCACTATATCGTTGAGATAAAGAATTTCTAAAAATGAAAATCTATCACACTGGTGTAATCTTATAAAATATCGCAAAGAGTTTTGCAGGTTTTGCATAATTTAAGCTGAAGTGGAGCTACATTCTGGTCGGAAACTTTTAGTAGTTACTGCATAAATATTAGTGCTTAATACAACTTGAAGAGAGTTTAAAAATTCACAGATATGCAAGCGCAAAATTTAACAGTATTAAGAAGAATTCTGAATTTTAAATGGATAATGTCAAGGATTAACCTTTATGATATTTAACGTTATTGTATAAATTCTAATTTTCTTTCCAATCTGAACTCCTTAGATCGTATTATTCAGCACACCTCGCGTTTCACATCGATCTCCAACTTGTTGTCAATTCTTCAAAATCAATCCACTGGATAATTTCCCAACTCGTAAGAAAGTAGATTTCCAAGTAAGTTTCGATGTTGGCCGGATATTCCAGGCATTCAAGATTATACCGATGCGAGCCAAGCATTGAATTTCTTTATTATATTATGATCTAATGAAAGTCCGTATCAAGTGAACACGCGACAAGGCAAAACTATACAGCGAACTACTTTATATGAATTAATAAAACGTTAACTGCCTTTGTGCAACTGTTCTTTGAAACTGCACTTTGTTCCTTGATCGTAATCGAATCAGCTGGCGGCTGCTTGCGGACTAACTCGGCTCCTGCGTCTCGCTGAAGTCCTTAGATCTGTAGCGGCATATGCGTGTTAGGACGTTTCGATACGAAGATGCCTCGCATAGTTGTTTTTCCACAGAGGATTAACACCGTACGACGCGCATGATGTAACAAACAATCTCTGGACAAAGGAATTTCGCTGCTAATCGTGTAATCTACAATCGGCGACAAGTTCAAACCTTCCGGCACCCTCCTCGACCAGTATAAATAGACGACCATGTTATGCAGAAGCCAGTCTAGCGAATCAGCATAACAATTTAGTATCGGCATCGTAGTATCGCGCGATCCTATAACGAGTATCGTCAAACGAGTAACGCTTGCGATTTTAAAATATATAGTTAATTAAATATAGTTAATTAAATAATTATATAGTTTCCTAGCGAATATAGTTAATTAAATTAACTCGTCTCGTTATTAATTTAACCAACAACTCGTCTCACCGTCCACCATGGATCGAAATCGATGAAATACGAGTCATCGAACGAAGGAATCTTCGGTCTCGTGCACCAAAAATCTTTCGGGTATTTATCTGTAAAAGATTCTAACGTCAAATTACTCGAATCACGTATTCTTATCATTTTGTTTATAATTCACATTATATCCGATTCACACAGTTCAAAATATATTTCTTCGTGGAACGGTCGAAAAAATCTTGCTTGGAATTTAAAACGATAATCCAAGCCAAGTAGAACACAGGTGCCTCTGTAAGTAAAATACAAATACTCTCAATTACGCATCGTTCTTATATACTTATACTTTGCTTGTACCTTCAACCGTAAAAAGAGTACAACAAAAAGATATGCTCCTTACGTAATTAAAGAAAATAGTTATATCGAATTAATTTTCATGACACGGTGATTTAACAAATAATCAAATATCAAATATGTAGCGGAGAAACAGAGGGTCCAAGAAACTATAAAATACGAATAAGACTTGTTGAAGCGAGAAAACTCTACATCTTTTTAGTTTTCTCAAGCACCAAAGTCATCGACAGCGTATAGACAAAAGACTGGGACGAAGGCAGACCATAAACAGTAGACAGGCGACGATGGCTCGAGGGCTTTCGGTCGTAGGGTAACGCTGCTAGCGTGCGGATGTGAACCAGCTGAAATTATATTCCTATTTGTATTTACACTTCTGTATTAACATATATTTTCCACCTTACAATTTATCCACGCGTTCCTTCGTTCACACATCTAATAACCTCAACAAGAACGATCGTGATAACTTGAAAGAGCGTTTCCAATCATATTCAGAGTGGTCGATCGACCGACGATGTTACATCTATAATTATGTATGTGATGTTTATTAGCATATAAATCGAAAGCACGTTTGCACAGTTAACAGGACTATTTTCGTCGTTGCAACGAAGGAGATCCAGTTGTAGATCAAGCGGATCGCTTTGAACATAAAATATCATTCTATGAATAAATGTTCTTCTGTGGCAATAGATTCTTGAGGGTGCAACGACACCCAGCCATGTATTTGCCATAACGGATATCCTTATTTCCGGCGTCCATATGTATTTAGCAAACGGAGACCAACCAACATTCCGAAACATTTCCGAGACGCAATCTCGTTTCACAGGCGCGAGAATGCACTGGCGCTCGCACCATAAAGGGTATGAGGGTTGCATATTTAGGATCTTCCTGTTTGCACTTAAAGGGCTTCCTAGCTGTGACGCACGAGTCTCCGGTCTTGTTGTGCGAAGCGCTACGCTACGCTCCAGATTCTCCGCTTCCTTTGATTTCGCTTGATTGTTTACACGGATTCGGTTTCCCCGTGGATCGCTAAATGGACCTTCATCTCGATGGAACGAATGGAATTTACATTGTTAGTGTCTAAATACTAGGGAATCTTTCGATACGATCGACAGTTTTTTATAGTTAAACGTTTCACAATCAGGGATACGAAACTGTTTATTTTATAAGAAAATTTCGAAAAAGATTTTGAAGATTTCTTTGACATATTCCAGACGAGCGTACTTTGGCACAGTTATTCACAGTGGCCAAATGGTTTCTGAAATTATAATTTGAATTTCTACGAATCGATTCATTTTAGGATAAATCGTGATTTTATTAGATTCGAGGCTTTTACGGCCAGGCAACGCAGAATTTTTAGACTCGAAGCTGCCGCGACATTCAAGACAACAACGCATTCTGATATTTCGCTACTATTACAACTATATTGCACCGTAACTGCACGTGTAGATTCATCAGAGATCCATCGACACACTGTATTTTCCTCCGCAAGCGGAAGAACCTGCACATCGAAGCGAAGATTCTAAAAATTTGACTATCTTACGCGCTAGATGCTTCATTCCACAAATAACGTGTCTAACCTAGCGTCTTTTATAGTTACGATCCGTAGATTGACTGATCGTTAGACTGTGACTAGACTATAAATGTGTGAAATTCCTAAAAAATGTAGAAATATACAAAATACACAAAGTGAAGTAGTCATTTTAATATTTACCTAGGAACAATTCTTCGTTTACGTTCCATTTCTTTAATTGTATTTTAAAAGATATAAACTTCCATGAATATCCACGATCTATCGACGCCAGAAGTTGGGTAAATCTTTGGAAATAACTCAAGCTTAAGTGCTCTGGGAAGAAGTATCAGCAGATTCAACGTCCAGGTCATAGGTCTCGAACAAATTAAAAATAAAGTCGAAGGGAAATCTTCGAACAAAACGCTCAAACATTTGTAAATGGTATATATGAAATTGTACTATCACTGAAATATTATCCATCGCAGGTTAAGTTTTATTAAACGATATTATAGAACACTACAAATCTAGAATATGGAGAAACTGGAAATTGCATGGATATTATTGAACTCACTAGTAAAGAGTAATTCAATATTAAATCAGACCAAATTGAAAGGTAAAATCGTCACCATATAGAATCATATTACGTCATATAATACGAAGTTCTGTATGTACACAGAATTCATACATTATAAAGTCAATATATATATTGTACATATGTATGTATATATACCAGGATATTATGGCAATTCGGTACAACTACCAATTATCCGCAAAACAATGGAAATCACACTCGAAATGACAAACGTGATCGATCACGTCCTACATACATAGTCTCGTAAAACAAGACAAGCTATTACGCAGCTATCGCAATATGCGCTATAACGCGTCTCGGACCGATCTAATGTTCATTATCGATTTCACAGATCGGAAATAATCAGGTTTGCCAGTACAAAATATCTATACAAAATTGTATGTTACGTTTATCTCTAAAAGCAATTTATAAATTAATTTTCTATTTGGCAATTAATTTTCACCATATTAAAGTTTTCAAATAAAATCATATCGTAGTATCGTGGACAAAAGGCTTAAGAGATATCGGGTGAACCATAAACGGTGTCGCGAGAAAGCCGCGAAAGTGCCAACAGACCCATTAATGTGTCGTCGATCCTTCGATCGAATAATTTCGTGGAAAGGGCCTAAGTGACCCTGGCCACGAGCGCTTGCGGAACACGTGCGTGGCAGGGCTAAGACGAAAGACAAAGGGATGCTAAGGGAGAAAGACGAATTAACAGTCGGTATCAGTGGAGAAGCCAGAGAGTGTGAATCGAGAGAGTGCGAGTTGCGTTGTCGAGAGAGTGTGGTCCGCGTGAGAGAGAGAGAGAGAGAGAGAGAGCGTTGGATTCGTGGTGACGAGAGTTGCAAATTAACTAGTTAGTTGTCTTAATTATAGCACGTTGTTGCGTTTAGTTCGCGTTAAACGACCATCGTTCCCGATTTAATCAACATCTGTGCAATTCATTCATTGTAAATAAATTAATCGTAGTATAAGATCCTCCGATATTACGAAACATGCACACTGCAGTGAATTATTAAGTTCCTTGCGTTTCGAGTGGTAAGTTTATGGTAAATGTCGCGATCTTATTTTCCACGGTCCTCGAAAGTATTATAGACGGTGTTTTGATGATCAGATAAATTAGAGGAAGAAATATGAGGTAAAATCGGCATATAAAGGGCTGTATTATTATCTCCGTTATTTCCAAATTATCGTTCGATCCTTGGCAATAAAGGGAAAGATGCGGATGCAAGAAACGCTAAAGCAAATAAATCCGGAAAAGATAATAACGAAAATGACTTTTGCACACATCGTCACGAGCAATATGGTGTAAGCAATTTGAACGAAGATTGCCCTCAGTGTATTAGATACGATAGATGAGCGTGTGACAATTGCACTGGCTATAGATCCGATGATTTTCAGATACGGTTGTTTGTTTAGATTATCAGCAATTTCGTATAGTATCGGGTTGCCAACTAAGTGATTACGAATTTTGTCAATACCACTAGTTTCCAACCCAATATATACGGTTTTACCAAGCCTACGGATCAAAATCGAAAAGAGAACAGCTTTCTCGTTAACTCCAGTATTGGGGTTATTAAATTTTCGAATCCTATTTCAGTTATTCTACATTCATTACGAAGGCATTTAATAAATACGATTTCGGTTACATAATTCGTTTCGTAAATTAAAAAGTTATAGACTTAGGATCCTAATTGTATGGTTTTATACAGATTGCCTATATATATATATATATATAGAGAGAGAGAGAGAGAGAGAGATACGTGGAAGTGATTCGGACGAGGTAAAGCAGGAATTTCAGTTGTATTCGATAAGAAGCTAAGCAAGTAGAACCCGAGGGGAACAATAGAGGTGGACAGTGAAAGAAAGGGAAGAGAAAGAGAGAGGCAGGAAAAGGGATGGGAAGAGAGGAAAGTTGTAGGATTGCCAACGAGAGGAATCTACTCGAACGCCATTCACAGCGTAATTAGGCATTCAACCGATTCGGTCTTAAGCGCTTAATCGGCTTTGTTTCAACCTGACATCCTCTTAAACACACGGCAAGCCAAGCCAGCCTAACTTCCGTGGTTCGTGCCACGAAGCCGTTACTTGTTGACAAACGACGCTTACATACTTTCACCAGGGCGAGCAAAGGAGAACTCCAGTTGGATAGTTTTCCGTGAAATATTAAAACGTCCAGAATGCCGTTAAGAAGTTGATTAAATTACCGTACCCACCCGGAAACTCGAACGTGTTTACATCTTGACGCGGACCGGTTGAAACCTACGCGAGGTATTGTTAAGACGGCTCTACGTTTCTACGGTTGATAAACAAGTTGAGTCACGCAATTTCTTGAAGTTGTAAATATTTTCAGTTACGAAGACGGGGAAGAAGGACGGTAAAAGATCGTGTAAAGTGGCTTCGCGAATTTTAGTGTCACGTAAGCTGCTGTTTTTTCCCCCCCTAAGAAGGTAATTGTGGTAATTTGTAATAGAGTACTTCGTTTCATTTCTTACTACTGTATGATATTAAACGAGACGACTACGAAGCAAAGCGGCACACGAAAGTACATGGAGACCTACCGTGGAAAATCTTTATGCGTAGGTATAGCGTGCGTGTTGTATAAAATATTTTGAAATTTCCGTAGCGCTATTTTCGCGAATAACTGTATATTTCATACAACATTCTGAATTATTTCACTTGTAATTTTTTATAAAATTTCTTTATTAAATACGATGAAACATCGATAATCTTCCGTCAATAATCCGACCAAAGTATCTAGATATCCTTAAAACTTTCAATTAAAGCTCCTCTAGAATTCGTTAAAATATTAATTCCAAGAATAAACTAATTTTACCATGCACAGTAATTTCACAACACAACGCAGAATCTCGTTACATAACGAACAAGCATGCACGCGGATAAAAAAGAATTCTACAAATTACAGCGAAATATCTCGTTACACACCCTAAAGATGAAGATAGCGAGGTTTCTACAAACTCGACCGCAACTGCCTGCCAAGTAAATATTTCGTTTCCTTCGTTATAACTGCCCCCCTCCCTCTCCCCTAGTTATTCTTTTTACCTTCTTCCAGGAAGGCGGCCTGTAAATTTTATTAACACGTAAGCTTTATTACAGGCGTAGAAACGTTCCTCGACGTTCCTTTTTTCCCCCCCATTGGTATACCTACGTTAATTTTCCCCAGAGCGTTGCAGCGTGAACCGATTCGTAACCGCTGACATTTCCAAAGCAAGAATACAATATGATGAACTAAAACTGTTATTCACGACAAACCGCAGCGAGACCTGATACTAACTGTCTGACCGCAACTACCCTCTTACTACTGGCTAACCACGACCGGTTCTATTACTACTACTGTTTGACCATGCTCGCCGGTAACTGCTATTCGACCACTGCGGCCGATCGATACTTATTCCAACTCTTCCGTCATGCATTAGCACTTTGACTGTACACCTGCCGAACCGTGCAACGTGCATGTATCAAGGACGAGAAAAGTTTCTCGCCGGAGCAACGAGGCGTGATTATTCCTGACGCCTTCTTGACGTCCCGTCACTGCGTATCCGTGTTTCAATAATGAAGCCTCATGTACACGAGTAATGTTTTACACGACATGGTAGAGCGAGACGAACTCGTTTCAAAACTTTCGAGAAAAATGAAAAATAAGAGGCGTGGTTTTCAAAGGAGCGCGTTTCAAATCACGTCAACGAACCGTAGGATGAGTTTGATCAAACGTTTTAGGTTTTACAGGTAACTGTTTGACGATTCATAGTAAACGATCTTTGAAATAATTTGTTTCTAATAGAATAGAGGAACATAAATACGAGATAAAAAGTTTCAAATCGTTAGAACAAAATGTATGCTCGTTAAGCGAATTTCGAATGAATCTTCGAGACATTAACCTCGGTAAAAATTTAGGTAGAGCGAGGATAGAGTCGCGAGTATCGTGTTTAGAGTGGCACAATTTATTTTTGTCTTCGAGTATTTATGGCAAAAGTTTGCGTTCCAATACCAAGCTATACCAATATAATGGAATCGTGCATGGATAGCCAAGTAGAATTACACCGTATACGAACGGACACGAAAGTAGTAGTATCGGTTCGTGTCTGGTAAAACAAATAGAATAGGGTCGTGCCTGAGCAAACAAGTAGAATTCTGTCTCTATGGATCTACTCGAAAGAGAAGTTTTGACAATACTTGAGAAACTGACAGTTGACCTAATTCAAGGTACGTATACATTTTCATAAAGACACGTCATGGATAATCAGCTTTCTATATTTCGAAAAATATTCTTGATGCAATGTGGCAGAAGGAATATTTATATACAAAAATCGAGAAAGAGAAGAAATCGTGTTTGTTTTATAACAAAAAGGTACTTGTTTTGTGTATCGATTCAGATAAGCAAAATATAGTGCAGCAGAGGACAAGGAAGTGATATATGACGACGCTTGATCAGACAAAAGACGCATGAATACAACGCGAAGAGTATTCAGACGCGGGAAGCCGAGATTTATGGCTGTGTTTCCACTACGATCATTGTCGAACATGATTCGAGATATTTCGTTCTTAGAGTCTATATCATGAAATATTAAAATGCATTTAATTCCAGATTACCTAGCATTGGAAAATAAACGTAAAATGCAACAAACGCGAAGAAAAGAAACATTATCGAATAAAAATTTCGAAATTCTAAATTATAAATAGAGAATTAGAGACAAAAGTCTAATGCCTTGTTTCTTGCAAGTTATAAACGTTCCATTCATTTTTAAAATCACTGTCCTAATATACTGTCGTTCGTCAGTATCACTTATTTGGTATTTTGATCAACTTGTAGCAACACGATTGGAATTTTACCAAAGTGTAGAAATTAACGACGAATTAATAATCGGAAGCAACACTTGCTGTCTTTTTTATGGAATCGCCAATATTATATAATATAAATTATATAAGTGTAAATTACTAAAAAAAAAAAAAAAAATGTATCGTTATTTCAGAAATAATAATAATAATAACAGAGAACGTCATTGAGATACTTCAACTTTTTTGTTAACTGCCCCCATTTCTCTCCAAGTCTCCGACTGATTTCGTCTAAATCAATAATTGTAAGTAATGGAAATCCAGTCACCTTTCCAACTCTTTTCTCTCCCCCTTTAGTCTCTTACATTCACTGGAGAAATCGTCCTCAACCGCAGGACACGATCACCAGACATTCCGATTCTGGGTAAATCGTGCACGGAATATGGTACTACCAGCAAAGATACCGGTTACTATTCTCTGGTGGTGCTTCAGTGATTTAAGAAACCCAGCCAGTTTCCCCTGCTTCCAGTCACGTATCAACGAGAAAGCGTACGATGATATATATCACTAACATTCAGCGACTTCGATCTTTCTTCCATCAGTATGAACTGTGTTTAATAGCATTTCGATGTGCCGACACGTGCTCGTAGAAACTGTTTCGAACAAATGAAAATATTGCGATATCGTAGATAGATAACGAACGATAGGATACACTACGATATCGTATCATTTGGACATAAAGGATTCTATCTCAGATTTTTTCAACTTCAAAAGTAATATTACGTTCGTATTTGATTGTGCCAATAGTGATAAGCGAGTTTTATTTGGAAAACGTTTTTTAAAATTATTTTTTATACCGTTGATTTTTCAAAAATATTCATTTTTATTTTACAACGTTTTGGTTTACAACGTTTACAATTTGGAAAATTTTAACAAATTCAATTTAAAAGTAACTGAAATTTACGAATACTGTATTTTAAATTCCTCCTGCATTTTACGAAGCGTCGTGCATTAATTATGTCTTATTCAACTTCTCTTTCACATTTTTTTTTATTTCTCTTAATGAAGGTACCTTACTTGTACTTTATATAATTACTCTTTATAACCGTTAATGACACAATTCATATCGTTTCCTCTAAAAACGGTTTCGTTAAAGACTTCTTGATCTCGCTCTAATTTTTTAATTGGACGAAATAGAATGAATGAAATTGAAAATTGGGTGAATAAATTCGTGAATTCGTGCCACAGAGTAACTATATACTGTAACAAACCACACATTTTATCCGCAACGTTTCCGCGAGATGACGAATACGCCTCATTATTTCTTGAATCGCGAAAATCACGAAGGGACTTTAACCATTGTTTAGAAGTCTCCGGCCTGGCCAATTAATTATGAAAAATATAAACTCCGGTGCCGAAGGAACGGGGACGAGGCAAGAACCAAGGAATAAAAACCCTCAACGACGGTAATAATGGAACGAATGGGCGGGTACGAAATAAATGGCAGAGGGAAAGTAGTCGTGAATTTCATTATAAGAACAATGGTACTTGTGGATGAAAGAATTTGACGAAATTTGTCAGACGCTGAGAAAATCTTGCGATTTCGTCGATTGAACTCTAAGAATGTATTACGCGTTTATATAGAATCTTTTAACAAATGAAGGTGCACATACATAAACACACGTACTTGAAACTACATTCGTATATTTTGCAAAAGAGGAGAGATAAAAAACCGAAATTTCTAAACAATTTTGAAAACTCTA
Organism: Bombus haemorrhoidalis; assembly: GCA_014825975.1. Classification (NCBI taxonomy): domain Eukaryota; kingdom Metazoa; phylum Arthropoda; class Insecta; order Hymenoptera; family Apidae; genus Bombus; species Bombus haemorrhoidalis. The sequence goes on along the minus strand of CM026166.1, from coordinate 302,535 downwards.
TCAAGATCTCGTTTAAAAAATTATATTTAATATTATATCAGTATTGGTATTAAACAAATCGGTTTCGCTATTATATTAATAAAGGAGTTTAATAATAATAAGTCTACTGTTTCATAGGTATCGTTATAAGACAAACTTTATTTCCTGTGAAATGGCTGAAAGATTCAAAGTTAATTTGTAAGAGATAAGAAAGGAAAGAAGAGTAGCTAGCCAAATATGTCTGCGTAGATAAACTTTATTTTTAATCTTGGAATCGTTCAAACGTATAAAATCTAACAATTTTTCTCGCGCAATGTATCTACACAATAGTAGATTACGAACAAAAGTCTGTATGAGTAAAATACTATACGCGAAAACCGTATTTTATCGGAGCTTGTGCCGCAAGACATGAATTCAGGGATAATCTTGTAAAACAAAGAGAAACCGTTTCGATCAAATCAATACAGTGCCGATCTTTGGTAAGCCATCGCTATGGATGATCATTTCTCTTCGTTAACTTTTTCTTTTCCTTCCCTCTCTCCCTCGCTCTTTTTCTCTGATCATCGTCACCCCTTTCACGTTCAACGTGGTTTCCGCCACCCTCCCCTGTTGTTACTCTGGCGCGAGCGCTATCCGCTTTCACATAGCCACGCATCCAGATCAGATAATACCGTGAATTACTGCCGCTTATACGCCTTGAGTGGCACCATATATCAACGAACGTGCTTCATTCCTTTCACAGATTGTGTATTGGAAAATATGGCGTGTCCATGTCGAACATGATGAAGGACCTTCCAACGAGAGCGCGCACAATGTTCGTACGTAATACCTCATAATCATTATGCATTACCGTCACTATCCGACCCACTGTAGAAATTACAGGTACTACGCTTTGGAACGTTTCGCCCCCCATATCGCATTATGGAGACCAATCTGCACGAAAATTAAACAAATAACAGTGCGTTAAAGCGACGATTGATCGGTAATCTTCGTTCGCTAGAAATACCGATGGAATTGGAGTTTCAAAGAATTCGAGCCAGGAACGTTAGTTGCAAAATTGAAGAATTCTACGTTCATCAGGTTTCAATGAGAGTATTTGATAAATGGAATATATAGCGATATGTTCGGAAATTTTAGTAGTTTCGAAGGAATATCGTTGCCACGCAGTTATACACATTACGCTGACGTTATAGATTTTTATATCGTTAGAGAAATTCGATTAATTCACGAAATATAATCATCTTTTAACTGGATGAAGGAACGATGACTGTTCTAAACATTTTTAAATTAGTTCGATGGAGCTTTCGCGTATTGATGGAAGCGCTAATGGATAAAAAAACTGTCTGTCCTTCTTCGACATATGCAACAGTAGTGGAATATAAAAATTATACGTATACGAAGTATAAAAATACTAAGATAAATGTGATTTGATACATTAATTATGTATCACCATTAACGATTCATTAATTGATAATCTTATAAATTGCAAAACACAAGATTATGTAACGGGTGACGGAAACCACAATGATTTCGAATTTTCCATTAAAATCTTCACCCGTAGAAAACTGAATTTTCCCTTTAAAATAAAACAAAAAATGTATCGCTTAAGGCACTTCAGTACCGTCCAATAACATTTTCCTATAGCGGCAATATTTTCAAAAATATTCTCTCGTCACGGTTTTCGTGTTCCTCGCCCCATATATGCGTCCAACAAATTGCTGCAAGTCTCGCCGACCGATCATGATTTTTGCATCGGGACTATCCGCGCGCCCTTTTTTCTTTTTTCTTTCTTTTTTTTTTTTTTTTCGAAAATTCCCTTCCATCGGTTCTTCGAGCCAAGCATCAAAAATGAGTTTTTCTAGCCTGTCTCCACGTCGATCCGAATTTCGTTCAATCAAACGGATTGAAAGTGCTGTCGAGGAAAGAGGGTTTCGTAGAAAGAGAAAGAAAGACAGAGGGAGAGACAGAAAGTATACGCTATTGTGTTTCATGCAGTAGAACTTGGACGAACTCTCGTTGTTACTTTTTTTTTTTTTTCGCGGCACGGTTGCAGCCGGAAATCGGGGCGAAATGTCAAGAGAAATTACACGTCAGTCGCGTCTGCAATGCCGGCACGTAAAAACTGATCGACCGATCGAGAAAAGTGAACAATTCCGCGTCGGCGAATGGATGTTTAAAGGGTAATTTGGAACGATGCCACTGATCAATGGCGTCGGAGGTAGGCCTGATATCGCTAAGCGAAAATCCGACATACAGCTCATCCTATAACGATCGTATCGAGATGCAATCGTAGAATGCCCCGGGCTTTGGTTTCATTGCGTCCAAATTAACCCTGCGATCGAACGTGTTCTCGTGACATGCCTCGTTAAGGAGCAGACTACAACCGATGCGGCGTGGCAAAAAGGTAAATAACGGTAATTACCAGACTCTGTACTATCCTACGAATAGCTTCTCGCACAATGTTGCCATAATAATTTCCTATTGTACGTCGAGTCGCAAAATGTTGATTAAATACTGTTACTCAATGGGTAGTTGCTTCTTAGTTCGAATTGATATATTATGGAACGTTTCACAGAGAAGCTGATACCATCGCATTTTTTATCCCTACGTAAACTTTTTTGAAGTACGCGAAAGCTTTGCCGTGGTTCTTTTTTCCGCATGTTTGTGGAATACTTGAGAGGTGAAGGTGTTCGGCTAGTTGTTGCAAAGTTTCGTTCGCAAAGGAATTTTTAATTGTTGAAATTTACTTTGACATTTAAAATTCCGGTTTTTATCACTGAATTTTAATAAATTTATCGTAGAATATTATTATTTAGAGGATTGAAATCACATTTGTTTACAGCGAAAGTAAGATTTTAAATATTAAAATATGAGAAATAAATTGGACATATTTGAATCGCTCTTAATTGAAAATTGAAATAATGAAATGTAATTCAATGAAATTAATCAATCCCCGATACTGTCATTATCAATAAATGAAACACAAAGTGCAATATGTATTTCAAAATTTAACGTACTTTCGGTATAACAAAATATAACGAAAAGGATTTATTTGAAAGCGACAGTTTAAATTATTTAACACGTCATTGCCGCTATTTCGTTTCACAGAGAAAAAGTAACTGAATCGAAATAAAACGCACCATAATGTGATACAACTACAAGGCAAGTAGATGAAACTGCATTAATTATGCAGATTAAGCCGAAGAAGAACAATCGGTGATAAAATTTCTGATGTTACGGCACGTTGGAGGATAAAGATATAAAACGGTCCTCCGTGCTTAACCCAGATACATTTTTATCGAAGGAATTACGACTCGAAAAAAGTGTGTAAAACGCTCTTTATACTTTTTATATCTTTTTTTTTTTTTTATGTCAGAATGCTCTGTTGCGTACCCACGTTAAATTCACCGTAAGTAATGAAGAATAAGCGTTAAAGAAACGTCACGTTCGTTCTATTTTTTTCCCACCCGCCTCTCTTTTCGATTCGACGTGTTTCATGCATGATTCGACCGAAAACGGTCGATTTTAAAAGCCCCATCATACTTCACGAACTTGATTATTCATGTAATATTTGCTGTCAGCGGGAAACGTGTACGCGCGGTCGTGTACAATTGAAAAAAAAATGACATAAATCGAATGAAACATCGTTCATTGTGAAATAATCACAATTCGCTTTTCATGATATCGACAACATTCGAGCGCTTATTGTTTCCACGTTGAATCGGACGCATCGTGAGATTTCAATTCGTAAAGGGGGACGTTATTATGAAAGAGGAAAGCCTCAACCTTTGGAAAACGTGCTGTTAAATGAAAGCTGATAGTTGTACGCTTATCATTTAACCGCAACCGATTGTTTCGTCTCTTTTATCGAATATTTTATCACAATGAAAAAGTCGTGTAACAACGAACACGTATAATTACCTAATGTACCCACTCGTACGATAAAATTATAATCCTTCAACTTTTAATATTAATTTATATCATATATAAAAATCAATTGAATCGTATTTGATATTGAAAATTTGAAAATATATAAGCACTTGGCATACACATAGGGAAAACGTATTAAAAGTTGGTGAGACATCGATCATGTTCAATATCAAGTTGCGTATTTAAAAACAGATGTCAGAGGAAACAAAAATTCCTTTATAGCCACTCATTGTTTTCCCGGCCTTCATTACCAATAATTACCTACTACGCAGGTAAATACGTGGGAAATAAAGCAGCGGGTATAGCTCTTTAACGAAGTTAAAACTAATTACACAACAATGTGTTCGACGAACGGCGAGCATGAATGAGCAGGGTCCTATTCAACGGTTTCCGGCCAGACCAATAATTCTCAATATTAAACGTTAACGAGCCTGCAAATTTTCTATAGATATATTTCGTGCCTACGAACAATTGCATCAGCGAAATCTATTCAAGCTCGTCCGACTGCTATGATCGCGGTCGCCGCGGAAACCATACACTGTCGCCAAGTTAATTTGGTATTCGCCCGGCATGTAAACAATTAACGGGAAAATGCTTCGACAGGACTGTAATTGTATGATGGTCAAATTATTCGATCCTAAGTATTTGTAACTCTTCTGGCACGAGTACGATGAACAGTTACCGAAAGTTGAATGAAAAAGAACGACGAGGTTGGAATTATTTTTCGTTTAAGTTAACTTGATTAATATTAGCTAATTACTAATATTAGCTTCTCCGATATTAAATGAATTATGATAAATTTTATTCATATAATATTCAGAAGTGTACGTAGTATTTTATAATAGTATTAGCAAAAGCTCGAGCAACATTTATTCGTGTAATATTCAGAAGTGTATGTAGTATTTTATAGTAGTGTCAGTAAACTAATAGCAGTATTAGTTGCTTGAGCTTTTTAGAAATTCAACTGATCGATTACGCTTTTTGTTTTCACGACTACGTGATTAAAGTTAAATTCTTCAGAAAGTAAGCGCCATAATTTTAATAAAACATGTTGGTCCTTTTGTACTAACAGCAGATTCTTGATACAGGAAGAAGATTTTGTTTTTTAGAAATTTTAGAATCATCGCACATTTATTCGAATGATAATGTAGAATGCATATGAGAATAAAGCGAAGGCAAAATGTGCTGACGGATCAGATAACTCAATAAGTTGGAAGGTTGCACTATTCAAAGATTCGAGTTCTGGTCCGGCAAGATGGTTCCATTGGTTCTTTTTATACCTACATATTCTATCCCGACATTCGTTCTTGCACCTTTTTCTTCTGAAGTGCCTAGATAACCGTATCAGTCCGATAAATCTTTATTTGCGGTACCAGCTGTACCAACTTTTCGAGAAAACTTTGAAGTCCAAAATCGTAGAACGTGTAGCAGATAACAAGAATAGGATAACCTAACCTACTTAGTTCTATTCTTTAGAAGTTAGACGCGTGACATCACAAATTTTCAATATCGAACGATAAATTATGATCTGTAATAAATGAAAGATTTCTTCGAAGGATCGTTTTAAGATATTCGAATTATTTCTTAATCAAATGGAAAATAAAATCATTAAAGAATAATTCTGTTAAATGCAATAGTTTCATAAAAAGACAAGTTATAAAGATAAGCCAAGAAAAGTTACAGACATAAACTTTCTTATTATCCATCGTGCTGCTTTGTGGTTACGCTCGATCCTAAGATCCATAGCCACGAAGATCTTTTAAATACGGTCTCACTCGGATGGAGAACAGAGAAACTGAAATTAATTTCTAAAATTTCCAAAATCATCGAACAATTACAATTATACAACTTCTATGACCACCGAACAATTCCACCATGCATAATAACGCTGCTCGCCGTACGTTCGACCTCGATAACCACGAAGAAGGAAGAAGTCTAAATCGTATAATACATACGTCTCAGAAAGCACCAGCTACTTATCACGCCGAAAGAATTAATCGTAGCTCTTTTTATCGACACAATCAGCCGCAGAAAGAAAGGAGGGACAGTTTATGAGCGGCTGACCCGGTCTTCTCGGTTGAGAACGGTGCACGAAAGGACCGTACGAACGGTAGGTAGGTTCGGGCTGCCGGTTGTTTCGTGGAGGCGTGAAGCGCAGGATGCGCTCGTTTCAAGCCACGATCGTTACAGTTGTAACGGCAGGGTGCTGCACGAAACTGCACGAGACCGGCGGCTGCTCGTGGAGCCGAGATTAATTACGTTCCCGGTTTTCTCCCGGGACCCCGGCATTAAACACGACGTTCGAACGATCTCGCATTTTCTACCGGAAGAAGAAGTGCGCGATGATAACGAACAATGAGCCAGCGAACGAAATTAGAACTCTCTGCCTTACCGTTATCCAGGCTCACGGTTTTTCGCTTCGCGCTTTATATCCTTCCTACCCGTTTTCGTAGTTGTTTCCACCGGTGTAATGGAAATTTGGTTGTTTATTGGCGGAAAGGTCGCGGCCCGTGAAAAATAAGAAACACCCCGGCAGCAACGAGTATCGCGTTAGAAAGCGCCAGCACACGGCCACCGCGATAAATTGAACGGAATTTACGGCACGGGCGAGATTGCTTACACTGCTTTTGAGAACGCTATTCTTTGGTTAGTCTCGAAAGCGGAGGAAATGTTCGGGCTTTAATCATTCTTTTCTTGCCGCTGCACGAGTCCTGTATTTGCGAGTGCGGTGAAAAGAGAATGAAAGAGGAGACGCGTTGAGTAATGTTCGTGGAAGTTTCCTCGGGCAATGTACACTTCTCTCCTTTCTTAATTACCGCGGAGTGCGTGAAACAATTTTTAGTTTTACTTTCTCGTGATTCACGTTTTGATGATTCTGATGCTTTCTCGCTTCTGATGCGTTCTTCGTTTACATAGAAAGATTAGTTACTTCTCTTAACTCGTTGTTATTTGTTCGTATAAAATGATGATTTATATAGGTCTTTTATTAATTATTTATCAATTAGAAATAGTTAAGATAACGTTGACACAAAATAATTGCCAATTTGTCAATTCACAATTTTTCCATGAGATCATCGCTATTTATTCGTTGTAATTTATACAAATCGTCGATTGTTTATTTATCGATTACGAACGATTACGATAATGTCGACGCGAAACGACTGATTGATAATTTAAGAGGTTATAATTTGTAATATCGTATAAGAATGAAATATCTGACTCGATTTAAAACGTCATTTAATTAATTTAGAATCACTAGCGTTAACTGTTTGCATTTCATAATCGAAGAAACAATATCGTTCCTTAATGACAAACGCTTCCAATACGATATTACTAACCTAACTCGATACCTAACCCTATTACGGTAACCTGCAAGCTATCGCAGTCTAAAGTTATATACGAAAGTAGAAAGTAGTACGAAATATTATACTTTTCTCCTTATCGATTAAATCAATCGAAATAAAAACAAACTTACCCAAGTACTGCTCGGTAGAAGAACAACGAAGCTCATCGTCGTCTGTCAAACGTAATACACGCTGCACAGGTCAATTTTCTTCGCAAAACCATTTTCGCGTCACATATTCGTATCTTAAAAGCTGCTTGTTCGGTCAAATGCGTGTTCTGACGAATAGAGTATCTGTAAAATCACGTAAAACACACGAAACACGCGTCAACGTACGCGAGACGAGCGGATTTTGAACGCACACTCCTAATTGCGCAGTACGACTGGCGTCTTTGGAAGATATAGGTGGCGCAGCAAAATAAACGGCATCGATATAAACACCTCCGAGCGGTGTGTATATTGTGTACGATCGTTCGTCGCAATACATACTACGCATTCGACATTCGCCGCGCGAAGGCACTCGAGTAAGCCCGTGATTATTCGGTTTCCATTCGCAACGACACGAAAGTATCACACGCTTCTAATTTAACGCTGGTTTTACAATCGAGTCACGACTCATAAAGCCGAAGTGCACGCACCTACCGCGGATTTACGAGCGTATGCATACGCGATGCGCTTCAAATTTCTCCCTCTCACGCTCCCTTCCTCTTCCCTCTCTTTTTTACCCTTGCTGCCTTAACTTTATGACGTGAACTTTTTCGAGTCAGAGGCTGTAAAGTTGCAATCAGTCGAAGCGTCCAACATTCCGCGGCGTATATTCTGTTCGCGCGTTGTTTCTATCGCTTGCGTAGATGGCGCAGCATCGATGAGACGTCGCTGCGAGGAAATGGTGAAATACGAACCGTTCCTGAAAGGACTGGCAATAATTCGACGACAACTTCCATTCACGATGGAAAGCTTCCTGAAACGAAAGACTTCTACCATTCTTGGCCTTCATCGAGCGATCGTAACTCTTATGGTATTTTTGAAAAGATCGTAAGTGCTTGTTGTTTTGTAAAGCGAAAAAGCTGATTTATGTGCTCAGCTGTATTTTTATAGCATCGATGGCTGAATTCAATAGAGTTTGATGCTTAACCCTCCGTAGGCAACCTGACGAGATTTCGCTCGTGAATTCCTTCGAAGCGAATTTTATTTTTCTTGAAAACTTCTGGAACGTTTCATTTAAAAATTTATTCTTTAGCATAATAAAAACCATAGTATTGCAGAAATTTTCTAGATTCCTTGAAAGTATTAAATGGTAAAAACGGTTAACGTGGATATAAACATGCTTGTTCAGTTTGCCAACAGCGAATTAATTTGAAAAGTTCCTTTTATCTCTGTTAGTGTACAAAATGTTCACAAATAGTAAAATATTTTGATAGCAAGCACGTTTGATAGCAACAGAAAATTCGGAACGTGTAGAATCCTATACGTTGAGGGAAAAAATTATTGGAATAGAATGGTCGTGATTCTAATAATTGACGATTGAGATTGAAGATTCGAATGATATGACATGCGAGATTAAATAATTATTCGAACGTACTTGTCCGATCGTGAATGAGATCGTAAACGACTCTTTTCCTTATAATTTCAATAGAGCAGTGCAGCCAAGTTAAATATTCCCTTTTATTCCCGATATTAGCATTTCAAGACACGCGTTGCCTTTTTATGTCGCGCCATTTCTTTATTTAATAGCGTTACGCAATTTGCGTTTAATGTAACAGGATATAAATCTCATATCTAGCTGAATGAATTCATTAGGGTGGCTATGAAAAAGCAATTAATGGGAAATTTAGCTGCATTGTGTCCAATTCTGAATTAATTAATTCACAGGATAACGTCGCTATATGTTCCTGCTGTAAGCTCAATTTCATGCAAACACGTATGAAACACGGATATAATAAAATAATAGAAATAAAATATATCGCATAGTAGACTTCTCCGTTCCTATAAATTGTTAAGTGATCAGCTGTTTTTAATTATAGAAGAGATTATATCGTATCAGGCGAGAAATTTCCACCTATGCAATTTTAAGTCTATAACAAATTTTCGTCGCAGCATTTAACCTTACTAACTATTTTCTCGCGTGTTACTAACTATTTTCATCTGAAGAGCAAATGCAATTTCCAGGAATCGATCACAAAACTCCGCACAAGAAAGCAATTTCGAAATCGATCATTACAAACATTTTACGCTTGTTTGAAATCCAGGAAATGACAAAATTTCATGAAATCAAGGGGTGTATATAGACTTTTGTAATCGACTGTACTCGCGCTAGTCGTCAATTAGTTGCTCAATAGAAATAACGTTTCCAATCTAACGATCGAGTCGAACGTTAACAAGAGTCGTCGAAGGTGCCAGGTACATGGCAATTAACGCGAACGAATTTCTCCTTGGTTCTCTCTTGCGATTCTTAACTTACGAACAACATAAATCGTCGAGACAGAGACGGGGAGAAAACAAGATAGAGAGAGAATTCGGCCTCGTGCATGCAAGCCGGAACGTGTTCGCAAAGCTCGGGAAGCTTTATCGTCCTCGAGTAATGGTTGGCTGTTTGCAAGGTGGAGGCGCGTATAAATTGCTTTGCGAGCAAGAGAACGGAGAATAAGAAGGAAAAACGAAAGATAGTAAAAAAGAAAAAAGAGAAAAGACAGGATGAGTTGAAGAGAGACGAAGGCGGGCTAACTTCTCTATCCTCGCAAGATATCCAGGGCTATTTAGCGACGAAGAGAAGAAAAAGATGTACAATTCCATGGGTAGAATACCTTTGGGTATTTAAGGAATAAAGTGACGCCTTGAACTAAACGCTTCTGCGTATACCAGCATGCCCTACCAATCCCTGTTTCTGCCCCGTTTGGGATGAAGAAACATCCATATGAAATAGAGGAGACGGACAGTATCTTCTAGCGGATTGAAATACATTTCCAGGCCAGATATGACGAAGCCCCATGAACCAACAGAGATCCTTCATCTAAAGCTAGGCAGGACGATAAGTTCGTCGGACCGGCCTTTTCCTTTTCTTTATCCCTCCTCTTAGACCGTGCTAGTTCCACCGGCTATTGTAGGACAATGGAGAAACGTGGAAACAGTACTAAGCCCTATTCAGGATAGATTTCGTGCAATTTCGGGGAAAGGTCAGTCGGCGTGAACACGTCTCCAATTGTTCGCTGTCGCTGTACGTTCAGTCGCTTGATGATGGTTCGAGAGAACTTAAGAGCTATAGCAGTAATTGGAGACGCGAATGGTAAAATAACTTTGTTTAGTCACGAATCAAGTACCTACACGTATTGCGTTAAGTTTCGATTGCAGTCGTAAAGAATATCGCGTCTTTTTATACGTATGTATCGTGTAATATGCGGGTGTATTTCGTATTTGCTATGAATAGAATACAAAGTAGATAAATCGTCTTTCGTTCTCGGAGTAGTTGAAATTATCGATAAAATAGATAAATTAGGTAGTCGGCAAAAATGATCAGCATAGTCAGTGTCAGCGTAATCAGGCACTTCTAGGAAAACTCTACATCTGATCTTTTAGTCTTCTCAAGCACCGAAGCCATCGACAAAAAAGCATAAACAAAAGACAGAGTCGAAGGCAAATCATAAACTGTAGACAGGCGACGATGGCTTCAGGATTTTCAGTCGTCGTCATCGGATCTGAACCAGCTCAATTATATTAACCCCATTTGTATTTACATTTCTGTATTAAAATATATTTTCTATCTTACAATTTATTCACGCGTTCCTTTGTTCACATACATCCAATAACTTTGACAATAACGATAAATAAAGTTATAAGAAAGTATAATAAAATAAGGAATACATGAGAAGGGAAAAACGTGAAATGAAAATGTAAAATTCGTTTGCATCAACTGAGCACAAAGTTTGTACCACGTGAGATTGTCGACGGTTAGAGGAACGAGAATTTCACGACACATCCTCAGCGAAAGAGAAGAGACAATAAACGTGCGCTAAAAGATTTTCAATTTTTTCCGGAGTTTCCAAGTTACCCGGTTGACCTAACTATTCGCTCGGTTGACGCGGGCGTTTTAAAATTCCGAACGGAACTTCTGGCGAAGTGCGCTGTGTCAGCCTGGGAGAGGGACGTGTCGCCTCTAACCGTCTTATTCCGTACCGGAAGCAGGCCAAGAAAGGAAAGAAAAACAAGAAGAAGGAACGACGGAGGAAAAAATTTCCCTATTTTCCTTATTTCACTTTCAAGACACACCCGTCACTTGTCTTGGGAAAGTTATATTGTTACTTTCGACGAGAAAACAGGAGGAATAAAACGACCAAGAAGAAAATTGCACCGCAGCTTTGCGGAATAAGCGCTTAACATCGCGACGAAGTGTTTTCAGAGATTAACATGTTTCGTACGCGTTCAATTTTACAGTGACGGATCGTTCGCTGAGTTGCTACACTCGTGCAAACCAACTCTAACGTAGCTACTCGCGTTTTGGAAGTTAGCGTTTTCGTTTATAGCACTGTATGGCGAAGGAATTTACAGTAGGGACAAAGAGCTTCTCGCTATAAGCTTCTAAACTCGCGTAGACAACAGAATCTCTAATAATAATATCCTACGTGTTGTCGCTTCCTTTTGACGTTTATATTAGTTAGAAGTTTTAGTTTATACTACAACCAGCAACTTTAAAATCATTCTGTAATTCTCTTTCTCGACTGTATGTATATTAGAAGCGTCGTAAGTAAGTTTTATTGGCTACCATAATCCAAGGGACTCAAAGTTTCTTTATATAAATTTAATACCACGTCAACGACGAAAGATTGGCAGCATAATAAAGATTCGCGTTTGTACAAATTATATATTCTGATTTTAAAAAATCCACACCTGACCGGCTCGTAATCAAGATTTACGTTGAATCACGCACGAGAGGACTAGAAAGTAAGAACTCGGTCTTTAGGAAGTAACGTAAAAAATGTAAGCAAAATTGAATTTGTAAAGAAGTTTTGTCATTTTCTCGCTTATACGATAAACGGATTGAGCAAACTGCTTTGCAAAAATATCGCCAGTGGTCTTAAAAGGGAGAGCAAGATGGAAGAAGTCAGTGCAACGAAGTGAATTCGTGATTCGACGAAATAATCGAAACGTGGAAAGCGAATGCTAATGTGATCCACGCGAGAAACAGTATTTTCATAGTAAACGGTGGAACAACTTCGAGGATCGGAACAATACAGCTAATGGCGAAAGTTGTGAGACCGTGGCGAGGTTTTTCGTCTCATTCCTCTCTTGACCTACAAAACGACAATGTGGAGATGCCGAACACTCGACTTCCTCTCTGCAATAGTAAAAACTTCGATACAATCCTTCGACCCTCTGGAAACTGCTTTCGATACAATCCTTCCGATCTTTCCTGGAAATCTCTCCTTACTTCCCACGTTATTCGCCCCAAGGGATAAACTTCTAAGCCCTTCGTGCGCCAATGAATCGTTTGCTGTTCGTTCAATGGGTCAAAAGGCGTCTCGGAAAATGAACAGAAGATTAAATAACAATAAGCAAACCTGTGAAGCTGAGCTTTGTAAGAAACGACGTTCTCGCGAAAAAATTAATTGATCGAAGATTGTCCGATCGTATAAAAATAGGAGATACCATTTGATACTATTTGATTGATACGATAGAGTCGTCAAAATCTTCGGTGGAAAAGGTTTCTACTTTTAGTTATTAATGTTTAAAAAAGAGATAAATTAATTTCTCTTCGCAAAAGAACGAAAAATCCTTACGTTATACGGTAAGATAAATTCGATGAAGTAGCACTTTTGTCTTGCTCTCGTTAGAATTTCTATGCAATTTATGTTTTCCTACTGATCTCGCACCTTGAAATGAAATAAGAAATTGGCGTGCTTTTGTGTTCCGAACGAGAGAGAATTTTTATGAATGTACGAAGAAATTCCAGATACTTCCCTTTCTTTTCGCTGTATTTTCCTTGTTTAAAGTTACATACATCTCTGAGATACTATATTCGCTTGCATTATTCCTCCTTTCCCAAAATGTTATATAAGAAACAAAAGAGTATCGAATAGTAGGCATTATATCTTCTTTCTATACCCGTTACCTTTTACCATGAAATTAACTTCGTGCTAATATATTCAAAGATTTTCGAACTATGATGTAAATCTAGTTGATAGGAACGCAAAATTAATCTACGATATTTTTTTTTTTTTTATAATCAATGACTTAAATTAGAGGATCTCAGGATCGGCTATATTCTTAGCTAGATACTTGTACCGCGCGACTTCTTCGCCTTCTCTCGTCGCTGAACCTTCGTCCAGCCGGCTACCTAGAGACACCCTTATCGGGGTGCTCCAGCATGGAAGAGTAGAACAAGGCCAGCCTCATTATGCGAAGACTGACGAAGCCCTCTCGTCTCGAGAGTCTCGTATTGTCTCAGAACGCCCGTTCTACGAAAATATCCATCTTGTGTATCTTGGCCAAGCACACAAGGTACGACTGCGTGCCGTAGACCTGCGTTTTACCTGGCGGACAAGCTCTCTCAGCCATCTGAAAGAAACTAAGAGCAGCACTGTAGGATAATAAAAATTCTGCAGGAAGAATTGCTCGAGCACCCGTTTTCTCAGGATTATCACGTTTAAAATTTTTTCGACTACCACCGGGTTTTCAGTCGCGTCCTTCCCTTCACGCTGTTCAGAAAATTCTAGTTCAAAGTTCTTGAAAAACTTGAGTTATTAAAGTAGGAAATTCGAATTACAGCAGGAATTTTATTTTACGAAGAATTTATTACGCATATAAGAGGAACGTATATCTCTCAGTGAAGTTCGTCTTCTATACTGTTCCCTATTAGTCTCGAATTGTGTGTAGCATTTTTCATTTCAGCTATGCCAATATCTTCCTCGCGTATCTTTTAAAGTAACGTCATGTTTCTTTCATCGAAGAATGCAGCGCAATCGAACGTATCGATAAAATATCTGAGTGATTATCAACTAGTTTTCGAACAATTGCCATTCTTTTACAAACATTATAGAAACTTTTGAAATGCAAGAATTTCATAAAAAAAAATTACTATTATATATATATATATATAATAAAATTTGTCCTAAACACTTCTTATAATATCATCATCGTAATTAAAATATAATGTCGAAATTCTCATATTCTCAACACCTGTCGGTCACTTTATCTTTTTATACAATTTCCTCTCTAGCGTATCCGTCTTGCAGAAGCCGAGCGATGAATATCAAGCAAAAACTTTACAAATGTTGCGCTTTCACGCAGCCGGCGAATAACAAAGAGAAACGAGATATCCTTCCGTTCGATTTTACACGTGTTACCACGAAACAGACGGGACAAAGGGACAAAGAAAAGCCGCGGAAAGGTAGACGATAGTTTTATGGACACGTTGCGAAGACAGGTCGAGGAGACGATCTCATATCGAGGAATCCTCGAGGATGTCGTCGATGGCAAATTGCTGTACCGTGTCGATATAACATACCTGCCCTCCCCTTTCTCCCTCTCCTCTGGCTTTAGCTGTTGGTATAGTCACGGAAACCTTGTACGTTTTCGTTAGAACAGTTACCGTTGCCGCAGATGTTGCGTGAAACGACATCCAACTCGCGGCTTCATCCGCGTATTTGCATGTGTGAATTTCGCCTGAAATCGTCGTCCCGTTGAATATTTTAAGGTGTAACAACCCGTGCGTTTCGTGGTGTAAAAGTCCGCCGTAAACTAATACCAAGTTACGTCGTACATTTTACGGTGTAACGGTGTCAGGTAGACGGGTCACAAAAGTGAAACGAACAAGCCGCACGCTGTAATTTATCCGTATATATCAGAGTCACGATGCTGGAAACATGACGTGCAACACTCGAGAAAACGGAATGATTATTGCTTTCATAAATTGCGATGTTGCTTACGTAATTGCTACACGTTGCAAAAATTGATCCTGATGATGAAAAAATCTATGGCTGAAACAAATTCCACGAATTTCTTTCAGCACTCTTGCATACGGTAGTCTAGCAACTAATAATATTCGTGGATTGACAAGCTACAACTTGTAGATTATCAAGCTATTTTCTACAATTTTACTATTTTACGACAAATAGGATTTGATAGCTTTCTAATTTCTCCGATCTTATTGTCAGACTTGTTACTGCACTACTAGAGAATTTATTGACACCAGCAACTCGTAAAATTTCATTAATAATACTTTTCAATTTTTCGCGAAAGCGTGCTGATCTTTAGGTTACAAAGTTGATCGTTTTGTGGCGATTAAAAAATATCGTAATTTTTGAAATTCGATATTTAAATAGAGATAAGCAATATTCAATTAAATATGAAATATTATAAAATCTACTATTAATGAATCTGCGTCAAATGAAACAATATGAAAATATCAAATATGCATTTAAATATCGTCATGTATCGACCCACGTGTATAATGAATTTATAAAAGTTCGCTTTATAAATTGTACACATCGCATATATCATTCAACGATTATTATTTCCGATAGTAATCCCCGATTAAGTTTCAGCTCGTGCTACATGATGTGAACATACACTGATTGTATAATTGCTAGAGAAGCGTTTAATCGTAAAACGACGTATGACAATTTCGTGATCTATCTATTCGTTGTTTCCATTCGGCATTTGTATATATAGATATATATGAATGATAAATTGTTATTTGTCCTCGTAGAAAATTTACAAAATAAATAACTATGGACTAAAGAATTATATCAGTGGAAGAATGTTGCAAAATACATATTACTCGCACCCTAATATTAGATAGCAGTAACTTAAGTAGGTTAAATAGTCTCTCGTCTACCTCGTTACCATTTTTATCTTTAATCTTGAGTAATATTTTAACAGCATCATTCAAGTTACAAATCTCTGGTACCCAATCGAACCGTTAGGAAGAAAGAATAATAGCTGTTTCTCAATTGGTCTCTCAAAGCTATTTTCGCGATCGTGAATGATATCACAGAGTTCTCTTTGCTAACTTAATCGATAAAGTTGGATAAATATAGAAAAGGACAGAGATTGCATTGAAAGAAGATACAGAATTTCGAACATTCACATTATTTGCCAACAATTAACTTGTAATAATTAAACCGTAGATACGAATGCTGTTTCTGCGTACTTAACTATATGCTACCTTCGTTCGTGGGATTTCAATAACAGTTTGAGTAACCGATTACATATTCCTTTACACGCGGAGATTCGGTTGTTTTATTTCTTCTTACATTAACATTATTATTCACGATACGACATAAACGTCAAGAAACGCTGAAAATCTGCAGGCATAACGTAATTCGACATTACGCAAATGTTGATCGAACGATACACGTTTCTTTCGTTACTCTGTATCTCATCCTATTCGATTAACTCGTAATTCCAAAGCAACCTATACAGTATCAACTTCGAACCTCATCAGATTTCAACAGAAACAATACCAACCACGGTTGGAGCATCAAAACACTTTCTATAGAACACAACGTACCAGTCGAACGTATCGAACATTTACTAGCTAGCGAAATTCAAAGCCTTCAATATTCCCCAAATGAATTCTATAATACGGTTAATACAGATACACATAGTTCTCTCTCTCTCTCTCTCTCTCTCTGTGTGTTTCTGCCACTGCTTCTTACGTATTCCGTCCTACGTACGTCTCTTAGCGCGCGAGGCTCGTAGAGGCTCGTCGCACACGAAGGTGTACACGTTTTTCAAACATTTTTCTAACACCCTGGCTCATCTAGGCGAGCGTGCGCGATAAAGGTTTCACGATGGCGTCATTATGGCGCGCGACGGGACCAAAGCGGCAGACACATCGTTTCTACGTGGCGTGGCTAGGAAGTTTTCGCGTCGTCGACGACGCGTCCGTCCGTCCGGCACGTCGACGTTTTCGGTGCTGGCTGTCACAACTGTCGAGAACGAAATAAGAGGATTCTCTCGTCCACTTTTTCTCCACGAGAAAATACACCCATTTACCTTCCTCTGGTGTTTTTACATGCACACGCACATTGCAACGCGCACAGACACCGGGATGGTGTAATTAGCGACTAAAACTTTTCCGCGGCAAGTTCTTCCATCACGGATGGTTGGCCGTATTTTACGGCCGAACTAACCCAAATTTCTATCTTCGGCGTCGCTCGATTTATCGAGCTCGATTCGTGTCACCCGATTTATCCAGCTCGATCCGCCTCACCCCTTCCCTCGTTCGTCCCTTTCCAATTGGCTCCTGCTTCCACGGCTTCTTTCATCGTTTCTTCGTTCCCAGTTCCTGTTCTCATTTCTCCTTCTTATTCCCCACTGTTGCTTCTTTTTTTATTTTTTCCAGCAGCCTATCTGTTTCGATTTCCTTTCGTTTGCGTGTCGTCAGCAGATATCTTGTTTGCAGCACTTGTTGCCTTTCAGTGAACGCAAGAAAGAGAGAACAGCAAAATTTCTCTGAATTCGAGCAGCTTAATACGGGGATAGCTTAATACGCTTAATTAATGTTGATAATCCTGCTGTCTCCGGGTCGTTTCCCATCCGTGCTCCCCTTCCGTTTAAAAGTTTCCTAATTTTTAGGAAAATATAAAAAAGTCGAGGAAACGAGCTTGGATAAAGGTTTGTTCCTTTTTTGAAATTACAAGGCGCTCGTAAAGACTCTGAAGTATGTAAAACTTTACGTTAATTGCAAAGAACATAATTGAATTTTAAGTTTTCTATGTGCTTTTCTTTTCGCGATTGAATCTTGATTCGTTTCTCATGCGATCTTACACGCGTCTAGCGTGGTTCGAAGAAAACATTATATCGCATCTGATCAAAATCAGCTTTCGCTCGTTCCTTTTGTTCTTTTTAATTTCGCAAGAAGCGTACAGCGATCTGCGCGACATTTCTTATCTGCGTATAAAGCGGTGCAGTAATTCTTTCGGTGACAAATAATACCAGCATTTTGAACGGCAAAAAATGGCCGTCGTGTGAGGTTTATTTATTATTTCGAGCGCAACGCTTTGGAGTCGAAACAATTTTTGTTACACGAATAAAGCAAATTCCAGAACACTGTGCAACAACGCGTAAATCCGATATACATTCCACGGATTACATTTTGGGAATGTTTGTTCCATAAAAAAAAAAAAAAATTATATATTACTTTGATAACTTTTTTCGCATTTCATAAAATTGTGCACTTTAGATGAAAGATAAGACAGTGGCAGAAGAAGCGCTGAAAAATCTCTTAAAATTCAGAATGGAATTCGACAATTTAAATTCGCGAAAGTAGTTGTAAATATTGCATTAACTTCACGTTGGGGCGACGCCCATCTTCTGAAACAAATTCTTCTTCTTTTTCATTAACTTTCAATAGCAGAAACGCACTTTCTGCGCAATTCCACGACATAGACGTTATGCATTATTATCTGGAACCAGGCTCTTGATCAACGCTGAAAACTAGAATAAATAGAACGTTATATTTACGTGACACGAAAAGCGAAAGATTTAATAGCTTATCACGAATTTCTTTCGACTTCTCGTTAAATATGGCACGTGTAATTCTGAATTACAAACGCACGTTATATCCGTTGAAAATTTTTATTTTTCATCGTGAGAAAAGAATTACAATTCTTTGCCATTCGTTTACGACTGTTGTCCATAACTCCTCGTCTATAGTAATATGAAATCCTTGGCACGTCTAATCTGCGCAAGCAACGGTATCTGATATCTTTTCATCTCGCGTTAAACGTAGTACCACGACGCGCTATCTCGCGAGAAAAAGAGGAAAAAAGAAAAATATTGGGACGACTTTGAAATTCCCTGCACGACTCCGCCTCCACGATGCATGCAGCGGTGGTAACTACCAGCGCATAAACTCTGCTGGTGCACCATCTTTTTACATCGTTAATAATACATGCGCTTATTTAAGATTCGCACGGTTATTGTCCCGCGTTCCTGTATCAGTTTTCAGCCGGAGGAAAGAGTAAAAAAGAATGGAAGAAGAGAAAGCGAGGCGAAGAGGCGGGAGTCAAGGGAAAACCAGAGGTTTGAAAAAGATAGAAAGGTTGTACAGCTTACCACGATGGATCGATGTAAACCGTACAATCCTCGTCGTGATGACGTATAAATCGTGGTGGCCGCATAATATATCTGCAGAGATCACCAATAATTTCTGTCGCGCATGAGCGCACCGGAAATGAGAA
Organism: Bombus haemorrhoidalis; assembly: GCA_014825975.1. NCBI lineage: Eukaryota > Metazoa > Arthropoda > Insecta > Hymenoptera > Apidae > Bombus > Bombus haemorrhoidalis. Next base: position 283,101 of record CM026166.1, on the reverse strand, counting down.
ATGCTCGCGTTAATAATTCACAGTGTGGTGAACACGTTTCACCGACGGGGGTCGATGGTAAACTACCACTGGCTTGCATCGGGCCCTGTAATTTTAATTCGCTCATGGCCAAGAAGGAAACCTCTAAGAAACGATGCGCGATCGATCGTTGATCGATTCGACGAACGAACGAACGTTTTTGGATTGGCGAAGGCGTGCCAACGGGAGAAGAAAACGAAAGGAGAGATCTATGGAAGTGAGAATCGTGTGTAACGTTCGTAATACTCAGAAACTCCAATAACGCGAGTACACGATTACCGATGTCGGGTGTTATCTGGGGATTAGCACTGATAATAATAGGCATGGCTGGGCTATCGCGTTTCCCAAATGGACATCCTTCAGCGATACAGGGGGAAGGGTGGAAGAGCTCTAATTATCGATTATTACGCATACGTAGCAGCGCGTGATTTCGCTGAGCCTTCACAGACACACCAGCTGAGAATCGACGATAATAGGAGGATTCGACGTGCCGCTCAAGGTTCGTGATAATTACCGCTCTATGTTGCTCGAACAAGCTAAATATTTAGCCGGATAATTATCGGGGCCACGGGTTTGTTTTCAATTATAATCGCGTTGATCAGGGATCCACGACGCCTCTTCGGTGCCGGATTATCGAGCGTTCTCCGATGGACACGCGTACTAGGTGAAACCTTTACGATTGTTCCGTGGATCGTCTTGCTCGTTTAGAATGCTCGCTTAAAGTCTGGATCAACTAATTATGGGCTAACGATTAGCACTTTCTCAATTTATCGCATCTTTGTTTCGGTTATTACGCTTTTCCACGTCCATTGTTACGTACAAACGATAATCTACGTTTAAATGTTATTATCTGATTAAAGGATAAACGTCTTCTATCTTTTCTGGCGATGCATTTTGCGTCTGTATCGTACGACCGGATGCAGCAAGCATAAATTCGAACGGTTATAACTTCGTAATCTGGTAGTTACTCGTAACAAGCCGAGGCGTGATGTTAATTGCATCGACTCGAAGAGAGCGCGTCGAAGTTCCGTCTGTTCGAAGTTCACTCGGAGATGTCGCGTAGAAACAGCAAGTTATTCGATCTCTCTCACCAGCAAGATCCAAATTCCGATATTCAACTCTTGCAATTACTTGGTACAGATGGCATCGGCCGGTTACAAGGCTTCGAAGGTGAATTCAGAGTCTGGTGAAGTTATGGCTGGAACGGTGGCGTCATAAATTTATTATCAAGTGCGTTGATAAATTCGTGAAACGTTGCTCCACCGTGATATCGTTCTATGCAAATGGATTTCCATTCACTATGTTTCAATTGTTAAAGTTGGCCAACACAGAAGTTGGATAACCTGTACGTTGATGTATGCAACGTGGTCATTTTGAACGTACTTTCTTAAGCCAGATAACCAGTTCGTGGAGCTTAATTAGTTTTCGATATTAACAAACTTTAATCGATTATTATTAAACAACGAATGGCATTAAAACTTCTTATATCTTTTGAACGGGTTTAGTTCGAAAGAAACAAAACGATGCGAAACTGGGACGGAAAAAGGCGAAGAACGTGGCGAAGATTGATAGAATTTTAATAGACTTTCGGATAGAGGTAAGAAGTTCCGATCAATTTGTGCTTTTCCAAGTATTTAAAATCGTAAGAACTTTTAAAACGATTAAATAGCGATATTTTCGAATCGAAGATTCGACATCGACTTCGCTCGAGTCGTCAAACTCTACACGTTGACTTTGTTTTCCACTTCGAGAGAAAACCGAGCAACGGACGCATCCTCCTCTTGCAACGTTCGTGTGAACGGCTTATCGATCGTTGCTTTCACCCAACAACAATTTCATAGCTTTCTGAACACGTTGGACTTGTTTTCCGAGTTCTCGAATGATTATTTTCCTAATGGACCGTTATCCAAAAAAGTCAACGACGAAATATAGTACGTTAATCAGGTTAATTCTATCGAGATATTTCGACGTTTATACATAGTTTCCGTAATTTTCCTATCGCTTCGTACATCAGACGTATACCTATACGTGGCATGGAAACAATATCGTCGGTTTACTAGGAGAGCGATACATCCTAAAAGTCGTCGATTCTGACATATCCGTAAAAATTGACCTCGCGCGCAAATTATTTACCAGATGTGCGTCACAATTATTCAAAGGATTGTATTACTCGACAGAAGTCGTGAAAATTGTTTTACCTGTCTTTTTACAGAAGGAAATGCATGTAAATACTTTATTAAAGATACTGGAAACCCAGTGGATGTCAGCTAAATTATTAAAGAGACTAAATTGTTTCATCGATGCATGGTCGAACGATCGACAATTTTCTGTTTGAACCTATCAAGTGGATTTTCCGCATTTACTTTCCCTAGATTCGTCTCCCGTCTAATAAACTATCGATATTTCGTAAAAATGATTCGTTTAGTCATGCTATAAAATAGATCAATTTTTCATAACACCATTATTCTTCTCCATAAATGCATAAAGATTCGTAATCTACCTATACATCTATCATTTCACCCTTCCTCCTAGCGATACCGTTAGACCTTGAATATTAAATTGCCGTGAAAGCAACCACACGTCATGATAAAGATACGTACAGCCTTACCAAGCTACGCTTAAATGTCGCAACCACCGATCGAAAAAAGACCAACGCCAGTATTGTGCATTATAACGTCGTCGTCGGTGCCGATGCGTATCTTTTGTGCACCTGGTGGCATGTGCTTTGACATAATCGTGTTATCTTGCTAGGTGCACGCACGCGCCACGTACACGTATAATTTATTTCGCGACCACGCAGAACGTCGTTATTCCAGCGTCGGGTGTTTTCACTGTGATACCGTGCCAGTCAAGTGATAACCAGAGATATTTATTTTAACAAAAGCTTCTAAAGTTTATGGGATTTCATAAAACGGAGCGCGCAGTATCAGCTTCAAAGATATTTGATTCGTAATATAAACAATTCGCGAGGAGTACATTTTTACGAAATCGCAAACGTTCGAAAGAAAAATTTATATATTTAATGGATTTTTTTTATAAACCGCGAGTATGTCATTTTATGGCGGAGGGTACCGTTTCGTTAATAAAGCATGATAAAATTTCTTAAAAATCGATCGACGTCAGAAAATTCCTAAAGTTCGCGTAAACAAGTTACACGACCACCAAAAGCAATTTACATCGAACGATTGAAGTAGTTGCGAAGTTTCGTCGAGTGACTTTTTCTCTCTGAACATCATCTTCTTAGAGACCGCTCAGAGGCGGCCGACAATACGATGAGTTTCCAAGTATAACAGCGAATAATCCCGGGCGCTGCATCAGCATTAAAAATAACGATGCAACTATTCTTAAAAGGAAGAGAAGTCATTACAGGTAGATTGAAAAATATCGCGTCTCATTATGAATCCCTATAAAGCCGCGATTGTCTTTTTGATGGCGAGCAGAGAAGCTAATATTCTCAAACAGGTACGAACACGCGATCCGATGAATCGGAATACAGAAAATTCACGAACGACGATTATTGAACCACAATAAAGCGAACTATGTTCATATTCTCGAGTTTCCGAAAATCCTATTTTCCGTCGAATCGATGGGGCTGTCGATTTTGAGAAACGAGGACACACGAACCAGCCGAGATTGAAATATTTCGCGACACAGTCACGTGATTTCGTATAGGATAGAGTATACGAGTCGCATGATCTCGCAGAATCTGGTAGCTGCGTCAAAATTAAATGCGTTGTTATAAGAGAAAATAGTTTACCAGTTGTTATTTATATCCTACTGTAAAATTTATCAAACAAAGCTTTGATAGAAATTAATATCGATATAAAAGTTTGCCGTAATTAAATAAAGATCGTATCAAACTTTATAGTAGAATTCTATTTTGTCGCAAAGATAAATATTAATTTTGATATCTTACTGTAAAAATTTATCGTATAATGTAAATACAATAATATTCAGTAGCTGTATGAAATTTTACCGTATTACGTACAGTACGTGTTCACAATCGCTTAAAAATTTATAATAATAAATTCTTCGTCTCACGAAATGTAATTTATTCTTCGGATAATATGAAATTCGAAGTCTGAGATGCACATCGCGTATAGAATATCACGCACAAAATTAGCAATTCTTATTTATGTAAACAAATTTCTACATACAATAAGTTCGGTCATCTAAACTATCTTCGGAAAAATACGAATTTACATGAACATCCGCAGTCTGATATTCGATCGATGATTCGATAAATTGGAAAGAAAAGTTTAACATCGATTCTAACTTTAACTATTAATAACGACCTATTAATACAATTTCAACTTTAAACTTTCCATTGGTTTCTTTTTTCGTACTATTCGATTGTAGCGAATGACTGACGTAGATACTGCGGAACTCCATTCGTGTAATGGAAATAATTGGACTCCATTAATGAAGAAAAACCCATATAAGCCACGATCGAACGTATCTGGAATACCAGTATAATTAGCGAGATGTGGAGCGTGTGATTAGTGATCAAGATTAAGAGCATCATTAACCAGCACACGTGTATTCAAAGTACGTGAATCGATAATGACGTCAATGATGTAAATATTGTCGTTTCGGATTCACAGAATCAAAGTCCTCTTGTATCGTGCGCAAACCTTCCAATTCGTCCGTTTCGTTTCATTTTAGTCCGCTTTTCTTCAAAATGTATAACACGTACAGAACGGATTTTACTTTTTAATGTAATAATTTCAAAACTGTCGTCAGCTTTGCGTGGTGTGCACCGCTAATGAATACAAGATTGTATCCACGCAAGTGATTAATCATCCAGGTGTCACGGTAAACTGTGCAAAAAAAGGAAGTATACTTGTAAAGTTATGAAACGCTTAATACGTTTAGGAGAAATTTCCAAAGAAGTTTAAGCTACTTTCGGTAATCTTATCCGATATGTATGAACGCGAAACTTGTACACGAGATTCTACGACGCGTTAACGGCATTGGCATTAATTCCGATAATGAAACAACGCCAAACAACTTGTCAAAGCATCGATAGACAAGTTGTCAACAGGACAGACAAACCGATTGTTACGAAATTCTTACAAAATTCCACCTCGATCGATAAATAAGAAAGAATAAAGACAGTCTATACTCGACAGCCCGGTCAAAACTTTGGCAAAACTTAAACAAAATTCTCGAATCTGGTTCGTTCGATCACCTATATGTTTCGTACGAAATTATATTTTTGCAACTGGTCATCGTTCGCGCGATGTGCGAGGTGAGTTTATCAACAGCTTCCTTTTTTTACGCTTATTGGATAATCACAGCATTTTGGTTTCGCACATTTTGTACATGGCAGTTTCACCATTTTTCTAAATTATATTCGAAGTCCTCCACGTTTTTCTCAATTACCAAGTAAAATTAGATAATAGCGGCTGTTAATAATTCTCGTAGATTTCAATCGATCGAAGAAAGACAAAGAAGCCTTGAAATGATAGATAAGACGTTTTAACGAGATAAGTATTAGACAAGAATCGCACGCATATGCGAATACACCTGAAAAGTTTCGTCTCAACTTTGCATCGGTATTTTTATTGAAATCTTCATCAGGAGTCGGTCGGTGATACGCGACAGATTCAATCGAAGCTCGCGTTTCAGTAATCTCGTGGAATGGATCGACGAGAGGAGAAGCCGTATAAGCCGTTTTAGAAAGCAGATGGCGACGTAGCGCGACACGCGTTATTACTGCTTAATCGGCAGCTTGATCGCGAGAATATCGCGTACTAAAAAAGCGTAGCGTGTAGAAACGGTAATCGGTGCTCGCCTCTTAGGACCTCTTCGCCGACCCATCGAAATCGACCATCGAGAACGAAACGGTGTTTCTCGTGTCTTTCGTTCGTGTAAGCACGCAGGAAGTTCCACTCCTTTTCCCGGGTGCACCCTCCTCTTCGCTTCGAACGAGAGCGAAAACAAGAAATCACGCGACGTAACGCGACTCGACCAACGGTCACACCGATCTCGTTGAACTCGTAGCTAGTCCCAGGCGATAAAAATGAACGTGGAACCATGGAAAATTACGACCGCCAGTTCATGGAACTACGGCGCTGCTTCCTTTATGTTGGTAGTTCCATTTTACTCTTTCTTTCCCGCGGCTTTTTTCGCGAATGTACGACACGCTCGTTAAAGATGCGCATATTCTGTGCGAGTTACTTGAAGCGTTGCGGCGGATTTACATGACTGTTGATACAGTAATTATTCATTGGTTCCAGACTGACTGATCGATTCTTGAGATCGCTCGCGTGACAGGGACGGCCTGTGTACATACGTTTTAGTTTCTGTACAGGGTTGTAGGAGCTAGACACGATAAAAGACAACTTCGTGTAGCATCGAGTTACCGTGCAGGAAGGTATATAGACATTGTTTGGAGTGGCCCGCAGAACGAAGGATAACGGGAAAGTTTATCGTCTGTAAATTAAAAGAATAAGAATAATCTTCTCCTAGTGTATAGAGTAGATAAAGCGGAGGACTATTACGGAAGATTGAACTATCATTTTATTGCTAATCCTTTCAGTTAGTTTTAGTTGAACTGTTATTTTACTATTAAAACCTGGGCCTAGGACTACGTACCTCGCAAGGACTACACGTGGCCACCAGCCCGTCGTCGCCTGCTGACCTTAAAACTAAACAGAAAACTATCGGAGGTCAGTCCTCGTCACCGATATCTCTGTTCCCCTAAATTACCTACGATGTCCTAACACTTATCCTAACTCATGCAACGACACTCAGAGTCGGCGCAAGACAGGTTCAGCGCGATCGCTGGAAACCGACCCCTACGTATACGAAAATTATCTGCGATCATCGACAAGCCAAGAGAGATTTTCATCTCTGGCTATTCCGTCAATAGGAAGTGAAGTAGGAAGTTCGATCGATTTTGATGATGTTGTCAAAGATTTGGCGTCGAAAAAATATATAATATGTAATGGCATTTGTAAATAAATAATTCCTATTGTATTCCTATGTGTATTCAGGCCCCGCAAAATTTTTGAACCCGGCCCCACAAAAGGTCACGCCAAATCTTGACAAACATTAACTACACTAGTTACGTACACAGGATCGAGGGTAACGCGCAGATGCTTTCCTTTGTGATTTTTATTCGCGGCTACATCGATCATTTCTCATGTATCGTATTCGCTTGCGATATAGAAGAACAGAAAATAACGGAGCAATCTGCTTTCAAAATTCATAAACTTATCACGAATAGATCGTTATGCAGAAATATGTTAAATATTATCAGAAAAATTGGCGTGTTACGACAGTTTTATAAAGGTTTACTGGTATATCGACTTTATGCTTGTTAGTTATTAAGTTGTTAAAAATTAAGACACTTTTACTTAAATAAGCTGTTTGAGCAAAAAAAGAGCTGCGAAGTTTCAGGGTGTGCACCGTTTGTTCAAATAAGCAAAAAAGTTTTAACGATCGCATGTCGTAAAATCAGCGCTTGCTAAAGAGAAGAGTTCTTTATATATTCCTCAATTTTTAAAGCAGAAAATTCTACCATTCCACGTTGAAATTCCAGCAGTCTACGTTTTCGTTTCTCGGCTATCCACTTCTCAGATGGAATTACATTAAAGTTATAAATTCTACAATTAATTAATCCACGATAAATAAGTCACGTTTCGCACAATTTGTTAACTAAATTTGTCTGCGTCGAATGAAGAACATACGACGATAACTAGACTGCAGATATTTATTCAGATTCGTGTTTATTGGCAACAGAGATTAAATATAATAACGAGCACTACCATTTTCCATACGACTTGTATTCTGGAAATTGTCGTATTAATTTTCGAACTTTCTATAAATATATAATGTATATCTAACGATAATGAACATTTCGAAAGTATTTTTTTTTTTTTTTGCAGTTAAAGTCATCTTGAGATTCATGAAATCTGTAACTTGTTCCATCACGTCACATAAGACACATTTCGTTCATACGATACCAAGTTTGCACTAGTAGAGACGAGTGAAAATGTTTGACAGATAAGTTAAACACAACTTGACAAAGTAACGCGTATAGGAATACTTACTTATTTATTCTAATTTCTAACACGTACGAACAAAATAAACGACAAGACACAACTTGTCGTTTCACCGAGTTTATCACCGTCGCTAAACGCGAAACAAAATTCGAACATTTACTGCGTGTAACTTAAGCAGCAACATTGATAGGCTTGGAAGCCTGGAATACGAGTCCATCGCGCCGAGTTACTAATTAATTATGTAAATAGCCGAGCAACATAATTAGCTGCTGAAACTCCTCTAATTATATTATCTATGTTGGCTGGTGTGCTCGATAATATCGTGCACTGGCTTCCGTACGCTATCAACGCCATAATGAATTGCGCCGTCTTATCGAGCACACACAAACGCGCATAGACACATTACGCTATATCGTTAATCATTTATTATATCGCCGTCCCTGCCCTCGCCGTGTCAACATTTTAGAATTGCCACCTCTTCCCGCAAAGCGATTCGTCGACGCGAGAGAGCATCGCGGCCAATTAAAAAAGCATCCTTTCCATCGACGTTAGAGCATCTCGTTTGTGCGGACAATTTCCGATCGATGTTTTACACAATTTCACCGAAACGTTCTAAACGAACACATTTGCAACGTATAGAGGCATCGCCGTCGGCTATTATTATATCGTCACGAGTTTCGAACGTTCCGTTGCCGCTCTTTTCATCGCCGATTGTACATGGACACACGGGAAAGCGAATAGAACATGGACGAATGTGCACGCGACTAAAGCGTACTTACGCGTAACGCGGGTCGCGATTATCGCGACTACGTAATGCCATGCTCGGCCAGATTAGATCGTCAACCATGGTAACGCCTAATGCTTTCTAATTCTTTTATTTATATCGCCTGACACGGCAGAAACTCTAAATCATGGGACTACTTATCGGCTTGTACATCTTACCCTACGAGTATGAGTAATAGTTTCGTCCTTAGACCGAGTAATTTATTGTTACAGCGGTGTATTATGTGACGGAAAAAGGAATAATGGAGTCTCGAAGGAAAGGAAAAGTTCCACGAATGAAAGTTCTTACGGGATTTATGCTTTATAAGAGTCTAGAGCCTGTACCTTTCTCCAGCTTATCCTTTGTATATTACGATCATCGATCTAGAACGTCACGTTTTTTTGAATTCTCGCTCTTTAATTTTGGACACGCGCGATCAGATCGGTCACTGGGAAACGTTATTAACAATTTTGTAATCTCGTCTCGATGTCGCGTATATGCAACATTGTACTTTGACGAGTCACCGATTACGCAATTAAACGACGAAATTATTTCTTTCACTTTCGGCAGAATTAATCTGGGACGTTAATACATCGTTTCCTTGCGTCTCTATAAAACTAGAAATGTGTTTTTATTGGTAATAATTAATAAAAAGACAATCTTCGTCGTCGGCTGAAAAATATCTCTCCCTGGAATATTCTCACGTGATCAATTCATGAAAACATTTATTTTTGGTTATTGACATTACCGCTGGCTAGCTTGATTTTTTTCGATAAAAAGTTCCTCAAACAATTCGTTCGAACGAGCCAACTGTTTAATTAGAATCTACGATGAGACTGGAAAAGGATGAATTTCCATCTGGGATTATTCTTTCGAGCAATCGTTCCGACAATTTGTCGTTATAAAACATAAATCAATAAATGTAACGACGCGGTACACCAAGTCGCTTTCTAATTACGATTTAGTCGATTGAAAGAGATGTTGAAAAGCTATCGAAACGCGAGGAGTTAACGCGATGAAAGTTTCTGAGGATGCGCTTAGATCCTTGATTTTTGGAAGGAAATCGCTCGAGGGATCGGATGATAATTCCGAATCGGGAGGAGATGATAAGGCCGGGAAGTTTTTAATTTATTCTAAAATCGCGCATACATGCACTACGAGTTTATTCTCTGAAATATTTACCGATCCCTCGAGGCCACGAAATCTCATTTACTCTATCCGTTTCGTTTATTTGCGCGAACGAAGAGGAATCGCGGATAAAGACACTACTTCGGTCCAAAGTAGCGCAGATTATACGACCACTGAAAAATTTGGGATTTCCAGGTTAAGCGACATAGAATGGAGGGGGAAAAATTGGAAATTTCAACTGCAACTTCTGCGAATGCGATTTCATCCAACAACTCGGCCGATCTATCGGCGATTAAATTCGCTGGCGAACGTGCTTACCCGACGAGTATCGAAAATGGAATTGATGAACATTAATACAACTCTGTCTCGTCAGTCCCGATTCCATGAGAAAAGAAACACTGAAATTAAACGTTTGTCAATACGTATCCGATCCATCGATCGAAACGCGCAGACGCAAAAAGGATTGGTACATCGACGTTTCGCTCGTACGATCAGTCCGTTTACGGCTCGATCGTCTATCTGGTGTTTGAGTGTGATTGCAGAAATGTTTTGTTATTTCTTTGGAGAACAATAAATATTCTATATACTTTTCTACAAAGATGAGGAATGTCGAATTTTGTAATAAATTATCGGGCACGTTTGAAATTTTTGCGAACATTCGGGTATAACGAAGCAATTTTTTCAATGGATGAAGGATCGAAGGAAACTTTACCATCTAAAGGTTTCGTTGCTTTCATGAATTATGCTTTTAAATGTTGTCTTACCTCGACTCTGTTATCATGATCTCTGGTCTCATCCTGGTCCCGTCGAATTTCATACGTTTGTCAAAATTACGCTTTAGTGCAGAAAAATGGTTAAAATTAACTTTAAAATGAAAATGAAAATTAATTAGAAATATTTTTATCGACAAATTACCCGGGAACTGGATATTCGCGTTTATTTGCCTCGTAATCGTAAGCTATTGATTATTAGCGCTTCCTATTACCAGTTATGGTGTATCTGAAACCTAACCCGAGACTGTTCTAATTTGATTGTTTACCGATCTCGTTACTACTTCGACTCAACGTCTATACGAGCTCCATTATACTCCATTCGCATTGGTAACTAATGCTACCAAATTTGAGTTTGCAAATACGATAGCTATCTTCCGAATAAGTCATCGATTATGAGGTAGTTTGCTTTGTTTGACATGCTACCAGAGGAATCTTTTTGTAATTTATTATGATCTATATTTCTGAAAGGTAGTATACCTTCAGAAATTTTCAATTAGAGCTGACTCGCATTAAATAAAAATTAAAACGTTTAGTCAAAGCATCGTTTTCTCTTCCGTTGATTTAAGTAACTCCTATATTTTAAGCATAAAAATTCTTGCCGATACTTATTATAATCAATTTTTTAAATTTATAATTTTCCAATTATTCTAAGAGGCATGTATCTCACATACTATGGCTATTGAAATGGTAACTATAATTCTGCTATCTGTATCTTTATAAATACATAAAAAAAATGAAACTTACATAAGTTCATCGACCAGAAATTTTAACGAGTACTACACTTTTGGTAGGTTAAGCACTTTACATTGTTACCCAGTCTAATCAGTGTATTATGAAAGGCATGCGCATAATACGACAAATAATATAAAAGACAGTGAAAGAAAGAAAGAAAGAAAATAACACTACAGACAGTTGCCAATCATCCTAAGTAAAACACAAAACGAACTGTCCCAAGACCACCGTTGCTCAAGCTTAGGACATCGTAACCTCGCACAAGACATAAGGTCGTGCCTTGGACAAAATCAAAATCCTCGAACTCTGTAACCTCCTCGTAGCCGCAGAACTCGTCTCGAACCTTTCCCGGCCAGCGAGTCTTCGTATTTCGTGATCTTGGAATTGTAAAAGCCAGCTCAGATCATCGTGAGATCGCGAAAGACCAAATCCGCGATACTGGTCTCGGAGGAATCATATCGCATGATCTCGACGTCGCGGCGCAGCGTCGCGTCGCGTCGTAAGATCTACGTCGGACATCCTTAGTAGATACCTAATTTTGCTATTTTTTTTTTCTTTTTTTTTTTACAAGTATCGTATATACGATTGTGATACTATATGTTGTACGTTATATATTTTATGCTACGTTGCCGATTTTAGGAATATCTAGAATCGACAGGTACATGTAAAAATTTCTACGTGACTTTAGCAGTGGAGTTTAAAACTGAACATCTCCTGCTATTCGTCTCTCAGTAAATGCAGATATACTTCGAATATACTATCCGGATGTGAATATTACGGGAGAAATATGGGTAAATCTCACGAGTGAGAATATATGTAACACGTAGAAGGTATAGAATATAAAAGCACCGCCAATGTAAAATATACGACACGTGAGTTCTGCGCTATATAGTCGACTATAATACTGAAACGATAACTATAAATACTAATATAAAAGACAAATGGCTTCAACAATATTAAAAAGCAGTTAGTCAGTTAAACATAATACGTACAACTATAGCTCCTATGAATATTTCGAACAATGCGTCTTTCTAATAAAAGATCGTCCCCATTTCTTTGCTCTTTTTTTTTCAATTCGCGGTCCAATATAGTAAAATAATTATTAACTTTAGACCAGACTTTCTCCCCAAGAATTTTAACCGTGACGATATCTCACGAACGCATAAAGTGAACGTTCGACAGGTTAAACTCTCTGTTGCTAACGTAAATCCTTCCTTTCGATGAAACACCAAAATATTCATTAAAAATGCAAGTCTCGTTAAGGCGGCCATAGGTAGGCATCCTTTATTCTCCTTGATGCGACCTACGCGATGTCTGAACGAGCAAAATGGAATAGACGTACGCAACGAACATGCGCGATGGCTAAACGATTTAAGCCATGCAAACAATCTAATAGCCTCATTACCCTGTCGTGACTTGTCGGGTAGTTTACTCGGTAAAAATGGTAGTAAAAAGAATAGAGCAACGTGCACACTCAGGAACTAACAAATAGGTCGTTTAAACTTTGTTTTTGAAAACTGGACGAACGTATTTGAACCGTTTCTACGAGAGGAGAGTGGCAAACAAATTAGTCATCCTGTTCGACGCTACTCGTGGAACTTCTGCAAAGCTGGAACAACCACCGATCTTCCTCTCGTTCACTCGTCTTTGTGTCTTTCGTCGATCTTACTTCTTAACGATTCGAGGAATTCAGAGTAGTATATATTTTCGATCGACTGCAAGATACGGTTTAATGTCATTTTCCCTCGATCTTTCTAGCCTCCAAGCTCCGAGGATATTTGTGATTTTTCATAAGATTTTTGCTAAATTTCCTTATTGTACGAGACAATTTTTGGTTAATAGAAGCGAGATATTCACGAGAGAAAATTGCGTAAAAATCTGAATCAAGTTTTACTTCTGCCAAAATATCGATGTCAAGGGCTAAAGGATTTTAAATTTTCTACTTTGAAATTCCAAAATGAACTAGCTTCTGTTACTTAGGTACAGCGTAATTAATATCTAACAGAGAGAAATGGAACGTATGACTCTATCGGAATAAAAAACTGGTTTCAATTTTAATGGACGATGTTAAAACCACAAATGAAATTGAGATAGTTGTACGGGTGTTCAAGATTAACCGAACAATCGTTCTAATGATTCACATACGTTCAATACGTTCCAATCTCATCGTTTCAGTACCGTTATCTTCATCTCGCTGTAAATGCTTGTTGCACAAACTGCACGCTATGGAAACCAACACCTGGATATTTGTTTTATAATGCAAGATTCGCGATAAACCGAGTTACGTCGCATGAAACGATTTTATTTGTAGACAGCTGTAAAATTCTTCATCGTGGTAGTAACAAAACTCGACTAGCTATCCGGGTTCATGAAATGAAATATGTACGTATAACGTTAATCATTCCAGGAATATTTGATCGTTTTCCCATGATTTTTCGTCATTAAGTATATGATAGCGAGAAGAATTTCACGGTAAATCGAATAACGTAATCGAGTAAGAAACTTAGACTTCGCGACGTTTACGAGCTTAGTAGAAAGTGTATCAGAATGCTCAGATTTGCAACTCTTAATAATTAAAACATGTACCTATGTTAAAAATGAAATGTTTTCCTCGGACCGCTAAGGCGTGTAATTAAACTTGAACTCTCGTGTCGACTCGCGTTAATTTATTTAAAACACAGAGCAACGTTGTACAACCTGCTTTTAGACATTTTTTCATCAAATTTTTCAATAATTTTATCATCGTAAACTGCTTTCTGGAAATTAGATGTCGATCATCAGCGATTTTCAGTAACTTAATTAGCTTGTTTTCGTATGAAATTGTAGAAGAAAATCCTTGTCAAGTCGAATTGAAATTGAATCAAAATTTAACTCACTTTTATTCTGTCGATTTGAAACACGGATAATCGAATGTGTCGATACGAAGGTTCGTTGGTCGAAGCTTTTCATTTTATAAATATAATTTTTCCGTTATATCGTAGTTCAATTTTAGCGTAATTTCTACTTAATATCATTTTATTCCTTCGTTTTCGACTTTTAATAGAACTATCGCGATAGCATAGAAGATTGAATTGCACCGATTAACCGATGTTTCAGAATTTTTCTGGACCGATATTTTGCTTAACGTAGGGACAGCGATCAGCCGTGCCTCCGAATTTTCAGTAGAACAAAATTATCTTTGAAGGTTGGCAAATTATTTTCAACGTACAGAGTTACGAATAAACGTAGACTGATCGAAAATTGAAACGAGAATTACGGAATAAATGCAACGCAACCCTTCATTGTTAGAATACAATTTCTCTTTGTAACTTCACACTTCTGTTATCTCGAAATGTTTTAATTAACTTGCAGTCGTAAGTTAAATGAATTTCTCGTGCAATATGAATACTGCAGAAACAGCTTGTAACTTCATACGTCTAATTGAATTTCGACGAGATCAGAGATATATCTTTTATCCTACAGATACATCAATTCATTCGAAATACTCGTAATTTTCTTGATTTTTCTATCTTAACCAAACGTTTCATAAAAACTAGGACAAAAATCTCTTGAAATTAGTTCAAATACCAGAAAACATTTTTCACGGAGCAGCATCCGTGTCAGAATCGTCGTAGCTACCCGTGAACTTACATTGCCATCGGCCTGAATCGAGGTGGGAGGCATGCTAGCAACCAAAGAGCATATTAAATTTCGAGAAATTCGTTTGCAGCGACAAAAATTCCGTGGTACACGGCAGGGAGGCGAGAGTAAAACGCCGCTACAGTTGCTGAAGGAGAAATTCGTGATAAATCTTGCAGAGTGCAGCGACAGGTCCGTAGGTACACGAGATCTGGTTTCATTTTCCATTGTACGTGAAAGGCGCGCGAAAACGGCTTGCCTGGGACCAAACAGAGGCGGAGAGTAACGATTTGTATTCGTCAGAGAATACGGAGGCCACCGCGTGCTCCGTGGAATATTACTGTGCAAGGGACGACATCGCCTCCTGCAAACTTTGCCCTCGTTATCATTCATCATATTAATAAACCAAATTCTACCCTACGCGAGTGCTCCTCTTCGTCGGAATTCGCTAGGCAATTACTTGTGTCGCAAGAAATAATCACCGTACGCTATCTCTTTACGTAAGGAGTAACTAAAGTTACCGCTAGAATTACCGACCGCAATGGAAGATCTGTATCAAGGAAATCAAATTGAAACAAGGGAAAAAAATAAAATGCCTGGTCTTTGCGAAATTCTGCTACGAGAAATATTCCAAGTCTTCTAATTTTATTTTCGTTCAAATTAAATGCTCGCATCGAAATCAACTATTTAA
Organism: Bombus haemorrhoidalis; assembly: GCA_014825975.1. NCBI lineage: Eukaryota > Metazoa > Arthropoda > Insecta > Hymenoptera > Apidae > Bombus > Bombus haemorrhoidalis. The sequence continues at coordinate 267,366 of CM026166.1, read as the reverse complement.
TACACGGACGCGAATTCCTGCCTGTTTCGCGCCGAGTTTGCGAGCTCGAAATATTTTCCAGCCTGTTATAAAATTTGTACACACTGTGCTCTCATTATAACGAACGTGTAAGCGCTTTCCGTACGATGATTTTCAAAGTTACTTTCCAGCTATATGTATACGCACTTTTCGTACTGCGGTTGTTAAGCTCGAAATAAATTCAATTTTTTCACTTGACACGCGAACTAAGCTGGTTACGCGAGCGTCCTAAATTTGAACAAACGAAGTCTCCTTTCGTTTTTATATAAAATTAATTTATAGTACCTCGAACTTTGCCGTAGTGCCGAGTTAGAGAAAAAAGTCCGCACATAAGTATCGGACGTCTGACGAATATTTATCGCGAAGGCACCGTAGCCGACAATGTCTCTCTGCTCTTCCTTTTTCAACCCCACAACTTATGGCACAACCTGTAGATCGACGTATTTTCTGGTAAACTGGATCTCCGACTGTTGCCTGATCGCAACTCTCTCGCGGGGAGAGTAGGAGGAAGATGCGAAAGTGGATGAATAAGATCGAAAGCCCTCGGGGTGGCAGCGAGGGTAACTTATCGCTGACTGGAATAAAGGTGGGTGTAAAAGTGCCTTTCGATCAATTCCACCCAACATCAAAGAAATGAAGACACCTCTTCTCTCGAGGGGGAGACACGCTATAGCGAGAGAGTAACGTCAATTTCAGCAAACGTAACCGAGATGAAACTGCGATAAATAAAATCGGGGGTAAACGTTTTCCGAGGGAATGAAGGGAGGGGAAAAAAAGAGAGAAAAGAAAAGGAAAATAATGGTAGAAAGAAAAAACGTTAGATCGTAACGTTGTTGCGAACTGGAAGAAAAATTAATAATCGATCGAGGATGTTCTTTATTATTCGACAAAGTTCTTTTATTAGTTAATTAGGGAATACTTTATAAATTTCGAAAGTAGCCTCGCAGCAAGTTTAAACGCAACGAATTCTCGATAACTCGCGGCGGAGGAGCTATTCATTTGCCCCGGAAACTATCGTAAACTTATTAAAAGTTCTCGAACCGCTGTATAATCGTTTACATATTAATTCTACGTTAATCTACTTACATAAATTGTACCGGATGTCCCGCACGCTTGTAAAACGATACACTTTTTGAACCTGTTTGCCGCGTACTCTGTCGTTATTCAGCTTATAATTTTCAAGCAAGTAGCTCGTACATACGCGGAAACAGCTTCTGTCGTGCTATACGCTGCTATATTGTATAACGCTCTTCCGGTAAGAAGGAAAGTCTCGCTAAATTTTTACGCAACCGTTTCGCTTTTTATATAAATTTTACGATTTCTACTTTAAAGTTAGAGATATATATGTATTCCTGAGAAAACTTATTTACTATCGTGCAAAGTGGTATTATTATTATTATTATTATTAACAGTGGCAGTAGTAGTAGTTATCAAAAATGTTATTATATTTTTATTATACAGGTACTAATGATATTCGTTATTATTCGTTTAATAAGTTTGTATGATAACGTCAGTTGTATAAATTGCTGTATAAGCGTATTTGTAATAAAAGTCGTTGTTATAATGTTTTACTAGATATTGGAAATTATTTGTATTATTCTACTACTACTACTGCTGCTATACTACCGTAATAAATCGACAAAGACATACTAAAAACAGTAATACTTATTTTATAGAAAAATATCGTATCTCAGTCAATTATATTCGTCGAAAACGAATTGCTCGATCTCGCAGGTAATTTCAGGATAACCCAATAATTTACTGCATTTCTTGCATTGAAAAAGAAGCTTTGTGCTTTTTACCGCCATTATAAAGTCGTTATAAAATCATTATAAACTCATCATAACAATACAAGTTTCGAAAACGTAAGCTTTTTTTATTCGAAACATGCCATCTTATGCCATCAAAATTAACAATATATCCAGGTTAATTAGCCCCATTCGTTGCTTGTATGCTGCTCTAATAATATTAATCTTTCACAATCAAATCTGATCAAAGATGAAAGTAGTTTGAAATTTCGTTTTACGTACGACAACATTGAACTACGTACTTACATATACGTATACCTGTTACGCATAAATTAACATTCATAATGTTGGAAATGTAATTTTACAATTTAACAGTTATCAATAATTAGGACAACCGACTACTAATGTATACTCGAGTACGTTATATACGTACACGATTACGATTAAAATGATACAATGGAAAGAAGTAGCTACTTATAAATAATTATAAAGGTAAAAAATCTAAAATCTGTCATTTAGCGTTAGCACTTTGATCATTTAGACTTCGATCGTATATAAAAGTAAAGTTGATTGCTTTAATCGTGAAATCTCGTTGTTACGATACCATGACACTGTTTCGGATTGCTTCGAATAGTCTCGGAGTAAAAGATGTAAAAATTTTCTGTGCTATGTATATACCATACACGTAGAGAATTTAGAACGAAGAGTAGAACCAACAACAGTGGTGCGATTCTACGTGTACACAGAAACGAATCGACGATATGGAATAAAATTTCGCGAGACGAAGTTTCCTTTCGGACAACAGCGCAGAGTAGTCGGAATATCATCGTCGAGAGTCTGTCGATAGAAAAATTAATAGAAACGATAATAAACGAACATCTACTCTTTGAATATAAAAGTATTCAAATGCCGATAAAAACTACTGTATAGCGAGTTCCGCGCAATCGAAGCGTAACCATTTCAATCTATTATTCCATACAAACTCAGTTTCCTCAAAAACGAAGCTGCCTACTAAAAAAATCTCATTCTACGTTCGATACTTCTCATTCTATTTTCCATTTGTTTTTACGTATAAAATTACTTTGTTTTCTATTGCACAACTCCTTACACAACGCCTTGTATGCTTCGATAGACAAGAGAAATTAGTCTAATCGTCTAATAAACCAGTCGTGTAACGATATACGATCTAACGAAGGCCAGAACTACTTTCGTAACAAACTAATCTTCAACTTTATCTTAAAACAGCATCAGTAATCTTAAGAATCAGGATGGCTCGTACAAAAATAAATCACTTGCTGCACTGCGACAGATTCTCCTGCTACGCCATGCTTTAATAATAATTGCTTTTCTACAAAAGGTAATTTAAGAAACTTTAATTGGATAACATAATTTCGAGAACTTTCAAAGTAAACCAACCATCTCCAAAAAGATATAGAACTGCATTTATCATTCTAACCGGGTCGTCGATAACCTGTTCCAACGACCGATACAACTGTGAGAACTCGATTTAATAAGGGGGCGGGAAAGAAAGAAGAACATCATTTCCGTGCCTCGACGAATCAGAAAGAAATCTCATTGCGTATTACGAACGTAGTCCCACGACACCATACACCTACGCAATAATCCCTGTTTCTTTCGGTTCTGTGTTGAACGATCGGGCTCGCGCACGCGACAACCCGATGGCGTAGAGATGTCACGACGATAGCTGTAATGCATGCAAACGTCGACGACAGCAAAAGTAGAATTCGTGCCGTATCTTTCTGCGACGACGGGCCAGCAGAACCGTCGCGTCGTCGTTTCGAACGAGCGGCTGCGTGTCGCTGTGACTGTGGTGGGTTGGGTGCTCACGAACGAGGGGTGGCGCGTAGGAAGGGCGAACGGGAGGGCAATTTACCGATTACCCTTAATTGAAGACGATGACTTAACGCGGTCGTATAACCGCCTCGGATGCCCGGAATCGCAATAAACGATCTGTTCTGCAGCGTCGGCACGGGCTACGTGACTTCGACGACAGCTCGATTAAACGAGAAAAGTATTTTATGCGAGAAGCGGCACGTATCTCACCGCGCCCCGGCTATTTCCTTGGCATCGCGCGTTCGCCAAAGTGATTCGAACGATCGCCGTTTCTCTATCGCTTTTTTCCTACGACGCGTCGCGTCGTACTCCCGTCGTCGTGTACCAGAGATTCGACTCGCGTGTATAGTACATCGACGCGCAACGAATCACGCGTTCTACCTTCTTTTCCTTCTTGGTGAACGAACAGGCGTTTGAATTTCGCCGGCGTGATTGAAGCGATTCGATCGATTCGAGGTAAATAGGATACGTTGCTCTGTGACAGAAGAGAAAGTGTCGAGCCTCGGATGAGACTGTTCGTAGCGTATATTGGCGAGAAGATCGTTGAGAGATATCGACGTGAAGCTGCAAAGAGGCAGAAAAAAGTAACAAACGCTAAGTATGCGCATCTAAATATCTCAAAATCTCCACTAACGTTTACATCTCGAATATCTTTCGACGTACCACGCACCACGAGAAACTTTTTCATTCGTGAATCGTATGGTTGTGAACGATTCTCACGATGAACGGCGAGCTCCTTTTTTTGCTTTTTGCCGCAGCTTCCAAGCTCTTGTACTTTTTACTAAAAATTGCACGGTAGCTCGGTCGGAATGCGTGTGCTCCGGAACTATAGCGTCTCGAGTTACCTGGCCATACTGACTAAAAAGACGAGCGAGGCAAAAAATCGTTTATTAACGTGTGAACTTCGTGGAATAACGTAGCGTGCTATTAAAGAAACTTTGCTCGAACGAAACATAAAGAAGAGGTAAGAGAAATTCGCCTGAATCTCATTTATTATCTTTTCGTGTCGCTTATCATCTACAGAAACCACTTTACATTAGTCACGCTTCGAATTCTTTGCACATTTTTCTCTTCTTTTTAAATGCACATCTTATACTATTTAACACGTGGATAATAATTCGAAGAACACAATATATCACATTTTTCATTCACTACAGGGACGTACTTTTAAAATTCAGGACGCCGTCCATCCATTCCACCAAAATTATCTTTCTACTTACTTTTGAAGTTAAACATACGCTTTTCATCCTCGTCGTAAATTCGAATTATCGCTTATCGTAATATTAAAATATCGCTTCTGAATAGTTGTACGTTTGGTGTTTTTCACAGGGATAGTCAACCTATCGATTATCTCTGAAAGGCTTACATCCGAGGTCTTTTCATTTTCGACCAAGCCACGTTAAAACACCATTTCTTCGTCGTAAGCTGATATTAAATCAACAAAACTGCGTGTCTGGCTTTTTCCAACTTTTTTGACTTTTAATTATTAACCGAGTAATTTGTTATTCGTTTTCTACCTTTACGGTGTAATAATCGTCAATGCGAATCTTTCTTCTTCCGTAGAAATATATCTGTCGTAGTTTTATACGATACGGTATGACGTCTATATTTGAAAATCTTTTTAAAAAGATAGCAAGACTATCCAACGAGAGACAATACTCTACGAAACGCTTCTGCAAAGTACAATCTCGCGTATAATTTCATTAAGAAATTCATTATTTTCTTACCAGTACCTTCGTTTTTCGGGCTATTTTCATCTTTTACGTTTAATTTTAATTTCATCTCTGCCTTATTTTCATCTACATATCCGTGCTCCTTTCTTCCATTTTGCATATTGTTTTTACCAACGTTTTCAAGTTAATTAGCAAAACTAACCTGCACGCTGTTGCAAGTAATTTTAATTTGCGCTACTCCTGCACGCGCGGAACACGCCATCGATCGCTCAAGCACCGCTTCCTTTTCTCGAATTTCTCAAAGGAAATAAACGCGCTTGAAGTCGAATATCCCGTCGATCAATCAATCGACGTACGCTCGTTAATCTTCATTATAAAAGATCGAGCTGCAATTAAGCGAAACGTTCGTTCTTCCGAGCCTCGCGAAATCAGTCCAACAACGAAAACCGCATCTCCAGAGTCTTCCATCATACTACGTCTGGAAGGATAGAACTCTGTGGAACTTGAAAGATGATTTACTGCCCTGACTTCTAACGAAATACAACGCCACTGATTCTTTGCGTCTTCGTCGGAGTTCTCTTCTAACGGCATGTAAAAATGCTTCTATCATTTATTTATTATTATTATTATAAGTTACATTTAACATTTCATTACGGTGTTAAGATTCCTACGGCTGAAGTTTAACAAGATCTTCTAGTCCGAGCTGTCGATAGCGTTTCATAGGTTTTAGATTAGACACCTTAGAATTGCAAGCGACGAATAATAACGCAAGTTAGGTTACCTTGTTTTACGCTACGAATAAATACGTAATAATTGCATTCGTCGCACGAGACGAGGCATAAATTGAAATTAAGCGGTGAGAAATTGAGTAACGTAATTCGAGTCTAAGGCAATCTATTGCGATCGTTCGTATCGCGACGATATCAGTTACAAATTCATCGTTTAAGCTCGAACAATCTTAACTGAATTAAACAATACCATTAATGGTATCAATACCTTCGATCAAAGATATCTCAAAAAACACTAATACTTTTAAACAATTCCAAGCAATATCCTCTTATTTCACTTTACCTTTTTAAAACGCTCGTTTAACCCAATCTTCTTTTAAACTATGCAATAAACAGCAACTGTTTATCAATTGTTTGCTCTTCACGCTTTTGGCCGATGATCCTTACAAATCGATACACAAGGCAACGGCGTTATCCTTATCACCGAAACGTATCATTAAACAGTCCTCCAAACATGTGCATTATCTACGAAATCAAACGAACGTAACCTTCGTGGAACGCCCGGCCCCATCTTCTTCCGTCTGTCTCATTTCTCTTACCTACACACACACACACACACATGCGCGCGCGCGCGAATGTTTCTGATCGCGAGGACGCGCACGCTCGTAAATCCACGACGACGATGGCTTTGGAACGAAAACACCGGAACGTTTCGCAAAACTGAAAACGACGAAACGGGACAGGGAGTATCGATGCTCTCGTCCATGTTAATATCTCAGCGGTCGGCGGCCAATTCGATGATCAAAGCGCGATCAACTCTCACGCAAGCCGCTTTATTCATTTATTCGTTTTTCGTTTATTCGCAGCGTGCCTTTCGACGTGTCGCCGTAAGGCCAGTGTGCTCGTCGACGATTAATTGGTCGAAACCAGCGGCTGATTAACGAGCGTTCGCTATTCCCGTTGCCATTATCGCGTGAAAATGCGAACAGGTCTTGCGCTTCCGCGTTAAATTCGATACGTTAATGTAATTACACACACTGGTTAGTTCGCGACGAGAAAAAAAAAGAAGCGAACCAATGGACGAAGAGACAGGATGCACACGGAGAGAAGCAGAAGCGGAAGAAAGAGAGAGAGAGAGAGAGAGAGAGGATGGTTGCAAAGGGCAGTTACCAGGACGCCTGTGTGCAATAGTGTGCATCCGTGTAGCCACGCGAAAATCAAAGGCACGCTCTGTGCCGCTACACGCGCAGCCTCAATTTTCTTTTACACCTGCGGACCTATCAGCCGTTGATAATGCGAGTCACATTGAGATGCAGCTAGGTTCCTAGTTTCAAGTGGCCACCCTTTGAAGCCACGTTGCCGGACGTCGTACTCGCCATCCACCGTGTCGTCGTGTTCAACATTTTTAAACGACATTATCCTACGGAAACGCGTATTACGTTTAACACGAAGGAAATGTCACGTCCGGCAGCCTTGCGTGCCACGACCGCTTCTCCTCGACGAGCAAATCTCGTGAACCGAACGATAAACTTGTTTTTCTCGAGTTTACGTGATACTACGCTGTAGAGTGGTAGGACTATCGAGTATTAGATACCAACGTCGAGTTGTAGTGGTTTGTTTAATGAATTAAACGTTCATTTATAAATTACTATCTACCGATTTTATTCTTTGTCGAGTGACACCAACGAATCCATGCGCGATCACAGTAGTATAAATTGGAGTCGACTTAGCTTGCTTGGTCTTAAATTAATCTTAATTGTGTTAAACGTAGTATTGATAGTTCTTATCGCGTAAATAAATTAAAATAAAGATGAATCTTATAAATACAACGCAACGTCGATGCAAACTTTTGCGACACATCTACGATCCGATAGCCACCGAGGATCGAAAGCAATGGGTTCAGGAGAATCGTTCCAGTTCGTCTTTTTGCAGTCTTTTGTAGAATTGTTTGATGAATTTTAATCCGAAGTTTTTAATCCGACCAACAAAATTTAAGGTCCAAGCCTTTGTGTGAACGATGCGATCTTGAAAAATATCAGCGTTAAGATATAGGGATACTCTTTTACTCGAATAATATCGTCAAAAAGTTCAAAATCGACGTATTTTCACTCGTAAAGTTCAATGTCAGAAATCCCTGGCGCGATTACAAGCGTAATCTCGTCCCATTAGCGAACCTAATGACCATAAATTTAAAACAATAATTCCCGCAAGCCCGGGGATTCCTCCAACTCACGCATAATCTGTATAATTTGCTCGTTAGCCGGAATCGATTTTAACGCGACCCAATAATAAATAACAAACGCCGTGGCAAAACTAACAAATGATAGGGAAGCAACGCGACGCGTCAAAATCGTCGCCGTCGCTGTCACCGTTGGAACACGAAACTACCAAATTACATTAAACAGAGAGAAGTCTTTAATCAACGCTGCAAATGCAGTCGGAATGTTCTCGCTCGCGAATCTCGAAGGGATTGCTTTTAGCGGCTGCCGGAAGTCCCGAATCGTGCTTCTGTACCCGGTGAGATGAATATTTGTCAGAACTTCTCACAATGTGTCATCGCGATAAGTCAGACAGGATCGTAATGAACGTCGCGCACGTATGTACGCGAACGTCACAGGTACCGGAACGTGGAACAATACGCGATCGTACAAATTATTATCTCTTTAGTGCCTCGATTTATCGGTGAATAGGACACAGGCATAGGCCGGTACAATGATCAGTGAGAAATGATTGAATAGAAAGCTCGAACAACGGTCTAAAGCGCGTTTAACGTAGTTGAGAATTGTGCAGCTTAATTGCCGAAATAAAAGTGAAGGGACACTGAGGTTACACTTAGAATTCATATTAAAATAGTTTTAGATTTATTTAATAAACGATTTCCAGGATCTTCGCCGATATACATTTGCACGCGTCTCAGCGCTCTCTTCGTCTCGCCATCCTCCATACCACACTGCCAACGGAACAGTTCGAGACGCCACGCACACACGCGCGTCCGCACACTCGTTTTCACATACGTGTGTCACTACTACGCGGCCAGTCTAGTCTAGCACACAAAATCTCAATGAACAAAAATTTGGTAAAAACGACTTTTATTCGACGGTTTCGATTGAAAAATGTCTACCTTGTCCTTTAGACGGATTAGAATTCGAAGGATCTTTAGAATGAAAATCGATTAGCGAGGCTAGAGAAACAGAGTAAGAAAAGAGAAAATAAAAATTTCATTTTTACGATTCGATTTAATGATATTTGTAAGTGACGCGATGGTGGAAGGTACGCCGAAATTGCTTAAAATTATTCGCATGATAAAAATTTTGTTTTTATCGCCGAATCTTTTCTCGGTGCTGGACGCCCGAAATGTTTTGTTGGCGCACTTGTAAATCTTAAGTTTTATACGAAGCGGAGAAGGTTTTGGTCGGTTATGGGAAGCTTTTTTAACCAGACGTTCGATTTTACGCGAGTCGACTGGGTACTATGAATTTTATAGTTGCGCGGTTAAGATAGAAAGGAAGTTGCTTTCAAAAATATGGCTTTTGAGTTAATGTTACTTTCTTAAACCCGGCGAAAAACGGGCCAAAATATTACGCTGATACGTAAAACGTTGAATATACGACTAACAATAAACCGTACATGTATTTCCCCTTAGAACCATTTTCAAAATACGCGCAGAGGATTATAAATTTTATAACGCCACATATTGGATTCATATAGTCTATTTCTTTTAAATCGCATGAAAATCCGTAAATTACTGTCGAATACGATGATTAAAATTTGAATATATCAAAAGTTCATAAGATCTTGGTTATTTCGTAAATGGACGCAGATACTTGGTAATTGAATACGCTGGCCTGATATTACAAAGGATGGTTCACGGTAGACGTTCTCGTTATCAGCTATTCCCACGTCTTTACCTTTCTAATTAAATTTGATTTCTTCGGAAGAGATCTTTTGAAACGAATCCCCATTCGAAATGTAACTAGCTGAATAACACGAACTTCACGGAACCACTGGAAGCGAAACTGATAAAATGGGATACAGCTAGCCCCGGAGATTCTGATAATTATTCCAGCGTAGCTGCAACACAGCTACTACCGTTACACAGCTCATGAACGCGCAACTTTGAACGAGAACGACGAGTCTTCGTATCGAGTATCAAGCGCTCTTCTGACGTATCAAACGCGGAGATTTATTCGGCTTACGTGCTTAAAGTCTCCGGGAGATATTATACGAAGCAGCTGCAAATTTCGACTCGGCTTGGCATGAAGAAACACGTACGGCCAATAAATTGTATCGAACCGCGTTTGTCTTTATCGGAGCCAGGCCAGTAAATCCAAACGTATAACGTTACGTCTCCCATTTTATTGACACTGCTTTGCTAATGGCCGTCTACCATTTTGTACGATGAAAATACCGTTGTATCCCTGGCACGTCTTTTAACAATGTCGTCGTATGTCTTCCTTAGAGGAACAAATTGCACGCTACTTGTGCAGGTAATGTATACGAAACAAAATAGCGTTTTCGAACGTTATAGCTTGGAATATTTTATTGCTCTTACAAGGAATGGCATGATATTCGTTCCAGGCTTGAAATACACGGTAGTTATTTGATTTTATACGTGTCATACGTTTGCTAATAATAACAGTACAACGCTACAAAATTCTTTAGCATTCGTTTTTAACATCTTAGAAGATTTTAAGTCTTTTTTTTTTTTGATAAGGATTGTTATACTTATTGATAAATTGCACGAAATAACGTATTATCATTTTCAGAGCTTGGTTTTACAACAATCGAAAATTAAAAGAAATACGCGATTTGCCGTAAAATATATCAACTGTAGTTTCATCGCAATAAATGGAATTTTTTTGGATAAACCAGGTTTTGCTATAGTTCGAAAAAGCGATGGTACGATGAACGAAATTCAATTAGCAAGACTTCGTCGAATCGGCCTCTAATTAAAATTTCGTGAGAAAAAGATAGAGTTCAGAGATAAATGTTTCCATTACATTGAATACTCGTTTACAACGGTAAATAATAAATCTTGGTTACTGCTTCAACAGCTGCGTTTGTTTGACGGAAGACAAGTCATATTAAACAAAGAGAAATCACGCAAAGCGAGAATTATACCTGTCAATTGTGTGATTATTCGTGGCGTGAACAAAATAAATTTTTTCGATAAATTCAGCGATTACAGAGGAGGTTTCTGCCAATCGCGTGCAGGGTCGTCGAATAATAAACGAGCGCATCAGAAAAATTGAATTGCTCGTTTTGTAAAGGCGTTTTCATTTTCAGTCCTCAATTGTGCTGTTATTTCCCGGTTAAACAAACGTCACTCGATCTTGCTGCTAAAAAAGTGATTCGATGCGTTTGACAGTTCCGTGTGATAACGCGACATATACAAAATCTTCTGATCGTATTTTTAATAAAATGCGAATTCCAAAATCTGTGAATTAGATCGTAAACGAGTCAAAAATTAACGTGAAAGTCAATATGGAATAATATATAATGCGTCGATACCTTCAAAATTAAATAGAAACCAATTTTATTCATATTAAACGATTGCTAGATACTCGTAGTTATTATACAAATTTCAATTTGAATCAAAGTTGAATTTTATCGTATTTATATACCGTTAACTTGGAAATTCGATCAATCGTCTACCGTTCCTAATATCTTTGGTTAACTAATTAACAATTTCTTACTTCGAATTTGGTTGGAGGTTTCGGAACCAGGGAATGGGAACTAACTCTGATTATTTTAATATCGATTGACCGATGCTGAAAGATTCCAATCACCGATATTGCGCGTAACGATTAACAATTCAACAAATCATTGTTAAGGATATAAAGAGAATCATAGCGAATGTTATCATTAACTAGCTCTTAATCAACGTTCAAGGAAAATTGTTGAGAATCTCCGATCTTAATAGCCGAGATAATGGCGTATGGACGCTAAATTTACGCTTGGAATTTATATTAGAATAGTTCTATATTTATTTGATAAATGATTCCAAAGATATTCGTCTATACACGCTTGCACGCGTCTCGGCACTTTCTTCCATACTCGACTGTTAACCGACTGAACAGTTTACGTTCATCTGTTTTCGGACGCCGCGCACACACACACTGATACTCATACACAAATAGTACTAATAGTTACGCATCTAACCTAATCTAGCACATAAAATTATACACGTCTCAATAAAAAGTATCAATGTTTATTAATGAAATAGCTCGTACGCTTTGTATAAAATAAAAATGTTCATGAGCAGGCATTCGGAGACGCATGAAAAGAGATCGATTCGTTGAAGTAACGAATAAAAAATGCGTATAATTTTCTACCCCTGCCTGTCTTTCTAACTTCCGACCCTATTCACGACTCAATATTAATGAGGCATCTTCTCATTCTTCTTTTCGCGTTTCTATGCTTCCAGAAGATGTATTTTCTCGAGATATCGAAGTTCGTTTAACGAGAGTTTAGATCAAGTACGAATTAATCGTTACAAACAAGCTGACCTGGCACGAAGCGGACCAATCGCGCTGTAGAAGCCTGGAAACCTTTGCAAAACTTTTTTCCTGGAAATAAAAAAACAAAAAAAAAAGAAGAAAAAAAAAGAATAAAAACGTAAACCGCGTCAAGTTTTCATGTTCTTGCCATTTTCGAAACGTGTCGGCCTTTCCATTCGATCACAACGTCGGGTACAATTTCTGTGCGCACCAACTGCCCCAAAACAGAAAGATAATATTTTCAAACGTTGTTCCCGCTGTACGTCCAAAAAATATTTTCAAAATATCCAACGCGGACCGGCAAATTTTTGCGAGATTCTGAGCGGCGCTCGGCGTGTATAGCAAATCTTGCCCGCCGGATATCTCGCTATGATAAATCCTTTGAAAGTTTATCCACGTGAAAGGTCGCGAACGAAAAGGCTGAAAAAGGGAATATCGCGTATAACTCGACGTGAAAATTTTCTGAAAATTTCGTTACTGGTTGCGTTCCAGTTATTTATAAACACGCACGTGTTGCCCTGGACGAAAGTTAATTAAAGTGTCGAGGGAGGTTGAATTTCGCAATGTGGAAATATCGTTCGTTAGGCGACGATCCGATAGAAGAAAAACATTGTCGTTACGGAATAATCGCGTTGAAACGTATCGATTCTCCGAAACTCTGTTTAATCAGATGTATAATGTTGTTCGGTTGGATTAGCATTCACCTGTTGTACGAACTTCCAAGATACGGGTGATTTGATTAAAGCGTAATTTATCGGCGTTCTCTGTGGCACACGGGGAAAATTACCCTACGCGTTGGCTAAATTACCCTACGAAATTTCATTTTTCATCGGTGAATAGACAAGTTTTAATGAGAAACCTACGGAGAAGTTTCAGCAACTTTTTTTTCCAAGACGAAGGATCGTGATATGCAATTTGCATAAAATCGTCGAACTTGTCTGTGGCTTTTCAAAGAATCGCACGAAGGATCGTACGAGGACGAATAACGTCTACACGAGTTCGAAATTGTCAATGACAGAAACAATTTACTTGTTGGTTATGTTTGATAAAAATATGTAATATATTCGTTTCTTAGCAAATAATCACTCGATAAAGACAGAGGAATCTTTAATGCGATTTTTGCAATTCGAAATATATAAAACACAAATAAATAATGCGAAGCTCAGGACTTTGCTAAACGCTGGTTATTCGAAAATAGTGAACGCGAGTTTGCTAAATTATATATATATCATTAAAAATGATTCTATTAAATTGTAGTTACAAAATATACGTAAATCAGATTTGATTCGGGTACAGATTTTTCTAGAGGAAGGTTAAATCGTAAAAGCGCATAAAATAAAATAAAACATCGGACCAAATTGACTTGGACTTCCGTAATCAGACTCTACCAAAAGAACAATCAATTTCCAAGCTAAACTTGCTTCTCTGGATCAATCTCCAACCACAAAACGCGATTCCCGCTAAAAAGAAAAGAAAAGAAAAAAAAAACTACACAAAGGAGCGTCATAAGATAACAAGGACCCAGGCAAAGCTTGCACAAAATTTTCTTACGGAAGCATATTCCCAGTTGCGTTTCGAATTTCGTATGAATTTAGGAAAAATTGATAGTTTCGGCAACGAGCGTGTAAGATTGAGAGTGACAACAGGCTGAAAGAAAAAGCGAAATCAACGAAAACTCGCAAAACAATGGACGAGGGAAAATAACGCGAAATTCAGGTGTGACGACCATGAAAAGTAACAGAAGCGTGTTCACAAAGACAGAGTACATATTGGGGTAACTAGTTCGGTGAGGGGACCTCGTGTACCGTGAAAATTTGCAACCATCAATTCTCACCTCGGAAACACGCGGCAACCCTTAATTCCGGCGACTTTAGGGATGCGCTGTTACCAGCCAGTTCTCCGATTATTAGATGTCATTAAACCATTTCCCGGCTTGATCTCCGCCAAAGGATAACGAGGTATCGTGCAATGTCCTCGAAAGTGTCCCGCAAAAGAGGCTACGATCATAAACGTCGCGACGAACGAGATGTATGGAAAGCATGCGGCACAATCGAATGACTATAGAGACGCATGGAAGCTCTCACGGTGCTCCTTTTCAGCCAGTAGAGTGGCGGCGTTCAATTTCCATGAACCAAAAGGATCAATTTGCCTCTCTCCGATGCAAATGTCATAATATAAATTCTATTCGAACGAGCGGAAAGGATATTTTATTTAAGAAAACTATTACTTCGCACGGAGGAATTTCACACAGGTCGTGAAAAGAAGTACTTGCACAAGTAGAGAAAGGCGTACTGGGTAGAGAAGATAGAGAAGATAACTATCCTAAATTATCTTAATATATGGTGTTTTTATATAGGTCAAAATGAATCGGACCATAGCGCAACAGAAAGTCTACAGAGTGTCACGAAATACATTTGTGGAGGGATATTTATAGGGTCGACTTTGGACATCCAACCGATGAGAAATGTTCATGTAGAAAAATATATCGTTCGAGGCTAATTTTTCCAGTTGGAAACTATTTAGTTTTACGCTAGAAATATACTGGTATCGATGAATCAACCGACCAACTTTTTTATCTGGCTCACAGTTCGCGTTTCCGAGGCTTTCGTTGCGGTGGACGCGAATTCGCGCGAACTGGCGTTCTGGCAACCTCGATGCGTCAAACCGGTCGAATACGTATATAGATTCTTACGAGCGTGTGTATCGCGATGTTCAGATGTTTGGTCGTTCGTCGAGACAGAACGACGTAGGATATGGACAGGATTTCGATTGTTAGGATGCCGCAGTGAGAAAAAAGCTGCAAGACCTCCGGTAAGAAAGTGTAAAGCTCGATGAAGCGAGGCTGCGTGTAAAGGGAAAAAGAAACGTGAGAGATACCCGTTGAAAACAATTATAAAAGTAACGGTGGAGGATCGAGACGTAGCCAGGAACATCCTCCGGAAGAATTATAATGGAAGAAAGAATAGATATAATAGCGATGGGGGGATGAGAGGGCAGGGCAAAAGAGAAAAGATGGCGATGCGAGGGAGGAGCGGCGAGGTTAGTCGAAGAAAGAGAAAACGCGCGAGAGGCGGCGAGACCAGGGAGAAACGAGAGGAGGACCAAACGCAGGACGAAGAAGAGGTGGTGGAAGAGTAGAATAGGGGAGGGTGGAAGGCGGTTTGCGCAGCGCCAATTCATCAACCACACGACTCCATACTACGGGCAGACCAGCAGACCACGGCGAGCCATTTCATCGTTCATCCTCATCAACAATGCTTGCCAAGAATCAGACTGGGTAGGGCAGGCTCTGGTCACGGAAACAATTCCGCCTCGTCGCTATACGATTCCAACGGAGTCGCATTATTCCCATCTCTGAAAGCTCGATCTTATCCTGCCACGGAGAAAAAAAAATTAAAAAGAGAAGTTCTTCGCCAACGAACGAACCGAGGATGATCAGCGGTGGCCGTCGATTACAGACAGGGTAATTATTTCCGATGGAACGACGAGCCAAAGGCACGGAAATGAATCGAGCAACCTCCGATTCGTACGGCCGGATACGACGTGGCTCACGCTCGATAAACGTTTTTTCCTTCCTCTTCAAACGCTGTCCTTTCGACTCTCTTTTACTTCTCGCGTGCTCCCTTGAACTCTCGGCGTTCCTATTTTGCAAATAATTTGTCGAACGGAAGGTAACGGCGTGTTACGGAATCTTCCGATCATGAATTTTATTAGCGTTAGCGTTATTATTTGAAAGATAGCGATTTGAGAAGTTGTTTACTCGTCCCATTGCTCGTCGGAATTCATATGCTCTTCCGACGTAAGATCTTTGAACGTCAATTACCACGAACGAAGATTTGTGAGCACTGCGATTGTAAATAAACAGAATGAAGTTTATATGTGAATAGGCCAACGTTGGAATTCTTTGCTGACAGTAGAATACGATGATGTATCACGATGTGGTCAAACATCTTATTTCGATTTTTCGAGCCTCGTTCAGAGGTTAGTCGAGTTATCTAAATCGAAGCGGCTTTGATGTCAAACGATTTAACCAGCGAGAAAAGTCAAGCGATTTGCCAGTTTCACATCGATTAAATGCTCGATATTACATCGTTTGAATTCAGAAACCTAATCGATTAATCCAAACTTTGACATTTCTCTTCGTAATCAGTCTCGTCCATTTATTAAATCTTTACGATTTAATATGTCTTTTAATCCTTTAATATTCCACAAGCGTATAAAATAATTATAAAAATCGCGTAACTCTGAAGTAAGAATATTCAAATCTACAGCACGCTTAATGTCACAACCTTGTAACGTTATTCAGAAGATCGTTTTATCAAAAGACGTTCTCCGCAAGTACGAAAAAGCAGATATCTAAAAAAGAAAGGGGAGGAATCATTTTTTACGAAAATACATATAACTTGTCAAAACCGTTTGCAGGAACGAGCGTGCAATTTGCGCGGATTACAACCGGGCAAAGGGAAAAACAAAATTTGAATGACCCTTTTATTTCAGAAGCGCCAAATACGTAGAAAGGAATCCTTCGCCGTTCCATGCGGAAAAGGGATTTATCACAGCGCAGACCTAACCTAACCTTGCAACGAGTCACGTTCGTGCAAGGAAACAAAGAATATGCTTTTTCTGCGCGATACGTAAGCGTTCCCACGCTCGCAAAAGGAGCATAAATTTCTCCATCCTTTCGTTCAACGCAAATTGTTGCTTGCCGACGAGAAGAACGGCGGCAAATCGAGATTCAGCCGAATTTTTCTCTTTCGATTCTCACGAGTCATCGTCAACGATGCGACCAATTTCAACATGGAAGCCACAGAAGGAAACGCGATGATCCGGTACGTAACAAAAATCTACTCATAATGTACACGATTCTTCTAATTACCGATTACATCGTTCGACGAAATAACCGTTTGACGTTACTGTAGAGATTTAAAATGCAAAATAAAAGATGATAGTAGAAGACGGAACGATACCTAGAGAAAATTTGAACGTAATCGGTCAAAGTTCGAAGCTGTTTGCCACGTACATGTGTATATGCAGAGACGAGAAGATGACTAGGCAAATAAATGCGAATCTGATCGATTATTTCTAATAGACCCGATACAAATACAAAGATAGAGGAAGTACTATCTACGTACTTCCTCTGGTCCCGTGTCTTCTCGCTAGCCGCTTTCTCGTCTCTCTACGATATTCAAACTCATCTTCCGGCATTCACTTACGTTTCTTTGTCACTTTCTATTATTTCCTTTTCTCTTAGTCCATGTTATCGTCCCAATAGTTGTTCAAATTTACGTTTGTTATCTTCTTCCTTCCAGCAATTTCTACCAAGGCACGGTCAAATGCTTGTTTCGAAGATCGGAGCGCGATAACGCGACAGCTAGAAGCATTCATCGTCCGCTCGGTTGATTGAAATGGGTGACTTGCCAAAATGGCGAGCATTGTGGAGGCCGGGACGCATTGTGAATGACATTCGGCCGGGCTGCGCTGCGACGCGACGGTTTATTTTCCCAGGCTAGGTCGGCGTGAAAAATGAAGCGGCGAAACCAATTCGCGTGTTGCTCTCTTCGTTGCTCCGTTCTCGCTTCCTTCGCGGACACCCGGTTCGTGACAATACCGAAACTGGAGACGAGCCGTCGTTCCTAAATTAGGCGTGTTGCTAGACTGATTCCTCGTCCACCGGTTTCTCCTATTTCTCGGTCGTTTTTCCTCTATATCTTGCCGTTGCCAATTAGCGTGCATCGTTTCGAGCATACGTAATCTTCGGCAATGTCTGAATGCGAATAACGACCGTTTTGATGATTATTTTTTACGAGTTCCGGCTAACTCGATGTGAATATTAGAAATTGAAATGTACATTTACCCCTCTCTGAAGGAAGCTTTCGTATATTTATGATACGAACGATTTAAGTTTTACTACATCTTTGTATCGATATAAGATGAAAGGAGACAATCGATTTGAACACACATATAATTAAATGAACGCGTTCGTGTATCGTACACAACGGTATACAAGCAACGCAGTCCTATAGATCATCTCTAGTTTCGCGTTATTATAAGATTGGTCACTTTAAACGCTATCAAATGCTACACCCATAATTACCATAATTTACTATATTACGCACCGTAATCTTCTCGAACAGCTTTAACCAATTTTTATTTTTCACGTATCTCAATCCCGCACGAATATATATATATAATTTTAATTATCGTGTTTCTTATGAAATCAGATGTGTCGATAGTTATGAACGAAAGCGTATTCTGTACACGTGTACGCGCAATATATGCACACGCAGCTATCGTCAACTGAAAAGATACTAGGGCGAAACGACGTTGCCGTGTAAATATGTCAAAAATGTTAATAATTGTTTCTCTCCAGCCCTCGAAAGGGAGAAATAGAATTTTTTGGGTTAACTGGTTTCCAGGCTGTCCGTGCTGGTATTTACAACAGCGTTGACGCGTCCTCGCGCGTGTACGATAGTGTACGTGCAAGCTCGCGGTCCACGGGAAGATGAGATAGCGAGCGGTGCAGCTGGCGATGTTGGAAATTCAACGAATAACCGAAAATGTCGTTACGGGGGCGGAGGGATGGTATGGTGGCGTGGCGATTGTTATTACAGGGCCACGATTATCGCGCCGCCGCGATAGCCGGAATGAACGTGGAACGCACGGCCGGCCGCGCGAAATAAATTCTTTCGAACGATTTCACCCGCGACCTCGGTTGAACGCGCGGCCGCACGTTATCGCGCGGCGCCGGTGCGTAATCAAAAATCACTGGGACAGCGTGAATTTTCGAACCGCGCGAATTGCCGCCGTTTGCAGCCGGATTTAATCCGCTAATTAGATCGACGAGTGCCAACCCTTTGATGGAAAATACGAATATCGAAGGCCGACCGGTAACTGGCACGCAAAGTGCAACAGGGGCTTGCGCGGTCGTATCCTCTTTCTGACTGTTGTCTGTACTCCAATGAAACGACGGTGTTGATTGATTAAACGACTTGTGCATTTAATTTGGCTCGTTTTAAAACACGGCTAAATATTGGTTGCGACGATTGTGCAGGGTATTTATTGCACGAACGATTTATTGTGAATTAACGATGGTAGCAGGAATAATAAGCGTGTAGGATTTACTTGTCTAGTGTAAACTTTATTTATTTATCTCGTTTGTCGAAGGTAATTCTACAATTAGCCTTGATCAGGTTTGGTTTCATCTATGCGAGACCGACGCGAGAATAGTTTAAAGATACAATGGATCATTGTGAACGAAAACAATCGATGTAGGTCAATCGTGGTTATATTTAATCACAACGAACCATTTAATAGCTAAACTATCTTTTAGAAGTTTCCTAATCAGGATCAGTCTTTAATCTTTCAGAAGTCAAACGGATAATCCAACTGGATGCTATAAATATTACTGTTTCCAAAATTCTCGTAAAATTTGACGCGTAATGTAGCAAAGTGAAACTTGCTACAAAAATAATTTGGAAGCAAGAACAATGTTAGATAAAGGTAGATCTACGAATAAAAACTATCGCAACGGTGATTTTTAATCAAGTTATATTTAACAGTTTTTATCGCGTCAGAAATGTACGTGAATTCGCGATTAAAGATCATTTTGATCATTGTAAATCAAATATGAAATTATTCTGTTTCCAAAGTTCGAGTTAAACGAAAAGTAAGAAATTGCAAAGAACGAGACGGTCCGCGAAAGCGACGATCAGTTAGCATTTCTGGAAGAATGCAAGCATCGAGAAAAGTTTGACGGTGCAGGCTATAAATTACACAGCTCCAACGTACAATGACTGGTCGGCGAAATTTATGAGTGCTGTATATCGTGCAGTCTCTTTTAATCTCTCCCTTAACGCAGCTTGGTATCCTCCGCATCGTAATTTATTACGGTAACGTGGTTATTTTAAGACAATAATACAAAAGTATGAGTACTATTAGTCATTCAATGTGGTATCGTTGTTTAACCAAATATTAGCAGACGTAAGGTGAAATAAACGCAAACATCGCTTCTGAACTTCCGATTCTCGGATTTCCTTTTCCTTTACACCATTAATTCTCCTCTACCAGAATCACCTTTCAATAGCATCGGTTCGAGTAGAATTTGAACAAAGTTACAAAGCAGAACTCGAAATAGGTTACAGGATGGTACTGGAAACATCGTATCATGATTCGTGAACCGTAAACGAGTAAGCGTTTCGTTTCTTTAATATGGTTAAATAAACTTCAATATCGCTTCATTTATTTATTAAAATATAAATAGAATTCGCGATTGAACGTTATTAAAGCCGAGAGACATTATTATCAATTCAGTTTTTATTCAGTTTTCATGGAATCAACAGATACGCTGTGTATATTTGAAAAGAAGTATAGAGAAATCGTAGAAAAGGTAAAAAGAGAAAATACGGGCCTACGAATACGGTGGTTAATTAAAAACTCTGCAAAACTATACTTTTATATTTGCGAAAGAAAAGACTCGAGGAATGTTTGCATAATTAATACGAAGATAACCACTAATTACTCTCCCCTACTATCGACAGCGTTTGCTCCGTAGTTAGCAGTTTACACAGACATTTCGAACTTCAATTCTCATCACTTTGTTTGTCCATTTTCCATGCATTTCATTTGAAAAACTTGCTTCGAAGGATGAGCACGATAGTTTATGTTAGAGGGAAATAGTCTCACGCTTATTATCGATAAACGCAAAGACATTAGATAAAAAGAACGATAAGAAGCTTGTTAGATTACATTGCACTGAGAATAATTCGATCGCTTATCCGTCTATCGTTCACTCGCGTATGTGAGAGGAAGTCGATCCTGTTTATTACGTTAGAAGAATAAAACCATAATAATTTACTAAATTACAAAAGTATCAAATTATTCGCTATAAATATTTGAAAGTTCGATGATATTTTTCAAAGAAAATTTTCAATCTCGTTTTTTCATAACCTTTGGATATTTCAATCGTTCTCTCAGTCAATTAGTAATCACTGCCTTTAAATTAATTCAACATTTTGAAGAAATATATATGATCTAAAATATACGCCGATGAATGGAACATCGATAAATAAATAATCGATAACGAGAAAGCTTCAGATGTACCAAATTGCTGCTTCAAACGTAAGGAGCAAAATTGCCTGCTAAATGGCCCTAACGTGAACGCGCCCTATAGCAACGGCTAACGAATTCTAACTAATCTAAACGACGCTTAGACGGAGAAAAATCCACCAAAGGGTGGTTGATTTCCAATAACCGTGCTCGATGCAAGCGTACATACATAGAAAAGTACCCTGGCGAAAGGTTATAAATACCACTTTGGTCGAGCAGGCCGTGTACTCGATTTTCACCAAGTCTCGCTCCATATAATATCTGTCGGGATAACGATCTTGCCGCGGCTAACGACTGGCAATTTATCAAGTTTCGATGAAATGCCACGCGCGAATATCTGAACCGTACCATCGTTGATTTTGATCGATTTTGATCGACGAAGGAACGAGCGGATTTCATCGCTTTTTTTTCTTTTTTATCTTTTTAATTCCTTCTTTTTTTTTTTTTTTTAGATTCCACATTCTCCGGTTATCGCGTGTTTTAGGTTCGACGTACAATTAATTTCAAAATCCAATCGAGTATTCTGCTCAGCTTTTAAACGAAACCAACGACGTTGAAGTGTTCGCATTTCAAACGTTTTTCTAGTTACTCGGATCGCTGATCGTTTTAAGGATAATTATAGATAATATGTTTGTAGAACTTTTAGTATCTATGGGTACTGGTGGCATTCTTATTCCATCGAATCCAGAACTAATACGTTGTGAAACACTAAATTTCCTTATTACGCGACCAACGAGTAACAAATGCGAAAGTTACGTAAAACCCTTGTAATTGTAACTCTCTAATCGTCTCGGTTATTCCACCTGTCAAATCCTGATGAAATTTCCAAGCAAGATACCGAAGAATTCATCGAACGATCGTCCCTGAAATTCAATTCAAAAGCTATATTTTGATTCGCCATATTCTTATTTTTATATTCTCGAAATAAATTGGCTGTCTTCTGAGATTTCGCGTACGGTTTCTCGATCGTTTCGTTCGACGGATACAACAACGTTCGATCGGTACGCAATATCAAGAAACGAGAGAGAGAGAGAGATTTCGCCGCGAATTGAGATTTCATCGAATCATTTCGTAGATCCGACATCTAATACTTTCACCGCGAGCTCGGTCTCTGCAACAGTCGCGTCGCTCCATAAATCAGCTAAACAAAGGGATGAGTGTGAAGCGCAGACACAGAGGGAAGAAAATGACGCCTGTACGTGTCTGGTTGGATGTGTCATGACGACGCGGCGTTTGATAAAATGCCACTTGCTTTCTGAACGCAATATGAAAATCGTATCAACACCCGGAGAACTCGATGAATACGTTGCGGAACCTCGCACAAGCAGCTTGGCATTGGCAACTTTTAAAATAACAACGTGGACTGATCGATTTATGAATACGACTCGAGATTATGCGACGTTGTTATGTCGAGATTATGCCACGCGTTAGTTGAACGAATTGTGACGAAGTATGAAAAATCTCGAACCTATACGCTCGTTCTTCTTTCGTAAAAATACGATGCGCAAAGGTCCTATTCCTGATAGATGATCGAGTGCTAATCAACGAAGAATCAATGGAATTCTTAAACAATGGCAACGACCGCGAGTAATTACTGGTTTCAGAATATTGGAGTAACATGCACGTCACTCACGGAAAAGACCAAACGCTAATGCAGGCCTGGAAAGTTCGTGAGTTTGCGATGAGTAAATTGGTATTAAGGTACAGGAAAAAACTCAGAACTTTCCGTTAAATAAAAAAAAAAAATGACAAGTTCTCCTGGCCATAAACGAACGAAACTAAAACGAGATATGGTAAAAATACCAATGGAAAATCTAAAACCTAAAATAGCAGAAAAATCATCTGCGCGTTATAAACTTCCCTTCAAACAATATATATTGATAGATAGGGCATTGTCTGCATGCATCGAGTTGCATCGATCGAAATCGCGATCACCGGTGAAACCGCATTATGCAAACCAACCTGGGATATTTTATTATTTGACGATGCAATATTAGCTTATCGTGCATTATTACCGGTCCCAGTCAAATACACGACTCGTCCACACGCGAATTTTCGAACAGATCGCCGTCATAAATATGATCGACGCGAAAGGGGACGACTATTCGTCGATATGTACCATTCGTCGATGTTCCTGAATAAATGTTACAGAATATTTTGCTGTTTGACCGGACAATATTGGCACCACGCGTTATAACCCGTAAGTGTTCGCAAGCGCGCTATTAGTCTAGCACGCGTCAAATATTTGCCTGCGAAGGCGAACCACTCGTCAAAGCCGATTAATCGAACATGTATTCCGTGTTTGCGTTCGTGAGTTACTTGTTAAGGTTTCTTAAGTACATAAACATATGGTACTTTACCGCCGTTGAACAAGTTCCAATGGAGTCCATTAAGAAACATACATATAATCGGAAGGGATACAAATGAATTTGATTTGTCAAAGATACGAGAGAATTTTGGTTAATAAGGGTGTAACTAAAGCGACCGAATAATTAACATCGATTAAATACCTTCCAATACCATCAGAGATCGATATTGCCGAATTACTTCGAATTACGTACGGAGAGACGCGAGGAAAACGGTAGTATGGGACATTATGAAATATTTAACGGAGAGTAGCCTTGAAAGTAACTTTTCAGCTATTTTGTAACATTGGTCTAATTAAGAAAAGAAATTCTTGAAGGAAAACTAAAGAAAACCACGAAGTTTGATATGTATATTTGTCAAGAGTATTTTCTTATTCGATTCTGCATTTTGTCTTATGATTTTTTTTTTTTTTTTTCGATGAAGTTCTAATTTCGTAGACAATCTTCGACCGTTCCATATATATCTGTCACGTATCGGCAGTATACGGTAAATAAAAAACGGGAAGATAACAGCACAAAAAAGGAGATTACGATCGAGCTCATAATGTAGCGAAGCTTGTAACATGCATTCTCTTCGCCGTTTCTTTAGGGAAACTTCGTATTTAAAGAACACATTACCTTCGGCTCGGGTCACATCCTCGATCAGCAACTTCCGGATATTGTTAAAGGATGAGATGGCGCAGAAAAAGCGAAGGAAGAAAAAGAAACAGAGGAGGAGAGATGAAAAAGAAAGAAAAGGAAGCGGTTGGCTCCTGTTCGGCTTAAAGAATGACGAAAAAAGAGAAAGAATCGACGATTTTCTATCGCGACATCGCATCGTATCGGACTTCCGTGAGACCGAGGAAAAGACACACTACGAAGCCCATTACGTTCGGGTCCTCGTAAAAACGCGAGTTAAAGAGTAAAAGCGCTTCACCGTGCTTCGTAGAACGTGAGGTAAGGCCTTATGGAAACGTCTGCAAAGAGGCGTGGCTTAACCCTATTTATGGAACCAACGTCGATAGCTAAAGAGAAGTACACGTGAAATTAGAGGCGATTCCCGACGCGGATAATTCTCGCGTTGTACTTTTTACGTTGACAGAGACTTTGCTTCACGAGGCTGATGCAGTGCTAACGCTCTCTTCCGCTTTATCAGTCTCCACTTAACAAGATGTTACGAAACTTAAAAGAGGATTTTTTTTCAGTTAAGATGCTTTTATTCTGTTCTTCTCTTTCCTTTTTAAGAATTTTATTGTCAGATCGGAATGTCCATTTTTTGAAAGTTGGCGATAGGAATGATGTTCGCCGAGAGTAACGCTAGAACTACTGGAACGAACAAATTGACAAATTCGTAGCGTACCGTAGCGACTTTGTGAATTTATAACGGTCTTTTTGACAGGGTTCATTAGTCTTTAACGAAGTAAACGATCTTTCCAACATTAAGATTTTCTCAATTCGTTACTGCTATAAATTTGCTACGTGTATGTAACTTTTTCGATCTGAAAGTTAATAAAAGATAAAAGTCTACGTCTGGAGTAATTATTATAAATTTTATAAGCTGCAATCTTCTAGATATATCCTTATTCAAACACGCATTGCCGAGATATACGGCTATAATTATTTAAGTATAACATAGGATTAAAAACCTGATGGAACGTTCGAAACTCGACGTTACGATGAAAACATTTATATTCCGAGCTACGTACACCGTTTCTACTAGTTTTCCTCCTCGTCCCCGATAGAGACTGACGTGTCATAAACCCATTTAACCGAGCTGCAACCACCGAATTCGGTTTTTGGCAACGTTCCGCATAGCAAACCTACATTTTCTTTGTGTCACGATGGCTAGGAAGGTTGGGACGGTAATGCAGGAAGACTGAAATATTTCGGGCATTGATTTACTATCTGGTGCCATCAACTTTTTCACGCGAGCGCAAGTAAATGAACTAATGGTGTCGGAGACGAGTTAGCTGCAGTAATTTTAAACGCAAGTACTGTTAATAATTTCGTTATTAGTTGCCGATTACTTAATATAATATATAATAATATTGTAACTTGCAAATGGTTCAGGTACGATATTTAATAAACATCGAGTATAGCAAACTCGCTAAGCAAATTTTCCTACGCAAAGTTAGTCCTGCGGGTATTACTCGATGCATCAGAAACTGAAAGAGTTTCTTCAAACTTCTCCATTGATACAACATTTAGTCGATTAACCATTTTTGCTAAAAGAAACAAACTTATTAACTTGTTTGGAAAGTTCGAAGTGTTTATACGTTCGAAAAGTTCGAGTCAACATTCTCAAAATGAGCATTATTAGTGCGCGAGATTCTTTATTTTCTCACAAACTCCAAATAATCGTTTCCCAGTTCCATCGATGCCGGTATAAAAGACACCGAGTATCGAAGAGAGCACGAATTTTCTCAAATCTAAATATATAAAAGTGTGTAATAATTGTGAATTTTTAAAAATATACGTTTTTAATCATCGCTTCAGAAACGAGCCGTCGACCTATCGGTTGCCTCTTAAACGGTTTACCAAAGCACTTGGATAAATTGTAAAGAGGAGAACTAGGAAGTTTCTAAAAAGCTTCAAAAATTAGAGTTCGAGCCAGAGATGGCAAGTGTTCTTAAGATATTCAAATATTTAAGATTCCCTTTAACATCCGCTGAACGTCATTAAAGCTTCGTTTGCCCGGGCATTAAAGGAAGCTTCATATTTACTCCGTCCGCGTGCGGGGAAAAAGAAAACTGGCTCTCGCCCCAACCGAGGATGGTGTACGAAGTAGACGGAGCCGGTACGGCGCGTTGCGGAATCCTTAATAAGGAGTAAACATCTGCAAGTAAAGTCACGCGGACTGTTCGCCACGGAAACGGCGTATTTATTTATTCGCAAAGACGAGAGTCCGCAAAGTGGCGAACAGTCGGGAACAACGAGACGTTCAACGAGTGCTTTCTTTGCCGAAATCTTGCTGCTTCACCTCTGTGTTTTCACCTCTGTGCGCAAGACGCTTTCTAAGGGTAAGTCGCAATGCACGGTTGTAAATGCGAATCGCGACATGGTCGAGCAGACCATCTGAAATTTTCACGGCAGAATGCAGCGTGAACTGCAGCTGCCTTCTCGCAGTCGAACACAGCGCGGAAATGCAATAGAATCCAAGACGGAAAGTCGTAAACACAATGTGTCCTTTCTACGTGTGCAAACGGAATGGCGAATGCATTTTTCAGTCGAAGCGAAACGTTCGCCTCCTTCCAAGCAACTTCCGCGGAATCCTTTTAGTCAGCACGCTCCTTTTAATGTGCAGGAGATCCCAGTGTTTTCCACCAGGAGGCCGTCGATGCCCAACTGCAAAGTAGAACGCGTTTGTTCGTCGAAAGGCAGAGAAAGTTGGTGTTTTAATGTTACGGACGCCGAATAGAAATGCTTTGTAAACTATGCACGGAACGGTGCTAAAGTACAGACAGGAGGATTTATTCGTTAATCAACTGTGTGTCAAGTAGCAGGTACGAGAGTATTCTAAAGTACTTGCACGATACTTGTTTATTTTTGATAAGATACGTTTTGATAAAAGAGTTACGGATAAATCTAACCAATGAATTTATTCTTCGCAATCATCGTACGTACGCGCGATACGATAGAATGTTATGACGCGATTAAATTGGTCTTTAGGAGCAAACAACTAATAACAAACTCCGTAAAATTATTTTGTCGATCCTTCTAAATGAATGGAACATTTTCAACGTTGATGCGAACAGTGCTAATCAAGTATGTATTAAACGCAAATAATAAAGTATATCGTTGCTATGTTGTTTAACAAATACCTTCAATTCACGGTGATTGCATAAAAAGTTAGGAAGCACTGGTGCTAATTATCCGAACAATTTTATATATTGTTACTACAAATCGACTAAACCGTCTACCTAATACTTTAGAATGCACACGCGAATAGCTGTGTTAAGCGTCATTTTGTTCAAATTATAGCGTTACATTCAAACGATCGATGGTTATAACTGCAGTTGCGAAATCTGAATTTAAAGTCATACAGATTTAACACGAACCAGTTTAATTTTGCTTGTGCCGAATTTTCCCTTAGATTCGTCTGATCCCATGAATGCTACCAGTTGTTGGCAAACAATCCCCAGCGAAACACAAATGAATGGGTAATTATGCGTGATACGAGTAACGCGCTCGCGCGTATATTTGTCGATTATAATCAGGTTTCCTATCACAAACATAGTTAACGATTGAACGTGGATAATATCAATGAAACTAAATAAACTCTCGGAATTAATCATGTTCTTCTTACACATATTTTACGATATTTTTCAGTACATTTTAAAACTTCTTTCTAATAATGTAGATGTAATTTATAATTATTAAAGAGGGAGAGGGAGAGACAAGACGCGAATATTCCCGTAGAATATACCGTTTTCCTATCCAAATCTCATCCAAACGTGAGTCTTCGCTTCCACAGCATCGAATTACACCTGTGTGAGCTAACAGTTAGCGCAAGTTTTACGAATTTTTGTCGCGGACGCGTGCACGTGACAAATTTCAAACGACGATACCGCCAATTAATCTGTCGGGATATTCAATTTATTAGGGAAATCGTTCGATGCGCGTGTTCGTCCCTCGTGCTCCGCTACGTGTTACTCGTCCCTCGGGAAAATCGTAATATCCGCCGCGCTGTTTCTCTGACCCCTTTCGTCTCTTCTCCTCTTCTCGCGGCCTCGAGAGCTCCTTCCAGTAAAACCAACGGTGAAATGGGAGAATCTTGATAACGGGAATCCAGGTTTGCGCTATACACGCGACAGACAAGAAAACTAAGGTAAGCTCTCCGCTCACGTAACAGACAAAGTTCATCCGGAACGGCGCTGTTGCGGTCAAAGTTAGGGATGCCCACGGACGTTCGTTAGGGCTTGTTTTTGTTTCTTGTCTGCTGCCACGGTCAACCAAAAGCGCTAGTTCTCCTAGCCAATCCCGTCTGTCTTTTTCATTATTACGTAGACGATGCGTAACCGATTACGTTCATCCGCAGTCTCTGCACGGACGTTAGTCGTTATCGCGGTTCTACGCAAAGAAAGAAAGAGATCGGGCAACTAGGCTGATTTTTATGACTCTTATTTTTTCTCCTTCTTTTCTTTTCGCTTCTTTTTACTTCTTCACGTTTTGTTTGCGTATCGCGTAACGCCGGCGTAGAGACGTTTTTGTGGTGTGTAGAACGAGCGATAAATAAACAACGGTGAACGTAAGAATATGTAATGCTTTCTTTTTGAGAGAGAGGAGGATAGTGATTAATCGATGAAAACGACGAAGAAGAATAGAGGAGTTATCGAGTGTATCAGACGTTCCACTGTAAGATATTCTTCCATCCATACTATGCTAGACGCAACGCTGTACTTTACAAATTAATCAACAAAGTGACTGATAAATATATGTATTTTCTCCAGTAAAATAGCCTGCTTAGAATAAAGTCGTTTCGATAATCACGCTGTAAACTGGCCGAGCAAATGTTTATGCGATATTAGAGTGGTTTGCAGAATAAACAAAGAAAATATTGTCGAATCTGTCGTTCGATTGCCTTGTAAAAATCACGGAGGGATGACAATTTTTATTTTAAGACCGAGCAATTTACTATTTGATAAATAGTTTAATTCAGAAATAAACGTAAGTTAGTAAACTGTTAGTTTATAAATGGAAAAACATATAACTCGATCTCGATCTCTTGGACGAAGTAAACGAACTCTTCGAATAGCATATTTACAACAGTTAAAATTTTCTCCGACTGAAAGCGTAAGCGCAAATATTTACACGATGCCGGTAACCATGCTGATTACGCGTGACATTGCAGCTGTTCGTAGTGCAAAGGGCAAAAAGAAAGGGAGAGACGAGGGGACTAGATGCGCGAACCGTAAAGCAGAGAAAAGGGAGATGGGGTGGCAAGGAGACGCGATTACTCGTCGTGCGCACACTGTACGTGCAAAACACGTACGCGTTCCCTTTATCTTGTACCGTGGAACGCCACGACACTTAAGCCGGTTTTCCGCTTTAAACGACACGTCCATATAAACGACCAAAAAGCATCCTCATCGTTGCAGATCGTACGAGGATTTGATCATGCGTATTTTTGGCACGAAACCACAGCAGAAACGTAGCACCGCCGCTTGCTTTGAATATTCAAGTACACGCAAAAGTGATTCGGAAACATTCGTTTTAAATACACGGAGAACGATTCGGGAGGATTCGAGCATAGCGAAACAAAGCCGCGATAAATTCCGCGCTATGAAACTCAATGGAGGTGAATCTTCTCTTTCCGATCGTACATTTAGATGGCGATAGAGCTTTAGGTGTTTAAAAATTAGCGGTCGCGATTGTTTAGTTCTTGAGGTTCGGTAGTGACGATTTTTAGCTTAGTGGGATTTCATATCGAGAATTTTGATTCCTGGTGCTCGTTGTCGGTAATTTTTGAAACTAGATTTCGACAAAGTAATGTAGATTTGACGTTGCTTTATTTCTTGAGCTTCGTCAAATTAAGATAAAATTGACTAAAACTAAAACTCTGGAACCCGAAACCTGAAGATCGTTTAAATTAAAATTAAGTTAAAGATGACAGAGAATTAAGATAAACTCGAACTAAATTCAATATATCAAGGTGCACGATATTATAATGTTCAGAATCTTACAACTCGAAGATGTACGTGCTCTGGTTGCTATAATATTTTTGTGGAATTTCTGAAAGCCATTCGTACCAATCGTAACGTAAAAGTTCTTCGAATAGACTCGCAATTCGATCGCTGATACTTGTACAATTCATTCTGATGTCTATACGCTTCTGGAGAAGAGAGCAATATGTTCTTTCCCACGCGGGACTATATTTTCCATGATATACGGTACGTCCATTATAATAATAGCCTTATCCGAGAAAACTATGCTACGAACGATCTTGCAGCTCTTGTAACGAAGCGAAGATAAAACTGCCGTATAACCTGGTCGAGTGTCGAGTGTGAAAGTTCGTGACGTAACTCGAACATTTATCTTCTTTATCGTATTATCTAACCCAATTAGGTAAATGGCCACTCGGATGCCTTTGTACGTTTACGAATGCGAGGAAGATACATACTTCGATAAATCGCGCCTTAATCTACCGTCAGCTTGAAAAGAGTAGCAAGATCTGTTTGACACCGGTGGATGAAACATCGTTGAGAGTATCGCATTACGTTTAATAATACCGTTAATTAATATCACGCGAATGCCGGCAGCGAAATAATAACCGAAAATGAAAAATCCCTGACCCGGATAATTTTCATTTAATTAAAGATATAGCCCGATTATAAATATGTAACGGGCTAATGTTACGTTGTTCCGTGTGAATAATCTATTAAATTTCAGCTTGAATTGATTTATGCATAGATGCTTCGATAGAGCTTGATAATCGTTACATCGTTCAGTACGAGACTTCGATCAAATTTTCGGAAGAATTGTTAAAAATTAACGATTACAGAAAGCGATCGCATTATCGCAAGCGATAACATTGAACGATAAGTGAATTTAGTCAATTTTGAATTAAATTTTAATCAAGCGGCAATTTTAGAAAGATCATTAATTACTCGTTTCGTCTTTCGTTGGCCAAAGCTTGGTGGCTTCGTTGGTTTATTCAACTTACCTTTTATCGTAGCTTTCGTAAATTTTCGCAAAGTTCGACAGCCGGTAAGTATCTCGTTCGATTGTTCGTTTTATGCAGAATTCGAAATTGTTTCGATTTATAATAATAAAAGATCGGGATTGTCGCGTTGAAACTATCGGGAAGATAGGTCGTTCGGTATCTAAAACAATTGAAGATAGCTTTCGAGCACTGTCGTTACTCAACTCGGTAGTATAACGAAATTTCCGTGCCGTTTCCGCTCCGGCACATTTGACTTAGCCAAGTTATAATTAGTATCATTGTTCATCAACGGTAAGCTGCTCCATTTAAGCTTTCCTTCCTATTGCCGTTGCGTAAGTTAAACTGCACATCACACACAAACGTAATCTTCTATGATTAATGAATGTAAAGTATAAGCGTCAGATAAGGATTCAGTTAACAATGGTGTTTGGATATCATCGTCTATCTGATTTATTATCGTTATAATCAGTCTGTATAAGAATGACAGTTAAATGAAAGCAAATTGATTTTTCTGAATTCCCAGCTAATTAATTATAACCTAACGATTAATTACAAAAGGTAAGATCAAGCAACGAAAACAAAAATTAATTGTACACTGACTATCATCCTACTGAAGTAGTTTAGCTGATTGTTTAGCAGTATCTATTTCGATCGCATGCGTAGTACCGAAATGAAATTCTCAAGTATCCATCTGGAGATTCGCGTGTATTAAATTGTACCGGTAACGATTTCTCATTTTCTCCTCTATAATTAACGTATATTTCTGTTTGCGAACGAACAGCGAGTCATTAGATCCAAATCCTAATGCGCGAAACATCCGCGCTATCAATAGAACGTTATCGATAGCAGACGTCGAGCAATGTTATACTTATACGAATAAAAAGTTGTTGATCGCGTCAATATCGATCATACTCTTGATGCAACGGTATAAGGCACTTTTACCAATCTGAAGGAAGTATAAAACATGAACGTTTTAACTTTCGTGCCATCTATGAATCGATATTTCGAAGTTTCATTAAAAGTTGCACCGTGTTAACCTCCTATCGTTTTTCTCTCCACGTTAATTGCTGTATTTATAAAAATTATCCCACGAGAGAAGGAACTTTACTCTAAGAGTAAATCATACTCTTTTGACGAAAATCGAGTAGCCTTTTTAAATTTTGATGTATCCTTATCCATCCTTAGCAAGAAGCGACTGTGACGCGGTAATTCACTTCCCATATCGTACACGACGTCCATACTTTTCTTGCCTGGAAACTCCTTCGTATTGCGTGTAATAAGCTGTGTAACAAATTTGTAATATTGGCAGAGCCGTCGATGTTAAAAACAGATCGATAGAAATTATAATCGAAATTCCGGATACGATTGGACTGGATTGGATCGAAGTTCACGCGGTCGACTTTCAATGGACCACGAATTTAATAATCCACGATGAATCATTTGAAATTGCATTAAGTGACGGACTATTAAAATGTCGAGAATTATTGCGTGGTTATTGGTAGACGATCGAACAAGTCTCGGCCCGTTTAATAGCGTTCGGGTCCGTGCACGCGAAACAAATTCGTAAAACCGATTCGCAGCAGTTGACAACGCGGCAATTTTCGCGTCGAGTTAATTAAATTGAAAACTACCGCTAATAATTGAATCGTCCGTCGAACGAAACGATCGTGCCCGTTCGATTGATTCGAGCACTTATTCGAAATCGAAGGATCCGCTCGGTCGGAAACTGCGATTCGAGATCGAGTCCACGGTGAAAGAGCCACGACGTTCCTCCGCGAGACTTTACCGTCACCCTTCTTACTCCAACGAAACTTCCAGCGTGATTCGATGCGGGAAATAATCATCGTAGATTACGTCCTTCCTCCGGAGAAACGAAGCGACGTGATATTTCAGTCGTGCGATAAGTACCGAGCAATTTGTTAAAACGACCGTCTACACCTTCCGATAAATTCGATTATTTTGAAAATAAAAACGCTGAAACGAGAGACTCGTTCGCTCTGAATCGAACTTGCTTCCCATCTCATAATGCTAACGAAACTGCCTCTGTTTTTGCCTGACAAAATATATTTTCACATATATTATTTATTAGCAACGTTCGCAAGTTTTTATAATCGATGGTACTCGAAAGTATCTTGTAAAATTATTCAATCCACTTCAATGATATCTAAAGCGTTTTCGTAAACAATTTCGTTTCATTTGTATAAATTCCGTGTATCGGGATTGGAGAAAAAACAAAAATGAATTCAAATTTCAATACACATATAGACGTATAATATATATAAGTATTATATTATAGAACAATTTTCCTTCTGATATATATAGTAAAACTATCGATTCAGATTTGAATCCCTTTTCAATTACACAAATAGACTTTGTTTCCTCTGAATCGAAGCACGTCCCTTTTATCTTTATACATTTTTAACATTTTTACTTAGAATAAAGAAATTTCGAAGCAGCAGAACACAATCACCTTTCCCGAGGTAGCGTACCAAAGAGGAAAGTGGCTGCGGCATCCATGTTAAAGCAAACAGCGCGGCGACTGAAGGTTCGGGATCCATCGCGGAAACGGGTCCGGTTTTCCTTCTGGGAGTCAGAGATTTCAAGAGATAAGTTGACAGGTTACGTCGCTGCGACGCGATTCCAGTTTTTCCGGGGCTGTGCACAAAGATAACGCGGCAGGGTTTTCGTACGATCGTTCCACGACAGTGAACAAAATTACCGACAATCGGAGAGCGAACGTTCCTCGTCCTTTGTCGAGATCCGTTGGACGTTTGCCTTCGTTGCAGATTTTTCAGGATTTACACCTGTGACTCGGTGTAAAAAGCGAGGTAAAACTATCTCCGCGCGAAATTCATTATCACGTGCTTGGAATCTCCGAAAATCGCGGAAGCCGGCATTGCCAGCAGCCAGACGAACAGACGACACGAATTTATCGGTGCAATCGTCGAATCTTATGCAAATCCACCTTCGGTTTTCCTCAAACGACGGTTAATTGCCGGCAATTATGTTCTCTCAAATTACGTCGTCGAATTGTTTCCGATGAAAAGACACCGGTTAGTTAAACCTCGTTGTCGCATTTCATTCGAAGAATGCTCGTATGCCGATTACAGTTAATTAATTTTTCTCCGATACGTATAAAAAATTTTATAGATTAAACATTGGACGACGTCGATTTTACAGACTTATTTATTAATACGCGAATTACTAATTACCAATCTTTAAAAATATATTATACACACGTGACAATTAAAAGATTTGCGACAAAGATGAATCGACGATGGTCTTGAGGTTTCCACTGTCACTGAATAAATAAATATATTTCATATTTTCAACGAACATCGACGGAATTTGATTGGATAATAGATGTATGCAATGTATTCGAGTTACGTTAAAAGATGCTCTATCACTGCCACTAGACTTCAAACGCGTATGAAACCCAAAATATCTACGAATCCGAGTAAATGTTACACGAATCCGTTAAACATATACCATATACGCTTATAAAATTAACATTGGCTCAACACATAATTTGTATTCATCTTTCTCTCGACATCTTCCCATTACGATGGCGAAACTAATCGAGAAACACGAAACACGTTTTTGCTGCGAATAAGAAGTAACGTCTGTAGATGTCTATAATTAGGAATTCAACGATTAAGAAGATGGGAAATACGAGAATTTAATTACCGAAAATATGAACGAAAATGCTGATACCAGAACGCGATGATTCTTTGCAAGATGAAAATTGGTATTTTTCTAAGATGAACGAGCGAACGTTGATAAAAACGCTCGCATCGATAATACCAATAATTTTATTAAAAGACAGTAGGATACAAGGAAAATACATCGTTAATTAAATAGGGTTACCGAATTCAAATCGTTACGAACAATGAAACTTCTAGGGCTATTACTAACTGCTCGCGCCGTTCTTTTTTTCAACATCGTTAAGATGTAGATGAAGCCCAAAAGGTCCGAAGTTTCTAGGAACTTGCCTGTTTTCACGGGGAGGGGGCGGGGGGGGGGGAAGGGTAGGTCGAAATCGTGCAACCTCGAGGATCGAAGTAACTCGTTTAACAAAGCAGACTTTACGTGCGCGTGAAGAATACGATAGTATTTCAAGCAGTTCATTGCTTGACAGTTCCGGAATAATGTCTCTTAATGTCGCGACGTTGAGAGCATCGGTAAGCGACGTTTCGAGCGAGCCGAGTTTCCTTCCTGAATGGAGTTGAAACTTTTCGCGAAACTTATAATGCAGAGAAACTCGTTAAGATGCCATGGACATCGGTACCAGGGCTCATTACCGTAATCTGCAAACTAAGTCCCTACAGTTTCTGTACATTAATATAAGAGCATGAAAAATTACACGTGCCTACGGTGTTCGCCCACCCTCTCTTATTTCCTCCATCAGGGTCGCTGCGATTAGCGCGTGCAATTTTCAGAAACAAAGGACATGGTTACGTATAAGGATCGCGCCGGGAAAGCGGGACAAGTCCATTTTCCTCCGAAACGAGATGATACAAAGATGAAACGATACATCGCATTGCATACATCTTCTTACATGTACGTATCTTACTTACAGCGACTACATTAAAGTATTTGCACACACTCTTATGTTTCAACGAAACTTCCCTTATCAGACCTGATATTTTATCATCACGGTGGCAGATTTTTCTAATTACACGAAACTATTACGAAACTTGATATGCTTGGACCTAATTAATTCGCGTGCAAACGTTACGATAAATACGATTCTTTGTAACCTAAATTCTTGTTGAAAATAACAAGTTGCGAGTCCGTGCTGTTAGTTCATGTGAGAAAATGCAATAAAGGTTTTTCGGCTCAGGTTTTCGGAACGGTGTGAATAAATTTATCCAAAGAATAAAATAATAGCTATTGTGATCCTACATCTGAATACAGAAATAACAACGATTGTTTTGTACACGAGAGAATTATCGCAACTTTAGATCAAACATCGCCATTCTCTCAAAGCAGCTCCTTCGTTGCACCTCAGGCATTGTACGACCAAATGCAAGAATCGTTAGAATGCGATGCAGTAGAGTCTGTGTATCGGAATCCGCAACAACGGATAGTGGCGCGTAGAAGGTTTCACTGTTGCGTGCTATTTCGGCCAATTACGAGCATCCAATTATCGCGACAGCAGCCGCGGGATCAGACGGCGCTGGTCATTACTCTCTGGTATACGCGTAACGTGCTTCGGATATCGCGTCGCATGCTTTTCATTCTTCAGCCTTGCTGGCCCTGGAAACGATGTCATACGTCATTGCCGCTTTCATCGCGACCCGGCCACGGGTGGTAGGGCTACGCAGGGTGGAGGTTGGTGGAACGCGTGCTACCATCGTTCCTCTTTGATCACTATTCACGCCTGGCATTCCAATTTCGTTGCACTTTTCGTCGGCATTGATCGCTGAATCTCCTGCTCGTAAATCGTTGTAGCTATGCGAATCAGCTGGCCAACGTCGGCATGCGCAAATAGTGTTCATCCGTTTGTAATCTGATCCTATTCAGTCGCGTTCAAGATATTACGAGGCAAATATTTGCGACATTTTGTTTCGTTTCCATGGATCACCGTGGACCGTTTCGATGCTATTTCTCTTCTTTCAGACTTTCATCTGTTTGACCCGTGGATTTCTTACTTGTAGAATTTCCGCACGTTTTGAGCAGCACATGAATATCTGAGTACGTAACAGCGATTAACGATTTGAAACTGTTCACTTTGCTTTTTGGAGATATTCGTTTTAACATTCACGTGTACAAAGTGGGATTTTTTGTTGGCATTTTTGCATTAGTAAGCAATTATGTGTCATTTTTATTTTATCTTAATTTTTAAATATAGGTAGAAAAAGTTGTATAACTTTACTTGGATTTAATTGGATTATGCTTGATATGATCAAACCAAAGTTTCTATGACACAATATCAAATCAATCTGATCATATTTTTCTAACCAGGTGTGTCTTTAATCTGGCGAAGATCAAGCAATTGACTCCTTGACGTACAAAGGTATCTGAGAAACGTTTCTCGTTTCTTTTCTTTCGTAATATATCATTTTAGACGTAGACGTCTTCTAAACACCGAAAATTCTACCCAATTTTATGTTGAGCCGTGTTAAATACTATTTCTAACGCACATTGAATGCTATTTTATTTGTATGTATGTGAATGGTTAAGCAAGCAAAATGTCCCTTTCAGTGCGCACAGCTTCTCCCACTTACAGAAAAATTTCCAAAATTAGTAAAAAAAAGAAAAAAAAAAAGAAAAGGCGAAAATTCTTACATGCATATTAATAAATTGGGAACTTTTCGTTAAGCTAAATCGTATTTTTTATATTGTTTGTGCTGTAGCTCAAAACTATACAAACGTTCAGAGTGATCTAATAATACATTTTCGACGAACGAGGAAAAATCATCGAGCATCTATTACAACTAACATATCCTAAATATTTAAAAGGTTAGGGCGTCGCATCGTGTGTGGGTTAGGAAAGAAAACTTAACTTCCGCTTTGTAACGCGAGGAGTTGAAAGTTTCCTCTCCTGGCTACGACAAAGTCGTTCGAATTTGCATGAAAAAGAGGACGGGGCTTTCGAGCAACTGGTATATAAGCTACTCCTCAAATAAATGCAAATTCTTCTTCGAAAGCCTCTCCCGATGAGAGGCCGGGAATTTGCTTACATAAATATGGTATTATTGCACGGGAAAGTATTGCTTCATCGTCACATTCGCTGCTCGCAGCGCGTGTGCGCGTGAAATACACTAACTAACGTCCGAGAATTCAGCGTACCGGGGGTGGCATAAAATATTCATATTTAATGGTAATTTCCACGCTTCGTACTCAACGAACTTTCTTGCCGACGAGTTAATCCCCCTCATCCCCGAAATTTGCCGAATTCAACGTGAATCGAATGCACCGAGAACGCGTAAACACGTACACACGTATTATAGAAATGTTGGCGAACCGTAAAATATCGTATGGCCGAAATAAACGACGGAAAAACTAACGAGACGTTAACGTCGCTATGGAAATGGAAAAATTCATTAACGTAACGTGTATTTGTGTTCGGCGATTTATAGGAATCGAAATGAACTTTAATGTGATCGATTGCAAACAGTAATAAATATTAATCTTAGTATCTATGTGAATGAGCTTTATGGTATATCTCGTGTCTAAAATTACAAAAGTCAAAACGAATTTTAAATCAATTTACGAACAATATATTAAAATTCTAACGATTTATTTCAACCCTGTGTACTTTATCGTGTAACTAGATCCTGGCTATTTATATTTAAAACACAGGATTATATTTGTGTTCGGGCTACTGAAAAAAATCTGGAGCTCTGGAAGGAAATGGGAGGTTTGTTTTAGCGACGTACACTCTACTTCGGATATTTCATATATTTTATGTATTTTTGTATACATATTTTTGCTGCACGCATTACGAGCGTGTATTGTTGCATCTTTGAATTTTTCATAACTGCGTAAGAAGATACCCCATTTATTCGTAGTAGGTTGTCAGAAAATGTTCATCCCTTTTCTCTTTTGCCAAAACTATCGAGCAATATGTAAAAAAGCGATGCAAAAGGGAAAGAAAGATAACGATAGGAGAATTCTAAGAAACATTAACTAAAAAAAAAAAAAAAAAAAAAAAAAAAAAAAAAAAAAAAAAAAAAAAAAAAAAAAAAAAAAAAAAAAAAAAAAAAAAAAAAAAAAAAAAAAGAAAAAAATAGCGATGACAGAAAATTGTTTAAATATTCGTTTATACGTACCGAAGCATATTCGCGTTCAAACATGCATTCGTCGAGCCTTTTCTGTCTGCATTCGCATTACGTTTCATTTACGACCACGATGAACGCTCTTTCAAACGCACGAACGTACCACGCACGATATTAGAATGTACTAGAAACGAGCATACGTGGAATAAAAAAGAAACAGGCGTGAAAGATCGCTTGCGAAAGGTTTAACTGGAGACTTTCGAAATAATTGATTACGCCCGGTTTTCGGGCTCAATCGATAATTGGCTGACACAGAGGGTACAAAAACAATTACCAGGCAGGATTAGGGATTGGCGTGCCGTGTGCCGAGATATAGAAGGAACTGTGGTGGTTGATGGCGGCGGTGGTGGTGGCGTGCCAAGAGATAGTAAGCACCGACCGACTATGCACCACGTAGCCCCAATCGGATGATCGGAAACACGGGTTTCAGACTCCTGCGGGGACTAAGGGTTGCAACTTCATCGACACACCCTATTTCACACCGACCGTCCTTGGATTCCTCAAAATCATCGGCCGCGTGACGCTATCAATTTTAAGAGCGCGACAGAATTTACCACGATCGCAATACAATCGGTCGCGCGTTTCTTCCACGCGTGCAGACCGTGTAATTTCAATCAAACGCGATAGAAGCTGCGGCGAGCAGATTCTCGCGTTGCCTGTAATTTTCAGGATGACCAAATGCAATTTCGAAAAGCCGCAAACGCGAACATTTCTAAGTTAATCGTGGATAATATTCGGAACGATATTAAATCCGTGCCGAGAAGCTAATTATCAGAGGCGGAAGATCTAACAACCAATTCGTATAATTACACACAGAGCGGCGAAATTGCGACCCGATATTTTCACTTATCTGCCGCGGGATACCGTGCTCTTACTGTATTCATTTCCCAATTTCCTGCGAGTCGGACGTTACCAAAATAACGAGGGATTTAAATTGCAAATATATGGAAGTCCGAGGGAGGTGACGCTCTCGTCCGATCCGAGATGACCTCGGCGAAGAATTCACAGCGTGGAAAAATTCGACGATGGGCGAGCAAGCACATCGAACCCTCCTCAACCTCTTCGTCCTCCATCGCGGCCTATATCATTTCGCTATCAAGCCGGGACATCGAGGGCATAAAAAGGGCTTTCGATGACACTTCTGGTTACCTTGCTCGCCACTTCGCAAAGTTGGTCCACCGATATTGGCCCAATTCGAAAACGGCCAGACCCTCGGAAGGGAAATGGATCTTGGCAAGAGGCTGCGCCAGAATCGAATCAGACCTAATCCAGCTGACCACAACGATTTCACCCTTCTCTGACCATCGGCAGAATCGAAACCCACGAAATCTACGGTGTTTCAGTTTCATGACCTAGCTCGTACGATTTACACCGAAGCTTCGGTTTTCGGTCAATACAACGGTAATTTATCGTGCAAAGAGCTCTGATACGCCGTTAAAGCAATTGTAATAAATCGCCGGACGCGATGGCGCGGGCAGCGCGCGCGATAAAACACCCGGCCGAAAATCTCGATTCACCGATCTAATCTATTTCGTGCCGATTGCTTCGTTATTGTTTTCGCTTCGCTACCGCCGCTTCGTTAATTTTAGCCGCCACTTTTAACCGCAGATCCTCTCGACTCTTTGAAATCTGTTATCGACAACAGGCAACGTGCTTGTATCTTGCTACGTTTCCAGATTGTACGACATCGCGTTAGATGGAATCTACCGGATTTTCACAAGATTTTACGTTATCGTACATGTCGTGCATCCATTTCGCATTCACCTTTCAGTGTAGGTCTTTTCATTTTATAAATTGGTAAAGATAGGATACGATTCGATCGTACTATTTGATATTACATTCAGAGACACGAGGATCGTGTGTAAACGTGTTACAAGCGAGATATGAAAAATCGCCGATATCCGGTTAACACGAAATAACTCGTCTTTTTACTAGAACAACGATCACGTGCAAGTTGTACGACTCATTGTCAGAGAAAGAACTAAACTTCGCGTTACGGTAAGTAAGTTACGTCGTAAGTGTAAACGAATCCTCTAGCAAATTCTCCTCTAGCAATACCGCGTTATCCTCGAGTCACCAGTGACCGGAAGCGACGTTCTTCGCTCTTTCCGAACAATTCACCGTTCTCAAATTCACCGTTCGCGCACGAAACGATCGGAATAACCGGAGACCGAAGTCGAGACGTCGCAAACCTCCAAGCCGTCCGTCCGTGTTTCACTGTTTGTAGGCGTTCAGCTTCGCTAAGCTGCACAGATAACGTCGCCACGTCCTCCGTACATTGTTCCACGAGTTTAAACAGATTACGCCCGGCGCTGTTTAAACGTAAATTGCTGCTCTAACTGCGCGCCACCGTCGAAGGACCACCGCAACTCCCGCTTCTTGTTCGATCTACGAAATGCAAGCGCAAGACGAGCACCGACTCGAAACTTTCTGCACGAGCCACGAGATTTATTTGTTTGTCCCTTATTGAGAACATTATACGCGCGATAATATCTAGGCTGAGGTAATACGATCTCGCCGAGAGAGGGAAGATGTAAATTACATTGGTCTTGGTAATTAATGTTTGCCGAGTGATGTAATATAGGGAGCAATTAAAACAGTTAGATTAGATTTTTAATATATTACGGGAGAATTTAATTTAATTCCTCAGCGTAATGTTAGAGTGACCCCAGACGAACAATAATTAATATCTTAATATCTCAAGATTCTCAAGGAAGATGCGATTTGTCGATAAATACCGACAATGCTGTATCGACGATATACGTCGATCCTTTAAATTGAGAATCCTGAAATATTGAGAATATATTGATAATCTGAGAACGTTCTTTGATTTACGTATTAAGTGTTATCAGTAGGATTATTTTGACAACAGAAACAGGTAAGAGAGAACAACATCTGAACCACAAAGAGGGAGCAAGAAATCTTGAAATTTAACATTACGATACGTAGGGTAAACGGATGAATGAATTTTCACCCTCGTTTTCTTCCTATCATCTTCTTCATATTTCTTATCTCTCTCTCTCTCTCTCTCCCTCTCTACCGTTGTATAGGGAGAATCATGTCACAAATACAATGTACGAAGTAAAAAAGTATCGTATTATGCACATACCATTATAACAATGCATGGTTTGTAGTCTAGAAATCGTGCGATTTCAAATATCGTACGAATAAAGTATAATAATGATATTCCAATAATAAAATATGAAATATAAAATCATCTCGTAAACGTCCATGCATTTGGAAATGATCAATTTCCACGTACGTGTATAATATCGTGATGTGCGTTGTCTGCGATACATACTATATAATGATACTTGTTTCAATTTCAAACAGTCGATTCGAATGCGTAAAACTTTTCGAAACTGCTAAATAATTTTAATGCTCGATTTTCTGAATTACGCAGAATCACTTCGCGCAGAAGCTGCATTTTAGATGAAAATACGATTCATCGTGTTTTTACTATTTAATGATACCTACCATAATATCGCGCTCTTTATACCGAGGATTATG
This sequence comes from Bombus haemorrhoidalis, assembly GCA_014825975.1. NCBI lineage: Eukaryota > Metazoa > Arthropoda > Insecta > Hymenoptera > Apidae > Bombus > Bombus haemorrhoidalis. Next base: position 224,438 of record CM026166.1, on the reverse strand, counting down.
ACATCGTCTATTCGAATCAGTTATAAGAAATTATGTATTCATCGATGAACAAGTTATCCGATGTTCCAGAATCTCATCTCTCTGAAATTATACATTTAACATACGATATTTCTCTCGTCGTTTTAAACGATCTATTTCCTTCGTAAAAACCGTGTATCGATAATGCATCGAAACATGGCAACTTTCGTATCGAGATATTTATTAAATAAATAAATTATTAAATAAGTCTCTTGCAACATCTGACATGGATAATGTGTTCAACTACATGGATAAATACACGGATAACGTGTTCAACTACAAGACACATTCAACAGTTTGTTATTATAATTAATTATTACAGTGCAGTTAAGTTCACAACTCTGCAGTTCAAACATTCCCATTGCCTCGCTCATGACGTTTAAACATTGTCGAAACCATCTTAAACGTCTCATCTCCATAAAACGAAAACGTCATCGGTGAAATGTTCTTCGATACGCTACGTCGCTAGTTTAAGGAAGAATCGACGATTAAACGTAACTGCCAAGATTAATAATCGCTTACAGTCTATTTTCTTAAACGATTCGCTGTTAAACGGATTCCAGTGAAATGTTTAGCCAGCATATCGTAGTATTCGATACTTGATATTAATCTTTTCACTTTCTATCTCTTTCAGCGCAGAATTTCTTTGCCCGAGGTACATTATTTTTTATTAATTATCAACGCGGTAAAATTTGAAACTGTTCTTATCGAATGAAATTATAGTTTAATTCGAGCGTGGAAAGGTTGTTTTCACTGACGAACGCGGTCGGCCTTCTATCTCAGAACCGTGTTAGGTGATTGCTCCAACGTCTTTTCCTATTATACGCGTTTTACTCGTTTTTGCAGCTTTCGCATCTCCCATAAATGAACAAATATTCGTGATCTATTTCCGAAAGACTTTTATTACATTACCCGCACAGCATAATAAGATCGCGAAAGAGTTTTATTAGAACGTCAAACTACACGATAGACGTTCTAATGTTTCAACTCGGCAAGAAGATGAAAGACTAAAGATAGGTTCTTTGAAAACGAAGATCCTCCGAAAGATCTATGAACCCGATAAGATACCGTGTTCTATCACGAAATACTTTCCCCTGGCGATGATACGAGGATCGTGAATCGGAAACGTTGGCGGATGGAAGACGTTTTTGGTGCTGGTTCAAAGGTAACGGGACAGCAATCTGTTCGATGCAAAGCGCGTAGAACTGCGAAATGGTCGATAGAGAACATTGACAGGCAATAAGCAATTCCGCAGGGATCTGATCCATTAGAGCGGGCAAGTGCGACACGATCTGACTCTCTTATCGCTTCGATTCGCTAGAATAAATTCACGTCAGCCTTCTCGTTTCGTACTTACTCGCATTAGAAGCGTAGGGGAGGAGGGGGTGTTTTAGAAAATCGAGAAAAATACGAGAAAAAACACGACTATCATCCAACGAGACAGGAAACGTTTAATGTCAACAACGAGATATCGCGAATCGATTAAACCTGTTTGTTTTTTGCAACGCGTCGGATTCATTTCGACGAAAAAACGCGTGTTCGATTCCTTTGACGTAACGTTACACGAGCGTGATTATAATTTTGAAAAATTTTTCCAATGGAAGCAAACAAATTGACCTTTGCAGCAAGCGTTAATATAAACCGTTTGCTGTGTGATGGGATGCATTGTAAGTCAAACGGATGCGCGTAACAAATCTGAAAAACGATATATTTTTCGATATACTTTTTTTTCACCCGAATATCGATTACTGCGAAATTAATCTGGCTTTTCATTTTTGTTTGCCTCGACGTCCGCTCTGTTGAATGTTTTGTTTCAATTACAGCTTATAAGCACCGTTGCGCTTTTTAATTCTCGCGTTAAAAAGTCGTTTTGATGTTTTATACGTATCTACGCTTGCCGTGCGGCCTTTTCGAGATAACGAAGCTTTTGTTGCTCCGAACTGTCACGATAAATTGAATACTGCGAGAAATTTATCGCTTTATACAAATAATGTTTCGCAAAAGGAATATATCTGCGGTTAGAAAATAATCCAATTTTTATAAACGCTATACGCACACGTACCGCTAAAGTGTGCAAATAATTGATAACTGTAAACAAAATAATTGATGAATGAATATCGAGCTAGCAGGAGATAAAGTGGCGTTAATAAATTCCACCTACAAAGAAAAGTGTTGCAGCATACGCAGGTTTACGAAATCGATGCTATTTCGAATATTATCCTGGTAAATTCCTTTCAGCGAGGGTAACACAATCCCGTCGTGCGCAAACTTCGCGGCTCTCTTTTTTCTTTAACGAGGTTACGTTCGAACGAAAGGAACGACGAAAAAGAAGCTCTGTACGGAACAGAAGTTGCAATAACACAGGCAAAAAAGAATCTTTGCCGTATCGTCACACATAATGAAGTCAACGTCGAACAACTCAATATCCACGCGCCGCGCCGGTAGCAAGCCCCGAAGCGGAATGCGAGAAGCTGACTCGCGAACGAGATTGCCGTGACAAGAGCCCGTATATTTTATGTTACTCGCTTTACGATTGCGCGGGATTAACGGTACGACACGCCACTTATGCGCGGCTTTATGGTTGCATATGAGCAATGCCAACGACTTTGTTCATGTTTGACGCCGGCTCTCTGGAAAAAATGCTTCCGTAGAGCAGAATTAGTCACGGTTGGTGCTCTTTACGTGGCTTTACCGCCTGTACGCTAACGCACTACAGCAACGTAAAACATATACTGTCTCGTTTCATATCTAACGCACTTCGTATCCGTTGTAAACCATCGCCCGTGGTACATAGAGCAGCTGATACGAAGCGTGTAAAACTATTGTTTGCAATATCGTTACAGCAAGACAGATACGTCTCTGTGTATCAGTTTCTTTTAATATATAATATTCATTTATAAGGATCAACGATTAGATTAAAATAATCAGCCAAACTAGTCTGTATGTGTCGTAAAAATATCTATATGTTAAGCGGCTGCCAGATTAAAATTCCATAAAGATACTCGTACTTTCTTAGACGTTACATGCGCGTCGATAGATTTTGCCGATGTTACGTGCAATTACTTAAAGTATTTCAATAAGTTAGAAACGTTAAGCCACGTCCTGCTTCCAATGTCTTACAAATAATTGATTACATTTCCAGTTCTGCATGTCGAAGGTACGTTTAGTCTTAATTTTCTTAGCGTCGAAGCCAGGACGAAGAAGGTCTTTTACCTTTTACTCGCTAGCGAAGCTTAGGCGACGTTATCCAAGAACGGAGCTGAACGAGTAAAGAGTTGAAAGACGACGCTGCTCCATGGAGAACGCGGAAGATCCAATTTCCCTGACTGGCGAACGAGAGTGGGAAATAGAAAGGACACGATTCACTGTACTTCGTTTTTGAGACAGTGAACTTCAAATCAAGGACTACTATCTTATTACGTTCGTTTATTAATTCCAACGTTGAATTCAGTTTTATTTTAACCAAACGTTTGTTGCTTTGTTGTTTCGGTAATATATATGTGTAATAATATACGTAACTAAATACGCTATACATACAGGAATGATTATAACTATAGTGATGGGACAAAAAAAAAAAAAAAAGAGTCAACGTTAATCGACTTACGATAATGTGGATCCTTCGATGACTTGATCGTATTTAGTCAAGTTTGCTTTAATGTGGACTAATTAGATTACCCTATACAGTTAAAACTGTATCAATAATGTTTCAAACTATATTTCTATCTTTGCTCTCCAATACTGGCTCGCTGTACCATTTCTCCCTTATATTTGTTTCAATAAATGGAGCGACATTAAATTATCGTACAATTCCCTTGGCAAAGTACGCGAAATGACACAATTCCTGTCTACAAATGACTTAATACTACTTAATATCTAATGGGCCAGAAAAATAAAAGTAGGAGAGGGGAATAACGAAAGGTAGCGGAGTATAGCACAGTAAATAACACTGTCAAGGAACGAAGAATAAACTAAGTAAAAAGTAGAGGTAAACTAATTGTAAGCAAAGACAGCTAAAGAATAGTAAGCTGCTGTAGAAAAGAAGAATTCAAAGAATAAGAATAGAAAAGGGAAAAGTAAAATAAAAATCCGGCTCCTTATACATGTAGAAAATATAATGAATAAAAAAAAGGCAGTTTCATAGTTCAGATACAAAAGCAACAGCGTTAAAGATAATCGTCTTAGACCAACTTCTATATGCACAATTGTTATCATCGTACTGCATACACATCACCGCACACGATGTCATATCCAGGGAACGGAAAAGAAAGCAGATCGATAAAAAACAATGAGTATATAATAAGAATAAAAAATAAAGGAGGGAAATCATAAATTACGTTGACATTGGCTGGCGTAATCGCACGATCGGGCACGAAAGTTCGCAGGTCCGATCAACAGCATGCGAGCAAGCTCAATAATTTTCCCAGTTAACAGGAGAACTGGAATTTAAGCGTTACATAAAATGGATTTACAAACGCGTATTATTTCATTATGTAACTCCTGTGTCGCGTCGACAAAGTACAACGTGGAAAATATATCCGCGTTAATCCCATAAATTCGAGACCGACGAAATCCGCCCCACCGTCAAGTTGAAATTTGAATTACCACCGACGAATATCTGTAAACGTGTTATTTTATGGTAATGCTAAAACGCGTCTACAAAAGGAATACCGTTGACCGGATAAATCGACGTTCTTTGCCATTTCTGTTTGTTCTCGAATTTATATCAATAGAAAATTTCAGCCAAAGAGATCGAAATGAAAAGTATCTGAAAAAATGTATAACGAAGGGAACGCAGACGTTTATGCATTTACGGGAAGTTTCAAGGTGTACAAATCTACGGAAACGCAAAGAATTGCGTTGCTTATGGGGTGGTACAATTTGCATAGAAAATAACTAAAAGGAAGTACTTGCTCGTTACAACAAATCTCAGCACCAAATTTAATAAGAACACAATTTTGGTAATATGCGATTGGTTAACAGGCTATCGGATTTTAACATTTCTCTTATACGAAAAACAAACGATGTGACTTATCGTGTATTTTCTACTTCGTGTACGACAAATCGTCGAGAATGATTAAAAGTACACCGGTGAAAATTAAACAATTTTTTTTTTTTAGAAAGTGACGTTTCTCGATTTTGTGAACGAGCAAATACGAGTATTTAGCGATTCGACAAGAAAGAAGGAAGAAAAGGAAAAAAAGAAAGAGTAGCGAGTTCAAGCGAGGTGAATACGGTTGGTCGCATTTTCGCGCATAAAGATTTCCGTGAAAAGCGGAGCGCTCGTTTTCAACGGGCAAAGCAAGATGCGACGAACGAAGGGTTCCAAGAATGGAACTGACACCTGGAGAAGTATGGCAGAAAAAAAGTGTCGAAGACAAAGAATAAGGCAAGAAGTATGGGAAGAGACGAATACAACTTTCAAAGAGTCTGACTGTCATTACTGTTAAGCACGCAAACAAGAGACTGTCCACGAAGACGGATCCGATCTGCCTTTGGAACTTCGGCTTGGTTGTGCTTCGCGAGGTGTCATGGACAGAAATATGATCTGCTTTAACGCGTCTGTATCAAGTATGAAAATAACTACACGAAGCGAGGATATAGGACGCGTAGGTGGTTAAGCCTCGTTTAAATTAGTCGAGCTACTCGAATTCGAGCAATGCGAGCACGCTTTGTCAATGCGAATTTCAAATCGGTTGAATCAAAGTAATTTGACCAATGTAGACGAGGCTTTGATGTCATATTTTTTCTTACAATATCATCGGTGAACTACTTTTTCGTTCGAAGAACGATAGTTGGAAATAATTAAGCGTATCTTAACGGTGCTAGCACGAGTGTTCAACGTTAAATCGCGAATGTTTATGTGAATTCGGATTTTTATAAATATAATTAAAAAATCAGATTCTAAACAGGGATTTGTTGCGTCATTTAAATATCACAGCTACTCCTTTAGTTTAAATATTTTGTACACTCCTGTGCAATATGCGTGTTCTGTAGACAACTGCACATTTAAATTTTCATCTAGCGATTACTTTTCATCGTACGGAACATCAACTTTTAAACAATACTCCGTTAAATAATGTCTAGAAAAATTCATTCGTTTTATCGACAATGAGAAATATTTCATGATACATCAATTTTCCCCATATCATCTGTCTTCCTACTTTCATATAGGAGATATTACGAAGAAAATGTGTACTCTTGTTTATAAAACAGATAGATCTATACCCTACTTAAATGTATTACTGTACGGAAGAAAAATCGAGATTATAGGAAAATAGATTTTATACTACTCGTTTTCTTTTTCCAGACTTATGTTCCTTACTAAGTCCCTTAACTGAGTAAGAAATACGACCGTGTATACAGTAGGTTAACGCACTGTATATGAATCTTGAGGAGAAAAAAATTTCTCTACAAACTTCAACGACAATACGGAACAATGAGAGGAATTAATTATGCGAAAGATTATTCTTTAGATCCCATTCATATAATGGCAGCTCGATCGGTAACATATCGCATCACAAAGAAGGATACTGTAATTAAATTGGTTAGAACGGGTATTCAGAGAGAAAGAGAGAGGAGGGAGAGGGGAGTGAGAGTGAGAGAGAGAGAAAGCAGCCCGAGGGCTCGATTTGAAATTGAATTCGCTGAAATAAGCGGAACCCCTTCTGTTATCGATTACGCCGGATAACGATCTGCCTCTGTGAACAGCCAACCTCTTTATACGTAAACGTGACTTTAATTCTTAGAGCGTCGAATGGAACCTGCTCTTTCGTCCTAGCTTTTTCTTCGAGAAAAATTGCCATCTCACGTTCCTATGTCAATCTCGCGAGGCGAAATAGATACACGTAGTTAGCACGCTGATGTCACGATAATTGTAAACTATTCTCTTGTCGAGTGTCCAAATATCTTTTTACCACGTCGAAACGCAAACGCTCAATTGAACGCAGCGAAGTATTCCTGAAAAGACTAAGAATTATTTAGTAATCGATAAGAACGATCAATAAGAATCAGCATTGACACGATACACCTAAATAAAAAGTTGACCTTTTGACGTTGGATTCGTCGTTGAATAATCTTTAACAATAGAATTATCAACATACATTATGTTATCAAATTTACTCTACATAGATAGTTACAATCAAAATAGTAGAAGGAATATAGATAGACGTATCCAATTGTTTCTACTTAGTAAAAGTCAATATTAATTTCGCTGAAAGCACCTGTATAATTTCGATAATTAGCGTTTACGTACAAAAACAGAACATTCGAAATTTCGCAGATTCGACTATTCGATTAAGAATCGTGATGTTAAATAATCCAATTTAAATATAAAAATTCGATAGTAACGTTCAACAGTAATTACATAACGTAACATCAATCTAGAAACCTTCGATCAAACTGCACTATCGTAAACAAAAATCGACCCTTAATTCCATACCTTTTCGCAATTGCGGGCAAGATCAAGCAGAATCAAGTCGATACAAAACGTAGCAAAAGGAGAAGCTCGCCCGAACGGAAGGAGAATAACAAGCGTGATGTAAATTAGTCGAAATAAAAGTACGAGAAACGTGGAGCGTCTGTGCGCGATGCATATTCACATCTCTGGCGCACAAAGGAGCGTGAACGCGAATTTCGACAGCGGCGAGCATTTTATTATCACAGCGATTCGTTAATCACGCGCCTTGGTCTGCGCCCGACTTCAAAACTATGAGCTAATTACGGCAACGTAATTAAGTAATTAACTATCTGCCGTAGGAGGTTGGCAAAGCGTCCTCGCTGCCTTAACTCGCGCAACGAACGTGTACACGCGTACATTCGTACATGTTAACTATGTTCGCGCGCGCGTATACACGCACACGTGCACATGAATATAACAGTTCGTACAATTCCCAGGATTCGTCCTGCAGTCACGCAATTAAACCGTCCCATTATTCGAGCACATCTGCGTACATAAATGCGCGTAATTTTGCTGGTTCGAGAGGCGACGATAATAATTGCGGATAAATATTCGCGATTAAGGGTGTAATTTCAGCGAGGTGGCCGGACAGGAAGCGGAACCGAGACGAACGCGCGATATTCTCGCGTGACGTTTCTCGCGCCCGACAGTACCTTGATAAAAGTGTAGCCGTATCGCTTAGTTGAGGGGCCGACGAATTTTGCGATGAATTCGAAGCCGGCGCGGCGGACCGCGATGGCCTTGTTTCCGCCAACTTTGGACGTTCGCTGTTGAAACTTAAATTAATACTTGCCCCGGCATGGTAAGCGGATTTAAATTGTGCCAGGAAAAAAATTTCGCCGCGGTGAAAATAAAGAAGCTGGATTTGCGTGCTTGCCGGCCGCTTGCCCCTGTTCGTTAAGTTAGACGCTTGTTCTTTGTTCAGTTGAAAAAATGACGGGATTCTTGTAAGTACGCGACGTGTCACGTAGATGTTGAATTGATCTACGGGCTTCTTTCTAAGAAGAAAGAAGAAAAACTGATCGCTTTTAGCGAAGTAGTAGTAATGGTAAGGTAAATAAGTAGATGGTCGTTTCTTACTCCTCAGCCGAGTTTATTTAAAATATGTTTGCGTCTTCTTTATATATTTCTAGAACCACGCTCGAACAGAACTGTATTAAACAGATGCGTCACTGGGAATAGTAGCGGTGTATCTACAGTCTTATTAAAAACGATACCATAGCACGTACAATTTCGAGACAGTTTTAGGGTGTTGGCAGAAACACGTAAAAAAACAACGATAAAGCTACAATTTTCAAGTACATTTCCATCACTTTCACCGCTTTGTTACTCGACGAATATTACAAATTTATATCGAAATCCACTCATTGGCACTCGTTTCCACGGCGAGCGAAAACCATCACGTTTCACTGAAACTGGCGAGAAAAATCCTTCGCGATATGTATACGAATCGAAACGAGAGGTTGGTAATTTCAAGTGCCTCGGGCGGTGAGAGAAAATAAGAGAGGGAGCAGATCGCACAATAGACGCGTCACGCCCAATTATCCGAGCACGATGTTTGCCGGCGACACGTTCAACGATTAGCCCGCAATAATTAAACGCTGATAATCAGCGTTTCTGCGAGGAGACGGTGTGTGGTCGAGGATTAGAGAATCATGGGGGATAGAAATGGGAGAGAGAGACACTTAATCGTTAATTAATTCGCTTGACGTCGGGGTGACGTTAGCTCGACGCATAGAAGCCGGATGAAAATTATGCGTGGTCGTGCGACGACGCGACGAGGCAATAAAGTGCTCAACCAGCGAGCACCGCCTATCGTGAATATCGGTGGCCGTGCCGGGAAAGTGTTCTTTAATGCATGTGCACGATCGAGCGAGGCAAGTTTACAGCGCTGGCTCACGGCACGCTTCGACCACGCGAGCCATGAAACCCTCTCCTCCTGGTGAAACAGACCGGGTCGCACGGTGAGACCAGCAGCACGCGAGGCGCGTGATCCACCGTCGACTCTACGGATCCGAGGAATCGAACGACACGTCCGCCTGATAACGAATCGCCGCCACCTTCCTACCATTCGCGCAATTATTCAATGAAAACGGAGCCGAGATAGACTCGGCGAAGTCACGATTCCAACCATATCAACTCGCCAATGCCTGAAAATTTCATGGATACATTCCTTTCAGGGCTTGCTCCGCGAACGAGAGGTATAAATTTGTACGCTCGTTCCGGATAATTCGTCTCCGAAGACGATGCTGCGATCTCCTGTGCACTATGTAAGGTAGAAAGGATCTCGGGTATTTTTAAAACATTTTTAATCGGAACTTACCCTGAGTCACGCGTCAGGATACTGGAAATAAGATGTTATTATTGGATTATTTGTTTCTTACTTGGAATAATAGATGATGATGGAAACGTAAGTTTATATTATCGAGCAGATGATATTATTGTTTTCGAGCTTGATAAATGGTCACGATGACGTAACTTGCTGCTTTGCACAACATTTTTGCCATTGTTATTCTAGGTATCGGATGTATCGCTCGAGGTTATGAAAACGCGTGTTGGTAGAGTATACGGTTTTAACTTAGTTGACTAACGAAAATAAACGAAGTGCTCGATCCAACGTTACACGGGTGACCACTTTGCGTGGTAGTCGATCGCCGATAATCGCATACTCTATCAGAATTCTTGACGGTGTCGACGAAAAATACCTTCTTAGAAAAAGAATGATCGACCAAAGAAAGGCCGAGAAAGGGAATGTGACTGAACGTAAAAATAAATCAACGAAATAAGTATGAAATTAAGTGCGTCTTAGAAAAGCAGGAAAAAATAAGAAACCGATATATTCATCGTTGAAGTTTTTGACGCGAGCAAATAATTATTATCGTTCAAGTGCACCATTATTATAACTATGTCGAATAATTACTGTCCGTTATGTCGAGTGTATAAGTAAAAAACATGCCATGCATATAACGCATCGACGAGCGTGTGCATCGAAACTCTCGCTCGAAGGCTAAAAATGTTTGTCGACGAATGACGTCGACGGTATTTCAAAAAGGTGACGCGTCCGACGTTCTTCGACTTTTACCGAATTTTTGTCCTATTTTCGCTAGTACTTCACGCATTTTCAAACGAGCGTAACCTCGACTTGAACAGCTTTCAGATTAGCAGCGCCGAGAACTCTCGTGGAAACTCTCGTTTCAAGTATGTCGTAATACGATAGGACGATCACACATTCGAGAATACTCGCGATAATCGCAACAGGATCGCCGGAATATACAGGATCCTCCTGGTCGCTCTACTTAAAAGAATTGCTTGTAAGCTTCTTTCGGATGAAATCGTTCAATGACAAAATATCATATTAAAAGAGAACGTTACTAACGATGATAAAAAAAAAAAAAAAAATAAGCAAGAAAATAAAAGAACGTATACGAAAAATTTGTTAAATAGAAACTCCAAGCCGATAAATATTTATAACGCACAACCCAGTTTAAAATATAATTATGATAAAATTCGTTTCTTGGAATTTGGCATTGAAAAATATGTTTTTTTCCTTTTTTTTTTTGTATTCTTAGACATTGCAGATTTTTATTTCGACTGATAATTTCAAATTCAATTAAATTAAAGTATAACTTTTCGTGTTCGCAGCTATAAATAAAGACACGGACAAAGTATAGAATACTTGTCTAAATTATAAATTATAAGTTGCGGAATATAATAAATTCGAGAAATCACCACGTTGGAAAAGTATGTATTACTAACTAACGGTATAAGCAAATAAAAGTGAAGAGGTCGGCCAGTCCGACTGAAAGGTACGCGATCTTAGACAAAGCAAGCTTGCAAATTTTTATTTCGAGCAACAATTACGAAGCGAATGAAGTTATATTTGATACGAGGATCTCCTCCGTTTAAATTCTCGTCGTTGTATCTATATGAACATAATCGTGTAACAAAATTTCGTTTTATCACAAAATAGTCATTGAATTATTACCTGACGAAATCCACAGCAATACGATATCTCTCTATTAAACCGGGAATTAACGCATTACATTTAACAACTCTTTCTCACCTCAACCTATTCCCTTTTGTCCATTTCCTGTTTGAACATTTACATGGAATCGGCCGGCGCGGCGTTCTTCGAATCGCTGCAGGCGATCTAAACGCGTCGCGAAAAGTGCAGAACGTGTTGTAATTGGGGAGAGACGGGCCCGATCGAGTGTTTATACGAATGAAAAGAACGTTAAAAACGCATTTCAGCGCGGCTTAAAATCGATACTCTCCTCGGTTATGCCGGCAGAATGCTGAATTAGTCCGAACGAAAATAAACGCACGGCGTGCAACGCGCGGTAAACGCGTTTCGGCCGGGGCTTTGTTGTTTTAGCAAGCTTTTCGACGGAGGCGAAATGAATTTTCGTATTATTCGCGACGCATACCGATAAGTCCATCCGCGAGTGTTCGACTTTCCAGGTATTTAAAAATACGTACCGATCAACAGCGGATAGGGAAGAGAAGCGACGATCATTCGATTGAACGAACCATCGCGATGCGTTTTAATATCGCGATAGTGAAATTGCCAACTCGATGGATCGGACAATTTTAACGCAGAAACAAATTCCTTCGAACGTTCCCATTTATTGGAAATTAATTATCATCCATCGAAATCGCGATTTCCGTAAAGATGCTTTCGTCTGATTTAATCGTTGCTGTGTCAGAGAGATAAAACAGGATTACCGATCGAAAATGAATTAAGTTTGCCAAGTCGACGTTCTATCGACTCGGTCATGCTGTTTTCAGTTTGTCGCAGCATCAGCACTGTTGCAGTGTCAGCACGACGAGCAAACAGTATCGGAAACGTCCCTTGATCTTACCTTATCTCACTCCAACAATCACGAAAACGACAAATTCAAAATTCCAGTCAATGAAGTAGCCTAATTTCGAGAAAATTGAATCAACCTAACGAATATTCAGACAACGACGAAAACTCAGCGAAAGTGGTGCAAATATTTCAACGCGTTTAGAATTCGCGCGACGAAGCCCGCGTTATCGCGCGTTCCGAACTGCGAAAATGCAGCTTCCGATCGTGAAGGTGCTTCGATCCTGTTACGTTGATAGATCGCGCGAGATCACTGCCAGTCATTCCAGGGAGACAACTAGGAGTTTTCTGCGTTTTTAGTCGCAGCACGATGAATATTCAGATAGCCGGAGGGTATCCAGAAAGCTTACCCTCTCGGTGAATTCGTATGGCCAAACTTTCCACGGCATCGATATTCTGTTGCGGTAAACGCAGTCGACCCATTCGCCGACGACTGTATTTGCATCTAGTGGCATTTACGATTGCGAGAGCTGCAACTCACGGCCGAAAATATATTTACGACGAAGAGGCGGTGGTTCTCGTGTCATTGTCGCGCCAGTCATCCCGAATCGATCATTTCTCGCTGTTTTCTCGTAAAATTGCACACCCGTGACGTATCGCGATCATTCGACGTTTCAAAGCTTATTATACCATTCGTGAAAACGTTACACTCGTTCATTCCAATCGAAGGAAGTCTTAGTCAGAAATTTGTTTCGTAGTTCGCTTGAACTTTGAAAATGTAGTTAAGCAAAATTGGAAATTATGCTCATAAAATTGATGTTGAACTTTCATAGCTACATACTTGTGCTAATTACACGCGTTGTTGCACATGTAAAAAATGTATATTGATGTATATCGTATTTCTTAGCGTTGTGACAATTTAACGCTATCATTGCCTTTCTATTTAAACGTTCTTAATCTTTTAAAAAAACTTCTTCATCTGTCTAAATTCATATTTATCAGGCTACCTCGTTCTTGATAGTCACTAACGTTTTGATAGTAACGAACGATTAACTTTTTACCAGACGTGGTAGAAAAATATAAATTTGTTCGCTATTCTTGACAAACTTTGATTCATTTAGGAAGATAATATAATTGCGAAGAGTACAGAAGCATCGCGTTCGAGAAGGGGAAAGCTATTAAAACGCTTGCTAGCGTGCACGAACGGAGAATAAAAATCGGTTCGGGAATTTTCCACGTTGCCGTGCATTAATCATTTATCGAAATACGCAGAGGACAAACTTTTTCAATACCGCGCTCGTTTCAATGGCACAATAATATCGTTCCATCTGTCCAGACTCCTTAAGAGCGGCAGTTTCTCCTTTCCTCCGACTTTATCCTTCTCCACTCTTTTCTTTCGCTTTTCCTCCTCTTCTTTTCTCACGGATTTACGGGGTTTTCGCCTGCTCGGTTATTACATACCCCGTGGCAAAGTTCACGAATCCAATAAACGGCTGGATACAGCTCGAAGAGCTGTATCCGGAAGCTCGCTCCGGATTCCTCGTCACGATCAACGCCGAAAGAACGGTCCTCACGTAATGGTACCTTCTTGTCGACGTTCGGACGAGGAATTTCTTTTCTTACTGTCGACGCTATGTGTCCTCGAGACGTCGAAACAAAGACGCACTACGAAAAATAGAGAAACCAGCAGAAGGTCGATAAGAGAACCGCAGAATTCCTTGCTACAGCGGCTCGTGAAACTATAGAAAATCATACATTGCGCGTGTTGTATAAAATATTTGGAAATTTCATTGGTACTGTAACGAGACATTGCTGTTACGATTATATTGCCAGAATGTGAAACCAAAAATAAATAAGCAGACTCAAAAATTTCAATAACCTGCATGTCAGAAAGAAAAAAAAAAAAGAGAAAACGATAAGTTTGCATTTCGCGATTAATGGTATCAAAGATATAGATTTTACGGAATATCACGTCTCGGTACATGATCGCAATCACAATTTCCAACTAGTCATCGGTAACAGTCGATATTGGAAGTTACAGCGGTGCCTGGAAATACAGTACGAGATACCTCGACGTCAGTGGAATAACAAGTGCATGATCAGACACCAAGCGATGCATGATCGGTTAGAGCGATTAAAACGGGAGTCCGTTCTGTGCTCGTGAAAGGTGTGCTACGAGTGTTCCGATACTCTCGTGGGCTACCGTGTATGAAAGAAAGGTCGCGTGGAACGAGTAGTAAGAGCAGCGAGAAGAAGTCGCTCGATGACACGCGATTGTATCGCTAAGAAATTCGTCCATTTGCTTTTCCTTTTCTGTCTTTGAAGTTTTTGTCAATTTTGAAAACTCCACGAGTACGAGCGTGAGATAACGTCGTAACGGAACATCGTCACGGGATTGATAACGCGTTCGTTAGATTTTCGTTTCAAACCGGCATTCTCTCTTTTATCACCGTGTCCCGTTCTCCTCGTTCCGCCTACGATCCTTTGAAAATTCTATCCTCGCTATTGCGGCCGAATCTAAACCGCAATTCGATTGCCGGTAACGTACAGAATTCGCACCGCAACTCGATTCCACCAACGCTAGTTTTCTACGTTACATATTCCGCGGACGTTTAATCAATGCCCGGTGTCCTGTGTAAACGCGTTAAAGGGAGAATGATCGTTGTTGTGGCGCAATGACAGGGGTGGGATGAACGAGGACCCCGATCGGATCGTTGGCATTTCAAGCCGGAATTTTTTGTGTTTCGCGAATTTTACCGATGATTGAATTATCCAGATATTTCGTCGATTCTTTTACGCTAATTTTCGCAACTAGCGTAACGATTATACTCGGTTCCGATTGATTTATCTCGAATCGTTGAAGCGTGTAGTAAAGGAAACTTACTGTATATATTGTGCATAATTGGAATTAAGAAATGATATTACAATTACAATTATTTCGACGCAAGGCTACGGATGACAGAAATTGTACGATATCGGAATGTCGCTTTATTTGTCCTAATACCATCGTTGCTCGCGCGAAACGCGTAGTGATCGACCACCTAGTCGATTCTGAAACGATTGGCAAAGTGTTGAAACGATCGAACGGTGCCGGACGATTTTGAACGAACGAAGCGCCAAAGAAAACGCGGAATGCACGATAATCGGTGGATTCGTCGTACAAACGAACGACATATCAGATCAGGTGGATCGTGACGTAATGGAATTCGAGGGAACGTACGTGGCAAGCTGTATAATGCGATATCGCACGTCTGAATTAGGATCCGCAACGTAATCATTCATGCGTGTCAGTAACGCCGTGAAACGAGATTCCGCTCGGTGCGTCGGGTCAAGTAATTTAATAACAATTATTCCCTCGCATATGCACGCATCCGAGCGCTACGGCGCATCGTTGCTCGCGACTTCGCTCATAAATCATCATAGAACCAGCCTGAGAAATCCTCTCTATCTACTATCGCGAATCGCGATTTAAACGCCTTGGGCGATGGAATATTTTCGATACCTAAGCTTCGCTATTTTCTAACACGTGGCGCCTAATCGATATCTGAATATGCTATACGAATCGGTGGCAAACGAACTTTGAAGCGGAGAACTTGATTTTAAGGAGACAGAGACAAAGATGACTTTGATTCCAAACGAAGTCTGGTATGGGAAGGTCCCTGACGTCGACTAAACCTTAAGATCGAGAGGTTACCGGCGTCAAGTGAACCGCTGGACCAAGAAATCCTTGTCGTCAAAAGAACCTAAAGGCTCAAAGCTGAATGGTATCAGAAGGGAAGCGCTCGAGTGTTTCGAACGAGGAAATCGTCTAAGCGAATACGGTACTTATGGCCGAGTAAATGCTACAAAACATTCGGATCGCTTTCTTTAACCAAATCGTGCGTTATTCTCGAAAAGTCTACGTACATGGCAAACACATTCTACGATCGATAATATTTTTCAAGTAGGAACCAACCTTTGCTTGAAATTCACTCGGTAGAATATTCTATCCAGTTTTTCGCAACTGCAGCTCGCCTTTCATGGATAAGCTCGTTCGCTGACGGTAGCTGAAGAGACACGTAACCCGGCTAACTTGCAAATTCTTTTGAACGGAAGCCGCCCTCTCAGCTCGACAGTCCCATGGTGTGTCTTATCTCTTTTGGCGATTGACTGCGTCGTGACTGCTTGGCGAACGAAGCTCGCGCTATCTTGCAGCGTGCGCTACGTGCTCTTCAGGTGAAAAGAGATCGATAAAAGTGATCATTTACCAGAGTTCGTTTCCACGCTGAGCTTTTTCAGTGACATGGCGCGAGCGTCCCGGAAGCTTCCGCTTTCTACCCCTGACTGCCATGCTCGCGTCGCATACGAGTCACCCTTTGCCCATTCCCATCCCTCCCTGTGGAGGTCTATACACAGATAGACCAGGTAGATCGACCAGAAGCATTCGTATATACGCGGGAAAGCGAACCGCAACTACCAACTTCGCCTCGTTACTCCTATGTTTGCTACGGTCTCTGCCAGTGATAACGAGATAAAGCCGTTCTACCGTGCATCGACGAACAGCAAGGCGTTTCTGCGTGACTGTTTTGAAAATCCGACGACCGTCCTTTCTCTCTGTTGACGTTAACTGCTGAAGATCGCATAACCGACCGTTCCGACCATTTTCCAACGTATAATCGAACCGAGTGTAACGAAAGTCGCGAAATAACAGCGAGACCGAACTCCATGCTGTTTGAGAAATACGATACACCTGACTGATTTCAAATATCGATCCATTACGTGCTTGGTTTTTCATTGTTTCTTTCCTATGCTTTTCC
Organism: Bombus haemorrhoidalis; assembly: GCA_014825975.1. Lineage (NCBI taxonomy): Eukaryota > Metazoa > Arthropoda > Insecta > Hymenoptera > Apidae > Bombus > Bombus haemorrhoidalis. The sequence continues at coordinate 207,361 of CM026166.1, read as the reverse complement.
GATCGCAAGATGGATAATAATTTTATGAAAGAGAACGCGGGACTTACAGTTCTTTGAATTCATATAATCGGGTTTGTTAATTTCGTGGATCGGACATGATAACGATATCACAAAAAATTATGTAATTGTATACCGTTTGTCGATCGATATAGGTACATGAAGAAGTCCAAGTATTTGTACGGATACTAGTAATTTTTATCATAATTTTGTAATTTACCTTATTTTGCTATATGTACGTATATAAGCACAAATTGGTATATTTATGCTTGAGATTTTTACGCAAAGTTACGCGATGCTATGAAAGGATGCAATCTCAACGTGTGGCAAACGTCGTTGCGCGGGACTAGAGGCCACAAGAGACTAAAGAGGCGTGAAAGCTCGAATAGTCAGCAATACGTAAACCTACTTGCCGACTTCTGCATTGCGGCTTTTTAATCACAGGGTTGCTGTACTCTCTCCTATTCGCGATCAAACATAATTCCCTAAGTATCTAATATGTCCGATCAGATTCATCTGTCTCACTTTATGAATCGTACAATTACAGGAAAATAAAATTGGAAGAAGACTACGGATGAAATAGAACTTAAGTAGAACATTTAGTAGGTTTTTGAATAAGAAATTTAATAACCTGTACTTACATAATAATGCCCATAATTCACCTTTGAATACGTAACCTTTGAATTTTAATCCTCCTGAAGGTTCTAAATTATCATCAAGTGTTTGATGTAAAATTAAAAGCTTACACATTAAGGAACTCAAAGGGATCACATCTGCTACAGTTGTTATCCTCCTCGAAAAAGAATTCTCTTTCATCTTGCTTGTACGTTTACTATTTTGTACTACGTTAAAAATATCCCATATCGAAGGAAATCTAATTTCTTTATATAACTAATTAATAATTCTTATATCAATCGCCCGAGCACTGCTCTATCCTGTTTTATATTTCAACGTTTATTGACCTTTAAGTTTTTAATTTCAATTCTACATCGATATTCTACGAATACTACCAAAGCACAGTTTCAAAACTCACGGGTCCATCTTTTCGGAACTTGGATATTCTTAGTAACTCAATTAACGTGGATAATGCAACACGGTAGAGGAACCTGTTAACAGTCCTCTGGTTTTCTTTAAAGCAAACATCTGCGCAAACAAAACAGTTGCATGTAACAAGCACTTTACACATTCTTTTGCGATCAAAGTAAGAGCCCGTAAGAAGTAATCGACGATCCATTAGGAAGGGAAACTTGCTTTCCAGCGATAATTCGTCACGCGGACTCCTAATGAAAACCGTCTCTCCCTCAGAAACGGATAAAGACCGGCACAAAAGAGCGCACGGCCGCGCGCAGCGAATAAAAGCTTTGTGGCGCTAACTTCGCTGGGATAAAACTCGCCGCCGACAATTTTTATTCTGGCCGACACGCGCGAAACTGGCTTTCTGTCTCTGCCTCTCTGTCTCTTTCTCTCCTTATCCTCTCGACGTATGATGAAACAAAGAAGAATCTCTCTTAGGGAACGGTATAAGTTTCTACTTGCGGCAAATGTGATTATATCGATCGTCATTGTGCGAGCACAAAAAGCCGCGCGCGAGTAAATGGTAGAGAACGAACGCTGCGAAAAACGCGCCCGCGGATTCGAACGGAGGAAGAATATAACCGAGCGTGAGCGCTGAAAACTGGTAAAAAAAAAAAAAAAAAAGAACGATTCGAGGCTCGTTTCCATTTTTTATTTCTTTACTTCTCCATTCTTTTCTTCATTTTCTTTAGTTGTTTTCTCTTTCCTTTCCTCTTTGCCTTCGGCTTTCTTTTTGTTTGCGCCTTTCATCGGACGAGTGTAAACATTAAAATGCAAAGGACGCTCGGTTTAAACCGAGAACGAAAGAGAAAACGAGATTTCGCGTAGCTTAATGGATCTTCGCTCTTTGCGGAAACATTTGCATTTCTTGATGGTATTTCGCATTCCTATCCTGTGTTCCTACGTGGTTCTGGTTATGAAACGGCGAAACGGTTACGGTAAATCATGTTTACCTGAAGCTTCCGTTTGTTTGTTTTTTTTTCTTTTTTTACTAACCACAAAATTTTTTGTATTCTTTCGCTTATATTTTTCTTCATTTTCTTATTTGTCTTTTGACAACGCGTAACGTTACAAAATAGTTTTTATGTTTTCAGCTAAAAAAAAAAAAAAAAAAGAAAAAAGAGAAAACATCGGTTTCTACGTTGCCTTCCGTCATTTGTGCGTAATTCAACTGAGCCCTTGTTACAAACGTAAATATGTTTCTCCCGTTATACACATAAATATAAACGTGTCTGTGGTGCACTTTGCTATAAGATACTATTAGATTACGGTGAAGCTAAATCGCTGACTTTCTTCGATGCATTCGTGCAAAACGTAGATATATCGTCATGCGTTATGTCAAATTGCCTTCGGAACAAAAAATATAATTCGCGAGAGAAACGATAAATGAGAGTTATTTATTCGACATAAAGTTCAACGGTAATATTAGGCTTAATTTCAACTTATGAAAGTAAGAATTTATAACCAAGCCTATAAAATTGCAGTGCAATATTTTAATGTACGCTACGTAGTATGCAAATTGTAACTAACTCTGACAAGGGAAGCACACGCAGTGTGACTCTCGGATTTTAATGAAACTTTACAGGGACATAAAAAATTAAAACTGTGACTAGCCGTTACCACAGGTACTGAATATTTTATGGGATACTTGATAATAAAGGTCAGAATTTCTGTAAAGATCGTAGAGCGTGTAAATCCGTCAATCGAATTGCCAATCTCGTCTACGTAATAATTTCTTTATTTATAGATATTCTATTTCTCAAACGTTGCTCTATTTCTGTCGAAAATCAATTACGTCACGGTTATATACCCGAAAGAAGAAAAATTATCCGTATTTCGTTTATCTTCGTCAATAAGTCGCCATGAAAATCGAACTCTAGCGCCACAAAAGTATTTCAAGTACTATAGAAATATGATTAGGAACATTACACATATGTGTATCATTATGTCGATGATAAATTCGTATTTCGTTTATTCAAAATATAATAATTTCCTTCTCTTCAACATGTTTGAGAGCTTCAAAGGGCTAAGAAACCTTTCAAAAGTTGTGTCAGTTAGGCGTTGGTGTTCTACCTCATAGCCCATATTCCTTAAATTAATTTATTTCCGATCGATGTTCGCTTTCAACACTCATCTGATCAAATTTCCTTCCTCCTAAAGATTCTTTCCGTTGGGACTTTGCATTGTTATTAATTAAATAAAATTAATAGTCTTAAAAGCGTGCATCGAGAAGTACAACGTCGGGGCAATTGTTTCGAATAAAAATTCGGCAATTTTTAAATTGTAGGAAATTAATTAATTAATTACAAATTAATTATTTTTTTTTAATAGGACGTTCGATTTCAAAGAAATCGTGTTCTTTCAAACTAAATGGCTAAAAGATTGCAGATACTTTCCGGACGGAAAATTCCTAATAATTTTTAATTTCTGGTTAAGCGACGCGGCTTGTACATTAAAAAGCAAGATTAATTAATTATTCGGACGTAAATGACTTCATGGCGATGTTCCATTAACGCAAATGACTAAATAAAAGATAGCATCGACTAAAAGTTGTTGGCCAAAACACCGTCCGATTCTATCTTCGCTCTGTTTCTTATCAGAGAATCGGGAACAATTTCCCGTTCGTTTCTATTTACGAACGCGATTATCCAGCGAACACTCGAAATCAGGAAACTTCTCGCCATTGCAAACGCGAACCTAACCGAGCTTCCTCCGCTATTTAACTACCTGCATGATGGTCAAGACTCTCGTTAGATCACGTCCACCGTTTATTTCAGATTTCTAACACTTACACATCTCAACAAACGCATAATTTGTCGGGACTTGAATATTTATCACGCCTCGAAAATGTACGTTAGATTCACTTCGAATTCTCGAAAAGTACATAATCGTAGGTTTATTTTTAAGATTGTTGAAACTGTTTCGCAACCTGAGCCTGACCTTCTTATTCTTCTCCACTGTCTGTAGAAGCTTTCTCACTCTCCGTAGAAACAGCAGAATAAAAGTCTCTAAACCTTTCACTTTTTCTAATACTGATACATGTTTTACCTTGTTGAATTAAATTCGCTGTTACAGTCAAATATATTTATAGTCGGTAACCGTTTAAAATCGATTTCCCCGGAGACGGAGCCCTAGGTAAAGAAATTTCTATTATTCTCAATTTATTTTTACACGAAGATTGCCCCCATGCTCAATTGCGCGCGTTGTGTTATAAAACATTATCGCGTGATATAGTACAGCGTACTCGGCGAAATACGCGCAGCGTAATATTAGTAAATAGAGCTTAAATTATTAAACGAGACAACGTTGAGCAAAGATAAAAATCGCCGCGATATTTCAAGTCGATGTTTCATGAGGCTTGTACGATTTTTTTCTTTTTTACGCTACCACACGCAACATACGCTACCGTAACGAAGACTAAGTGAAGGCGATTCTGGAAGCTTCGATGTTTAACGTAAACAGTATTATTAGGTTGCCATCGTCGTATCGGATCATCGTGACTTTCAACTTTATAAGAAAGAATATAACTTACGGTTAAAGCGTATGAAACGTATGAAAACTAGATTCTCTGTTGCATCAAACTTTCATTTATATCGTGCACGCGGTCGTCTAACGATCGTGAACGTTTGCAAGATCAAAAATCTCGAAATAACGCATAATCTACTCGGAAAAAGTTTCCACTTTCTTTCTAGTAGTATTATTCGAACACTATCCTTGGTTAGCCTGTCAAATTAGATCGACAACCAAGTGATGGCGGATCTTGTCAATACCACCTAATGGCAAAGTCCGCAATCGCTTGCGTTTGCCAACTCAATAAAATGCGAGGATAAAAATTAATTGAATCGCATAATAACTCTATGACAAGTTGCTTCGCTCGAAGAATCGCCTTATTTTACCATACGCAACATACGAAAACATACTCGTAACAATTGCTCGGCAACTGGGCTTAAAGCCTAAAACTATTTGGCGCCCGCACACCGCGGAGAAGTCAATTCGACGAACGATCGCTACGTGAAACGAAGTTGGAATAGTTCGTTTCTCATGCGGAGGGATCGATTCTACCAAATCGCATGTTATCGAACCAGAGTTTAGGGCAGATATTCTCGTTTCGTTGGTCAGAAATCTGCGAAAGGTGGTTTTCATGTTCGTACGGCAAGCGTAATCGTGCAAACACGCGCGCGCCCGTGCATTACACGTAGCCGAGTTGATGACCGCTTTAGCGAGAAACGTTCGGAAACCCCTGAGATACTTTGCTGGGGGAATTGCGAGCGTGAAATGTACGGGTCAACCAGCTTGCACTCAGAATTTTCCGGATCGTCGATAGGTTTTCATTTCTACAGAAATCGAAATTCTGAAAAGCAAAATATATTCTAAGCGCCGTCAAAGTTTTCTCTACGATAAAGGGATCAAAGGTATGGAGAATAACAAGGAAAAGACAGCGAATGAAACATGCATATGTATTTATGTGTACGTGTATGAACGTAGGCGAAGTTACTGGCACGCGAAGGAACTGAATTGTTCGGAATCTTTGACCCGTGTATAGCCCTACGGCTAGAACCGAAAGAGAGTAATCGACACCAGGCCCTGCGAGATATGAAAAGAGTAATTATAAACATACGCTCTTTTTCTGGTTACTAGTATTTTCTGGACGCGCGTTCCAGTTGCCACGTGAACGAGCTCGTGCTTTCAGAAGCGCAAGAGTCATCAGCCGTCCGGTTTTTAGACGAACTTAAACCTTCGGAGAATGTCCGACTTTGTGGCATATTTTAAAGTTGGATTTTCTCATTTCGCTTTAATCGGCTTGCAACTGTTTCGGTGCAAATAACAATCATCGTAGTTTCCTTCGTCGAAGTTCTAAACTAAACGAAATAAATATCCTCGTTGCCTTTACTTTTACGAATTATTAAGAAATATTCAACATTTCTGCCTGAGCGTGTACGTAGTGCGACGTTTGTTTCGTAAACAGCTAGTTGTTAGGCAAATGATAAAATGCGTCAAATATAGTAATAACGGATATATAGAAACGGAGAAGAGAACGCAACGATTAGGATAATCTGTCAGTGAAACCAAAAGAACCTACTCTCAGGGAAATTCGCCTCGAACTGAAACACCTGCTATTCACACTGCGGTTCAACGATCAAAACGTATGAAACCGAGCGATCGAAAGTACAACAGTCGTAAAGACCGTGCCCCGTGACTAGCAACTGCAGAAACTCGTATTGTGCCGTAGAAAACAACGAAACTTTCTTATCTTCGGCCCAGCGTTTAACACGCCAACGTCCGAACGTTGTTAACTAAACAAAAACAGATCGCTGAACGATATACACGATAAATCTATTTGAAAAAATAATTACGGACAGAAGGATTGGAAGGCACTGGTGCAAACTACCTGAAAACGACGCTGGCTCACGATCGTTGATACACCGTAATCTCAAGACGAACGAACCGTCACCCGCCGGCAGCCGTAGTCTTCTCGTCTTAGAGCCTCCGGAATTATGGATGCGTTCCACTTCCGGCAACGCGCGAAACACGGAAGTGCAATGCTAACCTCTTCCCGCTCGTCCCGCCCCTTTTCCACCCCTAAACGTCGCCCCTCCTGCCGCGTTCATTCTAGCGGCAGAATGTACGAGGCCAGCCGTCTCTCCACGTCGAAGTTGGCAACGGCATCTGGAGCGTTAAGGCGAATGAGCGATGTGCCGGTGTCTTGCGGTATGATGGATCGCCCAATACCAGCCAATATGCAGTATTGCGCGCGGAGTGTGGCAAACTGGTATCCATGCATCAAATCGGCGCTAGACGGAAAGCGAGCGGTCTGCTCGCGTTTACAGGATACGCCGTAACGCGCCGGTGTGCCCACCAGCTTCTCGTGATCAGGTTCTTGTCACCCATCCCGCAACCGTACCGCCGCCGCAACGCGAACTATACGCCGCTTACGACCATACGGCGCTTGATCCTCCTATACCGGACACGCATCCGCAATTTTCCGTTCGCCATTCGGAACCGACGAATCGATATACGGAACCGCTGTAGAAATTGTCCGATACAGATGTCGTGCCTATCCAGCGACGGTGTCGCGACGTCTTACGAGGTGATTACGCGACTCTGTGGTTACAGGCTGTTACGCTAGCGGAAAGCGACGTTTCGTTTCTTCCTCCGTTCGTTTCCTCATGGGTGAACGGCAGATCGTATGTAGTCGAGGCGATTAATTGATCGAGAAATAGGTTAGGTTTGCTTTTTGCGATTTTAAAATGCGCTGATATTCGCTAGGAACATAATACGTTTAGTACGATGCTTGCTACTAATTATTTCCTAAGCTATGGACCGCAAATGTCTAGACAAAAGACCCTCCGACAATCCAACACATATTCCTCCGCCTAACCTCAACCTACAAGCTTTCATAAATAACTGGAATACAATCTTCCTACGTAGTATTCTCATTAATCGCTGTCAGCGATAAAGTCCCTTTGCTCTCCTGGAGCTGCTCGACGAATAAAACTTGCAAGTTTTACATCTGTCGGATTTATCCTTAATGTCTTTACGGAGAGAACACGACGGAATTAGCTGGACAGGTTGTATTTAATTAAAATGAAGGACGAACCGAATAAATCCAACATTGTACGAGAAATTTAAGTAACAGAATTACATGTCAACTTTATCCGAAGATTACGAATTTCCAAACTATAACGAATATTAAAGAAGCGTTCTATTTGCGATTCTTTTGCCAAGAACTGGAAACACGCTTCAATGCATTTAAATGCGATGCGTTTCAAACGCACAGGGATAACGCTTCGCTTGCAGTCACCGTGCAACTTCCTTAAAACGTCGCGTAAGGACGATCATCTTCGCGCGATCGCGCCTCATACCGGTTTGACTAGCGACGAAAAAGAAATCGCAACGAAACTTACAACGTGTAATTATTCCATTCGCGATAAGCCAACGGAACGAGCACGCTCATTGCGGTTTATTTTGAGTCAGCAGCTTTAATTGTGGACCAAGCGAAGTGTCTACTAATTGTAGGAATGGCGCACAGCGAATTCGTTTTAATAATACCGGCGCTGATTGCCATGCTGCTCGCGAGCCACTTGCGGAGATTTTAATCGACCTCGCGTTTCCGATCTTGCGATTACTTTTTTCCTCTTTTTTAATGGCTTTATTTGCACGAGAAAGTGCTCGCGTTTCGAAAATAGTCGGAATACTCGTCTGGAAGATAGCGTGAGACTAATTATCGCGGTGACAGAAATTATGTTGCTAAGGATAGGATAAGAAACACCGACGTATAATCTAACATCTCAACGTATAATCTACTTCGGCGAGGTGAGAACGCTCGAAGCTGCTTTGGGCGACCAAAGGAAAGTTAACGCATTCACGTCAACTTCGATTATGATAATTATTCGTGTGCACGTACGCTGTATCTTGATACTCGTTAAAGAGCGAGAAACGAGTTTAATGTCGCGTGTAATTGTCTCAAAATATTCCGAACGCCAGAACTATTGACAACCAAGACATGGATTTCGTAGGAAAGGGATCGAAATGAAAGACGTATGAACAAATTTAAGGTAAAACGTACATCGTACGAATGAAAACCATCGAGATCTTCGGAAATACATCTTTGAAAATCCATAAAATTTCTATGAAAAAATATTATTTGATTATTTTGACTACTTTTGCAGTTCTGTACGACGAAATCTCGCATTATCGTTATATTATCAAGAACGTCGGGACTATCGTTTGATTATATAAGATATTAGCGCTGTTAGTTCCCACTGCTTTTGTTGCAAAACCGACAGACCTACGAGGAAAATCAGAGAGAACGAAATTCCGTTATTTTTTTAGAACTAATACGAAATCGACGATTGTAGAGACGAGTTCGATAACCTATGACACGGTAGAGTTCAAGGTCGCCAAAGTACAAAAATCGAGCACATATTTTCGAATTTTTACAACGCTGTGTTCGTTACGCTCGCGAAACGTTATCGATCTAATAACCACAATCGTGTGAACCACAAAGAGAAAGAAAGAAACCTTCGTATATAAGAAGCACTTTGACTCACCGGAACGTCAATGTCGTCAAAGGCCTGTAGCTCTTATGGCTGTTGATATCGTGCATAGGGGTCCCCCAGAAATCGTCCTTGAAAATACTAGTCCACGGTGTTTGACCGAGCACGTCCTTGTTTCTCACCACAGCGGGTATATCGTCGTGCACGAAATCACCACCTAACGCGTTCAGGTAACAACCAACGGCAACCAAAGCGACTGTCGCGTAAATGCACCAACCGGGCGGTTCGTTTCCCTCCGAGTCGTTGCACCCGGTACGACCGGCCCTCTTGCTGTTCTGGCAACAGCAACCGTTGTTTCGTCGTCTCATGATTCACAAAACGCGAACTACACTGGCGCGCGAAACAGGCTAAACGTTCTGCCGCGATCGTCGGGAATAATCACTCTCATGGAGCCAAGTTAGCTCTCATACGCCGCTATCTACCGAGCTGATGAACCCTCGTGGAACGAATCCACCGTTCACCGTCACACGGCTCGATCGCTGATCGCATCTCAAACACCTCAAAGACAACGACCACGACATCGAGCGGATATTTTCTCGTTTCTTTCTTTTTTTCTTTTCCCTCTTTTTTTTCGCGTAGAATCGGGGGAGGACACGAAAGTCGAAAGCAGGACTTTTCGTCACGACCTGTTCCTCCTGATTGTTCGTAATTAAAGCAGTAAACGTTCCATTTTAGCGAAAGCCACGCGATCACGGAACGATCGATCGAGACCGACAGATAGAGCGGGCAACAGGGGTTCGAAGGTTTTATCTTTTCTGTTTTTCTAGCGAAATCCAGCAGGAAGCGGTGGCGCGCGCGATACTACCTGTCCGTAGCTCGCGTTGCACTCTTCCATTTACTTCGACTAGACTACTTTGAGCATTGGTGGGCCTCGTAGCGAGCTTGATAAATGACCGCGGAGGTTCATTATTTACCGAGCCGGCGCGTCCGATGTGTCCGCTCTAAAGAGAAACGGGTTTCGCGCAAACTGATTGCTCTTCCACAGATAATAGTTCTCGCATGGTGCTCGTTCGGTCGAGATTGTCCCCGCGGGAGGGTAGTCGGTCGCGTACTTCCCCGTGTCACCCCCTCCTCGCTTGCACGGTTGTAACGATGTAACAGCTCGTTACGGTCACGGGCATCGAGTCGTCCGACGACGCGTTGCAGGACCTACGCGAACAGATTCGACCGATCGGTTCCGGCGACCGGGCCAAACAACCGGCCCGATACAGGCTTCGTTCGAACCACCGTGATCACCGCGATACACTACCCTTCGCACGAACGAAGAGGTCGAAAGGAGCTTGCGTGCATCGGTTCCGTGGATCTCGTCCGTCGAGAAATCGTGTACAACTCGTGGCAACGAAGCATTCGCCCCCCTCCCCCCTCAAGTGTTTCAACCTGACCGTTTCTGCGCTAATTCTCTCACGAATATCGACGTCCAAGATCCTTCTTCACGATGTTTCGTGCATGCTGCCTGTTTCCCGTTTCCACGAGCATTCGATGCTCGGTGCACCTCTTCGTACAGAGTCGCTGACGAAGCGAAAGATATGAACAGTCGACTCGTTAACTTGGCGTCGATTTGGCTGTTTGATCCGAATCGCGATGTAACGCCACGGGAGGATATCGACGCACCGTGTCGACGAGCCGGAGAACAACGCGCGCCCCTCCTTCTCTCGTTTCTTCCTTTTTAATTCCAGACGCATTCGTTCTCACGACCAGTCCACGATCTTATCTTCTTTCCGTTTGGACGAACGAATCTTCTAAAATTACGGAGAACCAGCGGCGACACCGATGACACGCGGGTACACACCCGCGCGCGAGAGAGAGAACGGCTGTATGACCCAGATACACGCCATCGTGTCCGGGCTACTTCTATCGCCGCGACTTTCCTATGCATATAGATCTATACAAGCGGTGGTATCTGGCCGGAGGCGCGCACAACCCTCGAATTCCCTGCAGTGACGCCCCTTTTTCTTCTCCTTTCCTTCCTTTCTTCTCTTCGTTTTCACCCTACGAGCCTTTGGGTTCTTCCACCTTTCGCACCCTTCGATTTCCACGCTCCTTCCTCCCGCGACATTTCACCCGAACATCGACGAATCTCTGGCTGCAGCCCCGTTGCAACGTGATCCAGTTTTCAGCCTCCTCTACCCTCGATAGAACGGCAGTAGAGATCCGCGTTTCTTCTCACGGAGAAACCGGTTTGACAAGCGTTACAACCGTTTAGCTCGTCCTACCTCTCCACGACAATTTCATCTCGTGTCGCGACGCCCGACAGACTTCTGTTTACAGGCCTCGGAGACGACCGCGTTACACAGTTACAACAGGTTGACGCACCGTTTAGAAATGTACGAGCGCCACTCCGAGGAATTGTATAATCTTCGTGGAACCAAATACGTATAACCAGATTGTCACGTCGGTTCTCTGGTAAAGCAAAATTAGTTCCGATAGGATCAAGATCGATACGAACGAACGAACGAAACCTCAGTCCTCACGAGCGGAACCACCGAACAGGAAACGCACTCCGCGCCATCGGCGAAACAACCTCTCGGAACGAAGCGATCACGAGCGCGCGACTACCGCGTCGTTATCAAATTCGAGCGGGTCGTCGCGACGACGATAAGCGCAAGACTAAAGGACGACGGCAACCGCCCGGTTATATACCCGGCGCACTCTGACCCGCAAAGCCGCGCCCGCGCACCAGCCACCCCGGGGCATTTCCCTCCTGCCTTCCACGCTGTCTCTCTCCCTTTTCTCGGCCGCCTTCCATCGCGTGCTCGCTTTCCGCGAACCTCGTGTTTGTTTACCTGCTCGTATGGACCAGAGTCGCTATGGGTGATCCATCGCGAGCAGTCGCGAAGGACTGCGTCCGCTTTGCTCGAGTTTCGGCTTTGCTTTTGATTCTGCATGACGCGAAAGCGCGTAAGAAGTCGTTCGAATCGATGAAACGTTAAGAGGAAGCGCGATCGATCGAGATTTCGAATTTTTTCATTGGCAAGATAATTTAACAACGATGATAACGGTAATCTGTGAATCAAATCTCTCTCTCTCTCTCTTTTAACGTTGAAACACGACGTGCGAATTTTGTAAACGATCGTTGATCTGTAGGCTTAGTTTGTACCGTAATAACAGCGAAATAGTCTGGCAATGAGACGAACTCACGATCGATCCGATTTTTATTTGTCGAATAATTTTCTTACTTTCCGTGTTATTTATCAATCCATCGAGTTTATTTATCGATCGAGCAGTTTTATCGAACATTTGCCTACAAGTCCACGATAAATATGCAAACGTTGACTTTTATTAGACAAATCGTCGAATTACGTCAGAAATGAAGGGAACGTCGAGATGAATATAGATCAAGGAATTAAATCCTTCTGAAAAATTATTTCAGGAATTAAATCCTTTCAAGAAGATCGTTGATAACTTCAAACGGAATATGTGTAAAATTCAGTGTTTTTTTTTTTTTTTCTTCGCTTTCGATCTGTTCCATTTGAATTAACAGCTTGGTAGCGCTCTTTTCTTTATTCTTACATCTCTCGTAAGTATACCATATGCTATCTTCTTTGACTTTGAGTCAGGTAAATGTTAATTTTTTAGTTCAGCTTGTACTTCTTTAACCGTATTCTTTTAATATCGTGCCATTTATAGATACGTATTACGTCATTGCGCTTTTTCCGTGGTAATACGCGTTAATGAGTCCTTCGTTTATTATTTTCAATCGCATCGAATCTCTTCGCTTCTTTATCTCTAAATTCCGTTAATAATACTCTAATGTTTGTATTATCTGATATTTCAAATCCAAGAACAAACTTTTCTTCGTCTTTCAACGCATGCAAACTTCATTATTCTTTGAAGACAGAGATACATTAAATAAAAAGATATAAATTTCTTAACAATTTTAGTGATTCATTAAACACATCGCTCGCTGAATATTCGTATCTTATCGCAACTATGGCACAAACAAAACAAACGCGCAAGAGTGCAACTATGAGATCCAATAGATACGATAGATGTAATAAAGATAGAAATGATAGAAACGACCTTTTCATGGAGATCCAAGTTGCCATGATTGAGAAAACCAGGAAGAATGGTCAGAGCGAGTAACTGTCCTTTCTTATTACCTTCCTAAATGCAGCTCGCAACTACGTAATAAAAGGAGTTGTTGCCAGCATTGAAATCAAAAACAGAATTAGCCATTTACCAGGAAAGAAGAGTCGCAGTACGTAATCGTTCTTCGTTATTGTCTGCCTAAATGCGCATCGAGGATTACGAGGGATCGAACGAGGGAACGGATCGGTGGCACCCGTCGAACGTAATGAGAATACGAGCTCGTTATGGGAAGCGATAAAGAGCTTGTTGCGGCAGTGGTATTGCAAAGTATTACAATATAGACGTGTTTCATCGCGGTCTATGGAACGTTCGTTTTTATGACATTCCTTGTCCATCGGGCGGATTCGTCCCGTGAAAACCACTCGCACAGCGTTCAAGTACCTAGAAATGGCAAAAGTCGAATTACGATTACTATAAACGTTGGAAGACCGTGGTCGTTACCATGGTCGACGCTGTAAAAACGATACTCGTTTGGCCAGGCATAAAGAAGAAACGTGGGAAACGTCGAAGAAGAAAGAGCGCGCGAACCAGATCGATATACGCGTATATGCTTGCGCCGGTTTTTCCACGCCACTCGCTGCTTCAGCCCGTGGAAAAGTAAGCTTCGATCGATCATGGAATTTCGGCCTGTCGAATCTACAACGCTTTATCATCGGAACGATTTGCCGAACCAAACATCAGCGTCGATCCGCGACGATATTGCTCGCGTCGACAGTCAATCTTTTAATCTTGCGTATGTACAAGCGACGCGCGCCTAACTAAATAACCGTGCGATTTGCCTCGTGAAAAATCGACGAAATTAATACAACGCTGTGGATTTCATTTCGATGCGGTGGATAACGACGATGCCTTTCGACGAAACGTCGACGGGCATTTCTTAAAATTCCAGACGAAAAACGAAATTTCAACAGTCCATGTTCGAAGGGAATGGGAACTCGTCGGTTGTTAATTCTTTCGTCTCAGTTCGTGTTAAGATGATAACGATAACGTTGGTGTATGAAACATTGCTCTTCTTTCGTCATAAATTATCTAAGCACGATCACGTTAAATTGTCTAAATAAAAAAAGGTCACCTCTTTACGCGGCTAATAATACAAACTATTTATTCGACTGGAATTTAATTATTGTTTTAAACAATTCAAACGAAGAGACCAATCGTTCGCTTCGTCAATTATAAAATTGTCCCTGTGTTTGTACTGAGATAAAATAATCTACCGCCAACCTAACTTTGCCTTAAACGCTTGATACGATACCTTTTTACGTAGAAAAACTAGAATGATCGATCTATGCGGACAGATATGTATGTATTTCCGTTTTTAAGAAAGACGCACTTGCTCTATGCACAAAAGATATCGTTCGACAAACGTAATATCGTTTGGATCGCTCATTTTCCTGTTTCCTACTTTTACCTAATTGCTCTGGCAAAAGACCTACGGTTTGAAACAGGCATGTGACCCACTCCTTATACAATATTCATTTCCGTTTAATTAAAAGACCAACGTCGCCGATATATTCACGCGTTCGAGCGATGATCCTCACGACGTCGAGTATTTAATAATGCATCCAACCGATGTTAATATCCCAAAGGAAATGGAAGACGCTCCGACCATTGTGAAAGGATGTCAGCGTCTAGTATTACAAATGCAATTCCGGTGTGTCTTCGGGAAGACAGGCGGCAAGAAAAAGGCACGGTAGCAATTTCAGCAGGAATGCAGGTTGGATCGTCGCAGTCGACTATGAGTCAGTGTGGTTCAAACTTCTCGCTCATGCCGAACGGGAAATCCGATTAGAAAGCAGATGGACAAGGAATTAGCATCGCAAGTAGCCGTCGATTACACAGATTCTATAAAAGGATTATTATCAGAGATCCAGATTTCCTGTTACATCGCAACCTTTCTACCATCGAGACATTATAAGCACGTATTATCGTGTTTCTGCTTCTCGTTTATTAGGTTACTTATTAGGTATTTTTCTTTTGCTGCGGTAGTTTTAAAACTTTGATTTCCATTATACGCGATCGTTGAACTTCGAACGTCTAATTTTCGATTATCTGTTTTCGATGAAACGATTAAAACCGATCTTAATTACCGATACGAAACGGCTCGATCTACGTTTATTTTGATTATATTTTCAATTTTATTTGAAATATAATTAGTTCGTACAGGTTTGTTAAAAATTTCACGTTATCGTCAACTCGGCGTGTTTTAGACAAAAAGGCCTATAGATCTATTACAAATATACATTATATATTATAGGTCGTGTGTATAATTCAATTATTACTTCAACTTCATATTTATTTTGCAGATATCAAAAAAAAAAAACAAAATTCTCGACGAGCCATTAAAATCATCAATCCAAACTTTGCCAATAACGTAAAAAAGGTAACGTTAATCCTTTCGACGCAATTTTATCTTGTAAATCCTGTTTCTAGAAAACCTTTCCAATTATCTTGTATGCGAGTGTAGGAAATAATTTTCCAATCAAAACACGAAACAACGAGTACTCGGAACATCGTGCGTTAAGTCGCAAGTACTACGATCCCAGGAACGATCACAGTGTTTAACGAACCAACGACGTTGGATTCGTCAAACATCGCAGCGCGGTACGAGGTTCCGGTGTCAGAGACAGCTTGGTCCGCCACAATGGGAACTTTATGGACAATCAAAGGTGGAGAACGTTCGGCCGGTTAGAAGGAAAGCCCGAGAGACAAAGAGAGAAAGAGACGCAAACAGACGGACAAACAGACAGGCAGGCGGACGAACAAACAGACCGACAAACAGACAGACAGACAGACAGAGGGAGAGAACATATATTTAATTAATGTAGTCACGAGTCAGACACGGTATACACATCGAGCCAGGTTATTTTTGCGACGATCGTACAAGTTGGAGACGCCAACAACCGCACATGCATGGACCTTTGCGCGTGTACGCGTGCAAGCTGTCGAATTCGCCGCAAAACTCATGCATTTCGTGCCGCAACTGGACTATCCAGACGACTGGAGAAAGGCAGTGTCCGCAATTTCCGGTAATGTCGCGCGAGAGCGCTTTGACGAGGTCCCACCGACATCGAAACTCGTGTCCGCGACGTCCGACGAAAATTCACCGCTACCTTTGCCATCCTATGTCACCATGGGCCGATTTTATCCTTACCATACCCATCTCTAGCTTCCTTGCCAGTCATCGAGGGGCGGGGTATCGCTGGCTTACGAGAGAAAGGCGTAGACATTCGGGAACCTGCAATTCCGCAGGGAATTTCTACGGGACCGATCTACAGCGAACGTAATCGGAACCCTGCCGAACATGCAGCGTCCTTTTACATCAACCTGTGCCATGTCGAATCGTATCCATTGTTGGGCTGTTCGTATGCTACGTTTGTAGGTGGGATTATTGAAATTGTCCGTGGTTCCGTTAATTCTTCGGGTCACTGGCGAGGGCCAACCGACAACATTCTCGGGGCTTTTTGGCTTTATTACGTTTCGGTGTGTGTTCGTCTATGTCTATCTCAATGTCGGGGAACGTGGTAGTTCGGTGAAGGAATGTTCGCTACTGTCTTAAGTACTTTTCACATAAATGTGCGAAGAGACCCGTGATACGTATCTCGCGATGATTCGTCGAATGGGATGTACAACGATCAAAGAGTGGTATTTCTATATCATATTTATGTGTTCGTATATGTATTATATTTCATCGGCACATATTTATGACTTTTCTGTTCTGCAACGTCTTCGTTAACTCATCGATTCCTAGTCACTTTTCACCTCGATCGATCTGTTAAGGCAGAACGTTTCCAATACCATCGTTCCTTTGTAAGACTCGCTTCAAACTGAATGGAGCTATTAAAAAGGCAATTACGTAGACGATGGTAAATACTTGGATGTAAAGTAAAGTACTTCGGATTAAAGCAAACAACTATGATGGAGACACTGAAACCATCTAGGGGAATATATAAGGGATAAGAAAGGAAATTGGCCAAAAGTGACAATGAACGTTATATCTTCAGCGTACAGGTATTCGATCTTCGACCACGCGGATCAACAGCCAACTCTCAATGGATTGGATTACACGTGAAAGGCGTAGATGTAAGTTTGATGGCGGAAAGCTTCTGGCGGGAAGTGCAGTCCGCCAACATCGAAGAAAGACTCGGGCCCTGCGTCAGCAGTAATCTTCCGATGTTAATTAAGAAGAATTAGTTCTTTCTATGAATGAAAATTACGTTATCTGTACTTTCTTTTAGATTAGAGTTATCTCGATAGAAAAAAGTTCTAAAAGGTTGACGGCTATAGAACTCTGAGGAAGCTCGATATGAAAAAATGATATACACAATCGCAAAGTACGTGCGTTGTATCGAAAGTGATCGTGTTACGTAATTATTCCGTATCATGAACCAAAGACTTGTGTAAAAGTCGCTCAAAAAAAAAAGAAACCGTTTACGCAATTTGCTTTTTCACTGCAAGAGAGACTCAGGCGAGTCATCGAACGTAAGTATTATGAATTTCGCAATTTAAACGTTACCAGACATATGGCATTATGAATATCGTAACTTCGTTAAACATACATATTTTCCACGTCTAATAGCAAAAACGCAAGAAATTTGAACGACAAATAAACAGTTACGCTCCAGATCATTCTGATATCTACGTTTTAGTACACTGTTAAAGAATTGGAACCAATTTCTCGCTTCGTACAGATTACGATTGTACTAACATTAAGAAGCACATTGACCGCTGTCCTATCAACGACTCTGCATCTAAAGGTAAACCTCGAACAAACTCGAAACTCCATAAGACTGTCATTTTTACGCGATATAGCCCCCGCTCGTAAAACGACGACATAAAGTGACGCGACCTGGTACGAAGAACGAAGTTACGCGTGTGGTTGCGACATCATCGATGTAATCGTCGGACACGATCAGCTGTGAGGGATCCGGCTCGACCGTTCCGAGGCTTTGCACGACCGTGTTAGAGCTTGCGAAGTGGCTTAAACAACAGCCAGACGACGAGTTGACGTAGGCTATTCGAAGTTCCTGAGAGCTGGCCAAACATTGATACCCCAGAATTCGACCTAATAAATTCGCGCGTTTCTTGTGATTGACTTGCCGTTACGGCAGCAACAGTCGCAATCTCCGATCAGCGGCTTAACACTCGAGAAGATTTGCCAACGAGAGCGAACCACTGGAAGAAGGGACGAAAGAGGCGAGCAGGGGTTGGTTTCTCGGTAAAGTTTCTGGACCGGGGACAGAGGTACGCTGGGTAAGCCGGATTAAGAATAGCCTTACACGAATTCGTCGAATTATCTCCCTCTCGAGGAATAATTACGCTTGGAAATGTTCCCCGTTTCGAACACGCGTCATTCCTAAGAAGAAGATAGTCGCGTATTCGAATCGAATTCTTATCGGATTCGACGAATTAAATCTACGAGGCAGGATAACGAATACTCGTGTTATATTTGTTTACGATTGACGATGAATTTGCGAAGAAGTAGGATCGGTGAAGAGCTGTTTGATGTTTCTGGATATATCTTTTATTTTGCCGTCGGTCGAATATTTCTTCGTCGTAGTTTATCGTTACTTTGTCCCAATTTCATTTCGAGTATTTGCGTAATTATAGTATCTTGTTCTAATATCTCGTTTTTCGTTGCTGACAAAACACGATGCACGAATATTTGACAGTGCTGTATATCTATCGAGACTGCAGCTGTACTATGTTCTATATAATATCTATAATTAGAATTTGACGATTCTGTAATAATTATGCGATATCGTTACAGAATATTATTTATTGCACTTATTGCGACGTAATTTTGCTGAAAAAAGTTCATCGCCTGTTTGATTGCTCGACCCTTGGCTTGTAGCTTTATTTTCGTTCTTTGGGAACAAATCAAGGGACAAAATCTGTGCGATAAAATAACGGCCCAACCCTTTTCTACGTTGTATAAAACACCTTCCCTTCTTACGAACGAATCCAAAACGCTAAAGGAATTATGTACGTACACACACACAGTTCGTTCTGTACGTATTTTCTGTCGAAGCAATTCTCGTACCGTGTAAGCTACACGCTACATCGAACGAAACATACCATCAACGAGATAAGTGCGGGAAACGAAACGTTCGAACAGAGGTATCGAAGTGCGGGTGTATTTAATCGGTGATTTACAACGAGTCGTTCGTTTTTAATCGAAAGATTTCACGATTGGCGATCTAAAGGTTGCGCGAACGATCGGAGGGAATGGCCCGCGAAGCTCTTTACGACTGACACGTCGGACACGCGCGATTCCAACCGATCCACGATCGATCGACACTCGTTCTCCCGCGTTTTACATTATTTATGCGCGGTCGTGTTCAACCACGGCTCGACGTATAATATTTCCGCGCGACACATCAAGTAACGCATCGATAAATCAACCGGCGGAAAATGAGGACGGAACGAGAAGACACGACAACGCGATTTCGACGCGAATCCTGTCGGTCCACTTCTGCTGTCTCCTTGTCGGTCCGTTTTCCGCCGATTATTTACGACTCGCAATTTGGGTCGAATACCGACCGCCCGTCGGAATTCACGCTCGTTTATCATGCGACGAAATTATTCCTAATTTAATGGGACAATATGGTCACGCCGGGAATTCGTCGTTCCCTGTGCGAACCGCAACGGTGCGATTGTGAAAAGGCGTTCGGTCGAATGGCCTTTTTGGTCAGGGAAACGGTCTGATTGAAGCGACGGTGAAAGTTCGGTGTTTGAAAAATGTCGTGCATCGTCGCAGGCTTGAATTATGGATAAATGTGGACAAAAATAGCCGTTATTTTTTACGCTTTGCGCCTAGACGTTCCTTCTAAATGTTAAAAAAAAAGAAAAAAATACTTGAACAACGTAAGAATACGTGTATGAAAAATGAGAAATAAAATTTTTCGTTTCGACGTTACATTTGTACGAAATGCGCTGCCATCTGTGAGTTGTTACATGTAACAACTTACCCCGAGGGACGTAATACTGACGAATTTCGATCCTTTTACGACAATATTATCTACGAATATTTTTTTCTTTTCTTTATTATTATTTAATTCGTACTTTACAATTTGTCCAGCTGGACATTTGGTAAATTCTTCTAACTTAATTGCTCAATAACGTGTGTATGCCTACCCCCTAGCGGCATACCATCTTCGAGTTTGACTATTTTATTTATTTGGTCAGGTCAGTAGGACGTTTCCGTTTTTTTATTATTCATTTTGTACTTTACAATTTGTCCAGCTGGGCATTCGGTAAATTTTTCTAATTTAATTGCTAAATGCCTACTCTCAGCGGGATACCATCTTCCAGTTTGACTATTTTATTTCTCTACGAATATTTCTCGTTATTTTGTTCGAAATATAATTCCCTAGACTATTATTATTACGTCGAGTAAATATCAAATATTTTAAAAAGTCTACTTCAGATCTTAGAACACTACAGGACAAGGGAGCAATTTTAGAACAATAGAACGATAAGAAAGACGTTTGCATCGAGCCTGTTCCTTTCTTTCTCCTTGCATTGGTCTTACGTTATTTCTAAACATCTAAAAGTAATCCATTTAAGGCAACATAACAAATAGAACTTGCGCGAACAGAAACAAGATTGCGGCTATAATTACAGCAAAATGGCGAAACATTATTTACGGAAGAAAAGGGGTGAATTCATAAACGCGCAAGATAATCATTTCCCCTAAATTTTGTCTTGAAATTAGCTTCTCTATAAAGGAGGAACGGCACGATCTTGCACACGCATACACCTTGTATAATTATAGAGTAATCCCCGTTACCATAAGAATATAGCGAAATGGCAAAACAAGATAAAGCTGAAAAACCATTAGAAAATTGTTAAAACCTTTAGAAATATGAGTATAAGAGTATAATAAATGGTAATTTCGGTCGAAAATATTTCGTGATATCCTCTTTATCCGAATATTGTAATATTAAGTCAAGCGTTATTAAACGCATAAATATGTGAAACTAAAAAACTATAAAGTATATAAAATTTTTATATAATACATGTGTACAATAAATGTCGTAATTGTATCGTAGAAAATTTTATAACATTTTTTTCTCAAATCTGCGTAAATATCCGTTAGGTAGGATCAAATACCTCGATTCAATAATAAATGCGCAAATAACTTTCGTACGAGATGTAACGAGCATCATAAACGCACTTTACAATATTCTATAACGTTCTTCTTTTCCAAACGTTTACGTAAACAAATTTTCTTCGATTATCTTCGAATTATACGAATTTTGAATCGATAAATACGAGTACGAATTTGCACAAACCTTTAGCCTAGCACTTTGCTAACAAACACGCGTGAAACGTGTAAAATAGCACGTGTTATTTCCGTCCGCACCACGACGGATCGCACAAGATTCGTAGCAGCAAACACTTTGACATTTCTCAACTTTTCATCCATACTTTTTTTAAACGCCCATTCCGCTAGACCATCTAATCTAGCGGGCAGAAGGTAAACGACGGAAAGAAGCTAGGGTGAAACGCAATGTACGAACTCTAGCAATTCCAATTCTCGCGTTGTTGCAAAACCATATCGTCGAGCGCGTATACGCGACTCGAACGGTCGAAAGTGTTCCAGGTCGATAGAAATTTGATTCTCTTCGAACAG
This sequence comes from Bombus haemorrhoidalis, assembly GCA_014825975.1. Taxonomy (NCBI): domain Eukaryota; kingdom Metazoa; phylum Arthropoda; class Insecta; order Hymenoptera; family Apidae; genus Bombus; species Bombus haemorrhoidalis. The sequence goes on along the minus strand of CM026166.1, from coordinate 185,509 downwards.
AATTTCCACTCTATTACTGTTCGCTCGCTACTCTATAAAATTTTCACTACGACAAATTCCATCGATTTCGAATAAACAAATGCTCTTCGGACCGCTCTGTTCTCATCTCTTTTCCTCCTGTTTACCATCCTTCTCTCTCCTTCTCCGACGATCGGTAGAAAAGCGTTTTTATGGAAGCGCTGTTCGGGCACGAATGAAACTCTCACGACGGGTGTAGCACTAACATAACGTATATTTATCGCATCAGAGTGTTCCTTCGAAATATTCACTATTCCATTTCCCGAGCCGGATACTGCTGGCCAGTTTTGCGTCCACTTTATAGCAGCTGAATAAAAAGTAAACTATGACGCATCCGTAAAGCTAGAACAGGATACCCCTCCCTCTCTCTCTCTCTCTCTCTCTCTCTCTCTCTCTCTCGCTGTCTCTCTCAGTTTGATAGGCTCACCGTCACATCCAATCGGTAGTTAATACCTCAAATAATAGTGTCTGCATGGATCCAGCGAACTCGCGTGTTTCAGCTAGTGTCATTTGTCTAACGAGCACATTCCGACGATTCCGTGTTTTCTCTTTTCTTTTTTTCTTTTTTTTCAACCATATCTACGCTTGGAACTTTGTCGGATCGCTTCCAATTTTCTTTGAACTCGTGTACTCTTCCAAAGCGAGTTGTCTGTAAGCTTATCGTAATCATTTAAAATCAGAGACAGCGAATTTTCGATTCCATCCTTTCTCTCTTTTCTCGCGTTTTCGTGACTCTTTTTACTTCAGCATTCGATCGCGCTATTGTACGTTTTCTTTGCCGTCATTCTCTTTCTATTTCTTATTTCGTCCCTCCTCTTTGGACATTACGTTGTACGGACAGTGTATCGATACAGGATTTTTCAAGTGACTAACAATAAGCTGCGTAATAAGATACGTTCATCAGATACGCTGCAAGTTGCTCGAACTTTTAGCGAACGGCCGACGTCGTGGCGCAGCTTTGAAGTTGATCGTTTAGAGAACCGACGTGGCTGTCCGTTTAACGAAGCGCTTGTTTCTCTGTTACCTTCTTTTCTTTTCTAAAATCGACTCGAGTATAGCCCGACTATTTTACTATTTACACATACGCGAAATAAACGATCAGCTTACGAAGCAAAGTTTCGAAGCAGACAAAATTCTCCCGACGTATTTCGACGAAGGGGAAGAAAATTTGTTAGCGTTCGGTGTGTACGATGAATCGAAAACCACGAAATTTCTTTCGCGTGGATCGTCAGAGCCGGTGGTAAAGTTGAGGTTATCGAGAGTTGGCGAGCTATGCCCGATTTCAGGCAATCGAAGAGCACGCTGAAATCTTTTCAGCATATCGAATGGAACTCGTGGCGAAAGGTGAACGTAAGTGTGTTTACGTGTTGAAACATTCCGACGGCATGCAGAAACTTCTTGAAAGCTTCTTGCCACCGTCCAATTCGGGATTAAACTTATGTCGTACATATCCACTGGCCGCGTCTTGTCGTATCCGGAACTTAACGCGAGTTCGCACTCCAGACTTCCGGGCTTTGTGGCTCTTTCGGAAGGCGATTCGTAGCCAGCTTGATCCAAGTTTCTCTACAAGAGGACGCCGTTTACGTTTCGACTCGTTCGCACCACAAACCTTTCCATAATGTTACTACGATAACACCCTAATCCGTCGATCGATTAATAAACTAACTTCTTGCTTACTTTCTTCGCTTTGCTCAATGTCAAAATATATACGAAAGTTCGCGACAGAAACTTCTTCCGAGTATGTCGCGTGTGTCACGACGTGACAATTTCTACGTCTGACAAGATTAGCATACAGTTTGACGGTTTGAGCGTTGCGTTGTCCGACGTTAAGGCATTGTAGTCTGCTACACACTTTGGCGTTTGCTTTCGTTCGATGCCAGTTTGATAATTAATTTTGTTCGTTTCAACGAAATCATCGGAGCGTCTTTCTTATCACGCCACTTTAACGTCACTTTCAGCCTAAATTGAACGGTTATGTGAGAACGCATACATGCGTTCATAGTCCAAATTGAATGGCTATGTGAGAACGCATATATGCGTTCGTAGCGCTCAAAGGATTAAAACAGATTCGACAATGTACTATATAGAAATGATTCTATCAATACCATGTTCTTTTACAGCCGTAGACAGAGTTTACGGCTACGGTTATATATGTATTCGTTAAGAATTCGTTAAATCGCTTCAAATTATTTACTTATGTTGCAAAGTACCCAGCTACCAGATAAAATAAAGCGAACAGAGTTGCGAAAGTTCAACCATTGTAACAATTTATGATCATCGACCACAATAATGATACTTTCTTTCCACATAACGTTGATTATTCTTCTAACGGTATAAAATGACTCGTTTCTCACAGATGCTTATTTTTCCAGCCACTTACGCGGGAAGCTCTCCGACTGCATCGTCTCTGCTTCCTCCGCGGCGGTGCGCAAATTTCAAATAAAATCAAATCTCCGACTTTCTCGGGGAGAGTCGCCTCAAGCCGGCAGTTCTTACCACGATTTGCATATTCCTTGCGTACGAATTCGCAGCGAATCACGCGAACGCCGGCGACGGAACGTTACAACGACACCCTCGATTTGCAACCCCCGAAGAAACTTTACGAAGAATCGAGAAAGAACCCTTGTTAAGTTCGAGAGATACTGGTAGCAATAATAATCGGAATTTGTTCTATGTATTTATTATATATTTATTTATTCGTAAAAACAGACACAGAAGAATACCGATGAAAGTACACACGGTATTCTAGACTAATCATTGTGCGTATAATATTCTTGTATAGTATGTTATACGTCTGTCTAAGTGTATAACGAGGAAGATTGTAAGCTTCAGGCAGAATCAGTAATAACTATTACATGCTTCGCCTAATTATGTAATTAGTTAAGTATAAGTCAGGCTGAAAGAAGAAGCATAAAAGCGTAATTGAAGGAATTAGAATAGTTAGGACGATGGAAGAAGATGACCGAAGAGTGTTCTTCGAAAGAAAAAACTTGATATATTACTAACGGTAGGTATATGAATATCTAAACGGAATTGAAAAAAGATCCTACATCCTTGTAAAGACTGCGAATTATTCTTCCCATATGAACTGAATTATTAAGCATTTAATGAATATTTAATTATCGTCGATAATTAAAATTTCAAAGGTAAGAGTTTAGAAGAAGAATTGGAAAAATTAACAGAAATTATCCGATAGCTTTGTCCAAAGCAGGTTTCATAAAATTCCGCTTTTCCAAATCCAAACTTTCGTTACAGACAATTGTGAAATATAACCTCGATGAAACTTAAACGTACTTGAAGATTAACCGAAACTTGTTATAAAGTCATAATTTTCGTTCTTGGGAAAGACAATCGATGAGGATCGAGAGGCTAAAGACTGCAGTAACGAACGGAGTTAGATCCGAGCCGAGCCAATCCAACGCGAACGAACAAACTCGAATCATCGACGGTCGACTAGCATGGTAATACGAATGCCGTTCGTCAGAATTCGTGCAATTCCAAGCTTGCCGATGAATTCGTCGCCAGCCGTGCGATTTCTCTTTGTGAAAGGGCAACGAGAACGACCGAATAAGCCGGAATTTTAAGCTATGAAACTTTCGCAATTACCGAGTGTTCGGTATCCTGAAAAAGTTAGACAAGTACCTGCCACACTAAACAAGATCGCTATCACCAACCTCGTTTTCTCTCCCTTTTACGGCATTTTCTGTTAATGCCATTTCTCGTCAGCTTCCGATTGTTAAAAATCCATCAAATCGTTCGAGATGATCTATCTCGTAAATTATCTAACCAGGAGATAGAACGAAGTAAGCAAAAGTTGGAAAAATTGTTTCGAAAGGTTCGTTCATACATCGCGTTGTATGTAACGTTTGAAGACCGCAGAGGAAATACGATACGCGACGCGTCATATTCTTTCCAAAAATCAGGCAAGTGACTACTGTGATGAACAATATGGCTACTACCACTGCTATTTTTCTCTTTTCCGCGTCTTTCTCTAGCTTAGTCTTTTTGCCAAGCCCGTCTCTCTTTCGTCGTTTCTTTATTTCTTTTGTTTCTTGCATGATTCTCCCGACCATTCCGATTCACGAACCAGCGAATCGAAGAGAGAAAAGTGTTGGAATGTGCAATAAAGCGGTGTGGAATTGCCGACGCGTACAATAGCAATCGAAGACACAAAGGTTTTTCTATAAATCCTCGCAGTGACACGACGCGCGGCCGTCCCCGATTCGATTATCTTGTCCCGGGTTCTTCTGATTTTTACGTTTGTTCTTTTATTGCAAATTCGAGCGCCATCCGTCCGCCCGACGAAACCGTTGTTCCGTTTCGACCTACGCTCCCTTCAAAACCATTTCATTCTACGTTGCCAACAATTTACTTTCTGGATATAATTTGTTTCCAAACTTTCTCTTCCATAGCAAACGAACTCGAATGAAAATACAACATTACAAATACATACATACCTACGTTACTAATAATTTGAGAAATAATTATAAATATATTCGCGAATTGGATATGTTATCGGACGCTATGAGAATATAAAATGTAAAAGATTTTTGACTGACATTTTTAAAACAACAGCTTCGTTGAGATAATGAAGCTTGAACGTAACTTTGAATAGCGAATTCAGACAGGAAAAATAAAAATAAAAATATCAGAAAGTAAAAACAATGAACAAAAATAGAGAGGAAAAATATCGATGCTTCGAGATTATGCATTAACGAAATTAAAAAATTTACATTGAGTATTATTTGCGCAGGTGCATGTGGCAAAAATAACGCGGGGCGAATCTATTTCCATGGAAATATCGTGTCAGCTGTTAAACGAACTGATTTCCAGCGAAATTAATGCATTCAATTGTAAACAGCTATGAAATTGCAAATCTTTTTTAATTATGTTGAAAGCCACTCGGCGAAGCTACAATCTAGCCAGGAAATAACAGGCAGAAAGTCAGATTTGTAGATGGAGGGTGAAAAAGATTCCCCTTTGCAAAAGCGCAAGCTTTTCGATCAAATAGCAGATCACGTTTCAAAAATTCGTTTCAAAAATATTGTTGATAAACGAATATGTGTTATGTCATCCTGAAAATTTCCACTAATTTTGTTGTATCTGGTTTTAACGGCATATAAATATTTCAAATGCTATTGAAATATAGTCGGGTATATATACATACACGCTATCATAATCGTAGTAATTTGTACTTTCTTTATTTAGAATATGATATAAATTATATCAAATAATAAATCTTCGAGGAAATAGAAAACTTTACAAAAATGGTGTCAATTAGGCAGATTTTTACATTTTCCACTTGCTTGACAATTTTCTTACGCAAAAAGATTCGGGAAAATATGTTTCTACATTGCGTGTCTCTCCTATAGAAATTTAGATTTGCTCATGAAACTAACGTATCGAACGTTATGGAAATTAGTTTGAAAGATAAGTTCGATTTCGAAAGAGCTACGTTTCTTCGCAATGAATGGCTTAAAACTTAATCACGGAAATGATGATCACGGATTCAAGATGATTTTAAAAATAGAAGAATATTTTATTATCTACTAATATAATATATTATTGAGAGAGGGGTAGTATTTCCCTAATTATTACTTCTGAGCTACCTATTGATTCATTCGAGCTTCGTTCGTTAATTGCCGGGAATTGATCTTCGGAACAAATGATCTTTAATATTTTGCTGAAACGCTGAAAAATTGAACGTTAGTCAGAAAGTCTTTCTATTGAGAACCGTAGGTTGTACTAAGAGGATATCATTGAAATTCATACGAAATTCATGGTACTTATCCGCAGGGGCAACGTGGTCTTAAGGATACGATACTACCTTAGACAACGTCGTTCGTAGATAATACTTTTTTATATCTCACCATACGCTATTTACGGTGAAGTTGAGAAGCTTAATATGCAGTATTATTATATAAATTTTAATCAGAACCCTAGTTAACGCTTAATCGAATCCCAAGAAAATGAATGGCAATTCTAACGAAATGAACTTGCTTTCTCAGCTCAAACAAAAGAGGCTAATAAAAACAGGTTAATTGGATTCGAGTGCAGGTTGTATTTTTTATCCTGGACTACAAGAATCCTTTGAAACTTTCGATACATTCGATTAAATAATCGATCGATTAAATAATAGGAAAGGGTATATCTGAACAAACAAGTAACAAAGTACAATATTAGAAGAACCTGTAATATAAACGCCAAGTATAAGCAGATTTGTACACGATCGGTGAAACGGCTGCGGCTAATTTTCTATTGGTCTGTGTGCTGCGTTTCTTTGCAAAATGTATCGAAAGAAGCGTAGTTTTGATTATAGACGGTGATTGGTTGAAATAACAATAGTTTCAAGTTGAACAACAAGATGAATGCGCGAATGAAGCTACGTTGTAGCAGGGACGAGGTTGCCGAAAGAAGCGACGAGTTAACAAATAACGTAGATGATAGACCTACCAACTATATATTTTGTTGGTCATGGTATTTTTCAGGGTTAGAAAGTTTCAACCGCCAATGAATATTTCTGAAAACGTTAATACGTTTGTTGCAACTACGCGCGCCGTTGCAGAATTTCGGAATTTTTCTGGCTAGCAACCGGTCCTCTACGTTAAATTACTATTTTCGATTACGGACCAGCCAGCATAATAAAAGGAAGAGGGAGTCGCGCGATTCAGGAAACAATATACCACGTCAGGGAAGGCTATCATATTCCGATATTGTTTCGCCAGTGAAGCGAATTCTCGTTTTACCACGTTTGCCGATAATACGCGGATAATGCGCAAGGGACAATGTATTTGAATTTAATACGACGTATTGTGCGTATGTTTGCCGTCGACGTTTGTCTCATTGATTCGTCAGCGTCCCAGAAACCATGGCTGGGAAACGCGTCTCCCGATCGGCCGACAATTAGTCCAAACGCGAAATTGTTCCACGTGGACCACAGTTACGAAATCGCAGCTAATTTCGCGGCCGCTCGAATATCCCGCCGGCTTATTACGCTCGACCATTGTTCCGTAATTGTTTTCGCGATCGTTCCGCCTCTAATCGGACTCAACTATCTCGCGGCATGTACCGTTATCGCGGTGAACTTACGGCCTGTTCTTTTTGTACCGTGCGCATATAAAAGAGCTTTGTTCGGTCTGATTTATTCTCCGCGTTTCTGTCCTCCGAGAGCACTCAGCAAGTGTATGTTTGAAGTTTGTTACGCAGAGTATCTTGCTTCTATGTAGCTGTTAGTACCTTTCGTCGCGGATTGCGGATCAACCGATTATATCAGCAAATATTCGATACGAACGGAAATTTTGTAGCATTTAGGTACGAGAATTGTAATGCGATTGTAATGATCATCTACGCGTCATACGTTAAATAAGAATTAAATTTTCATTTACGTGTTTCTAATAATTTGTACGTTGTACGATAAGGGAACGTTCGTTCTGAAAACATCGCTAATCCTTAACTGATCTATTTAAAACGTTGTCTTCTTAAACGTTGCTTACCATTTCGTTCGAGTTAAGAAAACGTTGCGCTCTTAACATCGCGTTTATCCGATTGCTAGAAAGTTTAGGAGCAGCAACGGCGAGAAAAATGTCACGAACGGAGAAAATATCGTGCCCTGCATCAACGTGGACCGACGGGAAATTCCGTAACTTAATTAAAAGATAATCAATTCGGGAAAACGTGAAACATTCTACTCTGTTTTGAATTCGCCTTAGTTTTACTTAGTTGGACGACTTTGTAAGATAGGTCAACTACGCTCTCGCATAGTTTTCGGATCGTTTTCGATGAACGCAATTATTTTCATTGTCCATGTCGGATTCCAGAAATAATTAAATTGCCAAATCAGCTTCGCACGGTGTTGAAACGCGTGGGACAACGGCTTTATCGAGGTTGAAATGGGAATGATCTCGTAGCTGGAACGCAACGAAATTCCATCATGTTGTTCAGTGTGTTCCTCGTGTTTTCGTTTTGGTGTTCCACAAAGCGAACGCGCCGTGCACCTTGACGCGAGGAGAACAAAGAGACCGACGAAACATCGGTAGAAAATGAAACGATCTCGCTTTATCACGAAAGAGGTGCCGAATATTAATTAGAAATTTCAGTTGATGATCGTTGATTGCGTTATATTACGTTATTGCGTTAACTATAAATCGCGGTCGATCGCAGTTAATCGAACAATTATAAATAAATTATTATAAATAAATATTGAAGTTCAAATGGTACAAAAGCGATTACATATGGATATGGTATATAACGAAAAAATAATTATTTTATTTTCTACCACGCAATCATGCAGATATCTATCTAAAAATAATTGGTTTCTGACAAAAAAAAAAAAAAAAAAAAAAAAAAAAAAAAAAAAAAAAAAAAAAAAAAAGGAAGAAAGAAAACTGTTCGTTCGAAATGAATACGTTCAACTTATCAACAAAGTAGATAATCTAAAACATGTTTGCGATGTAAAAAAACTGCTATTATTAAATTGCTTCGGTCTCAAAGCCAGGATGTGATATATCGTATTTCGTTTTACTATTAAACCAATGTAACTTGTACTTTAACCAGCCAGTTCAGAACTCGGCTTGGTTAATAAATGAAAGGAACGCGGCAATGCTTATTACGCGTTTCTTTCTTCCTTCTCACAGACGCTCTCTTTATACAATTTTAAATAGGACGTCAGTGAGTGTTGCCGCACGAACGATTTCAATACGAAGCAGGACACCAAAGTGGAACGCCGGCATCGGGGCAAAAGTGGTATTTCTCGCGTCGACGTCTCATCGACGATGCCATTGAAAAGGAGAGACGAGCCTCGAGGAAACTCTTGATTCGCGCGCGTGGAAACGCCGCTTTATGAGGCTCGTCCGTTTGTGCCCGCGCGCGATTCACCAACGGAATGCAAAACGATAATGGTGAATTCTATGAGCGAGCTATGCAACGTGTAGTTTAAGAGTAGTCGACAGTGTTAGTGACAATTTTGCTGTTGTTCAATATTTTTCTATAACATTGCCTTTTGTCTTCGTCTCGAGTTTCTTTATTCTTCTCTTCGACGTTTCTTTCGACAAATAATTAACTTCTCCTTCAAATTCGTATTAAGATAAAAATTTGCTCGAACACCGAAAGAGCCAGAAAGAAAAAATGTATGAAAAATTTCGATCGATGGCAACGGTGTTGCAACTTCGTAAAATCCGGCTTTTCACGTTCTACACATAAGAGAGGCACTCGCCAGAAATCACGGGATCGTTTCGTAGCGATACGACAAAGTCGTGAGCTTTCTTCGTAAAAATTCGCGGAAACAGGATTTTGCGCTGCAGCTGGAAGAAACCGCGGTAGAAAATAAAGGTGGCTCCAACTGCGCTCGCATGAAATTGAGTTTTGCATACGAGAACTGAAGGAGTCGGGTTTCATGTATACACGTGGATCCAAACGCGTTTACAAATTTCAGTTACAACACGTTTCTACTTACGCCTTGTTACCTCCGCAGAAAACGCGTACATTTGCGTCGATGTAATTCTACAACTTCCATTTCACTTCGTTGCGATCTTTGCTTTATCGCACTGTGTTGCAACTGATACTTTGTTGAACTGTATATTTTGCTGGCATGCGTGTTATTAAATTTAGTATATTTTAAATTAGGATAATAAATTGTAACGACAGTTACAATAATTAACTTGTAATTATTTAGTCGAATCTTATCTTGCTTTTCACTTTTTCTCTTTTATCCCAACCTTTTCTTTCTTCCTTCCCTTCCCCTGTTCTTCTTTCCTTCCGCCATTCTCTCCTCTTTGTCCCTTCATTTTCCTGTTTCTCCTCTCTTCGTAACATTACCTTTCACAGAAATATTATTTTCGACACTCGACGCTATTTAACCAACGATAACTACGATTCGAACATACGTAATCTATCGTCATGATCTGTTCGTTGCAAAACTTGTAATTAATCGGTATACGATTGTTCGAAAATAGGAGGAATAATTAATCGAATCGTATTGAATAGAATAACACGTAGACCGATGTCGATTCAGCAAGAAACCACCAACGATGAACAGTGATAACTGATATCAACGCATCCCTACATCGCACTTAAGCCGCCATCGCGCCTTCTTCCTTTATCAGATGACCCAGTTTGCTAACTTTCTTCCTGGCACCACCAGACGTACCTCCGTAATAGATTTACCCGGACTGAACTGTGGAGATAGTAGCATGCCCATCTACGATAAGAACTTTCCTGTTTTCTATTTAGACTGTCGATGTTATATATAACTGGTAATTTATACACGTACGTATAGCATAAAGCCGTACGATTATAAGCATAATATTTCTCAAATAATACAAGTATTTTAATTCTATTATGCTGAGGTTATTTGATGCGTGAAGAACAGAGGAACGCGTGGATAAATTCTAAAGTAGAAAATATATCTTAATAGAGAAGTGTAAATACAAGTAGGAATAATTTCAGCTGGTCCAGGTCCGTACGCTAGCAGCGTTACCCTACGACCGAAAGCCCTCGAGCCATCGTCGCCTGTCTACTGTTTATGGTCTGCCTTCGTCCCACTCTTTTGTCTATACGCTGTCGATGGCTTCGATGCTTGAGAAAACTAAAAAGACCAGATGTGGAGTTTTCTTAGAAGTGCTGACCACTTCCACCTATCGTATAATGTAACAATACCAATGCATATCCTAATATATGATGAATTGGTGATTTCTCATTGTTCTATATTGCAAATATTTGATTTAATTGCAACGTAAAACATTAGGCATCTAATCTTCCTGATTACGGAAAAAAAACCGTAGGAATTACACGTTAACTAATAACCGTTCAAAAAAAGACACAGTTCAACTTAGAGCTGCGTGACTTCGAGTGGAATAAGCATCGTGTAGTCAGACAACTGTATTGTGAAAACTTTGTCTCCCATATCCTTCCTATAAAATAACGTTTTCAAATATATTTCTTATACTTTGAAGTACTTTAGAATTTTAATTTGACCAATGATCAGTAATTATTAATCACGGGGACTAAATAATTATCGATTAGAATTAACGGAGACGTTTTCGAAACTTTCACGGACCATTTTCAAAGTTGGTCGCGCTAACAAAATTGTGACTTATCATTACCGAATTCCTATTAATTCATTACTATTGATTACTAATTAAAAAAAAGTTCGTAAGACTTTGTATCGATTTTTTACATAAAACTCTATACACAGGATACGAAGAAGTTTATATTCACGACGATCGTGACTCACGACAAAGACGATCGTACCGTATTCGTGAAAGTCAATTTATTAAGTGGTACATTTGCGAAAGTCGAAAAACGAATAATGCTGAATAGTTCACGTACGCTTATTCTTATTACTAGTATTAATACATTGCTGTACTTACACAAATATGTCTATGTATATTGGTTTAGTTTACCGAATGAGTTTACGTGGTCAACATAAACAGGACAGCGGATTACGAAAATAAACTAACGCCATGGAATATAAAACGTTACACAAATATTTTATAAAAAGATCCGTGTAAGTCGATGCGCGTGATCGTATACATATTTGGATAATTTACGGGTTTTTGTTAACTTCGAATATGACGAAACTATCGTAGGTATCGGACCTCGAGGAATCGAATGATTCAATAATCTAACGGATTTATGGTAAGTAGTAGTCGAATGCTAGTCTCCCGAGTTCGTCTAAATTTGGAACTACTCGAGTGTAGGATTTTCAAAACCTCAAGAGTATCGTTGGATTCTATGGGATCAGCGGTTCAGGATTACTGTAGAATTCGACTCCTCCATACGATAACATTACCCTGGAGGAATAGAAAATTAAAGTTTTATCTAATAATTGAAACTTTGCTCAATGGAAAATTACAGACATATAATTACAGGCCGAATTTGCAAGTTGCTAACGGTAATGTAACTTTTTGGTAAACCAATCAGCCTGTCTGAAGTAAATTATATTCGTGACTCGTAAAACGAAAATTTTTGAAGTTTAATTTAAAATTAAAACGCTTTACCGTGCGGACTGTACTGGCATGCACAGATTATTAAATTATTCAACGATAGAAACGAACGGCGCTACTCGACTGTGCAACTGTGCGTTGTGCGCAGTAGCATTTATCGGTGGAATAGCTGCAAGTGATAGAGAGGCAAATATAACAAGAGAGCACACGAAACGTGAGAAAGTATTCGACTGTTTTGTGTGTCTATTAATTTCGGCCTGTCCTTTACACGCGTGCTTAATTCCAAGAGCGACGCATCGAATACGTTGCCTGGCGTTCGGATAATTCTGTTCTATTAGTTCTCTGCATTCGTCCGATCCAATCGTCGAAATTCGGTTCGAACGAAACACGGCTTTAATAAGTTTTAATCGACTCGCGAGAAAGCAACTTGTACGAATCTTCGCAGCACGTTTCTCGTAGCACGTTCAGGGATCGATACCAGAATGGACGATTTTTACGAGTCAAATCGCGATCGTCGAAAAAAGATAGAATTTTCAAATTTGTTCGAAAGAACGAGTCCTTAGCTTAGCTATTGCGTGAAAATGACATAAAGTACGAAAATTCTGAAATAAGCGTTAAAGAAGAACAGTGTTCATACGTAACATAACCATTTCCTTGAACTATTCGATCTATGCAATTAATCAATGCGACTTTTGAAAGGTTCAATTATCGAAGAAATAAAACGAGAAATTTTGATGAGATATTTTTTTCTCAACGGCTCGATTCAAACTTTAGGAAATCGTTTAAACTCATTTTCTTCTTTCGTGGGAGCAACATTTGGTGGAAGCGAAGATCACAAACGTGAAATCAGTCGAAAGTATCTTGATATGTATACGTAGAGTTACGTAGACAAATTGATATATTGTTTCATACGTTACAGCTCGTATTCGTTCGTAATAGTTTGCGGATATAAAACCTTCTAATACAGAACGAAGATGTATCAAGGTATACAGTTTCGATCCAAAGCTCAGAGAGAGGGAATGTAATATTGGATAAAGCAGAGTAAAAAATACGCTTACAAAAATATTGGATCATTGAATGATTGAAAGAAAATATTGCACCTATCAAAGATTTGAAACCTGGTTTTAAAACTTTTGAAGGTTTAGAGTTTCAAATACTATTTTTCAAATGTACATATGCACTGTTCAAATGGATCTAAAATCTGCAAAAGGATTTCGTTAAAAAACGTAATCTCTTCTGAATCTTTTAAAATCAAAAAATAATACATCGACCTCGAAAATGTTGGAATTATAAATATATATCGCATTCGTACTGAAAAATAGAGCTTTAAATGGTAAAATAAAACGGGTTGTCTATTTTTAAGAGAGTCTATTATTTTAAAATGGACTTTTTAACGAATTCTGTCTTATCAAATGCTTCGAAATCTCTTTCAGGCTATCAACTTCGTCCCCGCCCCTTTTCGCTTATTTCATAAGTTGGCAGGTTCGAACGTAAATTGGCGAATCCAAAGATGCGACCATGCTTGCCTCGATTTTTTTTTTTTTTGGATGCTGTCGGATTAACGGGTCGGTCGGTCCGCTATACCAGCGACCTGCCTTCGGACATTCGCCTAGAAATCGCGCGATTCGCCGCCCATAAAACTCGCTACGATACACTCCATAAAAATATCCGAACCGCGAACGCAAAAAAATTGGCGGCTGTCGACAGGTTCGTGTTCGCAGAGTGGCGCTGCGCTTCATTTCCAATGATCGCGAGTCAGGCAGTTGGCGAATCGTTATTCGGGATTAATTGTGCGCGTACGAAACGTTGGACGCGCACTTTCGTTTCCTCCGGTTAGAAAGCCGTATCAACGTCAACGATGCGATTTTGCTGATAATTCGTTTCGATTTTGCGCGTTAACGTGTAAATTAGTGGGATTTTCGGGAACATCGGAAATTAGGTCGTACAAGATTGTTCCGCAATTAGAATTTTTGAATATTTGATATTTCGTGATGCCAACATGGCCCACGATCGATTTCATATTTACGCGCCGTTTTATCCGATCGTTTGAGGACTGCCGCTAATTATTATTATACACGTTGTCGTAGTTAACGTTCGAGAAAATAAACCAATTCCTTTTTATTTTCTCCCTCTTTGCAAAATTCTGAAGGTCTATGCATACACAATGTACCCAAATTGTACGTTACCAGCGAGTCGTAGCATAGATCATCTTCTACCGTACATTTTACCGATTACAGATTTTATAAAGCTTCGATAATTCGATAAATTACGTATAATGTTTATATTATACCGCGCGTGTATTTTTTTGCACTTGGCTTCTTGTATGCTTGTACGTTTAACGATACACGAGCAGGCGAATTTCTTAGGTTGAATATCGATTTCGAAAATGCGACGGGTTGTACGTTATTCGTGTGCCCGGAAAGTACATATAACGGAACGGAGCCTGTAGCCATCCTAAGCGTAACTTGAATAAAAAATTATCCTTGACGATGCAAACGATGAACGCGGTGGCGGAGGTAACGCGTTTTACGAATGAACGAGTCGCGACCCATGATACAAATTCCACTCTCTCTGTACGTATATGACTTATTAATCCCTTTGCGGCCTAGCAAACAAGAGCTACCGCGATGCATTTTAATTAAACGCAATCTCCGCACCGTGAAATCGACCGTTGCATGGATGACTGATCGTGAAAGCTTCGCGAAAAATAATGCAAAAGTACCGTCGAATGGAACAGCTATTCAAGTGCCGTCATCGTAGACCCTTAGGTTACTCAAGCTACTGCTTCGGATGCCTTCTACTACGCCTGGTTTTTAACTTTCTTATTATGTATTTTATGATAAAGCGAAACGGTAATACGAGTAACCATAAGTTTCTTATGAAATTTTCAAAAGCCTTTCACCTTCCGATCAAAGTTTCTTTGATAAAAAAAAAAAAAAAAAAAAAAAGAATAAGGTAGAAAAATGAAACAATTAGGTTAAATAAAGAACTTCGTTGCGTTTCAAAGTTATTTCATTTTTCTAGCCATGCCTCTTTCACCGTATCCAGTTAAACGAATCATCATAACGTAATTTATCCGTAATTATTTCCGACATTAAACGACATTAAGACTTAAATCTCAAGATTTCTTGATTTATTTGAGTATTTCAGTTCTAGATTGATTTAATCGATAGGTTTAAGATGCTCTTTCGTGTTTCATCCCAGTCCATGTAAGAAAGTGCGATAAAGGTTTTTCGGCCTAGAACGGTGTGATAGATTTATCCAAAGAATAAAGTAATGGCTATCGTGATCCTACCTCTAAATACAGAAACAACAACGGTATTATTATAACGAACAGAATACACTAATACATTGGCTTTTTCAATCGCGGAATAGATAAAAGTTCGTTCGAAATTGTAAGAGGCTATAAAAGATTCAGGAAACCAGAACCGCAAGTCCACAGGAGACAAGCTCCATATTCTTACAAAATAAATCTTTCAATCGAACGCAACGTACATATGTATGTTCGTGTCTTAAAAGTTCATAAACTGGTACCTAGAAAAGTTGGCAAATGTGTGCAGCTATCAACGTCGATGATCATGGAATTTCGAAAATCACGCAACCGTAGAACGTAGGGGAGACGTATCCGCGAAGAAGCATCGGGATGTCTTCGTAAACACCGATGACTACGACAGGAAATTGCAACAGCATTTCGCAAAGTGTCGATTAATACTCGTCGAGCAGACGCGAGACGCGTTTAATTTGCGACCAGAAGCAGCGGGACATAATTCACTCGAGATGCTCGCACGCAACGGGCCGACGCGAACGAACAAGCCCGGAAACTCGAACAGGCTGAATGACGGGTGTTGGCGGCAGGTGGCGAGACTAATAGGACCTTTCTTAAGGTCGAGTTCAACCGGATTGGAATATGAAGCGGCAGCCACTTAAATTAGGGGCTCGATCTGCTAATGGGGAAGCTACTTACGGTTATTACATCAATTCGAACGTTAGAACGTCGTGGCACAAACGTGAATCCGTTCGTGTAATTAAGACGTTAAATTTTTGCAGCTAGAAACATAGTAGATCGTAATAGGTGCGAGCCACCCGTTCGCCAATAATATGTTTCGTAACGACGAACTTTCCGAACGACTAGCCTCGTTTCAGGTAATTATCTGTGTTTCGCGCCTCTGACTTAATATTACCTCCTACGGACCATAAATTCGTGTCGCGTGGAAAAAGCTCGGCCAATGGAATGTCGTTTACCGTAATAAACGTATCGGAACAACGGTTCGATGGCGTTAACGATCTTAATAAGCGTACTCCGGATTATCCGTTACACGATGAAGAAACAGAGTTCGATGATAATAGGTGTTCGATGTAGCGTGAACATTTATTTTATACTGTAAGCGGAAATATACGCGTACGAAGAGATCAGATCGGAGGACGAGAAATCGATGATTTGTCGCGTTCCCTTTACATCATAGAGGATTATATCGTTAACGTAAATTTGTTCTAAAAGATATCTGGAATAAAGTATTTTAGTGTGAAAGAAGAGATTGTGAAAGCCGGGGTATCAAATTTACCCTCGGACCGCTGAAATTTTTAACTTGCATGATATCCCGAAAGTAACGTTAGCAGCGTAATTTTACTCCGACGTCATTCTAAACCAGGTAAGATTACTGTCAGATCGACTTACCTTGGTTCATGAAAAAATCTTCGCTGGCAAACGTTTTATTGCCAGTCAAATTACGAGTTAAGCTCGTTCTACCTATCAGCGACGCCTTTCTCAACGTATGCGCGTAACTCGCTTCTTGACGCTTATACGTTTCGATTTATCAACGATATGACGTCGCATGTTGATGCTTGTACTTGGTACTATTTAACGAGAAACCGCTTACAAAGCTTTTGTACCGGACGGTTTCGAAGGTTGAAAGAAACTTCATAGAGTGTCTCGTAAAAACGGTCCATAAACGTGCTACTATCGTTGCGGAGTGCGTCTGTAACTGACGTGGAGGTCCAGTCTGCTGCAAAAATATATTTTATCCACGCCAGCGCAACGTGCTTCCACGATACATTATATTGCGTTACGTGTTCTCAGACATCAAAATGACGTTTTTATTCGCATTTATCAAATCCCCTCCACGTTAGTAACACGCCGTGCGAAACGTTATTTAATCAGATTCTGAACGATAACGGCGATATGGTAATCATAAAAGTTATTCGAACGATTTATTTCGATGGTTTAACAGAGAACACCCTGTACGACGATTATCGGGATCGATATTTCACGAAAACGTCCGCATCGGCGACGAGTAGCGAACGTGTATAAGTTATGGATTCGACAAGAATCCTTCAGATTATCGACTCAGAGCTCATCAACGATACATATGTTAATTAGCTATGGCAAATGCTGGCGCAGCACGTCCGACTGATCCAGACTTTGTAAACCCGCGCTCTGCATATCAAAATGAGCGAAGGTAATAACAGGCGAAATTAAATCGATGTCGATCATAAGTTACACAGTCGAATGGGGCGCCGCATCGAATATTCTGCGAATAATTCGCCAACCTTGCGTACAAACAATACCGACGAATTTCGAGTGAGCTTAAAGTCTGTCTCGGATAAACTGATCGTAACACTCTGCTCCACCAAGTTGATTTTAAATCGTTATATTTTCACGTCGATAGAAACTTGGAATTTTCCGCGGCAACACTCGACTTCAAAAGTAAAGTGTATTAGGTTATACGATAAACTCTTTTCTATTTCTCTGAAGGTTGTTACTTTCGTATAAGATTTATTTAATCAACGATGCGTGTATTATTTTACTTCGTTATCTCTTGCAAATAATCGTACCTACCTACCGAATAATGTATTTCCAAATATTGAAGCAACTAATATTTCGATATTAATAGTAACGATAAATATTTCAGTAATCTCGAGTATCATAAACTCAAATGGAACTCTAATCATTTTTATTGGATGTTACTTTCGTACGAGATTTATTTAACCTACGATGCGTGTATTGTTTTATTTCGTTGCCTTTTAGTTAAATAATCGTATCTACTTGTTAACCTATCGAACAATATATTTTCAAATATCGAAGCAACTATTATCTCAATATTAACAGCTCGATATAAATAGATATTTCAATAATCTCAAATATCATAAACTCAAATAGAACTCTAATAACTTTTATTGAACGATTCACGAAACGACTATACCGATAAGCAATTTTTTTAACAACAACGTTTATATTCATTTTCTTCCTGAATTGCAATTCTGTCATATGTTTGTCCATTACAACCAACACCTTTATAGCGATCCACAAAATGCGAGGCTAAAAGACGAACAAAATCCAGAAAATCTTTTCTCACGGCGAAACGATACGGTAGGATAATTCCCGAAGGAAGAAGCAGCATCTCGCAAAATCAAACGTTACGCGAAGAACACAATGGCAACTCGATATCAACGGCGATTCTATGAGGGGAAACAGGTTTCTGACGACATGATTAAAAAAAAGGGCAATGGCAAGCTGCAAAAAGCGCACGACACGGGAAATAGAGAAGACGATTTGAAACTGAAAGAAAGATCCGGGTGGCTGCCGGGTGTATTAAGACGAGAAAGAGGAAGAAAAGACACGCTATGTATCGCCATCGGTTTCGTTCGTCTGGAGAAACTGCGAAATTTCCCTCGATGCTTTTAACGATAAACGCGACGCGCCCCTACCGTGAATGTTATCTCGCCACCTGTCAACCCTCATACCCACCGCGAGCACCGCCTTATATTCAGCCTTAACGTTGCACTTACCGGGCTATCAGATGTTACGCCCGAGACGTTAAGGCGCCGTCGTGCACAGATAATTTGCGTACAGAAACGCGAACAGAAATTCATGCCTCCGCCAAATCAGCGTCTAGCATGTGTCGCCGTGCCAGAGACTCGATTCTTTATTCGAACAATATGTCATGGGTAATCGGAAAGAAGCGATTTATTAGAGGATTTATTTGAAGAACGCGTAAGGCAAACAACGGCCCTCCTTTTATCAGTTAAATTGCCTTATCTAATATTTTTCTCGTTTTTCAAAATATATTGAAAGTATATCCTCGCGCTTTTTACCTTTGCAACAATGCTATATTATACGGACTATTGTGAAATAATGACCAGAATCGAATGGACGAAAAGCAAGCCACGTTACGTCGATAAATATTTCGGGAATATTCAGAAATAGATGAATAACAAAAATATATATTTAATCGCTAAATCGAATGTTACGGCAAAGCAAGTGTCCAAATTCAGTGAATTTGTTCTCGTAAATGCGGTTGTAACGAGATGGTAAAAAAAAAGAAAAACGTCTATAAAATTATCTTTATTGGAAAATTTGATATTAACAGTTTTGCGAAGTCACCGTACGGGTCATCGCGAATCACTCAATTACGCGAGCAAGAAGGATCTCGCAATGAGAAAATCTAAAAAAATAATATTCCTTTAAAGACAGGATATTCCAAGGATGAAAGAATCCGTTTACATCGCCGAATAGGACCGTGCATCTTTTCGTCCATGCATTAACACAGGATAAGTAGCTTTACGAAGTAATAGCCATGAATTTTTTTTCGCCAAAAGCAATTAATTAATCGCACGACCTTTTGACGTACCGTAATATAAATTACGTCTCCGTTCAACTAGCTCTCAGGCGAGGTCCCAGAGAGACCACAGAATTTTTTAATGCATCAGAACTCTAATGTGTCTTGCGCCAGTATATAGTATCGTAGCAGAGAAAAAGAAATTGAAAACTTCAGGATTAATGTTAACACGAATTCGTTACTTTTGCACAATTTTGAACTGTCCTCGGGCCGGTGAAATGAGTTGTCTGTTCATATCCGTAGCAGTGGAAATTTAACATTTTGGTTACTTCAGATTGGAATAAATGACGGAGCTCGAACGAATTTACGAAATACGATTAAGGGAAACTCCGTGTATTTAACGTAATTTGTTAGAACGTTAATCTGAAATTACAAAATTATATCCCATCGGACGGTTGATCGCTCTTTCAATTGTTGCCTTGGTTGAGTTTCTATTAAATTTTGTAAGAAGTACATTGAGATTTTTCTCTCAAAATGTATCTACGCTCTTGTCGAGAAATTCTACCGTATTCTCTATATCTGGAATTCATTCAACTATGTGTTACACATTTCACATTTTTCTAAATACTTGTCGTGACACAAATCACGTAAATAAAGTCACTATTCGTAAGCTCATCTTTATTCCTCGAATAGTCTTAAACTTAATAGTATTGAAACGTAAAGTTGCAATAAAACCAGAGATTCTCGCTTAACTAATTAAATGAAAAGGATAATCATAACTTATGATAAGAAATGTATGGAAGATCACACGTTATCCAAAGGTTAATTGAATTCCACATGCCGTAAGTTAATTCAAACAATCAAGAGCAGGTTCTTTGAACGCGACACTGTATAGCTGTAAATCGCCAGGGGATGCGAGGCTTCCTCCGCCCTTTGCTTTTCTCTCTTATCTACATTAATCTTCTCCCCCATTGGGACACAGTGCAAAAGAAAATAAGATTGATGAGCAGCATGGCTTAATTAATGCGAGGCATCCGATGTTAGAAAGGTATATCGAGCAACCGAGTCGGAGCTGAAGTGAACAGCGGCTTGATTCATATTTAAAGCCGGGATCTTAATGGCATTGTCGCCATTCATTCACCACCGAGCTTTTCTCTGACAGTCGTCAACGACGCGAAGTGTATTTGGGTCACATTTAAATTGAGAACCACGGGAAACAAAACTGGAAAAAAATGAGAAGATGTTCGTGTATCGTCGACTGGCTAAAATAAACGCTGGTGTGTCCCCAGCCATTCATTTCTCCTGACCTAAATACTTCGTCGTTCGTTTCTCTTCTACGATCAAGATTTTAGAAAACGCTTTCATGTACGCTTCGAAAATTATCTCTCGCTTCCTTTTTTTTACGCATATTTTTTTTTATAACATACGCTATTTTTGTGGCAGGATTTCTTAGCTTTACGATAACGCTTCATGAAATTTAGCGGAGATACATTGGTTGTTCTGTTCGTATTTCAAACACTTCGGAAAATACTTCGAAGCCCGAAAAATAAACATTTGTGAATAACATTTGCTTGAATAATATTTACATTAAGATTAATAATAGTCGGTATTTTCTTTCGTTTGTAGCTTCTTGCTTCTATTGCTACTGTTAATTTTTCCAATTCCAATTGTTTCTATCGGTGCTCTCTGCCTATTTCATTTAATTCAAGAAATTTCTATTAGACTAGGATTTCCCCTTCAATTATAAGCGAACAAGATAACGATTGTTACCTCTTCACTTGGTACACTTTATATTATCCATAATTTATCATAAGAGGAAAGGTTTTCTTCGCGACGTGACATCTGTTTGAACAGCAGGAACCTATCAATTTCAACGAGGTTTTGTTTTTCTTTGCCGTTTTACCGAAGCATAACCGAACAAAAAGCCGAACATGATACAATGAAAATGAAATGCAAATATCGTTGACCCAAAACGAAAGGAAGTAATCAGTTTTCGATGAAGCCGATGAATAGAATTACCAGGTTCCATAAAATGAAACCGCTGATACATAAACGGGTTATGGAAGACAAATTCCAAAATCGCTGGCTTCGTCCCAATAAAGATGATCGATCTAACGATAAACATATTATTCTGGCCGGGTATCGTTCTCCAGAATTCACAATGTTTCTGATTAAATAATATTGTAAATCCATCCTCCCACTGTTTGTCTTCTTCCTCTGCCATTTGTAAATATTCACGATTTCGGAACTTTACATTCCCCTCAACGGGGACTTGGAGATACTATTGGAAAATCTTCCTTCGTATGAATTTCATAAAAGGCAAATTTGAATTTATAGATTGAGAAAATTAAATACCTTCCCCTTGGATCACTTTTTCTATAAAATAAGCTGTTCGGAATATCTCGCCACAAGAAGCTATCGCTGTTATAGTATGTGATATATTCTAATATAATGTCATATAAAATACAAACTATTTTATTAAGAGAAAAATGACAAAGAACTAGAATAGCTGTATTATATATACATATTTAACAGATATCGTATATTTTTATAGTAAAAATATTTGGTATTATCTCTATATCCGTACGAAAAATTATCTGACTTTATCATAATATCGGAACAATGTCAGCACATCACGCATACATTTTGTAAATACGATATTTAAGTTTGTCAAAATTCGGTAAAAAAGAAACATTGAATTGCAGCAGAGAAAAACGACATGAATTATATAAAGAAGAAAATACGAGGAAAAATTTGTTAATTTCAAACAAGTTAATAAATTCTGCAACCTATCCTTTAGTCGCTAACATGATATCCTCTTCATGTCGAGTAATTTACACGCTGTACGACGCAAGCAGAGCTTGCGAGTTACAGATAAAGCTTCTTCGGATGTTTTAATGAAGGAGCAGGCTACTTCTGATCCGCCCAACCTCGCACTTATTACCCTAGACAACATAATACCGACGTGCCAAGGCAGCGAAAACACGAATGCAGAAGGTAGAGAGTGCATGCACACCGGGGGATATCCATCTCAAGAGCAAAAGGGTTAGCAGAAAGCCGATGTCAAGAATTCAGGACACGGACGATATTTCACAGATTCCATCAACAATTTATTTGAATCGTACATCGAGAGAACTATGTCGGTTGTTGTTGATAATTTTCAATTATCAGGCGACAACGTTCCGTGCAATAAACGTAGCGGAATGTTCTGATCAGTTTATTTTATAAAAAAAAAAAAAAAAGTAAGCCTACGAAGCGGATCTATTTCTCTTAATTTCCGGCTTATAATTCCCATTTATCCTTCGAAACTTTTGTAACCTAATATAATTCTACCAAATATCAATCCTCAACAATCGTACCTGTGATTCTTGTAAGAGAAGTGCATCACATTGCGACAATAGAGAGGAAACGTATGCTCATGAATTTCGACTGTTACACGAAAGCACAAAACCTGATAGCTCGAAGTTCCTTTGAAATAAGTGAAAGTAATAGAGGAGAGAGAAAGTGGCAGCATCTATGAACACGTTGTGTATTCAGCCTCGTAGCTATATTAATTATAGTTTAGGAGTTCGGTGGCCATTTAGCAGAAGCCGAAGCAAAAACAGGATGCATGTAATGCCTTCCGAAGTTTGATTACGTATGTCGACGTTTCTCCAAGAGTTGCGAATTTTCGAGTAGGGCCAGGTCGCGTAGTTTTATGTAATCAAGCAGCCCCGAATCTAGCCGCTGGCGCTGAAACAGTAATTTGAACTTTGCGCCGTTCACGCTTGAAAGCGTATCCCATGCGAAAACTAATCGAAAGAAAGTGATTAGGTTTAAAATTATCCGGTATCGTTGATCTTATCGTTTTTGACAAATACTACGAGAAGCATTCGTTATTTCTGATAGAAGAAATAATAGTTTATGGCGACCTTGATGGAATACATACAATAACGTAATATACATAATATCTAGATACACGTACACGATAGAAAAATAATGAGTACATTATATTTCCTACACCAAATTCCTATGTTATACGTTACGCAGTATAGTCTGTTATTATTTTGTATCTGCGCAAGAAAAGATGTAAAATGTTGCAAGAAGCTGTAGATAATAATACTTATTTGTGACAGAAATTAACATTTGAAGCATTACCCTCAAGAATTAACGTAAATGAAGCAAAATTATTATTGTCACTTATCTCTTTGTAGATTCGATGAGTTCTACTTTGCCGACGTTATATACTTTTCTGCATCCACGCTATTCTCTATCCACCGCAACTGAAAATACAATAAACTCTTTTATTTGACATACTTAATGACATTTCGCAATTGAAAATCTTTTGGCGTACCTCCTATGCTGTTTTCGAAAGAAGTCCAAGAGAAATCGAGAAACACGCGCGAAAGAGGTAATTATACTAGGTAACCTTAAAATGTCAAACGACAGAAACCACGGTAAAACGCGATTAATAGAAAAAATTAACGACTGCATTGTGGCCAACGTGGCTGGAACTGATTAAAAGTGACCGAATTCAAGATTCATTTTGAATTGGACAACCAACCAAAGCGCGTACAAAAACGTTTGACAACAGTAATAAACGTTATTCACACTCGGGACACGATGCTCACTAACGATTGTCGCGTCACTGCGAAACTTCGAGAATCGCGCGGATCGAGAATCGAAAGAGAATCGAGTCACTCACGCAGCGACGCTTTAGTAAATTTCGGCAATAAAGGCTTGTTGCTTCCGGGAAAATGCAAAACGTTCACGGTAGACAGTTTGTAGGCGTCGAAAGTCAACCTATACGATTGTGAATTGCAATTTTGTGCGATGGTAACGTTCGTCTGGAATTCGCGACTCGGTAAACTTCGTATCAGTTCGAGAGCGATGCTTGATAATTCTGGAATAATTTACTCGCTGGGCCGACGACCCGTGGAAAAGATACGAGGTCTCCTGGAAGAATCGTAGAAAATGTAAGATGTATAAATCTTGTACCCTCCCCTGCTCGCAACTTCAACGAAGAAAGAGCATTATTCTCAATACACGCGGGATTGAGGGAACGGTTTCCTTTGTTTTACGTCACGTTACTTATCGAATGTTTGAGTCGATGTAATGTGAAGTATGTCGAGGAAGTGTGCAAGCTGTTGCATATCCTGAGTCGACCAATCTTCAAATCTTCGATATTCAGGTAAGTTATTAAATTCTGTATCATATTCTAGATTGATCTTATGCATTGTACAATACTTTCAAGAGATACGTAATAATTACGTATACGTCATACAAACAAAATATATAAATACGTATAAAAATCGTTTCTACTTCACTCAGACATATATTAAATTTACATGTAATATATTAAAATTTGTTATTAACATAGCCTTAAAAGGTCATAAAAAGTGTCTTTGTTTCTGATCTATTACTACAAGGTGGCATCACAGTAGTAAAATGCATGATTCGAATAATACCTATGTGCACAGCACGACTGTTGATTTACGTAATATTTTCATACTTTGCTTTCAATGATTTTAATTTAAAGAAACGTCAATATAGATATTAACTGTTTCATTAATTCTCCCATCGTAATTTTCGCACATCGTAATATATTCACCGATTGACCGTAATCAATCTCATCGAGTTAATCTAATCGAATAACCAATGCATAATCAAAAACTATTTACAAAACCAACTTGACGTCTCGATGTATTATTTTAAGACCAACTTCTCGATTCCTGAGTTGTCGATGGAAAAACAACATCGAGACTGTTTCATCACTTATACAAACTTAGACGGCGTTATTTTATTCGAGAAAGAGAGGAAAGATAAAAGAGAAACGTAAAGCGTGTCAAAGAGTTTCTTCGTGTTACCTTCATTCAGATAAAGCGTGTATTTTTCTAAGAACAGGACGTCAGACGTAATACAGTTTTTCTCGACGTTTTCCTTCAACGATTCTTCGCAGCGGCAGCGTCGGCGATTCGACAGGATTTTCCTTTCATCTGTGCTCCTTCCACCACTGCGTAGGTATTTTCTTTGCAACACGATGTGTTCTGCTAGCAGGAGAACAGACTTATACCTACATAGTCTCTTATACGTAGCCTAAGTGAAGAGCTTGCTCATTTTCATGGAAACGGACGTGCTTAGGAATTTCCCCTCGTTGAAAATAGCAACCGTGTTCTGTTCTGCAACCGTGTGCTGTATCGGTGTTCTCTGACGGTATTACTTCGACGAATCGTATCATAAAGCACATCAGAATTCAACGTTTTTTAAACGCGCCTTTACTGCATTCGCATCACCCTGTCAAATGATTACTTTCAGTTATGTTCCCAGCAACTTTACACTCGAGCGATATTATATTTTTTATTATACGTCTTGAATTTGATTTGTATCGCTACTTTAACGTACTTTGACGGATTAATGAAATTTATTAAGAGCCATAAATATATCATACACTTTCGTGTCGTAAAATTCTTATCTACGTTTGAAAAACGTTTCATTATAATAATGGAATAATAATAATAATGGAGGAAATTTAAAAATAACAGAAGACTTTCTTTTCCTCGATAGACGTTTTTATCGTTTGATAATCGCGCGTACAATTTAGAGATGAAAGAAATTTCATATCTTTTAAATATTGTAATTGTGAATGATCGCATTCCGGTCAATCCAGTTCTAGAAACAATTAACCATCGAGTCGGAACCAATCGCACCTCAAATTACAATCAAAAGCAATTCACTACTAAATACATCCACTAATCAGTCCAACTTATCGCCAGAAATAAAATCATTTGACATCAGACAGTTTTCCAATACTCTAATTGGCCTTTCAACTCTGCGGAAACGAATCGGGCTGTACCGTGAAACACCCTACCGTACAACAAACTTCAGAATCGCCCTCGCAACTTTAACATCGGAGTTAACGTCGATATTTCGCTCACCTTTCGTCACATTTTTTGCTTTCCGTGAGATTATTATAATCTCGTGCTTGCCAACGGATAGTCTCGTTCTCTGTTTCTTTCTTTTTTTTTTTTTTTTCATTGGACAAATTGTAAAATGTTTCTTGACCCGCAATCACGAGATAACAGTGGAAATGTATCTAACCCGAGTTTCTCGGAACACTGGTCACGAGCGACACGTTTTATTGGCCAAAAAAGAACCGCGTGTACGCGCGCGCACGCGTTCGCGTTTTTTCTGCCAGCGAGGTGACTTATTGCGCCACCTAAAGCTTTTAAAGTCCCCTCTAATCGCCGGTTCGTTGAACGAGTTTTCTCGTTTCTCTTGCTTACCCTACATCCGATAGCCTTCCGTGCGATTTTTCAACAAACCAAATGTTCAAACCGCGCTTTTTTCACGCCTCCATACATTTTCATTTCTCTGTTACTCGCGATTCGCTCGCAAGAAAGCAAACTTTTATTTAGAATTTATCGCGAAAATGATCGCGTATAGACTTTTTTGTTAGAATGTTTGTTTGCAGAATGATTGCGATACACGTTTGCTTGAGATAAGCCAAAGTGTACAGATAAGTGCAAGTATTCACGCTGTCTGTGTTTGAAGATTTTTGCTTAGAATGAAATACGGGACAACAAATAAGTAGCGTTACGGAAAAGGTTCTAAGACTTTGGGAACTCGATGAAAAAGTTAATGTTTAGATATTATTTTCACATTCCACGTATCAAGTTCCACTTTGTTAAATAATAGCTGGGCTTATTCCAGGACTAATACGATTATGGTATCTGCGCTCACGTGCATGATCATTAACCATATAAACAGTATAGTGCGTAAGCAACACGGAAAACATGAAAATTTTAGGAGCAACTATTCGAGGAGAATAAATGGAGAAGTAAAGTGTTATACTATATATCGCGATGATATAAAGTAAACGTTAAACTAATGTCATATTAATTACAAAGAATAGGTATAAAAGAATGTAAGGTAATATAAAAAAATAGCTCATAATATATGCAGAGGGGAAAGAATGAATAATTCTTACGTGTGCAACCACTAATGCAACTTACGTTGAAATGTGACTTGTACCTGGAAATACGATGCATACACACTTGCATATATCCCGGGAACATCTTTTACAGTACGTAGTTATATAATTTAAAAACCTTCTGCATAATTTCATATATAGTGACCGTTACTAAAAGAAACCAAGAGCACAATAAACTGACGTACGTTTGTACGTACCTTCTCAAGACGAAACATCCACTTTGGAATGGACGTCACGCGCACGCCGCGTAAGTGCAGTCTACCATTAAACGATAAGATTTAAGATTCGTTGCCTTAGAATAGTCTGACATTGCGGTGTTATCCAACCGTCGATCTTTTCTTTAAAAAGAAAAAAAAAAAGAAAAAGAAACTCTTGACTCAAGTGAAATCCAATCAAAGGCACAGAAGCGAACCTTAAGTCAATGGTCCCAACCGAGAGCCGAATGAGTAATTAATCTCACCTGATCCTCCTATCTACATAAGCCCAGATTACCGACTACCTGGCGAACGAGACATCGATGAAGCTTAGTTAAACTAAGCTACTAGATAGAAACAAGACTACACTTACTCGACCATGTTTTCAAAGTGCGTATATTAGAAGATTAAGGCACTCTGCATGAATGATGAAGTGGCGATGTGCTTAAACTATGAACGCACAATATTGCAAGACGAACACATCGAAGGATTAAATTATCGTTTTCGTTAATTTTACGTAAAACTGGAAATTTTATTTAGAAATGCGAAACCAGTCCAAATGTCTTAATACTCGCGAACAGGGATGTACGTCCGCTATCACTCGTATTATGGATACGCGGAGAAGCGCATTTTTTTGCAAGACTCGTTGCTTCTGGTCCATAAATGTCATGGTTGACAGGAAATGTTTCGTCGGTGCGTTGCATCTGATACTCTCATTTATACGTAACGCGTTTTCGACGCGCCAGCGTCTGCCAATAAATCGTTGCGCAGCGAAGCCGGGCGATTTCTGACGTATACAGCAGCAAGTATGCGATGATCAACGTGCTCGGCTGGAAATTAATAATGGCGATCCCTAATTCGATCTACGTGAGTGACGATTTCGCTCTTAATATCGCGAAGCGACTGATTCCATATCGAGTGTCAACGTTACTCTCGTTATTGGCAATCCGATAGAGGCGCTCGGATGCTCTTGGTTGACGCGGAAACGGTTAAGGCTATGGCTTTAGCGGATGCGTGTCCCGATCAACTGTCGTTCTCGCAAATACGCTAGACCAATGAAACAGATGAATTCTTGTTTGTTACACAACACATGTACACTGTGTTGGTCAGTTTGTGACGTTCGCTATTGTTTGTTAGAGACAATATAATTTCGTTAGAACACGTTGGTTGATCGAAACGAGTTTTATTTTATTTATATATTGTTGGTTCATCTTTCGTCTATTTGTAATTTTTCGCGCATCGTCGCAATGAAAACCGATATTCGATCGATTATTCGGAGATAGAGTAAGGTGGAATTACTAAAATCAGCCGAGCTTCAACCATCAACTTTCTACAAAATAATCAAACTTATATTACGAGACGCTATTGTTCCTTAATAACGAAAATTTAGAAAAAGATGACTCGTATGGTAAGATTATTTGAGTCTACGAGGAAGTATTATGTAAAAAAAAAAAAAAAATAAAGAACAAAATAAATTCTAGAAATAATTGCGATAATTACTGCCGAAAATATTAATTTTACTCGAACAAACTTTCTACCTCTTTGGTGCATGGAAATAATATTCTCGTAGAGAATTTTTATTCTTTAAAGCTCGTACACATCTTTATCCTTTGTTATTAGGTGACTCATACGTGTCTCTTAATCCTGAACACAGCTACGTCATTCGTTACAGGAAACTAACTTACAAAAATTTCCCTTCGCTGATATCAGTCTTGCGCACGAAGCTCACCCTTGAACGTTCAAAGAAGTTAACGCGAGAGCCAGAGGGGTTCGTGCAGAAAATACGGTAAATTTGATAACACACAGACGTACATACATACGCACACAGATAGTATTAATTTGGTAACAATTGCCGGGAAACAATTCCGTGCGTCGACCTTGCCCCGTCATGCGTGAAATTGCAACCGCGGGCTATCGGACAACGGAGCGCAACCCTCAAAATTTTAATTTGGCATTTCCAGTCCACGAGCCACCGGTGGAATTTAGTTGCGCGTAAAGATCCGATGGTCGTTTGATCGTCTGACATCTACCGCCTCTAGCCGAGGCAACAGAGGAATTTAATTTGAGGATCTGTTTTCGCGTGAACGCATCGCGACCTCTCGCTTTGTTCTGTCTCGTCTCGCTAATATTTTTTAACTTCGTACCTCGTTAGTGTTGTTAACAATTACTATAATATCAGCTTTCGCGTTAGGCAACAAGTTGGTATATATTTAACGCGGAACAAATTTTTCCTGTCAAGCTTGTCGACTATATAACTGTATATACTATTCGTATTCGTACTACGTCCCAAAATATAGGATTTCGTTGAAAAGAATGAAAATGAAATGAAGAATCCACAATTTATTCTATCCAAAGATACATAGGGTACGTATCATAAATTATACCATCTATCATCAGCAATGTATCTTTCGTAGCAATTAAACAGATGAAACAGAAGCTATTTTTTGATAACTCTTGTATGATTTAGAATTTCAAGATTCAAATATCTCAACGTATCTTAAAAGACGAAGATACGTTAGTCTTCTTTAGCCTTTTCCCCGATAAAAATCCCAACGAGAGAAGATAACTGGATCAAGGCTCGAAACGTAATCAAATACACGTACCTTAATCCACGCATTGTACGCGACAACCGTCCAATTTTTCTCGAAGAACAAACTCCGTATAAACGTATTTATACGATCGCCGCGGGCGAAGAAAAAAGAAAAGGGAGATTCGTTTCGCAACACGAACGTTGCGGCGACAAACGTTTATGGCATGTACGAGCGACTAGAAAGATTTGATTGGAACGCTGTGACAAGACTGCGCGAACCAGTAAACGAACGAACGAAAACATTGAATATTCAGGTGGACGACAGATGAACCGAACGGATCTGCCGGTGAATATTCAAAACGACCGAGGCAACGATAAAAATTATTCTAACTAGGGAAAACGTCCTGTCTCAAAGATCACCGTCACCAAGATACTGATTCGACACGGCACTGATTGCGTGATGAATTCCAAATGACTCGGTCGTGTAAAGCTTTTCAAACTGAAACGATTCATAAATAGAATAGTTGACTGATGAGAGAAAAATGCATCATTCAATGGTTCATGCTCCTGTTCCATATTCCGTAACTGTATTCATCTTTACAGCTGTTAAAAAGTCATCCGAATGGAGAGCTAAGTATTTAATCCTCTTATACGGAGAATAAAGCATCGATTAAACAGTTAATTGAACATCGTGGGATTTCGAGAGGTGGAACCGTGTATAGAAACAGGTGTATCGCAGTTTCACGTGGAAATATTGTTTTGGAATTATTCAGAATAATTTGTCGATACATTTACACGCTGTTGGGGAAGAATTTTTTAACTTGCCAGTTGTACAATAAATGAAAAGCTTTGATAGTTTCACGTGTGTCATAATATAGTCACCATGAATCGTCAGAATATATGTATGACTTTCTTCTATGAACTTATACTCTGAAATGATATAAAAATTCTATCGAAGAGAACTGTAGCAGCTATTTTCTAAGAGCTTTCGCAATCTGAAATTGATCATTTTTATAAATTTCATATCTAAAATGAACTTGGTTATCCATCTTTGAAGAAGTGCACCGAATCACGTCAAAACTATTTTGATTAAATACAGGATATTTCGATGAAACTACGTTTGCGGTTAAAATTTCACTTGTAAAATACGTCTCATATGCACCACCCTAATAATAACTAATTATCAAGATAAACAATACGTCTCTCTCTAGAAAGCTCTGTAGAAAGAAAGAAGAAAAAGAAATAACACAGAACTTCTTGTTCAAACGAAAACGACGAAACAGTGTCAATTTCACGGGGGAATAGAGCGAAAACGTGGAGGCAAAGGCGCCGATATTTTTTCTGTTAACCGGGCGTGATCGATGCTGAAGAACTTAGGAGTCCCAAGCGTAGAGCGAGTCTCGTTGAATGTTCGTGCAAACACCTTAAGGGCATTTCGCTATTGGCAACGGCGGGATTAGGGTGTTCGAGCCGTAAGGGAAGCCATACTCGTGGGTCGACGTAATCAACTGAATGAGCAAGTGACTCTAGAGAACCGCGTAAGCCCGTCGCTAGCTACGAGGTTGGTCCTCTCCAGTGTGGTCATCTGAATAAACCATGAGTGCTGCCTTAATGACGGAATCGAAGCTACAAACGGTCTTGCCGTGCTTGAATCGCCCGTGCTGGACGACATAGGTGGCAGAGATAAATTGCGGTACGTTCTACGACGTGTTAGTGTCGAGAAAGCCAAGCTTACATCCAGTCTTGATGCAACGCTTAAGCGTGACTGCTTCGATTCGCGTGACACCATGAGAATTATCGTACGTGGCTCGCTTCATGGCGAGATCGCGATTTTCGTTGCGTATTGGGTGCGTGTTAAAGAACCGATCATTAAGGATCGTTAGAAATTTACCTCGGCGGCATCGAGATTACGTGAACTTGATGCTTAAGCTGACGCCATTTTATGGCCGGCAGGAAAATAATAGCGTAATTGAGCAGCCAGTATATATAAAGTTGAAGGAGTTACTTCTTATTTAAGAAAAAATTGCTGCAGATTTTATTACATGGCAGCGGATTTCCGTTTGATTGTGTAACAATTTGTTGATACGTTGTATAGTTCGTCGTAAGTATCAAGACTCGTATTCGTCGTATTTATTGGGAAAAGAATGTGATAAATTGTACGTTATTTGGTGCTTTATATTATAAAACACTATATGATGAAAGAAAAGGCTGTGAAAACAGTACCAAACGGTACTAAAATGACTGCTTTTAAAAAAGGGACTCGAACAACGAAATATTTAGATTCGATTTCTCTCTGGATCGTTTTTCTTCTCATGGGAAAACACGCGATTCTAAATTACATCGCGTCGAAGAAACAGGTAAACAAAGCAACAGCAGCAGGACAAAAAATCCTCATTTAAATAGATTTCTTTCGCGATACACACATGCCAGTCTGTTCAGCCAGTTGTAATTAATTGCCGGCCGTGCGATCCTCATTAACTGCAAAAGTTCATATTGCTTAAATTACCGGCTTAATTGTCTTACACCAGTCCGCTTTGAAGCATCAACGCCCAGAGTTCACTAAAGCGACGATTTGTTCGAAAACTTCCACCCCCTGCCTGTTTTCCCCACTCCCTCGCTACGAAATAATTAAAATACTTCAATTAGTCGGTTGCCTATTTTCCTGACTAAAGTTCGTTTCCTTCGGGTGGAGGCACGCGTTCCATCGCATCGACAAAAACTTACTCTAAAAATCGATTTGTTCGTCTCTATTCGCTTGCTACGTCGTGAGAACGGGCCGAACATAATCCGTTTACACGGACAAGCTTCGCTGTGCTCGACAGTTGCTCGTATATGAACAACGATGATCTGATTTTCTGTCACTAGGGAGTGCGAGATAAATCGAAGTAGAACTAGCTCATAAAAGTAGTCAAACGCTACTACAATGATTTATACGAATGTGTTGGTTATGTTAATTATTAACATTATATTCACCATTAATGTTCATTGTCAATCAACCATCGAGTACATTTCTTAAACTTCGGCGGTATATTTATAACGTGATGCTTGTCAGGCACTATGTAAATGTCAATTTTCTAGATGACGATAGTATTTTAATTTCTCCGCTAACTTTGAACGACCGAACGAGGATCTTCTGTCAAGTGGCGCAGGAATTGAAGTATAAAATGATGAAAAGTACGGTTGAGCGAAACAGGATCGAACGGATTAAAAACACGTGAATAAGTACTTGACGAATAATTGATGGAAACCATTAACAAGTTGAACGTTGAATGGATTGCTTTGGCTCTTCATTAAACGAACGTCACTATAAATTTACCTGGAATAATTCTATCAATTTTAACAGAGACTTGATTTATATCTCGGTTATATTAGCTGTATTACATCAGATTGTAGTTAAATATTATGTCATTTATCTTCCAATATATCTTTGCTAATTCTTCGATCAATGGTTCGTAACCGAATCCTATTGCCTATTACTCGAACAATATACGTTCTTTGTAAAAGTAAGCAGAAAAGATATAGCAAGAAAAACGAGACGAAAATCTCGCGAGCAGCCCACCAAATTCCTCGAGTTTTGATAGTCCTACACGCCTATAACGCCGATACTTCGCGAGCAATACCAATACCATGACCGGGTGTCTTTTGCTCCCACGTCACGATACAATTAACAGTCGGCGCTCGGATTTTCCGACGGGGTTACGTTTCCCGTGGCGCGAGCGTATATTACGGGCCAAACTCAAACATAATATCCCGTGAAACACTCGTAACTCCATTCCGCGCGGGCCACCCGTGCAACTCATACATTGGCTACCCTGACTCGATCCGACTTACCCTCGAATCAACCCTGCTGCCGGTTCATCCCTCTCTACCCCCCCCCCCCTTGGCCGCAACAGTTTGACAGGTGTTTAATATTACTTGAAAGTTTTGAGCTGCGCCCATGCACGGACGATACTCGCACTTGTCCGTGACGAATGTGCCGCAACTATATATAGTACGCGGAGACGCTTCGACCGAGCACAGCCAACCAACGGAGGGAAAAAACATTTGAAGCAAAGGGGGCGATGTGTTTGACCGTGCGGCCGGCAAACTGCGGGGCTCAATATTTTGCAGACACGCGCCACCGAGACTTTCGCGCGACCGATTTAAACCGGTCGTCTTCCTTCCCCTGGATTCCCGGTTCGTGGTTTTTGTCGTTCGCTGGCCTCCGATCCATCTAATCGCCGATTAACCCGTGAATTATGTTACGCTACGCAACGAAATTTTTCTGCAATTCTTCATTAATGCCTCTCTCCTAGCATTAGCGTGCATGGACAATGTATTTGCAAACGGACAAAGCTGTATTGGTTGGTGACCGTCGAACAATCGTTTAAACGTTGATCGTGTAATTAGCGAAGTACGTTTGAGATGAGCTTTTTCGAAGATTAGTTATGAGATGGTGATGGTGATCGCTGTGCGTGTTGATAATGGCGATACTGGTGACTATGATGGATATGGTGAGTGATGACGTTATGAGAGATAATTATTGTGATTATATTGGTAAATGTTGAAATTAATCTATTAATTAATCGATTAAGATAATCGTACGGATGACAACACTGTAGCGTTAGTAACATTTCAAAATACCCTTTTTTTTGAGTGCTCGTATATTTTGGTAATATTACATTTGTTGATCTCTATTTATCTTCAAATAATCGTAGAAACGTGTAATTCGTTGCTGTGGAAAAAATCGTATTTGCCTTTTGATTTCCCAGTGCTGCAAAATTATCGATCCTCTTAATTGTCATGTGCGCAAAATGCACAAATTTCATCGTACTCTTCCGATATTCGAGCGTACCAAAGTGTTGACGTGAAAATTTGCGTTGGTCACTATGCCATAGTGAGTTCGCAGTTATATAACGTGTTTACGAATTTACATATTTTGTCGATGTAACGGGACGAACGTAACGCAGAGGCAGATAATTTTAAAGTAAATAGAGATGTTCTGAATGTTGCTTCCGCAACAGAAATCTGCCACAGGAGAGTGTTTCTCTTGGTGTTGAGACCAGCGTTTGTGTTGCGTTTAATTGCAAAAGTAATTGACGTTCCCATAATTTTAATATAAATCTTTTGTAAATAAAAAATAAAAAAAATTGAAATGCTTCGAAGAGATCGAAAAAAAAATTGAAGTAGATTGGAAGAGCTAGAGATTAATGTAAAAAGCGTAGATAACGTGAAAGCTAGATTTTTGTATCGAAATTTTTATCAAAAAGATATTCTTGAAATATGTAAATAAAATAATAGATCGTTTTTAATACATTTAACGAGTCCGCTAGATTTTCCAGACTTTCTTCTATTATTTATTGCAAGCCACCCTTCATGGATTATTATAAACAAGTATATTCGTTTGTGTTTACAATAACTTGAATTTATGACATAATTACGATATATTCTTACATTTTAATTTACAAATATTACGAGAGATCTTGGTTACTCTTAATCGTAATTATTACAATGTACACATGTACGTATACACGTGTATATATATATATGTATGTGTTATTATTAAAATATTCATCTCGTATATTACCTTACTGTCGATAATGCGTTAAGCGTAAAGAACTGAAAATAAAATTTAAAAAATGTCGATAACTGTAACATCTAATCTTTCGTGATTCTCATTAATCGTGATTCTCGCCGATCACGTAGCGTGTCGATACTCGATAAATATAATTAAACAACTGCTATATTTGTCGAAGTATTGAACGAGAGAGAAAGAGAGAGAGAGAGAGAGGGAGAGAGAGAGAGAATGAGTGAGTGAGAGAGACAGAAAGGGGGATTCGACGACTTCGAATTATCTCGTATAAATAACATGAAACGGAGTTCGTAACTTTCAGACTTCTGATGTCAAACTACAGCGTAATCTAATTAAAACTAATGCACAATCAGTGAAAATAATTTGTTTTCGAATACGATACGAAAATAGCGGAGAAACAAACAATTAGATAGAGAGTAATTTCGCAAATTAATCATGAATTTTTGCGAAGTAATCAAAAATTTCCTATCGTTCGTTGTAAATTCCTACCGTCTATACAGATTGCTGCTGTCGATATCTATCGTGGCAAATTTCAACGAGTACAAGAAACATTTGTAAAAAAAAAAAAAAAGATGAAATAACAGTGAACTGAAAAAATAAAAATTTGGATGGGATGCATCCTTATGCAACCACCTTACTTACCTAAGATTAGTTTCTCGGATTATTTTTGAGTCTCGTTTAAAAAATCCGCAATTCGAGACGCTGCGGAAACAATATCGAAGAAGTTTTTTAATTCCGAAAACAATCATTTATATAAACGCAGGTAATTATTTGTATAAATAAATTATTTTCCCTCTACAGTATTCCCATATTTCTTTTTCAACGTTACATAGTTGCAAAGCTCAAAAGAAATTGTTTGTTAAAATGTGTCGATCATGGGATATATGTATGTAAATCATAGAGGATCGATAAACTTGCATCGCCGGGCTAGAATACTTAATTTTTGCAAAATCGACGAGAGGACTGTTTACGAGATTATTTACGAGATTATTTATTATAATCGATAACCGAAGATAGTTTGATCCTTTTAAGTTTAAGTTTACCAATCGAAGTCTAACAATTGAAGCTTCAACGTTGCTTCGAATCGTGTGTATTTCGTGTCTACCAAAGTTTACATTCTAACTTAAGAGAGTTTTCGTTGTCAGGTACCCGTATATTAGCTTGTTTTATTTATGAATACAGAACATTTCGTGCTCGAGAGTTTACTTGCAAACATAATATTAAGTATAAAATTAATTATGGCAAACTCCTGAGTAAATACTAAACAAATGTTTCAAGTTAAATCATCGCGAAAGCTGTTGTTCGTAAAAGATGAAATTCTAAGGCAACATGTTCAAACGTGGCATAATTTAATTAAATACGTATTCCTTGCTTAGGAAATTTATTATATGATAAATGATAATAACTTATTATCATATGATGAATAGATTAGACACACTAATGTAGCTTTTAAACTAGTGTAGTATTTTACCTTCACTACTAAATTAACATCCTGTGCTAATTCGTTATTAAAATAAAATATTTTATCATTTTTATAATACTATTGAATACGTTTATTATTTATTTCTAATTGTGAATAAAAAATTAATATATTTAAACAAGCTTGGAACGTACAAGATATAAACAGAATTCCGCAACGTTACTGCGCTTGATAAAAAGACCTCTACGAAAAAGTGGAATTAACTTACTAAATTTGGCACAATTGCGGTAGAATTACGGTACAATACCAAAATCTAAGAAGCGTCCCACGATATCCCGCTTCAAGCGTCTTTTCTTTTCTTTTCATAACCTTCCGAGTAATTCTTCTCGCACATCGATGAAGAATAGGCAGAAAATATATATTGAACGATAGTTGGAACGTTTAATTCTATCTATCTCATTCGCCATACAATAGCATCATCAAACTATCATCTAGTGTAGTCTTTGTGAAATTTTTTTCTATAATAAGAAGCTCGATACTTTAAACTGTAAAAGTTTGCGAAAATTACTTCAGATAATTCATCGTTCAAAACGATAAATTTTTAGGAAGAGCGATCGTGAAATTACTCGATGTATGGGGAAAGATAAGTACAGAAGATGCGCATATAAATCGTTTTATAAAATTCTGATTCTACGAGAATATATCGGCCCAAAATTTTTCTTAAAATTCGATACGAACCTTCGGAATAACTCGATAATCGTAGATTATATACATCGTGTTCTGAAAACACGTCGTTTTTCGTCAACCATACTCCGAAAGCGATTCGGATTCATCAGCCGTGGTAACACCCAGGCTTATCCAGCGCAATCGACTTAACCTGAGCTGAGATGGAACTTTCACGAAGTAGATTATCTTAGCTGGTACTGGGCGAGACTCGCGTACTGTGTCCTAGGCAACACGATCTTCAAATCGAGGAATGGGAACTCCAAATTAACACGGTATTGTCTGTCTACGAAGTTTTGTTATTTTACAACGGCGCAACAGTTTTGATTCGATTCGATCAACAGTCCCATCGTTCGCTGATCCTTGCGTCCGAAATAATAGTAAATGCAGGAAATTACCTTATAATTTGAGATCAATAATTTTTTAATACTTGAATGACTATGAAATAAATGAAGGGAGGAAAGAATTTTGTTGTACCGGTTGATTTGTAATTATCGAATTCATTTAAATTGATAAAAATGACTTTTCTAGTCGTATACTTTTTATTTTATATCATTTTAGAATATATCATAAGTTTTTTTAGTATAGTATCGTATATTGAACTGTGTAACAGGAATGCTTTTTTCCAGAATCTGTATTCAGGTTGTTACATGATTTTGTACGAAAAAATGAAATATATGTGAAGTAATACCGAATTTTAGGTAGTTAGTATCCTGTTAGAAACCTTTTTACACGATTAGGTTGAAAGATTATTATCGAAAGTCGAGTGGAAATTGAGAAGTAAATAGTTGTATCGAATTTGTTTTTGCTCCAACGACAATCCATCGTATATTATTTTATTAATATTTAACATGGTTACTCGTGAAATGGAGAAAAACGTATGTTTTTAGTAGAATAATGAGGAACTTGGATAGATACGTTGCAACCTAGGGACTACCAATAGGAAACGATGTTTCTTTGGTAAACTTTAGTAAATGTTATTGTGGCGGAAATCCTGTTCGACGTCGAAACATTAAAATAACGACAATATTATTATTACGAGGATATATACGACATCGAAGATATACGGATTTTGTAAACAGTACATTGAAGAAAACAACGATAATAAATCTGGTATTTGATTTCGTACGGCGTACTGCACGCTGTATTTTATGTGTGTGCGTGTTCCTCGGTCTTTGGCGATACAATACATTATATTGCGTACCTAAGTAAAAACAATATTTCGATTTCATATAATCCTTTGAAACTGTATTTTAATTTTAGATACGTCTCATAGAATTTTGTTGAAATTTAGGTATCTCCAGAAACTTTTCTCTCCATAGGAAGACTTTAGGGTCGTTTGTGAGTCAAAGAAACTTGTAGCGTTTCCCAGATAAATGAATTAAAAAAGAAAAAAATTCAAAACTCCATTGAAATTGTCAGAAAATTCGCGAGTTTTATACTTTAAATCTTAGAGTCAACCGATTATTTGATGTTTATGAATTAATAATGCAAAGGTATCATTGGTACCTATGACCACAGAATGACATTGTTTCTAAAAGCGTACTATCTGTCATTGATAGGAATACTATAATTATCCGAAACAATTCTAGTTAACGAGGAAAACTATTTTGAAAAAACTCTTCTGTATAATTATAACGAATACAAGTAAACGATATTTTACGAGAGATTCTTAAAACTGAAAAAATATTATGCAGATCGTAAAAGAGAAAAAAGAAAAATCTTCTATTTCAAAGCAATTTGCCGGAAAGTCTTTTAGCGGATCATCGACGTGTAAATTTATAAACGTAAAAGGGTGAAAATGTCTTTTATAAATTTATTTAAAACGTAATATTATTATAGGAAACACGTACAACGTGAAAATAAGCAACCTGATGAAACCATCTTCCAATATATCAAGACACATTTACATTCTGTCCAATACATTTCGCAGTCTAACAATTCGCAAGTTGCTAAATCAACGTAAGTATAATCAGAGCGTGCGATATAAAGCATGAGCTATTAATTACAGCAACGACGACGTCCTCTTCTTAATATTAAGGTAACTGTAATTCCTAATCACCGTCTGAGACGATTAAAACCTCTCTGGCTACGTTTTGCTGGCACGTTCGGCGGGTTGGGCGGAGGAAACAAATAATTCGAGAATTGCTGCACGGAAGCGTTGAGACGAGAGGGAGAGAAGGGGCTGAAATAGAGGATAAGGGAAGAGACAAGCGGCGACAAGGGGAGACGTGTGTGCTTCTGGCGTTCCACGTCACAGAAGTTTCGTCTTTGCCTTTAACGGCGTTCCGCGATGCATTATGCAGGGTGGCAAGACCCCAAGAAAACGAGGGAGACAGAGATACAGAGATTCCCGTGGTTCCGTCCTCGTTCCGACGATCGTTGGACTGATTCGCGTCGCTTTCAACGTTGGAGAAAGTTGTTTCGGTCCTCCGTGCTTGGAATCGACGGAGGTATGCATAATGATTCAAAGTGTCGGGGACCAAGATCAAACAGGAATTCTTAATTTTCGAGTTACCGAATCTTCGAGACGAGCTACGTTCAACGGGTTCTTCGTTCCTTCCGCGAAATTCTTGACGTATCGATTAGCTCTCTTTTACGCTCTAGGGGTTGTTTTACATTACGCCGAAAAAGTTAATATAAAGTTTATGTACGTACTTCGTTCGTAATACTTATTCTCGATCCTTTACTTGATATATTAGATTGCGCGATAAACTTGTTCATCTATGAATATGTTGCATTTTGCAAAGATATTATAAAAGCTATGTTGCCTACTCGCGGTATTAATTTTACAGGAGCAATCGCGCGTACGTCGTATCTGTCTGTGCCTTCAGATCTGAAGAACAACACTGCAACGTTTACGAAACATTGGCGAAAGATACATTCGATCGCTCCCGTAAAACCGATAATAATATATCGTCTTACGATATCTTTCGAAATCTAAAATTCATATTCTTACGTTAGCCGTAATGGACAAACATACAACGAGTAATATGAATAAATATTCTTCGTAATTGTATTACTACTTTAACTAATAATACAGTAATGTAAGCGATAGTACATCGATATGCGTGTTTTGTAAATTGTTGAGATTATTAGATGTATGTGAATACAAAGGAACGCGTGGATAAAGTGTAAGGTAGAAAATATATTTTAAATATTGAAGTGTAAATACAAGTAGAAATATAATTTGAGCTGCTGCAGATCCGCACGCTAGCAGTGTTACCCTTTGCCCTTTCGACCCAATCTTTTGTCTATACGCTGTCGATGGCTTCGGTGCTTGACAAAACTACCATAAAAGAACAGATGTAGAGTTCTCTTAGAAGTGACGACTACTTCAACA
The DNA here is from genome assembly GCA_014825975.1 of Bombus haemorrhoidalis. NCBI lineage: Eukaryota > Metazoa > Arthropoda > Insecta > Hymenoptera > Apidae > Bombus > Bombus haemorrhoidalis. Next base: position 144,242 of record CM026166.1, on the reverse strand, counting down.
TAAATGAATGGTTTGTTAGATGAAAAATTTCTTTTACGGCGTGACAGACATTATTAAGCGATGAAATTTCACTGGGGAAAATTCGGAACATTCCGTATATTTCTGTAAACGTAGCATAACGATCGTTGGAATCGTCGGAATCGGGATCGTCTTCACCTCGGCACGCGCTAAATTCTCCAGTGAAATAACTTCGATCTAACTACGACCCCATACATACAGATCGTATCTGCACATAAATCGAGTTGCGTGGCCGATTGGGGGAGTGTGACACGTGTCGCGTGTCACGCGTGTCGCGCGTACTGCACAGCTCGAAGGCATTCGATACTGCTCGCTGTATTGTGTGCAACGCGATCGGTGCGACAAGCTACGTGCTAATATGCATTTTTGTTCGGACCCTGGAGCATGCCTGTCTTGTAGCCTGATTTGTTCCACGCGCATTGAACGGGATACGTTTTCGGACTGGTTAGCTTTAAATTTAAGTCTTTAGAACCTGGTTTAAATTTCGTGAAAGAGACGTAATTGACCGTGAACTTTGAACGAAGCTTTTGGCTCAAGAATATAACGAGCTTGTAAAAACAAAAAAGATACAAATAATTTGAATCTCATTTAAGTAAAATATATTTGTAAGTAAAAAAATAGGTATAATCACCAGAGAGTATAATTCGAAATACGTAACGTATTTATCCGTAATTCGAATAATTCTCGCCTAGCTGCTAACGAATAATTAACCTCGCTAAAATTAACGTGGTATGTTTTATATTTTCGCTGTACTATGTTTACAACGCGACACTCAGCTCTGACTATCCGCTAAATGTATTTCCAACAAATTTGATCGCTCGTTTGTTTATGAGGGGGCAAATGTTTTTCCATAGCCACAGTAAATTGTTTATTCGTCGAAATAGCCACGGTATGCGCTTTTAATTTACATCGTCATGGTGTTGCTGGTGAATCTCGTTTTCGTGGAATGTGCGCGTGGTTGATGGGTAACTTTTAGAAACCAACTAGGCAAAGAATCGTAAACAAATGAAATCTGCCGCGCGCGTAGACAGTTTTAATTACAAGATAAATTTCACTTGGAGAAATATTTATTTTGTAAAATTTTCTTTCGCGAAAGCTTTAGAGAGTCGAAATTAGGTTATACCAAGTGCTAAGTAAAAAGAATTAATATTCTACTCTAGGAGTTCCAAAAATATGATATACCTATCGGTATTTTAAGTAATACTAAAATTAAATTAGATTTGTCGATCGATGATTGAATGGAACGTGAATACAATTTCTTTCAGTATATCCGGTATATCTATAATTGATTACTTTCGCCGATAAATACGAATGCAAATCCTTTGGAATATATTTCTTTTGGAAATTCATTATTTTATTATCTCTGACAGAAATAAATATTTATTAACCCCTTGATGTATAATTTCGTTAAAAGAAATTTTCCATACGAATAGTAGTTAATTCCGTTGATATCTCGAACCAATTTATACCATCTTGAAATTAAAACGGTTTTATAAAATGAATACACGTGATTGATCGTTTTTCTCATTAACATGAGAATTACGTCGCGACGATTCTCAGACGTTATTCGACGTCAAGGATCGATTTGCTGGCAGCTCCTAGCATTAATTGTTTCTAGAAACAGCTTATTCCGATATACCGAGATCTTTGGCCGGTACAGTACAACTGTACATCTAGAACCTTGATTGCCTGAATCCGTTTTCGACATTTGTGAAAAGTTGGTCAGTCTTGAGGCACGTTTCCAGCGAATGATCATCCTAAGCAAATATTTCCCGTATCAAAATATTATATCACGTTTGCCGTCAAAGCGACGGTTTTAACGCGCATTTAACGACCACGTAATTACGCAGCTAATAGGTTTTGTCATTTCGCTAATAAAACACCGCTCCTGAACGTGTCTTATCGAGAAATCCGTCGACGGTAGGTTTCTGCAAACTTTGCAGTAGGGACAGTAACTTCGTAGGCCAAAAACGAAACGTGAAAGCCACAAAGGCGATAAAAACACTGCTGTTCGTTTAGAAAATTGACGAAAAAGCAACCTGTGTAACTGACTTAAAAATGGCGATTTACGATCTATCCTGACGAACTACTGTTCTTACGAATACCGCTATTGAGAGAAAATTTATCATAAATCAAAATTTATCGCCCTGTCCCTCTGAAACAGAATAACTTCCGTCTGAAATATTTCATTGAGATATGTATAATTTTGTGTGCTAGACTAGATTGGCCGCGTAGTAGTGACAAACTTATGTGAACACGAGTGTGTGGAAATGTGTGTGTGCGCGGCGTCTCGAAGAACGGATGAATGTAACTGTTCCGTTGGCAGTGTGGTATGGAGGACGGTGAGACAAAAAGAGCGCTGAGACGCAATGTATATCGACGAAGATCCTGGAAATCGTTTACTAAATAAATCTAAAACTATTTTAATATGAATTCTAAGTGTAACCTCAGTGTCCCTTTACTTTTATTCCGGCAATTAAGATCCACAATTCTCAACACGTTTCTTTAAACAATGAATAGTTCAGCAGGTAATTGCATAGATGCACAAGAATGTAAAATATCGAAGATAAATACACGTACATTTCCTGTGAGACATCCTAATAATTCGTCGTAACGAAAGAAAGATTCATGTAAAATGGTGTGCGTGACGTAAGTCATGCATGTTGTAAAGAATGGACAGAGGCAGCTTTCAACGTGTGGCACACACATTGAAAAACATGTGTAGACCGCTCGCCGCGAAGATATAAAACTGTACAAAATTGTTGCTCCCCTGACGGAAATAGTGTACACCCCGTTTCCGGAATTTGGGACGTTTTGTGACGTTCATTATTCAGTAGCGGTCGCACTTAAACGAGACCACGTAGCCACTGTGATGTATACGTCGCAAAGGAAATACTCGTTTTTCTCTCTTTCTCTTCCTCTCGCGTGGTTGTAACCACGTACAGTAGCTCTAATAACCTATGTTCACGTAATATATTATTCACACTTGATTGCGGGAAACGTGAAAACATTGAAACGAATATTTCGTAGACGCGTTAGAACTTTAATCTGCGGCAACTAGAGTAGTCGCGAGTCTTTTCTACTGCAGGCAAAATTTCATTATTTCGAAGGGAATGATTCGTTTCACTTACATAGAGATTTGTTTAAATAAAGTAGTAGGAAAGAGATCCAGAAAGAAGAAGAAATGGAAAAATAAGAAAAATATACTGCTCGAAGCAAGCAAAAGATCCTTCTTCGTCTTACTTTGATTTTTCTATTCGATCCTCGTATCCGTACATTTTGTTATCATTATCTCCAAGTCAACCTTCGTTATAGTGTCGCACGAACGATGCGTCGATCTCTCTTTATACGGCGTCTCAATGTTTGAGAAGCATAGTCAGATATTTGAATCAGAATTTTCATTAAAAGTAGAATTTAAACCACTTATTGAAACTCATCGGCGAAGAAAAGGTTAGGAAAATAAATTTGATACGATATTCTCCAATCGCGATAACAGTCCATGAAGTATCATAGAATCGATAAAATTAATTCGCGCAGGTCCGATTGCAAATAAATTAAGTGCCTATGAAACAACCTTTTCCGTAAAAGCTTTTTAAATATTTTCATAAAATCACTGACCCGCTTCAATAGCCGCCAATCACTCCTGATACACGTTTTAGAGGAGTGCGCGCGTATTGTTTCGTCCAGTCTGTTAATTAAATAGTATTTTCGAGGCACGAGAGGCAACTTCCGGACGAAACGCGCCGCTGAAATATTACGGAGACGATTCCATTGAGTCACAGAGCACCCTTCGTTCCGTATGGTCGGAGAACCAAAATAAATTACAGCTCGTACCCGTCCGCTTCGTTCTACGAGACGAGATCTTTACCGATTCCAATTAACCCTGACCTATCGCGCCTAACTAAACGAAATGTCACGAACGACAAGCTCTATTCAATTCCCTCTTTTTTCGATATACCGTTTTTATAATCGTCGAACGAACAGACTGTTTATAAACCTGGTAAGAAAAAAATTATTTAAATCTTTGTTACAACTTCATATTTTTATGCATATAATTCTAGAAGAAGAAGATTAAAGTACGATATTTTGGATATTTTGATATATTAAGTGCATTTTTGCGCACTACACCATGCGATATGATTCATGTTCTTTTCTTTTCTCTTACTCTAGATATATTCTTTTGTAAAAATTGGATATTCTTTAGTTTGGAATTTCATAACGACTATTTCGTCTCAAGCTTACTTCCGGAATTATTGATGCATCTTTTCCCAAAATGAAATGAAACTAATACTTGGCATCACGAATAAATGTAATTTATCTCGTTGGACGTAAGAAGATGAGAAATTTAAAACGAAGCTGTAGCAGCTCACCTGCGCTTGTCGCTAGAGAAATCCCTATCAGCAGAGAATTCTCAAAAGTCCTCGTCTAATCATCGCATCCATACGAATAAATCGTCTGACCTCTGCTATTGCTGCGTCTACTGATTAGCCGACCAGCCGGGCCCAGAGGAGAACGTTGCTTTCTTCTTTTTCTCCGATCCTTATATCTTTCGTCCCTTCCTTCCTCTTTATTACAACGCTACAAGTTCAATCGCCTAAGCTTCCTTCAAATTTAAATAACAATTCATAGCTGGGAATTAAATCCATTGAAAGTATACAATTTACTACAAACGGAGGAATTACTAACACCAGTTAACATCGTTTTAGAAAATCTTAAAATTTCTTCCTTCCCAATTATAATTTTGATCCTATAAACTATAGCTGAAGTTAATTAAACTACGATGCGTTTCGAAAATACATCAACCCCGGTATATTTGAATTTTCTAGCTTTTCTCGCACCTTGTATCAATACCCACTGTCAAAAGAGTAAGTAGATTGTAATAAGATTATAAAAAGTAAGAGATCATTTTGACGTAGTATTAGCGAGAAAAATCACGTATCTGCCACTGTAGAAAACTGCCACTGATTGGCAGAAAATAATGTTCCAAATGAACTATGATTGAGAGCTATATGAAATTGTGCTTGTCGAGAGACTTTAGCACCTAATGTTCCACCTTCTATCGCGATGCCCTCGATGCGATTTATCTCTGTAAAGGGAACAGAGGCTTTCTACCATAGGGGTGGATGAGGGGGTTCAGCATCCCACAGGGTTCGAGCTAGTCTCGAAAACCGTTAGGTATTCAGGTATCGTCGCAAGAACCTCTAGAAACTTCGTGGTTTATGACACAGTATTTGTTACTAAAGCACGAAGAAAATAGGAAAAACTAAAGTTCATTTTCCAAATCCGATAAATAATTACTGATAGTTTATTTTTCGATGTGATCGAACTTCTTAGTAGCATAGTCTGATACTTTTTGTGTAAAAATTCAACTTATCTATTAAGCTATATTATGGAGCAAATCGAGATCATTAATATATATAATTTGGTATTATAATTTAATATCTATAACGAACGAAAGAGGTACGGAGTGCAAGGGATTTTCGGGCACTATGAAAAATCATGAATGTCCTTCATTTTTCGTCGAGAGTCGTATGGCCACGTTATCCGCGAAAAAGTGATCGATTAGATCTTCGTATGATTATAATCCTACCTCTTCGTACATACTCGGACTTTCGTATGATGTGTTAGGACGATATGAGAGAGAAATTTGCCGGGACGTGAAACTGGAACGAGTAATCCCGCTTCGTAAGTGATTGGGAAACTCCGCGAAGTAACCACCGGAATAATCAAGGCTCGCGCTTCGTATGTCGGTTCTCGATCGTTCGACCGCTGCCACAGACATTCACGCTGCCGCGCCGTCAGCGTGTAACTTGTAAAGTGTAGATTGAAAACACGAATCCGATTGTGCGAAATACCAGCTACCCGCGCGTCTGCTAACAAGCCAATTTCGTTTCATCTCGCAAACAGATGTAAAAGGAACTTGCAATTAGTAGATTTTGCTTATTGAAATGATTTGGATAGCCTGAAAAGTAAATTTTAATTAACACAATGCGTTTTATAAATACAGTAGCTCGCAAAAATACATGAACATCTACAGAAACATTTTATGAACATATCGTACGTATTGTACGAAACATTTGAAAATTTCATTCGTCATTCAAATTCATTCAAATTTTGTAATTCAAAAATGAATAATCATCGAATAATAAAACAATTCTATAAGGTTTTACGATTACAAATATCAATTCTGTTATTGCACATCGTATACGTATAATGTATTATACTCTATGCGAGTTATAGCGACTACAATCTCTATTCGTATCTCGATTCGCAATCGTAATTTTCTACCTAAAGTACATTTTTTCAAAAAAAAAAAAAAAAGAAGCGAAATTCTTACAAGCTCGAACGATCGTTTAAAATCTATCACGAGCTGTAACGCATCGCTTTTTATGGTAAACGAAACATTAGTCGCATTTCGTAACCCTCTCGTTCGCTATAGAATAAAATCAACGTGGAGAAAATATCGAGCTGATATGCGTACATATCGGTCGTGTTTCCTTTTTAATTCCATTCGTCAGCATTTGCAGAGCCTGTCAGTTTTAATGAATTAATTTAACCGGACAATGACAGCCATGGGAAATAACTGTTCGCGATGCGACTCGATACGTGCACGAGCGGTTTGAATACAAGGGGCAGCAAATCGATCGCGGCAGCGAATAGTTGGTCGCGAGCCTCGTTGGGAATTGAAGCTGGAATGGAGGAAAAGTTTCGTAAAAATATGAGACACGACTAGCGGGCTTAACGAGGCACGGAAGCTAATCGTCGATAGCGCCATCGTGTTCAATTCTACGTTATTATGGTAGATAGAAATGAACGTTGCGCGATGCTACGTCAAATGTAATTTACCATCGCATATTATGCAGACACTCGTGACATTGGTGGTTGTGGCAACGGCGAAGTTAATTAAATTTTATTACAAATAATATTACGTAATATCAGACAGATGTACGCCGAATATTTTAAGGATGACGCAGGCTAGCAGGAATTCGGTTGCGGACAGCTGAAATATAAAATTTGTCGCCGATAAATTATCTCGCGATTCTATCTAGTAAATCAAACGACTATTCGCTCTGTAATTAATTAGCCGTCGCATCGTTACATTTTACGTGATTCCGGATACCGGATTGTATCGCCTTTTAAAGCATTTGCTCGCATGTTAAGATAAACGGCGAGAAAAAAATCGCCACTTTGCCAATAGACATCATCGTTGAATTTCGCTGACGCGACTTGAATTGGAATGGGAGAATATTCGTGCGACCAATAGTTCAAAGTCTATCAAATATTCTGCATATCTAGAGACACAAATAACCCAAAGTCTGAAGCATCGAGACATATATACCAAGTTTCGAGGATCAGTGGATCGTACGATATCTCGATGTCCCTGGAATTCATGTGAAATTACCAAGATCACTAGACCATGTACGATAAAGTTGTGCGATCATTAAAATCCATAAAGTAAACCCTGAGATCATTAAAATCTGTATAGTAAAATCGAAACTTTGAGATTGTCGAATTCTCCTAAAAAAAAAAAAAAAAAAAAAAAAAAATAGCTTTCGATGAACTCATGATTCTAGCATTTACGATCCACCGGCCTTGGATTGATAGTATTCGGAGTGCACTATTCCTGAGATAGAGGATTCAGTGACCTTGGGATCCAATATTTATCCCTTGGATAACAAAATACTGATATACTGGTACCGACAAATCGTAGTCTCCATGGATATTCAAAGGTTCGCCAATATGACAAGAGCTAACTCAATTATTCGGCTGAAGCGCAGAAGGCACGGTCTTAGCTTTTTCTAGCCACTGGAAATCTTATTTTCAGACCTTTTCTTGCCGATGTAGGTTAACAGCACCTAGGCAGGCTCGTATTTCGTAGAGAAAAGCAACTAATTACACAATCCCTGACACCAAAAATTATACTCGAAGATTTCTTAAAATCGTGTCAACTTCGCGAACACCAAGTTGTCCGTCGTACGGACCGCGAAACTAATTAGAAACATAACATTTTTATTTAGTCCGAATGGCTGTTAATTTTATCGTGTCGCCTAATCTTCCGCTAAATTTCACATTTTTTAATTTAACTTGAACGCTACATAATAATTGCTATATACGTATTTACTTTGGCTCTGAAATTTCTCGATCCACTTCGTAAGTAGAATAACTCAAGCTTTGAACCGCCACTAAGTTCTGACTAAGGTTGTTGCCTTAAGTGCTTGGTTTCTACATCCCAGTGATAAAACTGTCCTCGCAGTGGACGAATTGTGTTAGCCGATAATTCGTATTCCTACTGCCGAGACCATGCCATATTTCCAACAGCTAAGCAGGAGGGATAGCACTACGGAGTAGAATCTCGTCTGTGGGTATGTCACGCACGACAGGAGCCACCAAACTGCTTGGTTTTGCGAGGGTCGTCCAAGTGAAATAGAAGGAAGCAGACGGCCAGAGGCGAAATGTCGGGGGGCCTGCTGGGATTATTTGCACATCATGTCGTCGGGGAACTTTGCCAAAATCTCCGTGATCGTATACATCAATCGCGGAATCGTAAATCTTTGGCTGATTCGGGTTACTGCTTAACCGCGTGCTCCCTGTCGTTGTGTACTGTTTCAAAGCAAGCACTCGGCGTGTATCGATTTCGTAACTATGAGTGACCGGGTTGCCTTTTGACGTATCATTTTCTACGTAATACACGCTGATAACAATTTGGAGAAGCATCACCGATAAGTTTGTAGTAATCGAAACCAAAGTACTTTGGCTGATATTTGTTCGGTTCTGTTTGACAAACGTTTTTTGTTAAATATGGCACTACGACGAAAGTAGTTACATCACCGTGTTTCTCGGATCGTGATGCACATATGCGTATATTGATTGTATAAGAGTGTTGCTGGATGAAAATTCTGTAATCAAAAGGAGATAGTTACCGTGATATAGTTGTCTTTTGAGAAAGACGTTTCTGAAAATGCAATGAAAGATCGAAATTAAAACGAAAATAGGATCGTTTGAATACCTGCTAAATATATTTGTGTATATACGAGAATGGTAAATATATTTCAAGATGAAAGTGTCTTCAACAGCGTCGTATCTTGCAACTTCTCTGACACTACTATCGCATTCTAGTTTTTAAAACGTATTTTAGTCTACAGATAGCATTATATGTTTTCTCTTACGTCCTATTATACACAACGTGTTGACCCCTATAATATCGATTTCACATCGAAGTAACGAAGAACTATTTAGATAATGGAACGTTTAAGTAGTAGAATGTTCGAATAGTGGAACATTTGGATAGCGGGAATACCAATACTGGCAGTTCTGCTGTAATTTGATCTCTACGTGCGTGGAATGATAAATTTTATATCAGAATTTCCGCACATAGAGTCTGCTTAAATAAACTATCCAGCAGAGGTACCATGTTTACATATCAGTTCGTATGTACGTACGTATCTACATTAAAACGCTATCTTCGACCTAGATAGGAGGATTTGTCAAACTGTCGTCCACTAAAAAACAGTACCTACGTTTAAATTTGCGCGTATTACGTTTCTCCGGTTCGTTCCACTTTTTCAGTCGGTCTACATCGATACAGAGAGCACAGTCCAGTATTTCAACTAATTATCCCTGCCTAAAAGTACTTCCAAAGGGGAATATTTGGATGTTCTGCGATGCTAATTTTTTTTAGAAACGGACTCGTTTCACTGAATTTCCATTCGTACGCCCGATGTCGTGTTTTCTCTCTTTCCGGATAAAGTTGCAACGTGTACGGATATTAAGTATCAATAGGTGAAACATAATGCGCAAGGTCACTGGATTGAAAACGACGTCTGGTCGCTGGCTGGCTATTTTTCATACAACATTAGGATTCAACTCTTCCCCGATGGATTTGAAACGTATGCCGATATATAGGAGCGAATTCGTCCACGTATCCGCCCCCCACGGACTCGCTTCTCTCAGTTTTAATACCATGCTTATGATTTATGCATCAAAATACATATTGCATCGGGTGCGTTATGTCGCGTTATCGCGTATCGCATTAACGTGGATGTTGGTTTCGGCCGGAGGACGTTCCTCATTTTCCAACAACGGCAAATTAGATAGAAAAGATAAATATGAAAACGGTGTTCCGATGCTTCGAGGATTCTTCAATGTTGGACGCTTTTATTTGTTCCTACATCGAAGAAAAGATTAGATACGTTCTATAGAGAAATCAAGATTCTGCGTGGATTTGCTTAAACGCGCGATATTCTAGATCAATCGAGTAAGATTATGTGATATTATCGACAAATTTATACCATTTATATTGAATGCCCCTACATGTTATCGAACGAAAGGATAAAATGTTTGGGTTGATGTATTGGAAATATGATGTACAATAGTCCAATTTAAATGCGATATATTATCGTCAATTGTTGCATATAAAAACAATCTATTTGAAACGTTCTCATTTCCGTTGATCAAAAGCATCTATTTATCTCGAAGCGACAGTGAGAAGCGGACGGAGGAACGTTGAAGCCCTTAGAAAGAAGCGGGCAAGCGTAATCTTAAGTAATGCGTGCCATTCGTCTGTTGTTAAATTTTTATAGCGGCGCACCGACAAACGGCCAACGGGACGGAGTTGCAAATCAGGAATTTGTCACGGGCAACCACTCTTAAACGAGTGTCCCCGCTTTCAGAAGTCGCGAGCATCCCGTCTGATAACGCTTTTAAATTTTCGTTAGCGCGTGCCGCACGCCACGCTATGCCGCATCGCCGCCGCTTAAACGACGTAAAGTAAGAAAAACGGTCACACGGCGGAGAAACACACTAGACATCCTCCGTTCTATTCAGCAACTCCGTACATTTATATTGCTCGTTCCACCATTGCTCGAGATATTCTCGGATCTCGAATGGGACGGCATCTATGGACCATCGTACGAGTGGATTTTCGCGAACGGTACGAATGTCCTTTGAATTATCCAACGCGTCCCTATTGTAGCCATATACCAAAACCAGCGACGTGTCGGAGCTCGATGATGCTCCAACTTGAAATGAAAGTTATAAGCGAAACTCTCGCCGCGAGACAATAATCGTAAAGAATAGGAATAAGGGGAATGAAAATTGAGGACTATTTTGCTCGAATAAAATTTCAGTCTGTATCTTTTTGTTTATCGAAAGATTTGAAATAATCGGTATATACCGTTCGTGACTTATTTCTGCATAAACGGTTTGCATTTGTATCCAATAATTTTCCAATAAATTCTGATATTTATATATTGATATCCGTAATTACATACCTATATAAATTTTGACGAACGAAATAATCGGCGATTAAAATTAATTCTTTAGAAAAGTCCAGAAATATTTACCTCTACATCACGCGAATTTCTCACGCGATATTTTTATGGAATTATTACCTATATGCCTTTTGTTGCTGCACTCGAAAATAATTGACAGCGATCGCTATTATCCACTCAGGTTTTCTCCGTTAACAAGATATACGCAACGGCCATTCATACGAAACCATTTCGTTCTTTACTATCCGTTCTTTGCTGCCCCATAATACCTTTTATTTGCGTAGCAGCAAATATGCAAATCTGCCAGCGAGCCGCGCCACGGTGTACAACGGACCAATATTAACAGATACGTATCACGATCATTGCATGGAACCAAAAACGATAAAGCACGGTACAACCGGAACGTATCCATTCCGTGCACTCTCAGCGGGGGCAAACAGTAATTACAGAGCTCGCGTAGTCTTGGTCAACTCCGAGAAAATTCCGATACAATCTCCAGACCGTGCAAACTCTGGTTCTCCACCTACAGCTTTCCTCTCTTTTATTTCTTCAGTTGCAACCGGCACCAACCGCAAGATGGCCGGTTTCTTCATTGTGCGCGCCCGCTGTTCGCTCGTTGCTTCGTTTTATATTATTAAGTTTCTAACGTACCGAAAAGAGCCAGGCGAATGTGTTCCGGGCGTGGGATAACTCGAAGCAACGCTAATATTGCCAAAGATCTTGCCAAATTGTCGCAATAAGTGTCCCCGGCGACGGTGTGACTTCTTGCGACACCGCATTCTGATATGTTCTAGTCTTGCTGTGAATGTTGCCGCGCAACCTGCTTCCTTCTACGGAATGATTATCAACCGCCCCGCGCTCCAGAGGTTAATCGAGTCACCACAGGAAGAAATTTCGGCTTCATTGCCCGTCGAGAAACTCCTTTCCCCTATCGTACGCTCGCGATAAAGCCGGCTCGCCGACTATTTTCTCCTCGGCTTCGTGACGTGACTTTCTTCTTCTGTTTGCTTTCCCCCGCGAGAAGTCTGATTATCCGCGAGATACTTCGTGAAAGATAGGTGGAAACTGTCGTCTAAGATGCTTCGTTGAAAGCATCGGTACGACAGGACGGTGAAATTTGTAACTAAACTTTACAGGTAGCGAGAGATGTACAATGACCCACGAAGGTATTTGCATACTTGTGGAGAACTTTTATGAACGTGCTACGTGTATCGTATGATATTTTTTTTTAATCTTGTTATTGATTATTAAGTAATAATTTTACAACAATTATCAATCGTTGCAAAATCATCGATCCAAGCCCATTTCAAATTTTGCCGATTTAATCATGATGGTCGTGTCACATTGCGATGAAAATAAAAGTCGTAGAAAATGTCTTAGTTATTCGGATATTTACTCCGGTCACTGTACATTTGATCGTGTTGCTAAATATCCTACTTGCCTTAGTATAGAATACGAGAAAAATACTTTGTATTTATTTATTTTTGCAACAAACGCTCGAAACGACTATCTCACGGATCTCCACTTATCAGTTTTGTAATACTAAAATTAAAAAGTTAAATATTAGTCATAAATTATTCGGCAAAGCCGAGAGCTCGTATCAGCACAGCCGATGAAACGGAGTATCGGAATACAAAAATACGAGGTATTTATAATTCAAGAAATAATCACAAATTCTTTTCTTCGCTATACCCATACTAGCGAAAATCCACGATAGAAAGTATTAATACATCCTCCAACAATAATTGTATGCTCTCCTCTTCGACTTTCTTTCCTAATTATAAATATCCAGTATTAATTATTTTAGACTGGTTACATTAATTTAGACTGTTTTTAATTTAAGCGATTATTTTAGCCTTTGATCTCTTTGTAGGGCCGAATTACGATACTTCGTACTAAAAAATACGTTATAAAAATATATATACTGTACGCCGAATTCCACGTTTAATTGTCTTTTGTCGTAAAAAGTTTATTCAGTTTCGCTATTAAATCAAAGAGAAATGTATATATTAAGGGGTTTAAAATACCAAATTCTCAGTGTAAATCATATTCAATGTACTATTCTCAAAACACGTTTCTCCAAGTAAATATCTTACAAAAAGCAATCCTCGAATCCTCGTTTCACCAGCTAAATAATTACACCTAAAATATCAACAGCAACCATTGCCATGAATTTTCCATATTATCCTCGCCAGCAACTGTCAGTTTTTGGATACAGAGAGCAACGTTTTCCAGCTTAATGTGCCCCTTGGCTGGAATTCTTACCAAAACGAGGCAACGCTCTCATGCGCGCTACCATTCTGTAACAGGCGCGTAATACGCATTGCGTCACTAGGACGTAATAACTCTGTCGCAATAGTCGCGATGACGTTACCGGTGCATTAAGGTTAATTCAATATCAGGCCGTAGTTTCTCATCTTTGGCATCTTTGTTCGTCCGTGTCCTCGCCGGCGCGGAGTATCGAACCGGTTCTCCTTTGTCCTCTGACGCTGCGAAAATAGTCGGCCGAGTGAAACGAGCTCTCGCGACTAGCGCTCGTAAACGAATAAGGTGTCGGAAAGTTTATTGAATCGGAGCCATGGTTTTCGGATTAATCCTGCGGTTCGCTGAGACGCGCCGTGTCGCGGTAACCTGGCGTCGACCAGAATTAAAACGCTCGTCCAAGATTGCTCCAACCATTTTCAATGATTTTCTCGATACAAAAAGGAACGATTTACTTTACACTTCCAACGGATAATTTCAACACAGATAGTGCGCAATTAGCGATTGGCGCTTGTGAATTGGAAGTGAAACACGGCGAGAATGTTTCGTGACATGGGCGACAGTTCCTTCTAATTTTGTATTTCGTACGTTACTTCGTCGATTTCAGAAATTATGTTATTTAAGGGATTAAGGATTATCGCTTACTTATGAGATGCTTCTTTTTCTTCTGATTTTTCGAAGGAAAATTGAAAAAATCTGATAAGGAACGCCAGCTCTTTTTGTTCGCAAAGCGAAATATATAACTGTGCCAAATAATGTTGTACTAGAATAGAAAATTAATATTTCAGTTTTGATAAATCATCGTTCAGTTTATTTAAATAAATTCTGTTCTTTGAAATCGTTAAACGCGAACGATCTTCGGGTGTCGAATATTTTGGAAGTTATTGGATAATAAATAACGGATGACGAAAGTCGACAGTCGAAAAGATTGAAATTTTATATAAGCTATATAAGATTCAAAATCGTTGAATTGGACTTTACCTTTTATTGTTCTCCAGTTGAATATTGCAGATCGTACGAACCTTAAAATTACAAATTATTTCCTTTTGTTGGAACATTATCCGATAAAAGATCGCTATCAACCGCGGAAAAATAATTCTCAATAACAAAATCAAAGATAAAGAATAGTTGCATCTTGTTTTGTACACAATTTTCTTCATTCTCATATGTTTACCTAATCTTCTTCGCCTTTTCTCGATTCTTTACCAATCTCGATTACTCGCGTCCATTACCTTTTACCATTAATTATGATGTCGCTTGAGCTGTCAAAGGAAATGATAATCCAGCGTTGATTTATTTTAGCTTCTCGCGTATCCGTATCCTGAGCGAATATGACCACTGGATCGCGGAATAAAAATAACAGTCGAACGGACGACGATGCAAGCAGCCAGTGACAGAAAAGTTATTGGATCGTGTCTGCGGTTTAATAGGATTATTGCAATGGCCAGTCGAAAGCTATCAGCTCACGCCGCGACGTCTCGAGGAGGTTCGAAATTAAACATTTCTCTCTTTCTCTTTCTCTGTGTCTTTCCAATGTCATCCTGGGAAATGTTTCTCTTCTCGGCTTATACGGATTTCTATCAGTTTCCCTGCGGAAGAGCATCGATATTTTGTCTCGTACGTTCTACACTCTGCTTCGATAAATCTCTCGACACACAGAATGTTTAAAACATTCTATTTCTCAGCAAATTTTCTACCGCTTTTTTTTTTCGAAACACCTCCTATATCTTCATAATTCTTGTTGATGTTTTATTGACTTTCTAATAAGAAAAATGTTCGTTCTAATTCACTAGATTGTAAAAATATACAGGGTATTTCTTGCTTTCCTCAACACGTTGCAGGAACATGATGCAAAGACGAAAAAGGAAGTTACATGATGTTCAGCTGAAAACATTTTATTACAAAGTTACAATCGAATGTTAAGTGGAGCACAAAATGGATCTGTACGCATTACGGAATACAAAAAATCGATCGTGTTTACTCTATCTCTTTCTATATAATATCTCGTATCTTGAAAGGCCGTGACCTAATATCCCTAATTTCTCATATAAAAATCACATATTTTTGCGATGCCACTGTTGATAGAGATTAGACATTAGATAATATGGAATTTATCGCATCGTGGATTTCTCGAAAATATTTGCGTTAGAATATCAACATCTGACTGAGTCGTCTATCAACTTTCGAAATATTCTGCAATACAGAATCTGTTACAATATCCATTGCATGCCAAGTTCAATATTTGCTTATGACTTTCTAATAAAGCGTTTGCAGCCAAGCTTCGTGTAAAATTCTTTTCGTACTCTCGCACGAGAAAAGCGGGAAACAGAGAAACTAGTCACGTATATCGTGCAATTATATATACAGGATATATACATATTTTATTTTACAATACATATTTTATACAGTGATATTACTCATCGAAGATACCGTACATTTACCTCTCTTGGAAAATTAATTCACATATTCTCCATTATTTTAAGATGCATTTCAGATTCAAGACGTCTCGAAGAAGACTGTTCTACTATAAAATCTACAGGAACTTGACGTTCTTTATCAGAATATCACAAAGGAAGCTGCATTACAATGCAGCAAATATTACAAGGGAGTCGTAATATATCCTACATCGCGTTACGATCTCGAATACAGGGGAAATCAAGATATACTGGTTATGTCGGTGATCCAATCTTTCAATTCTGCTATAGCTGTAAAGGCAGTTGGATACTGCCTGTCGCATGATCGACTACAGGACACCACACCTGTAAATGTCAACAAAGCCGCTCGCAATCGATGCACGTGTCGAATATCGAAATGAAACACGATTGATATTGATCTAAAATAATTAAAACACACGGCTGAAAAAACAAATGTTTGAAGAATGGAGCGGTCAAACGGAATGTGCTCCGTATTATCAGCGAAAGGGAAATCAAATTTTAACGAATATTCAAACTCACCGAATAATGTGCTCTGATAAATGAGAGGTGAGCCGGAATGCCCAACGCGGGGTCTAGCGGTGTCCGATAAGGCGCAAAACATCCTGTTGGTTAATAAGTCACCACCGCTAGCTTCCTCGCAGTCCTGGTTATTAATTTTCCGCATCGTACTGTGTAAAAGTACGTCCGAGACCGGACCGAATAACTGTAATAAACGGCAGCGTTCCTATATTCTGTTTCGAATCACGTTAACCCGAAAGTTTTTCGGATTGTAGTTACCTCGAATATACCCCAGCCGAGAACTTTAACCAGCGAATCGTCGTCGATCATCGAACGTGTTTTGGGCAATTTAATGGGCTGCTTCGTGCTATCGTACGTTATACCGTCGGACAGCTACGTCGGAAGAAATATTAGTGCAGTATATGTTACAGGAAATAATAAATGATAAATGTAATCGATGATTTATTTAACGAGATGAACGTGAGATATCTATCGAATAATTTATTTTATTATTACTGAATTATCGTCACATCTTTTCAAGATGTTACTAGATTCTTGTTCGAGTTTAGGATTTATTCAAGGGAGATTCAAATTCAACGAAATCGAGAATTACGATAGACGAAATGGTCTTCGGTGGACGTGAATAATTAAGAGTGTAATCTCCGATAGCTTCTAACGCTTAAACCGTCTGTTTCTGTTTAACGCATTGTAATACTAAATACCATTTCACAGTGTTCAATAATTCAAACCGATAAAACGAATCACAGAATCAAAATAAACATTTACGATTACGAACGAAGATAACTAACAGCAAAGTGCACATTACAACCGATACGAAGTTTCGTTTTTAACAAAAATATCAAACATGTAAAAAGAACTAATTTTGTAAGTAACGAATCGATTATCGATTACACCGTTTGATACGTTCTGTGCTTTCAACGTTCGTTTCGATAATATCTTGACACTCGTAGCGGTCACTAAATAGCGACGACACGTACAGTAACGCGACAAGCGAGAACGTATTACCTCAACGAGACCAACGTCGTAGTCGTAATTAATTGCGTTAAAAGCGGGATGTATCACGACGCTTTGGACACCATAAATGTCACCACCCTCGTAATAACGCGACGTGCCCGCTCTCACGTGAAATGCCTTCACTCCTACCCTGTAAAGCGATAAGGAAGAGGAAATGAAAAAAGAAGAAAAGGAAAGACGCGTGTACGAATCGCGTGCACATGAAAATCGTTCGTCGAGAACGCGGTATGTATTAATCTTGCCTGAGAGCGCACTGCGCCGACGTTATTATCCACTTTTCCCCGACGATACCGCCGCCGCCGCAGAAATGCTCAACTTGGTGACCGAAAAACGTACCATTGTTCCGCAACGAGACCTGCGACGAGAGGCAACGATTTTCTAAATGCCAAATCGACCGTGAAGATCGATCGCACGTTATACTAACCGCAAATGGATATTCCTCTATGGCGACCTTCGCCCCATCCAATAATCCTGGATTCTGCCGGTCCCGGGAATCTCGCTGACTCCGAGACGATTCTTTTTCCGTAATCGGCTGTACAACATTCAAATCAGACGAATCGTTTAATGCGTTTCGCGCGATATCGATGCGTTGATAGGTTCGCTCGGTTAATTCCTTTCATACACGCTCTGCATAACCCTGTTTCCTTCCGCGTCTTTCCATTAATTTTCTTAATTATTTACAGAAAATAATAATTTTCCTACGCGGAAGATAAGCTTGCGCGATGCATTCGATCGAGAGTTTAAGGGATATGGACAATAGATCTATACCTATACCTATATTTTACGTAACTAATTAGAAGAATTAAACACGATAAGAAAATTTAATGTCGTAACAGATGCGCCGATATTATAAAAAGATTAACACCGACATCTGTTCGACATAAACGTAAACATAGTACACATGTTTGACAGCGTTACAACTGTTCACTTCGTTTTATTTTAAGACACTTAAACTAAAGTATCTTAATGAATCGCTATATACACGATATACCTAATAATTCGTTAATAATCAACACGTTGATTTACTATCGGAACACTGGTCGAATTTAATTGGACAAATTTTCAAATGGTCTGTCGCAATCTCTCAAACTTACCATCTTACATAATATATATAACGCAAATAGAATTAATTACAAAATAAACTTCTCTCGAACCGTATGTGAAAACCGCACGGAATATCGACAAACCAAAGGCAATCAAGAACAGCAAAGCGTACATCGTTGCAACGTTTGAGGTCATCGAGGGAACCGGGTGTTCCTTATAAAGCCGCAAATACGTAATTTCTACATAAACAATGCAACCCCCGGAATTACTGTCTCTTTGTTGCATTTATCGGGAGAGTGCTAATGCTTTGACATTAAGGCTAAGGCTACGATATTAAGGGCTAAATCGCCATTCGTAACAAACGCGTTCTCCGCGTGCAATTAGAGAATGGCTCAAGTTATTAAGATAACGCTAAAAAAACAAAAAGAGCAAGTTGGTTGCTCTACGTCGCAGCATGTCATAGATTTGATGCTTTGCTAGAACCTATATAGAACCTTATAAAATTCTGATGCTTGTTTAATCTGATCGAACAAATATTGCTATTGCGTCGATGTACAGACTATTCACGTTATTAAACAGAAGCAACTTTTTCTCGATTTGTTAGAAAGATGGAAAAATATAAAGTTTTACTCTCTCTTATACATACTATAGTAACCTGAATAAAATTTTGAAATTTCTTTGCGCTTTCCCGATAACGATAGGCAGAAACTGAAATTGATAATTATAATCTCGCGTAAATGCAACAACCAAATGAAACCGGTTGACCGAATAGGTTGAACACAGTATACAACATAATATTACTCGATACGATAGTACTCGATATTACTAAAATCTAAATGAAGGAATTTCTTTTGTACTCCTCTCAATGGATTTTATAATCGATAAATGTGGTCGTTATAAAATTTGTAAAATATTTACTCGATTCTCGTACCTCAATATCTTCCAGCTGTATTGTATCGTAGATCTTTTATTTCGTTCCAATACTTATTTTCAGACAATATAAGAAAAATCATAGTTGCCAGTATAAAAATATACCTACATCGCTCGATGAAACTTTCAAAAATTCACTCGTTAATTTACGATTTACGAGAGAGAAGCTGTGTAAACTGTTCTCGAGTTATAAATAGCTTTTTGTTTAAAATCTTCATTTGCCCCGTTTTTGCGACGACACGCAAAGAGATCTTGCTTTGATCGAAGATGATGTTATCAGCGATAGGAAAAATCGTTTTTAATATCAATATCGCGTTGAAAGAATCGTTTTACGTATACCCTCGACGATTATTCATCGCGGAGTTAATTGACCTGTGCAAATATGGAGTTAATGTACAGGCCGCCGCCGACTTCGTAAATACGTAACGCATCTGTAATTTCCGTCGTTCTCGCTTGTAATACCATTTTTTGGCAACAGGCATCGAATTAATTAACCGGTCGCGCGCCGACGCTATTATCCCCAAAAATAATTTCAATCATACGTCACGCTGCACACATTGTCGTAAAACGAATCGTTAACACGAGATAAATACTGGATCTGGCAACGACAGATGGAACATGTATTCCCATATCTCTGATTGTGTGTTTCTCGCGTCAACGAGTACCAAGTAACGCGATATTTATTATTAAATTAACATATATCAGGCTCGGTTGAAAATTTGTCGCGCGTTGATCATCGTTCGAACGTTCTAATCCTATACGTCAATTTGATCGTTCATTGTTTTTGCTCGTTCGATATTCTTATTATCGGTTTCCTGGGGTTTATTTTGTTTGATAAATCGACGATATAGCGAGAATTCCCTGCGTACTGCTTTATTTTATTTAATCATATTCAAAATATCATTGGTAATCTCGTTCGTGTTCCGTTTGTGCCATTCATTTGGCAAAGTATTAATGCGAACGATCGCTGCTTCCATCGATAATACCCGACAATGAGCGAATTATTATTTCACATGTTTAATTTCGACCACCGTTTTGCAACTTCTGAAACGTTACGTTTCAAAAAGACGTTCCAAAAAACGAGCCGAAATATTTTAAGCCGATTAACGCGTTCATGGTTTCTACGGTTTACGGTTTACAGTTCGTTTATTAACCTATTGTGTTTTCCGTGGTACTTGATTTTTCGCATATAAACATGGATTCACTGTGAATACATATGCCGGTTATAACGTAGAATCTTTCGAATCAATCTCAAATGTACGTTAAAGTATTTCTTATTTCAGTCTTCGCGTTCTTCCGTCTTTCTCGAACGTTTCATCGTATACCTATAGATAATATCGTTCACATACAGGAAAAGATATCAAACTAAGAAGTTCAAGCAGCGATCGATAGTGACTGATAAACACATTTTAACGATCAAACATAAATCTATATAGAACATCGAACACCTATATAAAACACTAACTTCTGCAATCTCGGACAATTCAAATCTAATCGTTATTTGTCTTATTATTTCTGTCTACCCATATTCATTCTAATATAACTGAAAATAATTACATACAAACGAACAAGCCAAATATTCTTGGAAAAAGGGCACAAAATATATTTCACGTCTTCCGATTCGTCTAACTCGTTTATTATCAATTACCAAAAACGTCATAGCGGTACCATAAAGATTCTATCAGCAAAATAATTCACGCGAACACTGAAAGGAGACCTTTTGCATACTAGTAACGTGTAACGAACAACGTTCCTAACGAGTCATCGACGAACGAGGAGAACCGAACGCGAACGTTGCGTAAAGAACGTCGCGTCGCATCGACGTACTCCTTCCGGTTTTCGAAAGATTTAATCGCCGTTCCATGGTCCGCGTGATATCGTTGACCCGCGAAACGAACACGGAGCTGGTTACTCGATCGTAGATGCGGTAGCAATTTGACCTCACCGCCGCTCGATGAGCAAAAATTATCGCAACGATTGTCGTAACACGTCGGTATATTTCATTCGGTTGTTTCCAGCTGGGACACTCTATCCATTTGGCCTTCGCCAACCGGCTCTGCGAAAATATTTTAACGGCATGCGAGTACGCGAAACGCTTGAATTCCTGTAAAATGTGCATTCGTAATCCGACGTAGACGCGAATCCGCCATAAATTTGGATAAACGTCGTCCTTCTCTCCCCTGCCCCTTCCCGTATCTGTCGTTCACCGTAATTTCAATAATCGTATCGCGCCGATACGATGCACACTTCCGATCAGCGTTTTTCTTCTTTCGTTTCTCTCTCTCTCTCTCTTTTTTCTTTCTTTTTTATCAGAAATCGGATTACCGTGGCTGATTGTGAGTCGCGAGTCGAGTAAACGCTTCGACGATAAACAGAGTTACATTATTTCTCTTGCTGTCATCGTGATGTGCATCGATTCGTTCGCATTCATGAACTAAAAAAGAACGTGGTTCGATTTGTAAATATACCTACATCCATACGTTGATTCGTAATTCATACACGTGAATGTTGTATTACAGGCGAACAGCAGACAAAATATTGTAGAGGAGAGATAAAATTTCGTGTGACTTTTTTATACCAGCCATATATCAATTAATATTCTTGTAACTAACTGTTTTATTTACGTTTAGATATTGCTCGGCTCGATATAAATATCATTGTATCAAATACAACGTTTCATCTCGATCTTCTTAAATACTTACTTCGTCTTTCCGAAACAGAAGAATTATATCGATAATTTAAATACTCTCGGTTCAACTATCTTTCATTGTTCCTTCACTAACCTATGCTAATTTAATAAATGATAAAGGAAGAGAGGTACATGTTGAAGCGGTCATCACTACTAAGAAAACTCTACATCTGGTGTTTTAGTTTTCTCAAGCACCGAAGCCATCGACAGCGTATAGACAAAAGATTGGATCGAAGGCAAACCATAAACTGTAGACAGGCGACGATGGCATCAGACTTTCCAGTCAGTCATAGGGTAACACTGCTAGCGTGCGGATCTGGACCAGCTCGATAGTATTGCGACTTGTACTTACACCGCAGAGTATTTAAAATATATTTTCTATCTCACGCTTTATCCACGCGTTTCTTTGCATTAACGTCACATACGTCGAACAACCTGAACGGTACACAATTGAATTAATAACCCGACTGAAAGAAACAGCGAAACTGTCTTTCAAGTTTGTCAAATTTCTTCTCGAATATTCGTAAAGAAATGATCAAAGGAATATTCCTCGATGAACTGAAATTAAGCTTAAAGCTTAAGAAGCTCGTGCATCAGTTGAGTTCGGTGCGAACTATACGCCGTTGTTACATATACGTTGTACAAATTTCGCTATCGTATAGATCGCCTAAATATTATCCATTTTCTGCTAAGAGCGCGTTGGAGGCGCGTAAAAACCTATATATGTATAGCTATCAGCGTATTATGATAAACCAGAATTTCGGAAACTCTAGAGCGTTCAAGAAACTCTTGTGTGTTATGCGTGTGTGTTCGTGTTAAGCCTTTCGTGCAGTGCGTCGTGGGTAGAACCCAAGTATTAGAAGTTGGAAATTTCAACGAAGAGATTACAACGAATTAACCTGGAAGGAAGTTCGCGTATAAGAGGGATGCCGCGTTTACTAGAAGCTCACCGAAGGAATATCGTTCTGTGAAAACTGTTATTTCGCAATAGCGAAACGAATTTCGATTAAATTGTCGGCTCGTTCCGACTATAACGTGCCGACACTGAAAGAATCGGTGGATAAAAAAATTGCAAATGTTTGATGAACGAAGATAACTATTCGTAATGAAATTATATAGCGTAATATACAGTGTAAGTTCCATTTAAATCGGCCTTTGCAAATATCTGAAATTATTCGTGATTTCGAACAGAATACAGTAGGTACGTCGTCAATCATTTTTCTATAGGTAGAAACGTAGAGGACACATGAAAATCGATTTTACGTTCACCATAGGATTTGTTCAGTTTAATTTTTACTTGTTCAATTTAGTACATTAGAATTTTATATAGAATTTTATGAAACTTTCCAATGAAATGTACATACACAAAATTTATTAAATTGTATTTACTCTATAAATTAAAATTATCCTACGATATCTGTTTTGGTTTCTTTATAATTATTGGGTTTTATTGTTTTTTTAACATCTACTTTTTTTTTCTTTAGTGGGAATTTTATTTTATTTTTTATTTTTTTTTTTTTTTTTTTTGTTTCACGATGTAGAAATATCTGAAGCATGTAACAACTATCCCTCGTCGACTCTATTACCGTTAATTGCTGTCTCACTTATTGAAATTTTTTTGGACCATGAATTTTTATGCCCTCGCGTAAAGTTGTAAATCGTAAGCGTAGTTCACAGCGTATATTTTTTCCACGTTTTTAATCCATATTGGATATTAACTATCAAATACATTAATTTCTGCCGAGTTCTGTATACTTGATTTAATAATACATCGAATTCACATTGCCTGGCTTTGTACATAGTATAACGAATAACGAAATTTAATACGGAAATTTCGATGGAAGCTTGAAGCTAAATAGGGATCTGAGGAATGTTTGATCGAAATATAAATATTTAAATACAGACACCCTGTCTCGTTTAAAGTTGCATCTTGTAAATTTCGTAAAAAAATGTTAACACAATATGAAACGTTGATAAATGAAACGATCTTACGATTTCCCGACGCTCTTCAGTTGAAAAACACGTTATCGAAGCATAACTATGATGCGACCAACGTTAAACAGAGAAGAGAAATATAGAAGATAAATCAAATATATTTCGATACGCATGATTAAACCTACAAATGGATTACTCACTTATATAAACTAGAATTCGTACAGGATTTCGACACCTATATGTCAACAGTACCAGACTTTACATATCGATAAATTTGATTCGTCGAAATTTTCCCTTCCAGTCACTCTCGACATTCGAGAACGTCCCGATGCAACGTGTCAGAAGGATAATGGTAAGTAAATTCCGGCTGAAACAAAACTGAAACAATACGAAGCGTCGTTCTCGAAGCGAGAGGGTTTTAGCGCAGTTAATCAAGGGCTCTCGTCCCATCAGTCGCGGAAAACGCGTGGCGGCCGTGGTCAGGAGTGAAATTTAAATGGTAATTTTCAGCCGGATTACACGCTGTGGAATTATTCGTGGTCCTCACTTTCGCAGCCCCGGCCGGCTAATGCCGCCTTATTTTCATTGCGTTCAGTCGGCCGTGCTATAAATAATACACGTTACTTCCTTTGCGAGCCGCGTTCATCACATTTATAATACACTTGAGATAGGTATCCGCCGTGCATTCGTTGGATACGGCCATCGTATAATTTTAACGCTACCGCCTGGCCTTTTACGTTTACGAGGGTCGTTTGCCATTGCATTAATTTCTGCGTTCGTCCCGCAACGTTTCGAAACACGTGTCCGCGTTTCTGAAACTAGGCGCGTTTCGCTGTTCGCGCCACTTCGTATCAACCCTCGGCTGCAATCGATACAACACACATCCGTACACGATGCCAAACTGTGCGCGTCCATAACGTGCGTTCATTGAATAAATCGTCTCTGTGTATCTTTCCTCCGTTACTCTCTCCCTCTCTTTTTTCCACCTTTCCCCCCCCCCTCCTTTTCAGCTTTTTTCGCAGGCTCTATTACGTGCGACAAGATTTGCAAGTGTTCGCGTGTACGCGCGAATAAGCAACGATACAACGACGTAGAAAATAGGAGAGAAAGCGAAAAAAAAAGGAAGAAAGAATGATACGCTTTACCAGCCACAAATGGAACACCGTTTGTCGTCGTTTCAATTGTTTTATTTCCGGATCGGATTTTATTTACTGCGGAGTAATCGAAATTGCAGTCGGTCGTAGTAAAAATTATATAGAGACCGGCGAGAGCGGACGCTGTCGCGTCTACGTTACAGAGTGAAATGTTGCATGGATAAATCGTAACCCGTACGAGGCTAGTTCAAATATTATTTTTCCGGTGTTTGTTCCACGGTGCAGTTCGCACTGAAAATGTATACGCGCGGATTAATCGAATACAAGCGAGACTTGTAAAAGCGAAGTTACGATAATATCGTCTTTTCGGTGTCGCCGCGCTATTTTTTGCAACAGATAATGTAGCATTCTTATTCGTAAAAAAGAACTGGACGAGAGTAAGAGGAGGACATTGGCGAGGACGTCTCTGGTTCTCGTCTCGACTCTAGAGGGTATCGCAGATACGTGCAAGATCTAACGATAACTCGATAAAAGTTCATTTTTATGATTCGAGCACGTGATACGCTTTCAAGCGATAGGTCTAAACGTGGCCAAGCCTGGACACGGTAATTTAGAAAAAGATTTAAAAGATTTAAAAAAAAAAAGAAAAGAACGTGATAAAATACAATATTGGTATTCTTCTTACATTACTGTCGCGTATTATCGTAATCGCGCGCTCTATCGTAATCGTATCTCGTGATTGACGCGATTTCGCAGAAGTTAATATTTACTTAAGTTAGTACTCAAGCATCGATTAATTTTTCTTCCTCCATATGTTTTTCCTCCTACGACCACAGCTTCGCATCTCCGTTTCGTTCGTCTCACCAACTCCCGATTCGCTTCCTTTCTCGGCTCACGGCTCTTGTTTCACGCGAGTTTCTACCTCTACCGGAAATGAAGGACGTAAGTTCGCACCGTGAGAACGGTTCGCCAACCTTTCTCGCCCGTTGGAACAAAGAATCAAGAGATAGAGTCAAGAGAAAATTTTGTTACGGGCAATCAATGTAGACACGACGTGGACCGGGAACTATCGGGAAGTTCGCAGCCGTGTGAGACAACGACGGACGAGCAAAGAGGAGGAGACGAGAGAAACAGAGGGAGGAAACGTGATCGAAGTTTGTCACGATCGTGCGATGGCGCTCACGCCTACGCGACGAATCCATCCGGCCGACATAATTTATGTAATATTTCGATGCTCGTATCGAGTCATCGTCGATGTCTTATCAGTTCCGCGAAGAAGTTGATTGCTATGATTTAAAAGCATACGGTATAGCGTTGGACCTTCAGTCGAGAACCATGTGGCGGATGTTGCTGCTACTCTGCGCGGTGCAATACGCGCTCTGTTTCCAATCTCGGATTATAGGGGGGCAGGACGCGTATATCGCCGACTATCCATATCAGGTGAATCGATCACGGTTTACGCGATTTTGTCGCTAAACATCCAGCAAACCCATGACCAAGTTTCTCTGTAACAGGTATCCATTCACGATCAACAAAAACTGTTATGTGGAGGCTCCATAATCAGCCAAAATTGGGTGTTAACGGCGGCACATTGTGTTTCAAGGTTCGTATAAATAGAGTAATGGAACAATCCGGCACCGACTAGATAATTTACTAATTATCGGGTAAACTTATATCGGGTACTATCTTATAGCTTAGGGGCCTGGGAGCTTAAAATTCGCTTGGGTAGTACTTTTTACAATAAGGGTGGCACGGAGATCAAGCAGGGGCTTCAGGTAATTCGCCATCCAAAATACAACAGCGAAACATTGGATTACGATGTTGCTTTGATAAAGGTACGTTTCTTCACCCTTAACTTTCCAAGTACATTCTAACTTTTTAAGCGTACAATGTTTCATTGTTTTGTGCTGCTGTCTCCTTTTCGTTTAATCGAAATTTACATACTTAAATCAATCTCTGTTTATTTTCATTGCGGAAATTTCTTCCAATTGTTGATAGGTGTTTGCTTTTACTAGTCAAAAAGTATAAGATACGATGTTCGTATTTGTAATATAGAAAAGGAAAACATTTCTGATCGAGAGCATTTTTAACGATTATTCGATAACATTTTGTTAATTTGTTTTCCGCTTGTTGTAATACGTACGTATAATCGATCAAACGTCTCTCAAACTTGCCAAAATTTTGATCACAAAAGTTTGATGACCGAAACTAATATACCACGTACTGTGATAAACAAAATTCTACTTATCGTACATCTGAAACACGCACGAACAGTTGTCATTGATTGATGAAAACATTGATGAAAATTAATCCCTGTTACGTTCCTATTTCTTATCTACGATACATACGTACAATGATAATTAAAAGAAATACAGAAGGTATGTTTGAAGGAAGCTGGAAGATCTTTGATCCGAACAATATTTGTCGACTGCGTCTTTGCTTTATTCCCTCTTATCTTCTCCGCAAGAAATCACGTAATTGTACGAGGTACGCAAGTACTTGAAAATTTGCCATTAAAAAATAGGGATAAATCTACACTGTCACCTTAAAGGGTCCTACTCGATCGTAATTTGTAAATTCCATAGACGCCAAACTTAAAAACGATATGTATTCGTAGTTACCGCAGAAGATACCTACGAGCGAAACCATAAAACCGATCACCCTGGCGTCTTATTCGAGCTTGGTAAATGCCGAAGAAAAAGCAGTGGTGACAGGATGGGGATACGTGACGGTAAGTTTTTGGCTTATCGTTTCGGATAAATCCGCGTTCGACTCGATCATTTGACAATTTGGTCAACGTTCACGTTCGCCGAAACTGATGACGTGTACATATTAACATTTGTTTGACGATATTCGCTCGTCGTGGCAAATATTCGAGGCGAGACGCTCATTTGCATCGCTTCGAGCGCGCTTCACGGACGTTCTGCGCTTCGGAATGGTAGATCATTCAGAAGATAATATCGTATTTGTAGGCGAACGGTCCGATGTCGATCTCGTTGAAAAAGTTAACGTTGCCTGTCGTAGACCAAAAGCAATGCAAAAAGATTTATAGTAACGCAAACATCACGGTGACGGACAACATGATATGCGCGGGCAGTTCGAAAGAAGAAGACGCCTGTCAGGTAAATTTCTAAAAGCGTTATTTTATTCTTTGTTCCTTTTGTTTCAGAAAGTTTCATTGTACTGTATCGTATGGTTTATTACGATATTGAAAGTTTGCTAGACGCGTTACTGTTATGAGAAACGAAATTTATTTTTATTGATATTTTTAATATCGCACGACCCACCTTGGTGACTTACCTTTTCACGTGCCACAGGGTGATTCCGGAGGACCGTTAGTATATAACAAAGTCCAAATTGGCATCGTGTCCTGGTCCTTGGGCAAATGCACAGATCCCAGGTTTCCCGGAGTGTACACGCGAGTTTCTGCTGTGCGACAATGGATAAAGGAGAAAACGCAAGTGTAAAATTAATGTCCCTCGGCGTACAGCAATCTCACAAGTCTTAAATTTACAAATAACGTCAGTAAATTTTTGATAAAGACGGAGAATAGAAGTACGTCGAGAAGTTCTATCTATTATCCATTCGTCAAATGAATGTACGAGTTTTAGCGATTCAGTTTTATTCGCGTCGTCATTTCCACGTACGATGAATCGAAGCATCTGTTTTGTTATAATTAATTTGACACTAATTTAACCGTATATATATATATATATAAAAAGACAGAAAAAGTTATACAGGGAAAATTTTCCCTACACTTGGATACATCCTGTTCCGTTTCTTTCTGTTAGAAAAAGTATGCTTTCCTTTTCTAGAAACGAAATATTATATATGAAATATCGATAATTAAAAGGATTCGTAGAATAAAAAAAATTCTGATGATTATCGATCTAATATCAAGTCTTTTTCTACTCTGGCTTATATACACACCTCGCATCGAATAATCTTCTTATGGGCCTGATACGAATGGGATTTTCAACAATCGCGCGATTCAAGTCGCGATTTAGAAGTAGGAAACGAAAAGAGAAGAAAGTGAAAAAAGTTAGATAAACTAGACGAACTCATCGGCGAGACTTATTTAGCAGACTCCGACGTGAATGCGGGAACGTTCGATATTGAAAGGATTCTTCTTTTCCAAGCGTATGCGTGATTTTACTGCTGGTTTGCAAACAGTCGAAATTTCGACCAAATTGAAAGTAAATCCAGCGAGTTCGAAAATTTATAGAATCGCAAACAGTTTCCGAATCGTGTGATTCAAATGATTGCCACGCTGAAAAATATAACGTTTCTATTCGTTTTGTTTCCTCGAACCTTTTGTAAGAAACTAAAGGAAAACTTTCGTGGTTTCGTTGCTCGCATTCTTTACCGGAAACGGAGCAGTGCTTCTCCTTGTTACGAGAAAAAGAGGATCACAACGGATCGAAAGGAATTTAGTTATTAATAAAGTTAGAGTTACTAGAGATTGGAAATTCTATTTGTTCGTTGCAGTTTTTGATATTCAACGGACACGATACAGCTGAAGCGAGACGACAGACTTGCAATAACATACGCTCGTTTTAATCGCTTTGCTTGAGATAGAGATAGAAGCATGAAGATTATAAACGAAACGTTAATAGTCACGTTACTTTCGACCGACACGTTGTTAACAATCGATTATGTACATCTTTATATACTTGTACCTACCTACGTACTAGTGGTTCACGAAAGTACTAGACACCTTTTACGAATATACTATATGTTTTATAAGAGATATTCCGAGACCTGATCAACGGTACCGAGACACCGCTATCGTGATTATATTCGTAAAATTTGAAATAAATCTGACAGATCTATCAAAGTATAAAATTGTCTAAATTGTTATTACAGCATAGCTTTATCGAGATACGTATAATTTTATGTGCTAGATTAGATTAGATGCGTAGCAGTACCACTTGTATGTGAATATCAATGTGTAGAAGCATGTGTGTGCGCGGCGTCTCGAAAACAAATGAACGTAAACTGTTCAGTCGGTTAACAGTCGAGTATGGAAGAAAGTGCCGAGACGCGTGCAAGCGTGCAGCAAAGATAAATATCTTTGGAATCATTTATCAAATAAATATAGAACTATTCTAATATAAATTCCAAGCGTAAATTTAACGTTCATATACCATTATCTCGGCTATTAAGATCCGAAATTTTCAACAAGTTTATAATATCTGATATTATTAAGCGTTCGATAAGTTATACAGCTGTTAAATCGTATTATTGAAATTTATATTCGATGTTTTGATTATAGAGAGAAACAATTAAAGATATATATAATAGAAACGATGTTATGGATTTCTATCATGGAAGAAACATTGAATAAAATGGAAACTCGATGGTTCAAATCTCAAACATTCCTCGTCAACGTAAACTTTCGCAACGAAAATTTTCAACAATTAGCGTCGCTGCAAACTCTTCGCCGACATAATTGTTTCCCGTTTCAACAATTAACGTTCTATCGCGCAATCAAGCAATCTTGTCCGAGGCGCACTTTTCACCGGCAAGCGCAACCATCCGAAAACCGTTCGCTCGTCTATTCTCCGCCGTTTAAGCTTAATTCTTGCGTTAACTCCGCGAGCGTAGGAATCGGGTTGGATTTTAAAATACGTTAACCGAAATTTGAGCGTCAATTAGCGGCTACTTTGCGAAAGTTTTCAACTTAAAAGCGAATTAACCGGGGGCGATTGTCGTTGCAAACGAAAAATAACTCGACGTAACTATCGCGTAATTCTCGCATCTGCGAACAACGAGACGAGTACTTTTCATTGGAAACCGGAAATTTAATTTCGATATCGCGCCAATCCGTTAACGGCTGATAAAAAAGTCGAGAGCGAACGATAATCCTGTGCGATTATCGCGATTTTCGTATCTACGAATAAAACTATTTTCGCTCGAAAAATAGGAACAGCGTTTTCTCGTACACCGGATAGACGCTAAAACTACAAATCCATCGAAACAGTAGACTTCAGATCTTATATTTTTGTAATTTGCGGAAACAAGCAAATTTTATTGAGCTCGCAATACAACTACGTACGTATATTTCGAGAAATTTCATTATACGATTTTTACAGTGATCACTCATCTACAATATACGTTCGATTACAACTTTTAAGCTGTCGATTATTGTTATCATTTTTGGTATTATTGTCATCGTATTTTTATAATGAAACGAACACCTTCGTTCCTTTTCTTTCGAGAAGTGAAAATTTTATTTCTCGATACGATGCCAATTAGGCAACGGATACAGAGACGTTTGCGGCGCTAATAAATTATCGGAGGAAGCGTTTCGCGAATACCCTGAACCAATTAACGCTTCTTGCATCACGAAGTACGACGATTAAGCAGTTTACTTTCCATCGGATCGGCCAGACCGTACCCGATATCGCGATACTGTTCATTTTCTTGGAAGAACTACGCAATTTTAAGTGCCGTCGAACCATATCGATGAACGGTTACGACATTATCTTAATGGCGGCAGAACCGGAAGCAATAATAAAGGCCATTCGCCGCGATAATCAATTCGCCACGGATGCCTTTGCGAAATGGTGCTACTGTTAGCTGAATGAAAAACCTTTAGCCTTATGAGTAACCATTAATTTTACAAGAATAATGCAGAGTTTCGATCGATGAAATTTTATACCTGCTTTCTATTCATCGAGAAGCGAAGAGAAAGGAGTTGTAGTTTATAAGAGGAGAAAAGATTCGAAAGAAGCGAATGATAGCCGATGAATGAAAAGCTGATCGTCTGGAAGGACAGTGAATTAATGATAAAGGATAAAACAACTTAATTTTACGCAGTTTTATGCGTTTGATTTATTTGATTACTCGTTCCAAGAGGACGAGCGTTCGAGAACTTTATCATACGACTATGTGTCTTCTTTTACATACCACAGTATACAAAATCCAAATTTTTAATCGATAAAGTATTTTTATATATAAATCTGAACATCTAAATTTCATACCTAATTTTTTCATCCTTAAACAATCGCTTCTCTTTAACGACCAAAAAAGTTTTCTTAATCCAAAAGAAGATGTTAACTTTCTATTACGTGTTAGTAAATATTTCCTTATTCATAAATATATTTGCCAATTATAATAATAAATATTTAGTGAATACGAACTCCTTAAAACGTGTTTTCAGTTTTAAAACGGAATAGCTACACATTGATATGAAAATATGCAAACAGTTACCGAATTTCAACGATACATTTTGAAGAGATAAACTCGTTTAAATATATGAATATATGTACATTTACAAATTTCTTCCATTACATGTTTATGCATGTAACCGTGCGGTACGCGTTGTACGATTTATCTTTTCCAAACGTTTACAAAATGCAACTTTTGTAACAACGGCAACGAAGTATCCGTTGTTATCGTGTAACATTAATCCTCTTTAACAGCCGTCTTGTACTAGCAAAACGAAAACGTCAATGATATAAAATCAAAAAACCACGAAGACGTTTTGAAGTTTAATTCGAACAAACTTTTTTTACGGCTAAATTCCTGTTCCAACGAATAAAAATTTGTATTCGAAATCCTTATTCTATCATTCAGAATACGAAACGCTCGAGTAAATTATTCGCGTGAAATTCATCTATTCAAACACATAGTCTAAGCTTTTTAAAGTTAGAAATTACTCCAATTCCAACAACTTACGCGGTCATTCAAAATTTTTCATATACATATATGCCCCGTTTTTATTTTATATTCAAATGCAAATTATACAAAGTTCGTACGTTTCGATGGAAAGAAGAAACGAACATTTAAAACGAAATCCTCGGCGTAAAATTAAAAGCATAAATCGACGGCATATCATTAACGATTCCCTCGTATTTTCCTTTAACTTGACAAGATCTCTAGTCATCGAGAAGCACGAATCGATCAAAAAACGAGCGAAAGAACCTCTCTCTGTCTCGAGCTGTCTCTGTCGAGCTCTCCTACGAGAAAGTTAAGAAACATGCTGTACGTATGCAGCGCGACGCAGCGTGTAAGCCGATTCTGGTCGTTCTCGCCTTTTCTTGTCGGAGGCAGAAGGCCGTTCGTTATCGAGAATTATTAATTTTACGACTGACTCGGACGTGCTTGAGACCTTCGGTCGGTATGCCGTTGCATAAACGATTTTGCAGCTTTGCACAGATGGCTGGCTCGTAAAGGGCGGCGGAAACAAGCGTCGCCATTGTACGTGCCGGTGTTGATCGGCATCTTCGTCTCGTAAAGAGAGCCCGATTCTAACAGAGAATTTACCCTGGCCGATTGCGCGTTCGTAAGAATCATGTCAGACTCGGCATACTAATGCAACGGGCATTACGTTCCCCGAGCAATCGATATCCTTCTAACAACAGTCTGTCGTTGCCTGCCGGTTCGTCGGTTTCTGCATCGTGTGCAACGAACTTGCCTAATGACTATTCGATACGTTCCGTGTATTTCGAATTTTCCTTCCGATCCCACGGGTCGGTTACTACGATTCTTAAACGAGAGTCGAATTGCTGTTGTTGCTTGCGACGTTGGAAATCGATCGTCCTTCGCGCATATTTATGTCAAATGTCTAAGGCATACGAGCAATTACGTTTTAAATGTACGCGA
Source organism: Bombus haemorrhoidalis (assembly GCA_014825975.1). NCBI lineage: Eukaryota > Metazoa > Arthropoda > Insecta > Hymenoptera > Apidae > Bombus > Bombus haemorrhoidalis. The sequence goes on along the minus strand of CM026166.1, from coordinate 110,422 downwards.
TACGTTTCACGCTGTCAAATTATTTTCACTTGATAGAACGATTTCCATGGTTGGTATACTTTAACAGATTACAAAATTCGTATATAATCGTCTTGTTTCAACAATCGTTAATCTCGTGTTCCTCGCATACATACATAGCGACAATTGCCGGAAGAACGACATCTTGTAGCATCAAAGATATACCATAACTCTAATGGAATAAATGTACTGCAATTTTAAACATCCTTGAAATTCTATTAATCCGATGGTAACAGAAAGAACTAAACTAAGACCCACTAAAAATGAATCGTGAAACTCGGCATGTCACATACGTTTTTTACGTGTTACAATGTTTTCGAAGAAAAGAGAAACAGTTGGTTCCAAAAGAAATAACGTTATCGTGCGGTCACGGCGTTGAAATTTTACTTTAGTCTTGCTGCTTTTACGTAATCGACGTGGAATTCAGGTCGACAGTCTGAAACTTTCGTGGATCGGAAATTTTTCTCGTGTTCGGGTAAATTGATACGAACGACAATTAACCCGAATATCGAAATAAAAGAAGGGCGAGCCTCATGGCGACCAGGTAGTTCTTGAACCAGGTTCCCGGCATGTATACGCCGCTGTTGTTATTGCAGCTCGTTTCACTCGCGTTCTCGCAGAATTTTTTCACAGATCGTACGTACGATTGGCCTGTAATTCGATAAAAAAAAAAAAAAAAAAAAAACACTTTGAACGTTCGATGTACTTAGAAAGGAAAAAGCATATCGTTATAATTCGCACTCTCCTCGCACTTTCCATTCATTCCACGATTTACTACATTTTGTTCCTGATTTAAAAAACGATTCGAAGGATTCTTAGATTTCTAGTTAAATAGAAATTTATTAATTCGTATGGACTTCAATCGGTAAAATCGGCAACATTTTGTTGTACAATATTAATTATTTATTCGTTCGATCGGATACGTTGAATTAGTGTTTTTGTATCGTTCGTTTATAGTCTTCAATTATCTGCACGTTAAATTGCCTTTATTTGTACGATAAATCCATTAAAATTGTCCTGTCGTTGTATTATTTTTCTGTACCTAGATTATTGGCACAATTTTTGATTTATTAAACCGAGACGAGCACGCGATGCTTTTAACGGAGCGCAATTGTCCCTTACTCGCGATTATTCGATAGTTCTCGATTTAAGGGAAATCATTAAATTCTATGGAAATTCATCGAACAATATCGCGCTTTCATCGGTAGTTTTTCAACGAGCGAACAAGTGGAAACGCAAATTCAACTATCGATTCTTCCAGCTGACGAGAGTCGCATCGTAGGAGGCCAGCCAGCAAGTATCGATGAACATCCGTACCAGGTAAGTATTCGAAACGATCGTTCCCGCAATTGGCGAAGATTAATTGGTGGAAATCCGTCGGGTGGAAACATTTCGTCTCGCGGCTTGCGCCAAAACAGCCCATTAAGGACCGATGTATCTTCGTGTACAACGATCGGCGAAGCTTTACGTTCGTTCACCTTTACCTGTCGAAGAAAAACATCGAGTCCATCCTTTTCTTTTCTTCGACGTATTATCTTAAGTTGCTGCCAAGTTTCTCTCAAGTTTCCTTCCTCAAGGCGAGCAAAATTAACCGTCCTCAAACCCTCGACTCGATTCTTCCTCTTCGAGCCGCGTGTCATCGAAAGGAAAAAAAAGAAAAATAAGATATCGCCAACGTTTCTGCCTGCATTTTAATTTCCAAATCCCATAAATATGAAAAAAAAGGGGAATAATTTAGCGCGAATGCAGCTATAATTTTCTGGTCGTGACCACGGTCACGAGTTCGACATTTTGAAATCCAGTCGCTCGCTCGATGCAGATATCACGAAAGATATTAATCCTCGTTTAACAGGCTGGTCGTGTTCCGTATTTCGACGATATTTTCTTCATCACAAATTTCACAGTTGTTTCTGGCCTGATCGTCCGCAAAATTGATACACGCCGACTGAAATTTATAGGTGTCTCTTCGATTTAACAATCGTCACGTATGCGGTGGCTCTATCATTAGCGAGCAATGGATCGTCACAGCAGCGCACTGTGTCCAGAGGTATGTGTACCCTTTTTCTAGTTTCGTTAACAAGCACCATCGATCTCGTTATGCAACGAGTGTGTATCTACGAATAGCCCTAGTCGTGAACGATGCGTTAATGAGCGTTCTTTCGTTCCGTTCTGATTCTAGCCCCTTGGTTCGTTTCTTTTCGATCAAGGCAGGCACTTCCGACCTTACGGAAGACAACGCCACTGTAGTCACCGCCGAAGAAATTATTACCCACGAGAGCTACGACAGAAGCATCGCGGATTACGACATTGCTCTGATTCGGGTGAGTAGGATTTCTCTACTTTATTTTTATTCGAACGTTGCCGCCCTTCTCATCGAAATTCATGCGATTTTAGGTCGTAAAATTGTTTGCAAGTAATAGTAAAACGAAAAAAATGACAATTCTATGCGCAAAGTTAATGTATTTTTGTGCCTGTCTCTTGGATTTAATGCTCGTATATCGCGAAGTAAGATACTTATTTTTTCTAAATCTACTTCGTTCAACGAGAAATTCGAAACAGTCTCGTATCGCCCAATCGTAGAACATCGCGTAGATTCTATAAGATACAGGAAATTTCGAAGCGAATGAAGAACGAAGAGAAATAGTTTCGATATCTAGCCGTACTGATTTCAAATCGTTTAATCGAAATTCCGATTGATGTTAAACACTCGAAATAATGCCTGATTGATCCTTATAAAGAAACGATCTTCACGGATACCTCGTTGCACGTGATACAAAGTATGGCTTTCTTAAGAATCGACGCATTCTTCGTCTCAACGTATAACCGTTTCCTACAAACTAAACTCGTAAACTGTTCGTAAGACCGTAACGACGATCGAACCTGCAAAAACCTGGCTATCACGACGTAAGGTAAAAGCGCGACGACTTCACGCTCCATTTCAACGAAGCGGTTGAAAAAAAGCAAACGGTAACGAAAATCCGAGCGGTCGGTGAAGTTAGGTCTAGGGCAAACCGAGCGTCGATCGACAAGGTTTATTTATTAACGGGCCTCCGTGGAATAAAGCCGAAGAATTCAATTACCGTTTCACAATCAATTCCGCAATGCACAGCCTCTCGACGGTTGGCACCGTTCAAACCAATTACAATTTCAGTTGGAAAAGCGGCTGGTGTACAGTTCGCGGGTAAAACCGATCCTGCTGGCACCAATAGCCGATCATTATACGGCTGGCAGCAACGCGATGGTTACCGGTTGGGGAGTTTTGAGAAACAACGGTCCGCTGACCACACGGTTACGTAAAGTGCAAGTACCACTCGTTTCTAGCGCTCGGTGTTCCCGTTTGTACATAACCAGACCGATCACACGAAGAATGATATGCGCTGGTTACGTGAATGCCGGAGGAAAGGATGCCTGTCAGGTAATTCGATGTCGTTAATCAGTTAGTAGCTTTCTTCCACGCGAATCGATACACTCGTGACATTAATTCCGTTTCAACGTAGTCATTAAGCTAATAATGTTTTGTCCCTCGGGCCATGATCGATCACTTACGATCAAACGATCAATTATATTAAAGTTTAGACCAAGCGGACGAACGTTCGCTCTTCTTCCACTTTGGTATACTCTGAGAACTAAATTATACTCTTGTCGCATTGCGAATGCTACTGTAGAAACAAAAATTCTGACGTTACAGAAGAAAGCCTAGTGACTCTGTAATTATAATTATAATTGTAAAAAATATTCGGCGTGCGAGCAAAATTTGGGATTAGGAAAAGAACCTTCCAGGGGAATAGATTATCGGATATCGGTGTTACGTATATCGAAACGACGTTCCATCGAGGTAAACTGCACCCTCGATAACTTGAAACCGATAAATAATACCCGCCTAAACTCATGGTACAATATATATGTAATATTTGTGGCGTTAAAGGTAAGCAATTTTCTAATTTTTCTCAATAAAAGTATGATTTTGACAGGGCGACAGTGGCGGACCGTTGGTGCAGCATGACAAACTGATCGGAATCGTATCGTGGGGCTTTGGATGCGCGAGGCCGTCTTATCCCGGCGTTTACACGCGTGTGACAGTCCTTCGAAGTTGGATCACCGAGAAAACCGGTCTGTGAGCGTTTTCTGTTTATCCTAGTCGCGAGCACAGAACGTTATCGAACCAACTACGATCTCTGAAATTTTTCCTGCAAACAATTCGCGTCGCTACCACGGCCGCCATCCCCTTTGTTTACAAAGAGAGTGGAACGCGTTCCACGAGCACGAAGAAAACCATCACGATTCGCGGTTGCTTTTTCGCAAATAATTAACGCGATCTCGACGCGCTGAAACGTCATCGCCGACTGCTTTTTGTTCCACAATTAGATCACGGGTTATGAGTATTCGATAATAAATGGTGTTCCGTAGTCCGACGTGGCTCGTTCCCCTTTCCACCGCTCAATTGCCGCGCGCGAATCAAACGTACCAATTATCCTTACTCGTCGCAGAATTCTTCTCGAATATTTTATCTTCGTACGATTGTTAATAAGCGACCAATATTTACGTTACGTTTGTAGAGGAAACAAGCACGAACCGAGCAACCTGCTGTTCAACGTTGCTCGTTCAAACGTGGCGAAAGCGGCGAAATCGATAACGAAACGTGCGTAAATCCTAATACAAAAACGTAACAAGTGGCCCCGTAATTGATTCGGTTATTTCTCATTGAAAACGTCTATTATTTAATCGGGAATTTCCAGCATAAGAATCCTATCATTTTGTTAATGAACGATCCGCTACGCGGCAGCGGGCGAAAATAATAGACAGTTCTGTAAACAAAGCATTTCTGTGTTTTATCGTACGAATTTGGTATTCGTTATAAGGTATACGTACTCGCTGAAACCCGCTAATTAGAGTATGTTCGATGGACGTTGCATCGCGGTTTAAATTCCCGACTTATAAATTCATCGTGTAACAGTTATTTTGGGATTTTCCGTCGCCTCTACACGGAGTGGTATTCTCCTTGAAATTTGAACCAATTTATTAGTTTCTGTTTGTTCGTTCGAGCTGAACCAAAGAACGAAGATATAAAAGATTCGACGAAATGAAAGTGCGCAGTTATACGCGCAATACAGGAGAGGAAAATCGTTCGCGAAGAAAGAAAAGACGTACTTTCTAGGTTCGTTGTATTTTCATAAAGCGCTTTTACTACGTTCGACAAATTTATAAAGCGAGATAGCTTTGACATCGGCCTGACGACATACGAGCTGGTAGAAGAATCTTCCATCCATTCTTCCATTCCTTTAAAACGGTAGAAGCTTCAGTTTGCCACGGCTTCCGGCTAAAGGTTAGCAACGTTGACATTGTAGTTTCACGAATATCGTCTCATATATAGTGGATACCGGAATTTGCCGAGATCCAAGCTAGGTAACTGCTGACACGAGTGTATACACCCGGATGTATCATAGTTTTACATCCTAATCCGTAGGATAGAACACCAATCAGCGTCTGGCCTTCCATCAGCGGAGCACCTGGATCACCCTGCAAGCAGACGAGGCTTGACGCGGTTTCAGCGATTCCTTGTAACTTTGAGATCTCTCTTTCTCGCCTACGATATCTATTTCTATTTGACTGAAACAGATGCACCCGTTATCGTTTGACATTTATCGTTCGAAAATAAATTACTTTGTCACTTTATTTTTAGATATTGGACGACTCTAAGTAAAACGCTTCTGCGTTTCAATGGGGGAAAAGTAATTATTTTGGAAAAAGTTCTCGAACATGATAGAAATATATATATATATATAAAGAAGAGAAGAGTTTTTAATAATAATTGCAGTAATACAATTATATTTGCGTAAACGAATTTCATTCATTTTATTTAATACAGACGAAAACAAATAACCCAGTGAGAGATGAAAGCGAACTTTGATTTCACTCGATCTAAATATAATTCGTAACTTTTTTTCAACAACAGTTGAAAATATCGTTCATACGTGTAATAGAATGCGCTGAAAAAATAAAATTATTGAGATTGAAAATTGCGAAAAAAAAAAAGAAGGTAGATAAAACGACCGATGTCGATAAAAATGGAAGGTTGTTTCAAATTTTGTGCGTTATAATACTCGCGAATAAACCTGGAACAAAGAACGCGAAAATTGCCACCGAAGAACCGTTCAAACGCGGTCGCGTTCAAAAATTCAGCCTACGAAATCTCCGTCGCGTTTATCTGTTTCGAAAAGACGGTGCAGCGTTACGTAACTTTCGCGGGATTGTATTTCCAATGGAGAAATATTCGTGCGAAAGGGACAAGGGAGGGATAGAAAAAAATGGAACAAAAATTGGAATCTATCGGCGATAGAGAAGCAACCGAAAGATACGGATTTTTCTATCGTTCTAAAATACGAATTTTATCGTTATTACTATAACGATGAGGCGTGTAGGAATCTCGGCAGCTTTATGACAATTTTCTATTATGCACGACGAATAATGTTCACTTTCTATTCAGCTGACCGTATTCGAACGTTGCTTATAAGCCCGACGTATCTTTTGTGCATTGTATCGGCGAACCGTTAGCACACGACGATTCAGTCAGAAATGGAACGCAATGTCAGATATTGGCGTTAATGATACCATCGATCGTGTCTATAATTAATTGGACTTGTTTAGGAATTTGCCAACGTTCTTCCTTTCGCAGAACGACAAATTAGCAAGAAGATTCAAGAGTGGCGAAAGACTGTTAGTAGTTATATTCGAACGTGAATCTGAATCTTCTGCCAAATCTTCGAGATACGACGGTGTAGTTATCGAAGATATTGCGCGTATGTTTGAAATCAAAGTCAAATGAAAATTATACGAGCTGTTCGGAAGCCGTATCGATCACCTCTGTAAATTAAAAGACAAGAATGTGAAATTATTCAAAGCTTAAATCTAATTGCAGGAATTAAACTCGAAATTATTTCCAACTTCACGGAAGAACAAGATTTCAACGATGTCGGGATACGTGAAATTTTTATTTCTCACTCTAGATCTGATCTATCTTAAAGCATTCGCCCGTGTATGCAATTAAAATCCTTTTCTCTCTTTAAAGTACTCGGATCTGACTAACATTAGCGTGCGAACGCTAAATTGCGCCTTTCCAACACACAAATCGCAAATGAACTCGCGACGAACCTATAATTATCTGAAATTCCTTGACCCAACGGATACCAAGCGTTCGCCGTTCGTTTCGCCTGCTAATTACGGATCGCATAAATTTTCAACCTCGATGGTCCGGTTTATCCGGTCTTTTCGTATTCTGTCCACGTACGAATCGTTCGAATCTAGATCACTGGATTTATCCTGCTCCGACGTTATCTTTGCGCTCGGCTCAAAGCCTTGAAATCAAGTGCATCAGTTTGCTTGACAATTTGATTCGGTCACCGCGCCGCCCGAATTGGTCGAACGTGTGTCTCGACCCGGCAAACGTTAAATCGTTGATTAATTGTACGACCAAGTGTAAGCAGCCAGAGTACGTGGAGAACAATTAATTATGATCGACTGAGACTGTGAGATCGTGTGGAAAAGTGACGCAAATGCGTCGAAAGGTTTTCAAACAGAAAATTCGTTGATAAGTAGACCGCGGGTACTTACGCAAATTCGTATTTTTAGAAACACAATCGAACGAATAGAATCTACTCGGAAATTTATTTAAATATTTCAATTACTGTCTTCATTTTTATTCTTTTGTACGTTAGATGCGTTTTATGCGCTTTTTACATCTTCAGATTTGCCAGAGAATGCAACAGATACAAATGAAAATTTCTAACGAAAGATCGCGTCAATTAATAGAAAAGTTATACGTAAGACCATTTGTTTAGAAAACATTATCACGACGTATTTAATTTTCGAGCAATCGATACTTTTCGATAATTTCTTTAGATTTAATTTTACTCATAGCTCTTATCGGAACAAACCTCGTCGCTTCTATGTATGTAAGCTCTCTAAGCTTGTCAATTACACAATAATAACAAATTCAGTGATTTCATCGTTATTCTACCGATAACCATACGATTGAAACGTTAATCGAAATGCTGACTCATTGAATTATTATCGCGAACGCGTTGTCAAGAGACGTTTACAAAGGAGAACTCTAACGAACGGAATAGAATCGAACGAATGCTCGTGTTAATAAACGATAAACAATGCCAATGGAATCCAAGAAATTTCAATAGCCATTGAATATTCAGAGGATAATATGGTATTGGTGCATGAATCGGGCATTGTTGTTTCACGTATCATTGTTCGTCAAGAAGTAGCGTTTCTAAAATTCCAGCTACATTTTCGTGATAGTTGGACGAATGGACGATTCCATATAAATTTACGATCCTAGATATATGTGTCTGATTTATGCGATTGTCCTTTAAGGTTCACACTTTTCGGAGGTAAAAGAAGGTAAAAGAATTGGCTGGATACAGGTCGATCCTAAAAGATTTTAGAGTTACTATAATTTTCTGATAATGAAAAATCGTGGAAAGTTCAGAAACTTATCACGATATATCCGAGAAATTAATTTTTCCTCTCGATTCTTTAACAGTACCTATATCAAAAAGAGAAGTAGAGTTTGCAGACGATGCGTAATTTGCATTTCAATGATCTTCCCAAACTCTCTTGCGCTTCAAAACTATGAAACTATTCGAACTCCTTAACTCATTGTCAGAACTTCAAAAACTTGAAATATGCAATTCTCAACGCTGTACAGAATCCAGTGCTGCTTCTTCGGCGCTTCTGCCTCGCCTCCGTTTACAACGAACCATGGTAAAAATAACTCAACTTCGTTAAACGACTTTTCTTTGCCTAAGATGCTATCTTCGACGAGCAATTAGCTCAACTTTCCCTAAAACATCCACTCGATCATTTACGCTGAACAATCAACCATCCTGTTCGATCCACTAATTGCACGGCAAACAATGACCACCAAAACAAAGTGATCCGTCTTCCTTACCGTCCAACCTGCCAAACCAACCTTCGGTGGCACATTTTTGGGGACTCGTGCCCTGCATTTCGGAAACGGTTGCGGCTAACATCAACGTGTCATGCAAGCAACATGTACGTAACAAAGTGTCTCGCATAACTGGGTCGATCACTGTAGCTGGAAAACGGTAGGAAATAGAAAAAGTTTTCCTTAGGCAAAATTGTTGGAAATGGTGGTGTTTCGAGGATTTCAGGCTCGTCTCTACCTTTTTTAAAACGAAACTATCGATCTTTCTATACGATCGATGCGTATATTTTCTATTAAAATGCTTAGATCAAAAATTGATTGGTTCGAAGGATATTTGTATAATTTAAGTTTCATAATTTAGAACGCATTTCGTGGAAAACAAGGCAAGACATACCAGGAATACAACGTTTCATCCGTCAAAGTTTAAATCTTATCCATAGGTAATAAAAGGACGCGTCGATCGATTTACGTATAAAAAGAAATTGGAAAATTAATCGACTTTCATAGACAAGTCCTTAATACGTTTTCGTAGAAAACAAGAAGACGCATCGATTAGTAGAGAAGAAAGAACTGGTAGTTGCATTAAACAAGCTACGGTTGACCACAAAATCTTTAAAACGTGTCCAAGCATTCGTACCGAGCCACCTATCATTCGAAACCATTTAACTTTGCCTAATGAAATTGTTTCCCATGTTCCGTCCTACCAAAACTATAGCCTATTCCAGTGGCATGGGATATCCTGTACAACTACGCGTATACAGGCGAAGTGGTGCAACGTATCGGTATCGCACAGAGGCAAGCGACAGAGTCGAGTGGCATCGCATACGACGAGGCGGAGGAGGAATCTCCTTGGCAAGACCCTTCGGGGCGCTTAACTGCCGCAGAGTTGTCGCGGCTCGCGAATCCACGCATCTCTCCCTTTCCTCTGTCTATGATCTCAGTTTCCAACCGCTTTCTCCCCGCTTGGATCTGCTTCTAGGCCACGTTCTCTGATCTCCGTCTTACCTGACACGTCTCTACCCCGTGGGTCATGTTACCAGCGCAGAGCATCGTCTGGAACACTGGCTCGTAACAGGGCATCCTCGAGCTGCAGATACTCTGATTCACGAGAGGTACAGTTGTCACCGTGAGCCGAGATTCCACCGGACCGGCCTGAAAATCGTTGATCGATCAAACAGATCACATGGTGATTCAGGATAGCTGAGACAATGGCTTGACCGGACGGAGCGTAGTGTGTACGATGGTTAACGTGCGTGGATCAAGATATCGATTGTCGTATGAGAAGATCGATACGTGCAGCTTTATTCGGATTAATCGAGCGACTCAATTGCGACGAGCCAATGTCACGCAAAGCGACGAAAACGCAATTCGATCGATTCGACCAATCCAAACGAAGCCCGAGCCACGAACGACGCTTCGTTCGTGGCGGATTTTTAGAAAATTTGAGAAATTTGAGAAGATTATCGATCATCGGATATGGAAGAATGAAAAGTAGAAGAGAGAAGCTTCGATTTAATTCGTCGACTATCTTTAAACGTCTCTTTGAACCGTTTTTGAAGCGAAGAATTTTCATGGAACGAATATCGTGTTGTTACGGTAGCATAAAAATCGTTTGATCTATCGCTTTTGAAAATATCGCGAAATATCGTTCGCGCAATTTTGCCCGGGCGTTAACGAAATTGAAATGCGCGTTGTTGCTTGTTTCTTTATTCGGCAATTGAAAATTGGCCATCATAAAAGGTGTATACATTTGTTTTTTTCCGCGTTCGCTAGATATCGTATCAGAACAAAAATGGAATCAGATATCGGGATGAAAGTGAATATTTAGTGAACGAGTTTGCGTTTTAATGATCGCACGATGACACGGAAAGATAATCAGCGCCGAGCATAAAACGAATGTTCATTTGCTACGATTTTCCAGCGCGATACAATGTTAAAAACACGGCACATTTTCATCGTATTTTACCGCGTTATCGGTAGAAATATTTTTGCCAATTTATATCCGATCGTTGAATATAAGAATCACGTGGCACAGCAACGTTTCACGATACATCAAAATTTACAAAAATTAGAAACATAGATAAACGATTAACGAACGGTGTTGACACGTTTTACCAAACTTTATTGACAGCACGAAAGTTTTATTTTATTAATAACATCAGAAACAGCACCTACCGAGGAGTGCCTCCAGCCTGTCACGTAACACGTCGTTCCATCATCGAGCTTGTAGTCTTTCTTTTCCGGAAGTCCTATTGGCAACAATTTCTCGCCGAATTGTACGGGAATTCTCAGCTGTGTTCCAGAAAAATACGATATAATTAAATATTTATCTCCGAACGTTTTCTCAATACCATTTTATTTAACACGATGTTTCCCTTATAAGGGATAGAATTCGTAAATATTTTTTGCAAAACTTGTTTCTCACTTTTCAACGATAATCTCGGCAATTACTATCGTAAACGTCATTGGCACGTTTCGTCTTCAACTTTCCATTAATGCATCATCGTCAGACGTTTATCGAATTTTTCGCGCCTACGTTGAACCGTTCGTTTTCAAGTTTCCACCACAACGGGTAAATATTTCTATACCATTATCTATTCGTAGTAGAGACAGCAGATATTGGATTTAAAATCGTTGAAAGAGAAACAAGTCAAAGTATTTCGACCGTATCGCGGAAAATTAGTTTTCTATCAAATTTCTATTCTTTTATATCACGTAGAATATATTATAGTTTACTTCGAAGTAAATGAAATTTTGAAAACAAGGCGGATACGATTTTTATGGTTTAAGAAAATCTTTAAAAATGGAGAAATACAATTTGGTCGGGAACAAAGTCGAAGAGCACAGCGGTATTAAAAGGTTCAGACAAGTAAATATCGTTCGACTTGAAAATTCTGCCAAAAAGTTTAACTTCCGTTCGACAAAAATCGCGATAACAAGTCGAACTGTTCGTACCTTGATAAGCGCGATGTCATTGAGCAGCACGTACTTATCAAAATCTTCATGTACGACGATGTTGGCCACTTCCAATTCATCTCCCTGGACAGAAAGCATGGACGAACGTACTCGTACAGCCATCGTAGCTGGGCTCGAGCTGTAAGCAATTACGTTCCGTTATTCGTTGGCTAATACGCAATTTCTATAAAACCGCGTGGAATTCCGTGCACGATACTCGCCGAGAAACGCAGGACGCCACAGTTATCACCCACGATTCGTGCACTAACGCTCCGCTGCAAACATGTTTCCCATATATCTCGATGGACACCTGTATCACACGAGCAATCACCAAACGGAAACATCGTAGTAATAGCGTATATTCTGTTCGAAACTGTTGTACGTAGAGTGGCAAAATTGAATTAATGTACTTAAATCACCATTTGAAAAATGTATATTTCTCTAGAGATAGCGAAAGAACTTCTCGTTGTACCGTTAATTCTGTTTCTTGTCATAGTTGCGATCGAACGTTCTTCTAAATTAAAACTCAAACAAGCGATGTCTCTGTGCATCGCTCTAACTTTCCGCTTATCTATAGTTGATAGGTAAAAGATATTAAAATAAATTACTTGGTTCGCACATATATGTACAACCATACCAATGAAACGGCCAACGTGTGAATACATACTAAGCGAGTTGAACCGAGTTCTTTTAATCTTATCGTCTTAACTATGCACAAATGTTGGCAATCTTCGTTTGAACGTTACGATCAATATTTTCACTTACGTGATAGGGATACTCTATGATGTCCGCATACTTGATGTTATCGGACGCAAGAACTGCACAGAAAATACAAAATATTTTGTCTGTTATATTCGACGCTCGACTGTTATCGTTCACTGGTAGATCATTCATCACAGTTAAGACGCAAACTACATTAGCTAATTTTTAAGTACGTCCTTCTAATTTACATGGTAATGATCGTTAAAATTATTAAAGATTAAAGTTTAAGTAATTAAAAATTACTTGAAATTAAACAACTTGATACAAATCTGATACAAACGTGATACGAACGTAGATAAATGCAAGTAATAAACGAGCACGTATCTGTGATACTTAAGAGTATGGATGTTTATCCACTTGTAGAAGATTTCATGGTGCATAAATTTAACGAGACGCGTAAAAAAAGAAAAATTAGAATACTCGCTATCTCTATTTAGATTTAATTCCTTCGTGCTCACGACTAGCGTTTCTCTCTTCCAATCGTATTCATGTAGAGTTAACGAAACTTACCATTTCCAAGAAGGATACAAAATAAGAGCAGAATTTTTGTAACCATTTTAACACCGATCGATGAGAAGCAACGAGTAACTGGTTCGGTTATAGATGCTATGACCAGGTTAAATGTTGTCGATACTCGTGCGGGGTCAAATATTTCGTTGATATCGCGACGTTATCGATCATTATCCGATGTCCAAGTTCGTCATCGTTGGAACTTCAAAGGAACCCATTTCACGTAGCCCGATAAATTCGGCGGAAAAAAATGGAACGTTCACAGATTCCTGGTAAAACAGAGTTTCATCGACGCGTTCGACCATTCGAGTGAGATCACGATTAGCGATATCGTATCGAGACTCGAGATAATGGAACAATCGTGTCAAGATTAGTCACATATCCAATTTGGAGCAATTTGCGACTAATCGATCGGACGTACTTGATAAAACGTATTTCTTGTATACATCGCGTGTGTACTTTGTGAGCTTTCGAGTGTCCGACCGCTCGCGTTTTATATTGTTTTATCTGTGTCTACCTTCGATAAAAGCTTTCAACGCATTTTCTTATCGAAAGGTTCGATCGAACGAAATGAAACGTCGAAGACCGCCGTCTGTTAGAAATAGTACGTTAAATAAAATATATTATCTCGCGTCACTCATCTTCCGTCAGATTTTCATAATTATAGGAACTCCTAATTTTTCGTAATACGTAGATTTCGAACGAAACTTTATACTTTGAAGTGCGTAAATGCGTATGACGCGCGTGACAAAAAGGAAAAGAAAAAAAAACGTACAAATAGCTAAAGTAGAGTAATCGTCGCAATATTTAGGTAATAAATTTCTAATAAAATGTTATATATATATATAATAACTTCAGACGATAGAAAAGTAAAGTAGATTAAAAGTTATTAGAAACGAATATCGAGTAATAGAGAGCGAAAAGGAGGGATGAAAGACATCTCAAAGAATTTCAACGCTAGTGCAGATCACGGTAACAGTTATCTTGATCGAACTGTCCAACTGGATAAACTATCGGAGAAAGTTCGCGGTACTCTGGGGATCAAAGGTAGCCAAACGTAAAAAGCATTTCGCGGTTAAACAAACTATTTCATCCGTCAATCTGTCGTCGAACGTCAATATTGTATTCTCCCTTTGTGAAGCGATTGCTGTCGCTCTGTTTTACAATTATAACGGAATAACCAGAGCAAAAGCACGTTCGTACACTCCGTTGTTATTTCCTTTTCCAAGTTGTTCTAATACGAATAATATGGCAGAACATCGGAAATAAGAATATATCTTGGTAGAAAATGACATATTAGGTTCGAATAAAATTTGCGAACATGCGCTTCTTTCCTATTACAAGCTGCGATAAGAGATCCAAATTATAAAGGAAACGATTAATCGTTCGAATTTCGCGTTCGAATCGATGATAATCGTCTGATAATCGTCTAATTGCAAGAACTGGTGAACCAGTTTCAGTATTGTTTCTTTTGGTTAATTTTCAAACGAAAAATGACCAGCCTCGAGTTGCACGAACCAATCGGTAACGTATAATTCGTTAGAAATTGATAAGTATCAACTGTCTGTAGTCGCTGACGTTCAATGCTATTATTACTAAATTATTATTAAAAAGAACACATTTCGTACGAATCGATCGGAAAATTCACCTCAAGAGAGCACATTCACATACCACTTTGTACGCGTGTAGCTCACATACACATTAAACTGGCATTTTGAACGTTAAATCACTCGCTCTTATTTTTGTAACGATTTATATTATATTTAAGCAATAACGTTTACAGAAAAATATTTATCAAAAATATAACGCATTCTCTCCTTAAGATATTAATAACATTTTAGGGATATTGTTACAGCTACATAGTTATATCAACATAGTATTTTATCGGCTACATTGTATTTTGATTAGAATTTAAGGATAATTATTTCTTAAACTTTACTGTGAGTCTTGATCCAGGACCGTAGATTAGCAACGTTCGTGTAAACACCAGGATATTTGGGTTTGGCGCACCCATAGCCCCAGGACACGAGCCCATACAGGATTCCATCAGCCGTCAAAGGTCCACCAGAGTCACCTTGGCAGGCATCCTTTCCACCTGAGGTGTAACCGGCGCATATCATTCTATCGGTGATCCCGTTCATGTACCTGTAAGCGTCTGCACACTCTGATTTGCTCACTATCGGAACCGATACTTTCATCAACTGTGCGGAAGTCGATCCACCTTCCTGTAACCATTCAGGAATTCATTTTCGTTTATTTTATGCGAACAAGATGAATTTTGAGCGATTAACTTTTATTAATTTTATACGAAAAATAGCATAGATGCTATAAGTTTGGAAAAATACTGTTTGGTATATCTAATAATTATTGCCTCTCAATATGAAATTTAACTTGATATTTATAATAAATATATATATATAGTTCTTCAATAACTTTATCATTTTTATATTTACAAAATATCGTGAATAAAGGTTTCGTTGCGATTCAACTATCGCGTTTATCGTAGTCGTATAAATTTCTTTTCAGAAAGTTCCTCGATTAGGGTATTAAGAAATCTTCGAAGAAAGTAAGACAAGAGCTTGTCTTAAAGAGCAACAGTTGCACGTACATTAAACAACAAACGATCTTTTAGATAAATAGTTAACTCTCGTTTGAAAGTTAAATGGTCTACCGACGTACCCAGAGCGCACCCCATCCAGTCACGTTCACCATCTTATTAGACGAAGGTTCCGTGTTTGCCGGTTCTATAGGTTGCACATTCGTACCAAACTCGATTGTGCCGTCAATCTGAATCACAATTTTTATCGCGTTAAGTTCAACAGTTCTTTGCTACTAAATTAAACGATCGATAATATGAAAAAAATTGTATTCGAACTAAACTAAAAAAAAATCACGATAAGTAGGTGATATGAGGATTTTTACATGCCAAAGTATTACAATTAATTATAATATAATATGTTATTGAAACGGTTCTCTTAATTTAATCGCAAACAAGTATTTCTCATCATCACATAATTAATACTACCAATCGCAGTTAATCAACAAACTGAAAATATATTCAATGCTTCGTTCGAAATCCTTAGCGACGATTAAAATAAATATCTCATTCTCGGTAGATAGTATTTTAGTCTCTAATCGTTTTCATTCTGTTATCGCTTTTCTCTATTTCCTTATATCGTTCTACAGCATTGGTACAGTGTCACGTACATCTTGTATGTAATAACAAGAGTTTTATTAAGAATTTTTTTAATTTAACGCGAGTTTTATGAGCGCAAAAACGATACGAGGAAAAATCATATTGACGATATTTCGTCAGCCGAGCGTCTTTCCTACGTTAGTATACGTTTACTCGATAGATATTGAAAATTCGAATTCATTTATTTCACATACATATGTATACATCTGATATTTTATATACATATGACGTTTCGCATAAATACATACACATGATATTTTACTTTCGGCGATTTTTGCATGGAAAATTCAGAATCGGTATCTTACGCGCAATTACCCTGTCATAATGGTTTTATAACATGCAACATTTTTTCTACCTACCTCCAAAAGGGCGACGTCGAAATCAATGGTTAGCGAATCGTACTTAGGGTGTCGAATGATATTTTTTATTCCATAAGGAGTGCCCAAGTCTTTGTGACTGCTACCAACTCGTACAGTATATCGGCTCGGAGCTGATCTGTAATCGATAGAACGTCAAAGTACCAACCAGCCCGGATTTCCTTCGTACACGATGTACATACAACGAAATGCACTTTGTTGGTTTTCCAAAATATGCGTATGGTGTTTAACGACCTTATTGTTATTGCATAATGGCCGGCAATCGGAATGGTATGCGAGCCACAAAGCCGATTTAATATCGCGATAGCTTTAATAATTATTATCGTAATGAGCCAGTGAACATTCCGATGCGCGAAAATACCCCGGATCATCCGTATGATCGTATCATGGTACTTCATTCCGGTGTTCGCCGGATTCGATTATTCGAAATGGCAAAGTAAAAGTAACATCGACTCGTTCACAAATATAATATAACGTCATTGCAACGAAATCGTGACGTTGCCGTGTAGTCGAGGAATTTCAACGACCATCCTGTAATTCTTTTCTTCGTGTTACAGATCAAAGCGCGGGAAAGATCTTTAACTTTACTGCAAGAACATTCGTTTCCAATGTAATTGATTATTATTTTCTAACTTTCGATTGGTATCGCGGCGTTGCAGATGAAACATAGAAATCGAAAGGTCGCATAATTGATTTTTAGACAACTGTATTAGAAGTGGTCGAGCACGACAAATTCAAGTTAGCACATTCGATTTGAGAATTGTAAAAATAACGATAGAAAATATTTTAATTTACTTTCAACGGAACACGATCTTAGTTGCAACAGCCTGTATCGATAGAATGTATATAAATTGGATTTTATGAAAAAAAAAAAAAAATAAAAATCCTAGCTAAATACCTTCTACGATAAACGGCTCTCCTGTTAATTAATTTCAACATTTCGTCCGCAAAATATCGATTTAATGGACAAGCCAAGAGATCAACGCGCGAAGAATAAATTGAATTAAAGTTCGTTGAACGCAATCAAAGTCGAGATTACTACATTTTCGTCCGGAAGATTCATACGCCACCAACGTGAAGCAGACGTTTATTCACGGTTGCTTAACGCACGCATTACTGTTAACTTTATGTATTTGTGTTATTACCCCACGCAATGAGCTGCAGTGATGGCCCAATTACTACTGATGATCGAGCCACCGCAAATGTGTCCGCTAGTTTGCAAACTCAGTTGATGCGGATGTTGACCTATGTCGACCTGGCTTCCTCCGATGATTTGAGAGTCCGGAAACGGAGGGAGCGGCTTCAGCACAGAGCCTGTGGCATTAAATTAGAGAAAATGAAGGTTCATTAGAGAGAAACACGACAGATAGGTAGCAATATTTGTTGTTCTTTCGATTGTAATATAAAAATATAGTAATATGTAATATAAAAATATAATAATATGTAATATAAAAATATAAAATTTAAAAATAGCGATAGTCGATCGCTGCGAGAAGCATTTTTCTTTTTTTTTTTTTTTTGTCCCTTAAAGAACACAGCTTTAAAATGTTTAAAGGGATGAAAAAAAGCACATGCTTTTCATTTCACCCTCGCATCGATGTATCACATGCAGCAATCGTATCTAATTACACAGTGCTAATCAGAAAAAGAACTTATTCGAAACGCTCTATAAATTGTACGACGAAAGCAGTTGTAAGATTTCAATTCAATTTTTCCATCGAGCCGCAGCTCGAAATGGATTACAGACACCTATCGTATTTAATTAGAAAAATTATTTATTTCTTATAGCCTATAAAATATATAGCAAAGGTAGCTTCAAAATTTCGATTCGATTATTACTCCTGTTACTCTCATACGTTACGACGTAATTACATAGCGTGAAAAGCAAGAAAGGAATGATACGTGTGTAACGCGATTTGTAACGATCGTATAAGAGAATTAAAGGACGGTGGAAATCCCTTTGCCCGCGCTCACCGAGGCAGCCGACGATGAAAGCAGCGAGTAAAACAATTCGCAACATCTTAGAACAATACGAAGATTGCGCGTAGCGAGCAGCTTTTATACGGAAAACTTGCTACACTGATTCAGCGAAAAATCCTTATCTGAAGACAATGCACCGTGTTTTGCACCAAGTAGCGCATGGTGCGGACATTCGTAATGTCGTAGTTACAAGGGATGAGCGGGGAAAGAAAGCGTAGGGGGATGGCGGATGGCGTAGGAGAAGAGTAGCTGTGCCTTCTCGAAAACGCGATTGCAACGATATCACGAGATAAGAGCGGCGTCGTAGTACGCGGGAGGCGCGATAGGATTTTGAATAAGCGCACACTCCGCCCGATAAGGAATTTTCAATGATCATGCTGCACGTTCTCCCCTGTGCACGTTTTCCGATCACAATGAAGCTCGGTCTTGCGACGAGCTTTCGCGACAGATTGCTCGAACCATGCTGCGTTATTACGATGAAATCTCCTTAAGAATCGAATTTTCCTTGCTGCTGCGCAAATTTTCCATCTTTTTCTTATAAGCACGCTCGCGTTACAAACGCGAATTATAAGCTATGTTATAGGATGGTTGTAGTACGTAGACTGAGGACTTTTGCACAAATTCGCATCTTTGTAAACACGAACGACGAAATAAATTTCAAATAGCGATTTTCCACTTTGCTTTGGACAATTTATTTATTTCTGCACATTAGCTATGTATATTCCGTACACGTTTGGATCCTATAAATTTCTTAGAAATAAACACCTCGGATAGGTAATATGGAAATTAAGAAGAGGAGAAATGATAGAAAGAACATTTTTGATTGCGGCGTGGAAATTCGAAGTTGTGGAAATTCGTCTTTCATTATACCGTTACCTTTAAAATATTCATATAAAATTACGAAATTTCGCAAGTGACTCTTGCGATAATTCGTGCAAAATTTTACAGTATAGAAATAGATTCCATAGGCAGATTATTTACTATCGTAGCGTATACTCGCACAGGTAACGATACATTAACAAGCAAGTATCGTGTCAAAAAATAATTTGTCAGTCGATGGAAATTAAAATTGAATGGAATCGAAAAGGCAAACTCCGAACTATGAATAAAGAAATCGATTAAAAATTACAACCGCTAAATAAATTATCATTGCACTTTCTGTGGTGATATCTTCCACCGAAGATTAATTTTAGATTGAAACGATAATAGTCCGTCTATATTCAAGTTTATATACATATGTACATAAAAATCGATATATTACATTGAACGTAAAGATTTGCCCTCTTAGGAATGAAATTTTAGCTCGATATTTCTGGAAATATCGTTAGAGTCATAAAATACGTTGGGCTTCCTTTCTCTGTCATTTTATGTCATTACATCACGCTTTTCAATATATTCTAATTTAGGCTAATCGCTTCAACGGCTGACGAAAATATACGATCTCGACGTATCGACATTTTTTATCTGTAACAAACCTAAATCATCTTTAAACATCCTGATTTATTTAAATTTACAATCGACAGTGTCGCTATTTTCATAGGATGTTATTAGCAACCGGGGACCGATCGCTCGTTCGCGGTTGGTCGTTAGAATTTGAAGGCTAATTGCACACGTTGATTTACACATTTTGTCAGCAAATATATGGATCACTAACGATTGTCCTGCGATTAAACATGCTGCAACGACCGATTGCCGCGCGCTACGATCCCATGAAATAAAGCGCAACACAACCAATGTGTATTAGCTTGTAGCAATTCTAAAAGTCAATCGTGTAATCGGTTTCCACGGCAGCTTTGTACATCGTACATACAACTTTGTCACCGAATTTTAATTGTAATCAAAATTAATCGTGTTTTCTTTCTTTTTTTTTTTTTTTTATTGATCTTCCTTCGATCAATCATAGGTTATACGTTTTATTTGTTTGTCGTTGATAAAACGATCACGGGACGATAATACAGCGGTAAAGATTCGCGCTTCGATTTTCAGAATTCTTTATCCCTCTGTTCCTACGTTGTTGTTTGTTTACAAAGATCAAAGCTTCGTCACAACGTTATTACTCTGCTCGTATCTTAACATCCTTAGATTAATTTACTTCGTATCTACGATTCCATCTCTCTAACATCTTTGCGCTATTTTTACGTCTTATCTTTCTGCGCTACTACTACTTGTATACCGTAATACGAAATCTGATTATCGTTCATTGCATTACTACGGATATGCCGTGTCTAACACAGTCCACCAGATTCGATCACCATAATAGTATCTAACGCTAGGAGCAAAACACGTAGCTCGGAACATACGCCGCTCTACCTCGTACCCTTGTCGGCTTTTCGCGAGAAAACGCATTTTCCAGAAGCCCCGTTGATCGATAGAAACGCGATAAAGAGCCAGTGACACGTTTCGTAATCACGTACAGCTACTGTCAAACGATTATCCTATCTTTCATATTTATGCTGAATTCAATTATTTACCGCCTAATCTCCAATTAATTTCATCTGTATTTTTCTGTCATTTTGTTCGCTCAAATCGTTGCCCAAGTCAATCGAAATACTTCAATGTTATCGCTGTTTTGAAATTGATCCGACTGCACACGATGCGTCGATCAGACATACGTATGTTGTTTATTTAGTAAAAAATTAGTCACGATCGATAAAATCTGTCTGAAATATTTAGGACAGTTTCGATAAGATTTCTTTCGTATAACCGCATCGAGGATTATAGCGGATCAATCGATTTACGACGACGGTTTCCTCATACCCCGTTATCTCGTTACTAGTTAGCCAGACGTGACAGAAGAGGAACATCGGTAAAATTGGTTTTCATCGATGACGATCGAAACGATGTTCGAATTCTTCGACCGGTAGCTCGATTCGTTTTCCTACTGACGTTCCTCGGCACTTTTAATCCGCAAAGAGAAGCGCAACCGTGAAGACAACTGGAAGAGGAATCGAGCGCGACTCCCATAGCTTTAGTAGCAAAGATTCCATCGACATCGTCCGGTTCATTGCTAATTAATTAGTTTTCGATCCGGCCGACTTTCAATGGCCGTTCCATCCGCTTTTTTCCCCTTCGACGATAACCTCGCTTATTCCACGGAAGAACTTCTCTAATAGAAATTCTTGCTGCAATTATTTCACAGGTAAAACGAGTTGAAAGCCGGACTTACGATCGAACGGAACGGATAAGGCACGAAGAAACGTGAAATGTTCCGCCTTTAAAGGAACACTTTCGAACGTTCGCGTTGAAAGCACAAGTACCGGTGTCAAAGAACCTTCTTAGTCGCCTTTGCCATGGTTGTTTTCACAAAGCGCTTAGTCGGTCGATGAACTGGCGAATACGTAATTAGATTTACGGACTCTCCATATGCGACGATACTTTGACCCGTCAATGGTATCGTATCTTCAGCAGAAACTTCTCTAATCACGGAATTAAAAGTTAATAAAGAAAAAGAAGGAGCAAAGAAGCTACATACGTGTTAAATTCTATGTAAAAGCAGACAGTTCCATATCGTTGGAAAATGACTTAATTTTAAAGGAAAGAAATCATTATTGGTCTCTTGTTTCAATTTTACGCTAAAGATTTTTTTGACACATTGTTAGCTGTATTTTTTTCTGGATTAAACAACGCGCGACGACTCCCAAACGCGTCGCACATAAAACTTCGGAAACAAACGACACGCGCAAAGAAAAAAAGAACGTAAAAGAAAAAACGCGGTGCATAAATATTTTAATCGGGAAGCAAAAATAGATTCGACATCTCGTAGCAATATCTTTAAGATAGCACAAACTGTAGCAGGTCGAATGTTCCGCAATACCCAGGGATATGCGGATCGCGCGACAGCAGGCAGCGCTGTCTACTTATACGCCATATTTCGAGGATTGTTACGACGGAATAAAAGAGTAACACGACAGGCTGTGCACTCGCCGACATCGGTCTCGCCACCAGCGATTAACATATAAATCAAATCTCTGCCAGTGCGACCCATCCGCCGAAACCTCGACCCGAGCTACCCTTCCCATCCAAGCCTACCGGATTTGCCAAATCTCGCTGATGCCAGCGTAAGATACGTGTCTCTGGCAGCCTGTGCTCATCCTTTGGATAGCTTACGAACTTTCGTCCCGTCGCAAACCCGAAACTCGTCGCCGATACAACCTACGATTCTGATTGAATATGTCATTGGAGATGAAACCGGCCTTCTGTCAAGAATCGACGAGACTTTCGCGACCAAACTTCCTGCAACTTATCGCCAGCGCGCGAGAAGCTTCGCGAAAGGTTCGAGAAGAAGGTGATTCAGTTTTCGTAGCAATCGTCGAAAGAGGTCGTTTTTCGAAATATCGGATAATTTAAAAAGGATGGAAACTCGAGTAGTTGGCGCGTCGTAGATTGAAAGCGGATCTCGTTCGCTGTTTGGGGTGTTAAGATTTTTCGGTACGACGATTTCATTCGATAAACGCGGAAAATAAAGTCCATTGTCGTCGACGATATTTTTTTACGTTTGTGCGACCTAGCGACTGCGAAGAAACGGTTCTTTAGCGTAGAATAGTCGAAGAAGAGAACGATAGATTCGAAGTCTTTTTCAGAATAATTGACAAATCGTTCGCGTACTTAATCTTAATATCAAACAAAACAGTAGTAACGTGGAATTGATCGACGGCATATCGAATTTCAAGATTATTTCTCTGTAAAAGATAAATACCTTTTATCGTGTTTTTCACCTGCCATTTCTATTTCGTAATCGGAGGCTGAACGATTTTTAAGATTCTATCATCGAACAGTCGCCCTTCACGTTACACATCGAAATTGCATATGCGGTTTTGAAGTAAAACGTTCTTTGAACATTGCTCGCTGTAATATCACGATATCGAAGATATTAAAACGTCGTTCGTCTTAATAATCGTACCTTTACCTTCCATAGAACATTGTCAACTTATCAACTATTTTTTAAAAGTTTACGTTTCTCGAGAAATTGTTTTTATCTTCGATCGTGCGAACGAGCAGACTTGAAAGCAATCTTTCGATCGATGTTAGTATCAACGGAATCGTCGGCCGGGAAAGCGAAGCTATTGATACAGCGACGTCAAAATTTTCCAGTAGCTCGAAGCGAGAATTCGTCGACGAGAAGATTGCCAACGTAATTTGAACGGAAAGAATGGGAGGCAAAATGTGTGACCAAGGCGACAGATCGCCGTAAGTCTGCCGTGAAAGGACTAACGAGTGCCATCCTGGAAGAATTCTTCGGCCAACCGCCGCTATTTTCCGCTTCCTGCCCTTCTTCCCTTCGTACCTGCCCGTGCGTCTTCTCGTTTCTTGTTTCTTCTCCTTCTTGCCGTCCAAAGTTTGTCTTTTCTCGTCCAGTTCGCTATTAGTTCATCTTCGATCCTGTTCCTTCGACCGTTTAGGTACTACGACGATTGGATTTCTTCTACCGACGATGGTCAACGTCGAAGATTTCGTGATTACTACGAGGCAGTGTGTAG
This sequence comes from Bombus haemorrhoidalis, assembly GCA_014825975.1. Taxonomy (NCBI): domain Eukaryota; kingdom Metazoa; phylum Arthropoda; class Insecta; order Hymenoptera; family Apidae; genus Bombus; species Bombus haemorrhoidalis. The sequence goes on along the minus strand of CM026166.1, from coordinate 86,191 downwards.
CTACGTGATTTCGAAATCGTCGTCGGCGTTGATCGTCGGAAATTTCGAAAATTTCAGACGCACGTGCCGCGATATTTCTTTCATTTGTCTCGTGGAGATACAAAGGGAGGAGTAATTTTGAAACTGGAACATTTGAAAATATTTGTATTTATATTTGTTGCTTTATTCTTGATATACATCCCTGTAACGAGATTTTAGTCCGCGATCAAACGAGCGATTTGTCCAATGATTGAACGTCGACTCGTCGAACGAATCATAACGGTAATAAGAAGAACTAGTCAACTTTTGTTCTATAAACATCGGTTATTCAAACTACGTTAAACAAAAGTATTATTTACATATTAAAATTGTTTCCTGTTTACACGTATATGTATCCGTAAATGGCCTATTTATGCAACCTCCACTTGCATCCTCGTAAAATAGCTTTTGCCAGTCAAAAAGTTTATACATTATAAAATGCTAATTCCTTTCAAACTTTTATGAGTAAATATCAAAATTTGCGTAACCTCTTGACTCATCAAGAACTCGACCAGAAGTTCCCAATCACCGTGTTGCAAATATTTTTGCGTATTACCGAAAGCTATGTTACGCGGTAGAGCAACTACGTACGCTCTCCATAATTCATATAAACCCGACATAAATTATACGATGTGGTAAATGTATTAAATGGGAACTCGCTAGACACTTCCGATTCTTCCTTCACGGCAGCAACACCACCGATACGCTTAAACAACTAAAACACGAGACACATCGAATACATAATTGGCTTGCAGGATTGTTGCGAAGTCTTCGAAGGCGCCAGGATTACCGTGAACCTGATTGCTCGGCAGCTTTGTGACGCAATTTGGATTTTCCACCCTTAGCCCCTTCCGCGCTTCGTACCTCTCGAGTTTCTACGTCGAGGCTACACGATACTTCCAAAGCGTCCTACACACCGAACTCCCTTCCTTATTATTAAACTGTCCAAATAAATTAAATAACGAAAACGGCGCACATTCGAACAGGAAAATCGCGCAATTTTAGAAAGCGAGTAATTTCGATTTTCTCGGATCGACTACTAGAAACAGGGATCGACGAAGGTCCGTCTCTAGAACGCAACATCGACTAATTCATAATCGGCTTGTTCGTTGTAGATTTCATCGAATCAAAGCACGGCGAAAGAATAATAAAAGTTCGAAAGAACGAATCTTTATCGCTGCTACTAACTACGCGCACTTTATGCATTAAATTCAGTCGCCGCACGCGCCATATTGCGATTTGCATACGTTTAAGACTAAATAAACACGTACAGCTGCAGGGTCGCGGCACAGCTCGTTGCCGAAGTTTAAACAGAGTTTAAGGTTCAAACTCTTATTTTGCGGTGCATCTGTTCCGCGCTGGTGCAAGTAATTTATTACGTCGGGAAACTCGTGTCTTCCCGCGTTGCATAGCATTTTCTTCTGCGCGCACGCTCGCCTACCAACAGCTAAAGCCCGTAACAAAAACAAAGAAGAAGGAAAACCATCGGAACGCCATCGGTTATTAGAAAAACCAAACGAAAGAGGCGCACTCGCGAACCTATCGTTTCTTTCATTTATAAGCGAGAGAACTCGCGTGGTAAAGTTTGCGATACGGAAATTACGCGACGAAGTAATAAATCAAATGGAGATAAACGACAGAAGCGAACGTCGCGATAGGGGTGAATAGGATAGAGAGTGAAACGCAGGACGAAAAAATAAAGGAAAGCGTGGAACGTGTCGCCTGTAGGTGAAAGAAGTTGCGTCAAGGGAAATAGTAAGTTTACGGGCGGCGTGTTCGCAGAAGCGGACGAAAAGTTCCGAGAAAACAATGACGAAATAAAACGCCGTAACGTATGTACCCAGGTTTCACGGCAGCCTCGGGCGGTCGTTCTTCCTTCTCGTACTCGTACGCGAACGTTTCCCAACGAGCCCGCTTTTATGCACTGTACGACCTCGGAATGTTAGCAATGGCAGCTACCGGCTATAGAAATTGTAAGTAAAATTCAGCGACGGTACACGAGGGTAGAATGGCTGAAAAGATCCGAAGTCAACTTTCGGGGTAATTCGTAACTGAAAATACCCCTTCAAATTCAGTTTCCGTGACGGGAAAGCGTGCACGACCTTTCCGTTCTCCGTCAAACCGTCAAAGGATGAATGCTTCCCTTCTTCCCCTTTGTTGCGCCTGTCTATTTGAATTTCTTCGATTTGATTATTCGCTTCGGATAAATTACCTACGAGTTACGCGAAATTCGGTTTTGGCAAGGGTACAGGCTGTACCATCGGCAAAAGAAACGCTTAATGCGACTATCGTTCGGGTAAATTATTTTGAAAATACGTGAAACGCCTTTTCTGACAAGACCTGGCGCTTCGGTCGTGAAGAAACGTAAGTCCGATTTACGCGGTAAACTATAAATTCTCAGGAAATTGAAACGAACGTATTCGTGCATATAATTGAAAACGCGTACATGTATCGATCCAGATTAGTTCGTAACTTCGTTACAAATTGATATTTGTAGCGAATTACCGTTTACTGACACCGTTTATTCATACGTCGGAATGTTATTACCCCCTTAGTCCAGACTTTTTATTATAACTGTACTTAAATAATAAAAACTGAGAAATAGTTGTTTATGACATAAGCCAATTACATTTGTCCGAGATTTATGACATAACAGAGGTACGGAGCAATTAAATAGCTTTGCTTAAGAAACAAAGATCGACCCGAGGGTTACAGAGAGGTACGGAGAGGATTATATAAGGACAGTTCCACTTGGACTGCGGTCGATTCGACAAGTTCGATCAATCCAGTGCGTGAGTACGTTGAGTCCCAAATCACAATCGTTATCGAACCTAACATCATCGTCATCGACGTCTCGACCGTTCGATCATCGTTGACACTTGTTAACTTTTGTAATACATTCGCTTCAATAAATATTCAACAACCGTGTCCAACTCACAGGAAGATTCATTACACGCCCCGACTTCCGAAATTAAGCCGACGTATATACCCTAACAATTTTTACCAGGTAACCTGCCTATGTTCGTTCTTGCGATTTGCGAAAGCTTAAAATCTCGATTCATGAAATACATGAAAGGTATCGTTATCCGTATATGAACGTAAATAAAATGATAGAGAAATAGTCTTAGAAGGAAAGTCTGTGCAACGTTATACGGATGTCTTCTCATAAATACGTTTACTCAATCGCGATAGTATTGCTCGTACGGTGAGGATTGTTCCAAAAAGCTAGGAATCAAGTTTAACTAGAAGCAAATTGAATAATTAGATCGACGATTAGACCCGGTATACGCAGTTTGAACGTTCGATTCGCGGTAAGACGGTACCCTTATCGACCTCGTCTCGATGCGATTGTTAGCTTATTTACACCATGGTTGATTAAAGCTAGTACACCACGATACAGCCTCTAGCGTAGTGCGCTAAAACAATACGTTATTGTAAGTACAATGGCCTTCGTTACATCTGGCCCGCGGGCAATCAGCTTTTGTATTTCAGTCTCACGTATTGTCCGTCGTACGCCGCATATACGTATGTACTTACGGGACGACGGAATTTTTCTGAAATATCGTCTGCTAATACGCAACATCCGCAAATTTTTCTTTTCTCTCCGTACCGATTCGCTAATTACCCAGTCGTAGATGGAATAACACGTATCGAAATAATTTTTAACGTAATTAAATTTTAACCACGTATTTAATATTCTGCGATATTGATCGATCGCTGTTCAAGTTTTCTCTCGATAATCGTTGTTTTATTCGTACATCGATTAAAAAGTTATCCATTGTAATTGATATAAATTTTCAAGCAATTTATAAGCTAATTTGTTTGACCATCAAAAAGACTGTAATATCTCCCGAGTTTAATTCTTTAAGTAACGCGATTTGTTTAAAAAAAAAAGAAAAACAAGCTTCAATGGCTATAACTTTTGTAGCATAGTATTTTTAGTTCAAAGGTATAAACGCAAAGGCCTAAACGTATAAACACGTAATAATACGCGGAGAGGAACACGGAGAACCGATAGAAAATTTCCAAACTTCACTCTCGATATTTTGATTTAGTTAGCTTGCTCGCTCCGACTACCTGATAGATAATTTTCGCCCGAAACGTTGTTCGTTTTATTGTCAATCAAATCAAGGCGATCAAAATCAGTCATGCCTTTCATTAGTCATTCGCCTGTCGATCACACGATACGATATATTTCTCATTAAAAGAGCGAGAATAACATTGATTTCACGTGTATTTTTATACGTACGTACATTTATCCAACACGGAAGGAAATTTATCGATTATTTAATTAGAATTTACGGTACAGTAGGATCCATAAAGTGGAATTATAATCTATACGCTCATATAGCTATCGGTATATATACCGACGTATATGCGACAAAAATTAATATTTCTCGATCATAGCAAACGTAACTAAAATGATCGTAAATTTGTTCTCACCGGTTCAATCTTTGATTAACAAATTGATGGAAAATGTTTCCCGGATACAATGGCTTAAACAGAAGTTCCGATAAAACATGGTACGATGGACAATATCGCGAAAGATAACGTCGATAAGAGCTAATATCCTTATGAAAATTTGTAAAACTGATTACGCCAATGATACTATTCTATACTAATACCACTGAAATTCGTTCGAATGGCGGTCATTGTTAGAAGCTAGGAGGATACAATGATAAAGAAGCTTTCGTCGAGCGAAAGTCCTATGATGCTCTTTATGCTGCAACGAGAGGACATTGGAACGGCGAATGACACACGTAACTACGGAATTCCTACTAGCTCGGTCGCATAACGGAATTTCTACTCTTTGCCGCAACGGGATCGTCGCAACTGCCAGGTAAACTTTTAATACGAAATTCCTCACGCGACGATGGGGTCGCGCCGATACGCCGGAATTCTTTGCCAACGCAAATGGACACGGAATTAACTTAGCTTGACGCGAACCACAATCGTAATTAAAACTGCTGCGTGCGACGAGCCCCGTCTTAGGATAAATTAAACGCGATTTAGCACGAATCGAGGAATTATAAAAATAGAGAATAAGAGAGAGAACGGATGCCGATGGTTAACAATGTACAAAGCTTCAGCCTGTAACCTGGATTACTCTTCCCCTTTCTTTCCTTTTTAATTTAATACAAATATCTTTTGTTCGTATCGTGAGCCTTACCAAGTTGAAATTAACAAGAATAACTCGAGTAAAGCCTTTAAGAAGGATTATTTCTGTTTTCGAATGAACAGATCGTATCCGTGGATTTGTCTACGAATTGCGTCTTTAAGATACAATTATTTCTCAATAAGCATAGTATTTCACCGTCGTCGAAGACGATGGTATATTTCAACTTTGAATTTATGGTTTTGCCATGTCTTGTACGATTTCGTAAAACGAGCACCGAAGCCATCGGCAGCGTATAGACAAAAGATTGGGTCGAAGGCAGACCATAGACTGTAGACTGTAGACGATGGTTTCACGGTTTTCAGTCGTAGGGTAACACTGCTAGCGTGCGGATCTGGACCAGCTCGATCGTATTGCGACTTGTATTTACACTTCAGAATATTTAAAATATATTTTCTACCTTAGCCACTTTCTTCACTTCGTTTCTTTGTATTCGCATACATCTAACAACCTCAACAATTCGCAACGATACGAAAGCTGGAACTTATTTCGGAGCGCGATTTCAACCCTATGAACCGTTTCTTTCCGAAATAGAAAGTGGGTTTCGTTTATTAACATTAGGCCGACGCTCTGCCTAGACCAGGCCACACACCGCCGGCAAGATGGTAGCCGAATGTCCTCGCTGCATATCCTCGATAGCCTTAAGGACCTACAACGGAGCTAAGGAATTTTCTAGCTAAAGTCCTTCAGACCGAACAAAGCTCTTTTTACCATTCGTTTTCTAACAGTTCATTGTTTACTACGAGCAGATACGGGAAAGTTAGTTTTGTCACGTACGATGCTTCCCACTAGCAACTTTCTATCGAAGGCGGCTAAGACCCTTTCCTAGTCCACCAACCTTCTTATTAACCAACGTCTACTGCCCTCACTTTGCCAATCAAAATTGTCATCAACAAATCCGATGATCCCGTGTGCTAGACGCACCCATCGCTAGCTTCCCTCCGACACAGCATCGTCGCTAAAAGTCACTTATTCTTCGTCGTTAGAATAGTCAACGTGTCTGTAGCGAGGTCTCTACCCTTAAATCAATCACTTACTTAACTTGTACCTGTTGTTGGAATAAACATTAATATATACGTGTTAATTCAGTTCGCCTCTCCGCGAACGGTCGAATAAACAGCTACGTTTCGAAACAATTTCAAATTTTTCTGAATTTTCGAGCTGCCAAGCTTGCCCTGTCGATAATAGCGTCTATATTGGAAAATTATATACTTTTAATAAAATAGTACTCTTATCGTTACACCGTACACCTACACTAATTTCAACGTAGCGAAATATCGTACGATATTATCAAGATATGTTTCAGGAAGTTTAGCTCGCATGAATGAAACAGCCAGAGTAAATGAAAGTAAAACTTAAATTGAAAATGAAATGTGGAAGCAAGAATTTCGTATCGACAGAATATTCCATACGTGCAAATCTCGTTACAATTTTAATAACTCTCTTATACGAGATGGTATTCGTTCGGGCGCAAGTTTGATTATCGCAGACAGGAAATACATTTTTTTCTTTTCAAAGAGTATCGAGTAAATTCTCTTAGCGATGTATAAAGAGTTAATGTCTTAAGTTAAGTAGTTGGTGCCTCGAGGTAGTCAACAGAACGGTCGTTAGCCAAATATATACGAGGAGACCTGAATAATTTCCGCGTTTAAACTTCGCGTACCACGGAATTTAGACTTTTATAGCCACTTTGGTATATGAGTTAACCAGTATATTTCTTGATGTATTCCTTGAAACGCTATTTAAAAACTGACTCGTACGAAGGCAAATATCATATTTATTGCTTTGTCGCATACTATCCGTGCATATCGTCATAGTTTATTGCCTCTGCATTATAGGAATTTAAACCGAGAATGTTGTTTTGGGAAGATGAGCTTTGCCAAGATTATCCTATTCGACGTTTCATTTTATTTCACAACGACGAAACGAATCAAATTGCATTCATCCGTAATCTACAATCCAGATATTGCGACACGATCGTACTTTATACGTAAAGAACACGCTCGTGCATTCTAGCTTTTTTTAGCTTGAGTTAAAGTAAACGCGTAAATGTAGGAACGCAGAGATTCCCAGAGACAGATACGTAATCGATCCATCAAGCTGTTCAAGCTCGCCTAAATATGCTCAGAAATAAACGGATCTCATGAAACTGAATCAGAATGCACGCCGGTACGTTTTATCGAAGCACCACTACGTCTTACCTTTTATTTCTTACGTTTACGTTTCGTTACTGTTCGACATTAGCTGAAAGTTTATCGCTCGCGATGCTTGCGAATAATATCGCGATAATTCAGGATATCGGGATAGCTTCCAAAGATTAATTTACATTACCGTTTATCCTATTAATCGATGAATATATACCGCCTGTACATACAGAACCCACAAACAGAAACATATATTTTTCTAAAAGAAGACAAAGAACGAAAGAGAAAAACCAGTAGATAAAAACATGTACAAAGACAGTGATTAAAAAAAGTAAAATCACCTGCCATTATCTATAGCCATATATCAAGATCACAATCTCAATCAACTCAATTCTATTGAAAAGAATAATCCGCGAAACATATGATACCCTCTTGAGGTCATAATTCTAAAAATATGTTTGGAAGTCTGTATACCGTTTCTCGTATCAGCGATCTCGCGACATCCCTGCGGTAAAATCGAATCAAACGACTACGTATAATAGAACAGGAAAGGAGAAGGGTATTCGAGGAACGAACCGAAGAGAGCTAATGACTAGCTTATTGTTAAAATGCAAGAGGTCTGCGAGGTGTCATCGATAGCAGCCGAACAATTCCCGTTGGAATTACTGCGCGCGCCGTATATAGCGCACTCTATTTCCGAGTACAAGGCCTTTGGGAGGTAACCAGCAGGTTGACCCGAAGCTTACGGAACCGGATGGCTAACCGCGATCCAGAGCTCGCATCCGGCTAACCAGTCCCCTCTCGATAACGTTCGAGTTTCTGAACTTACACGGTTCGCTTTTCTATTACTAGCTGCCAAATGAATTTCAAACGGCCGTGACCAAGCTACTGCACCTGTAATTACCGCACCTAGCACGTACACAAACACGCGAAACGATGGTCAACGTGGCACAGCCGCTGCTTCGTTCGATTTCGATACACGCTAAATACACACGTCGCCATACTTTCGTTTGTTTTTCATTTTCGGATCGAATCAGTATCGAGGAATTCGATTACCATATCTCTCGTTTTCTTTGGAACTAGCTGCCACGCTGCTGACTATGCGACAAACTTTGGCGCAGATGTTAGAGATGTTGAAAAATTATCCGCAGACTGGACCTTGTTCATTCATGGGAGATCTAAAGGTAGATACGATACGTAAATGTGTATAAAATAATCAGACTACAGTACTCGTTATAATATTTATTATATTTCCTGGGTTTTATTTATAAAAGTATGCATTTCCTCCTTCTCGTGGAGGGAATTGGAATATTGGCGAAGAAATATAACTCTTAATTACAACGGCCGAATATAGGCTGCTATATGTAAAATACATTTGTTTATTGCAATACCATACGTCGATATATTAACGGCGATATTATTTCCCAATAAAATTAACTTAGTTATCACACGGTTATCGAGAGAAATTTTGACAAATTTTGTTGAACTCCATCGAGGCTCATGTAATATTTTCCTTTAGAATTCTAAATAGAAAAATAGCAATCAAAATACTATTGATATATGTAGAATTGATACAAGTATTTCCTTGCTAATATTTCCAGAGGAAATACACGTTATAACTACATTTGTTACCAATAATTATTAAACACCCATAGGCGTTGTATTGTTTCATTCCACTCGTTAATAAAACGTACCCATGTTGACCAAATTTCATATGCTTACAGAGGAAACAAGTTTAAATTTTACACAGCTTACGTTCGTTCTATTCGCTGCAGCAAGTCTCCAAAAATCAAATTTTTACCGCTATTATATTGCTCAAAATAAGCAACAAGATTTCGAACAAACGTTTCGTAAATTTTCCTACAAATTAACACGCTACGTCGTTACATTAAACTCATATAATACTTATTATCGTACAAATATATTATCAAATCAATTTACGAAAACAAGCTTAAAATTAAAAAAGAAAAAAAAAGAAAGAAAAGAGGGAAGAAGTTCGGATTAAAATTCGACTCACCAAAAACTACACACGTAATTTTATTGTTAAAATGGTTAAAACGTTCCCGTAATACCTTATTTCAGTTTCATTCGAAAAACTTTTCCCGGTTTGGGTAAAATCCAATTGCTGTCATTGAAAAAAATGGTCCAATATCGAGAACAATTCGGCAAGAAGGAACGACCGCGTAATGGTATTTTCGCGCGGGATGTCGCGCTGCTGGATACATCGCGCGCAATTATCTCCCTTCGGATGGTGAGGTAATCAGAACCACGGTAATTACCACGCTCGGTAATACCGCGAGTCGCGAGTCGGAGGTCGGGGACCGTAAAATGGGTTGGCTCGCGCGAAGACAAGCAAGTCGCGAGTAGGTGAAAGGGTGAAGATACGCGTTGCAAGAGGCGCGTGCACGCGATAATAGAAAGGGTGGATTCAATGTAAACAACGAAACAAGAATTTGTACGTCGTTGAAATGCTTAATGCTTATATCCTCTGTTCCTTAAATTCTTCGACCTAATTTGGCAATGTACGAAACTTTAGTATAATATTTCCTGTTCAGAATATCACCGAAGAAAAAATTATCTCTTTGCTATATATTTTCGTTTTTCCCTGGAACTTGAAACATCTTCGAAGGCTATTTGTTTCCAAAGCCACGTATGAACGTATTTACGTAGTTCGTGAAATATATGCTAGACGTGAATTTACGGGGTAAGAGTAATTTGATTACGAAAGGAACTATTAAGAATATTTTTTTATCCCTTTTCTTCTCTTTTCATTTTCTTCTTTTTCACATTGTTGCTCCCTCTCCTAGGTTTTGTAGATTTTATACAAGCTCGTCTACGAATCTTAAATCAAATATTTCCATTTTGATACGAGACTGCACGTTCGTCGAACAAAAAATCTAGCCGATACTGGAAATTCAAAAGCAAACAAATTCATCCTATTCTAGACACCGTATCCTAGAGACCATTTCCATCGAAGCGATTGCGGTGTCCGTGAATCGCGCGATACGTGTACATAGATAAATTAGAACTAAATAAATATTAAACATTATTCTCGGTTAAGTATGATAAACATCGCAATGACCGCCAGCAAACCGTATGAAGCGATACAAAACAATAACATTGTCTTGTTGCGAGGTCATAACGCGGAGAAAAAATACGAGACGCGTGTAAATCTTGCGTTCTAATTGTTTCTCGCGAGCGTGTCGGCCGATTTTCAATGTCTGGCATGAAAGCGAACGACAAAAACGGTCGGTGTTATCGCGTCCCGTTGAAAGGGTAATCCTAGCGATCGCGGGCTGCATTTGGCACGACTCGTGCAAACATATTTACTCGTGACTCGTAATTTGCATTTTAATTACTCATTGCCAGGACAAATATTGCGGGCTTCGTTCTGTGGCGGAGCGTAGGTTTCACTCGGACCGCGTCATCTCCGCTCGCGGCCAACCCACGGAAACAGCATTTTCACCTACCATCGCCTATGGAATCTGACCAGTTTACCGTTTTCCAAAAGACACTCGTCGCATCGTTTGTTTAAATTCGATTTTACAGATCGATCTTCTGCTGTACTTTTATCAACGATCCGTATCGTTTTCATATCGATGAAATGAAATCGAGACTGGTTAAGATGATAGATAAATCGTAATTTTCGAGCGAGCAGATCGGACTCGATATCGTTATGCCAATAATTGACTTTGAATTTAATTGTTTCGACGGTTTTCGTTAAATCAACGATAGCTTCGTTGTTAGCAGAACTGTTACGCAAATGGTTTAAAAAGAATTATTAATTGGCTAGACTCGTTCTTGTAATCGTTTGGTACGAGGAGAGACGGTATTTTCTAGAAACACGTTATATCACGACAAACTAATTTGGTAATTTTTAATAACACCTCGCCATGGGAACCATAAATGAAAATCCTTATTCGATATAAACGTCGAACGATATGAACAAGAAACCGAATAAGCTATCGAGCTGAGTAATCGAAGCTGTTTAACAAATACTGGCATAACAACGACGTTCCATTGTCAGAATCGTTCGTAGCACTAAGCAGTCCGTAGCTGATACTTGCCACAGACTTACCAGTACTGCGAATTACTCGAGGAAGCTGTACTTGCGCGTTGATCGTTCGATCGCAGAATTCACTTACGTAAATTCACCTGTAAACGTATTTGACGTCGAGAACGATCCAGTCAGACGCGTATCGATATCGGTGATGACAAAATTGCCCGGGCAAAAGTTTCAATTTACCAAATGCATTATCATAAAGGAAGAGACAGGCGGAGAGAGGTTGGAGAATTTTTGAAAAACGAATCCAGGCAAATATCGTTTCGTTTGGAGGGTTGGTAGCGCGTTGGCCGAATTGAAAGGAGGTCGTTCGTTCCGGTACGATTTCGCTGACTCGATTATCTGCCGGGCCAATGCTTTTTTGCATGCACGGGGTTCTCTGCGAACACAGATTTTTACAGCGGGAACGTGGGCGTTGGTGTAAAAATCTCGCCGTTGTCTGTTCGCTTTTGGACGAAAGAATCTGCCGAACGGGAATTTCGTTTCTCTTTTTGCCAGAGGCGACGATAGAACGCGACCTAGACGTCGTATCGTTGAGCGATCAGCCGTAAAATTCAAAACAAGATGACGTTCTCGCACGAGCTGCTACGAAATCGCGCAAATAAAGTTGCGGTTTCGCTTCTCCACTGCGAGAACCCTCTCGAACCAGCGAAATAAAACTGTCTAGCTTCTATTCGCGCGGATCACCCTTTGTTCGTCGCTCTGGTCCTTTGATCATTGTGATTCCGCGTGGAAACGATAACGAGTAAGTCGAGACGGGAAAGTTGAGAAGTGCAAGAGACAGCCATATGGCGCTACGATTCTGTAACGAACAGTGTGGTAATCGGTATCCATCGTGCGTACGTCGCCGTGCGAAAGAAAGCCAAGAAGGTATATCAAAGGAAAATTAATTTTCCGATGAGAAATAGAACGTTTATATAGGAAAGCTGTGCTGGTTTCGAATCAAGTAACGATACTCGCTATCTCGTTCTGACGCAACGTTACGATTCCATCAGCAAATCGTTGCTCTTCCCATCAAATCGGTGCTGTTATGCAAATGAGGAAGCCAGCGGGCTCCTTAAACCGGAATTAACCGCAGGAGAGCTCGTTTCTGGAGAATTTCCGGTATAGTGCGCAAACGTATGCGTCATTCTGACAAATCGTAGGACATGGCCGATAAGGTCGAGCACGGCTGGCCATGCTATCCGGACAGAGGTAACCTTACGACCGATATTAATCGATCGGCCGACTGTCGAGCCACTAAGGCTAGCGGCGCATAATTCAGGGAGGCTGCGGACCACTTTAGAAATTAGCCGCATAATCCATCGAGTTACCTAGCATCGACGATCCCTCTGCAATCGTGTGTGTCTCGAACGTTTCGAGCGTGTACGCTTTACATGCATGAACGTACGTACGTGTGTGTACATATTCAACAAGGAAATCGTGGCACGTGCACTTGCAGCAGCTATCCGTGCAATCGTGTTTGCGAAACCTTACGGAAGACCATGCGGCTGAGGGTGCGCAGAATGGAGAAAGGGAATACTTAAATGGGAATAGGGAGAACCGGCGAACGAAGAACGTCGAAGAACGTCGAAGACGTGGAAGAACAAGGGATAAACCAAATTGGGTAAGAGAAAAGGTTGCGAGGGTCGTCGGGGAAAAGAAATTGCCGGGGAAAAATGTGTAAACGCAAGACGAGGGTGAAGGAGTTAGAAAAGATAGACGGGAGTAAGGCGAAGGTAAAACCGACTCCGATACGAGAATATGGAAACGAAGATGGCAGCGAAAAGAATGGAAGGGTTTCTTTTTCTTTTTCGGCAAAAAGTCAGCAAGGGTGAAAGGAATCTAAAACAACGCGATAGAAACAAAGATATTGCAAAGTGGTATAAAATTAATTTTATCGATGCATCGAATCTGCTAGAAAGAATCGAGACGGGAAGAAACGCGTGCACGGAAGGAACACGAGTAGATAGATATCAAGGCGAGCAGAACGAAATACAAAGGAGGAAAAAAAAAAAGGGAAGGAAGAAGAGGAAAGGAGGAAGGGCAAAGAAGGGAAGAGAGCAGTTCGTATACAACAGGTATATAGGCGACAGCGACAAGAAGGAGTGGCGAGAGAACAATCGAGGCACTCAATTTCTCTCACTTCCGGTTGCACGATAGGCGGTAGCCCGGCCGACAGCCGAAGGAGCTCGAAACTTCGACGTGCAACCAAGTTCATGTAGTTCATGCTCGCGGCAGCACTAATGGAATGGTATTTACAAACGCGAACAAACACTCCTATCAATTACAAAACGATTCTGCTGCTGCTGCAGGCATCGAGGCCGTCTTCCACAGCCCCGAAGGCCGATCCGCGCGCTCTACCGCACAGCCACCGTCGTTTCCACCCCTTATCCAGCAACCCCCTTCGCTCACCTATCAACTCTTCCACTGTTCCTCCTCCTCCTCCTCCTCCTCCTCCTCCTCCTCCTCCTATCTACCGCCTCTCGTACCAGCGAACGTCCCCTCCTCACTTTCTACACGTCGACGACGAACTTTTGATCACCCGCATTCCCGTGTAATCTCGAGAACGATCGTGCCGAGCTCCGGGCTTCGCAAATATTTGACACTCGAAAGCCGGGAAAGAAAAGGACGCGGTCTTTCCACATCGAAGCAGACTGAGCGGATGACGAGCAGCCGCCTACGATGAAAACGGAAATCGTTAGACAAAAGAACGAGACGACCGTGAATCGGTGGAACGAAAGAATACGGATGGATGAGAGGGGGGTGCGTTGGATGTAAGAAAGGACGGCGAAGCAGGTAGACAGGGTGGATGGCCAAGATTAATTTCTCCGAAATCGACCGAAAGACAAATACCAAGGTGGAACGGAGCGAGCGGAGAAGCGATGATCCCTTAAATTATTAGGTAAGACGGCGGCCACCGCCGGAATCCGCAATTGCTTTAACCGCATCGCCGATCGACCGATCATGGTTACGGATCGTCAGCTTGCTTCCCGATGCGTTCGAGCGAACTGTATGCGCGCTATCGTTCGAAGGCTACGAGTTTCACGGTAATAGAATGTCGGCTAGCGATTCTTGGTGAAACGTACGTCGGACAGACGAACGTAGAACGAGAGATTCGTTTCGACCTTAGGGACAGTTTTGTAAAAATTCGTTTAACGAGAAGCAGTAGGTTTCAACTAACACCATCGAGTCTCGAGTACCAGGCGAAAGAAGTTCCATTACGGAAGCTTGCGCGCCGTCTCCGCCAGGTTCCTCTCGGTTCCGTAAAACCTACGACACCGGTTCGTCCGTGGATCATCGAACGTCGCTTTCCGTACGCTCCCATCTCGGAAAGTTCACGATTAATGGACTCGGCTCTAAACACGAGGGCATCCCGATCGCGCGACTGATAGTCTCGCGATGCTTCGTGAAACTCAGATCAGAGCCTAATAATTCAAAATTCGACGTCAAAGTGGGAAGTTCCGTGTCGTGAATATTCGTCCTGGCAATTCCTCGAAAGACGTTCGTCATGGCTGACATTAAACGGTTCGCTGAGATTCCTCGCTATTCGTCGTCCATGTTCGCCGTCTGACGGAGCAAAACGAACCTCGGCCTGCGGTCGAATCCGACCGACGAAGCCGAGCGTTGTGCCCACCGCCTCTTCTCGTCTCTTCGCTATTCTTCGTTCCCGACGAGCTCACTGGCATGGGGTTTAACAATTGGAATCCTAGAACGTTGGACAAGACGTTACGGAGGTATTATTCGTAACAACCGTGCCGGGATCTGCTGCATTTCAAAGGAAACCTCGAAAAACTCCCGTAAACGATGCTTTCTCTTACCTTGCCTTACCGGAGATTTTGCTCTTTTTTCATATTTTTTTATACTTCTTCAGACACTTTGGCGCGGACGAGACGATATAGAGGACTTATTCGGTCTACAGATTCGCTGCGTTATTAAACGCGAACGTTTATCTGCGATGAAATATCTCCAACTTTTCGGATGAAATAATTTTTTTCATCGTCCGTTTCACGCGTTCCGTCGTATATTTCTATATAGCGTGATATTAACTCGGTTTTTTAAGCGAGTTAATAGAGCGATACTGGAAACTACTTCTTCGTTGTAAAATGTATTACTTTGCTAATACGATATTTGATCTAAAAAAAAAAAAAAAAAAAAAATTGTAAAACGATCGAACAGGTATCAAGATATTGTTCCATGGAGTTTGAAAATATTTCGTACGTACGTTCATAGATTTCACAGCTATGGAAAGAAATAAAAGTCGGAAAGTTTTTTTCCCCGCTCGGAAACGAGAAGACTGGAGGCGAGTAGTCATCAGGTTCGTATTTTTCAGCCTTTTCGAAAAACATTCCACGCGTCGCTGCCAGCAGTATTCCATTTTAATTGAATCCTTTTCTCTTCGTTCGACCGAACGGATACAAATTTACATCGCGATGAAATTAAATTCGTTGACAGAATTGTTTGTGCACGCAGATCATGTTTTCCTTCCATCGCGGCAACTTTTCGACGAATTTCGCACGCCTCCCCGATGAAATAACGAATTCCACCAAGTCTCACGAAAATTCCGACCCGAATAGATTGAAACGAACGCTTGTCATACGGAATCGATCGCTTCCGTTTCGCGGAATGCGCTGCGTCCATTCTCTCTGTATGCTGTCGCTCGGCTAATTTCACGAAGCAACATTTTTCAAGTTTTTCTGTGAGAAATACGCGCACATCGATACTATCCCTCCTTTCGCTATTCGTTTCACTCAGATTTAATTTATTAAATCACATACGTGTCTATCTATATATATATATATATATCTCGGAGAATTCGTTTAATTAATTTCTCAGCAACTTTGAATAATTCGAAAGAACGATCGACCCTCTGATCCTCGTTTACCGTGTGATACTCTAAAGCTCATTTTTAATCAGAATTACATTCCCTACACGCGTACATATGCAAACACCAGAAACAGCTTGTCAAATCGTTCAACGTTTAGACGAAAGTTTCACGTTCGTAAGACGTGAATGGCGGATGAACGCGTGCCACGTTCAAAGGGACGGCGTTTAGCACGATTAAATGGATCAGTTCCATTTGTCAGCGGAAAATGACGGCGCAGAGGAAGAGCTCGGTTTGTCGCGCGCGCAGTTTTCGTCGGAACGGAAGATCGACGTTCCGTTTGAAAGCGGATCGTTCCTGACGACGAATCGATCGACCGACGATTCCAGCGACAGCGGTGCGCCGTTTCCTTTGAGTCTGGGAGGAAAAATTCTGAAAATCCAGACGGGCATATTCCTCGGAGGATCGTTGAATGCCCTTCCCGTCGCCGTTGATTCCGCTGCACGAACAAAGCCCATTATTGCACGGTTCGGAGGAGCACTTTCCAGATTAATATTAAAGGATGTACCGAGATAAGATAGGAAACCGCGATTACACGGTCAATTGTTGCACCCTTGGCAACCTTCGTCTTCGTGAAAGCTTGCCATCCGAGCAACTCGCTTCGGTTCGGTCTAACGAACTCGGGAGATTCCCTGTGACTCGAACTAACGAGGAATTACGTAGATACCTCGATGTTAAGATCGTAAGACCATATACGGCGTGTGTACAGATTGATGCAACTGTCGTACTTGTTGAATGCATAGACTATGTGTCTGTGTCAATAGCACGCAAACTTTACAAATATTTCGCTGCTCCGAGAATTTTTCTTTTTTTAAAACGCTCGCAATTTGTTTCGCTGCGAGTTGATCGCGCTTTCAGCTTTCTTCTCGCTCGGTCGAATTTTGATCGATCGAACGTAGATGCCATCAAACTCTCTCTAATTGAAAACGAACCTATTGCAGCGTCGTCGCCCTACGAAGCTGTCGTTAGATTGCGCGAGATTAGCGAAGATTATTCTAGATTAGATAGAATTAGTTTGGTCCTGAGACGACGACGACGACGACGACGACGTCTACGCCTACAGCCGTTCGCGACATCTTCGTCTCGTGTTTCCTATTTCGTGTTCCCATGAAACACGTCGATCCTGTGGCACGAGTCGCAAAACGAGCAACGCGACGCGCGGCAAAACGGAATCGTAATCGGTACGGCGTTCGTTTCGCTTGGCAAAACCCGGTGAAAGCGGCAAAGCAAGCCGAAATTGCACAAAGCGACGGAAACCGTGGGAACAACGGGAACGACAGAAGTATGGCTCGCTCGCGTTCTGGTATGATCCGTGTAGCCGCGGTTTGGTTTCATTCGATTTTGCGTTATCGAAGCTTGCGGATCGTCGTGCCGATTCAATGGCGATGAATGTCGCGGATCGTTCTGCAAGCGTACACGCGATTACTGGTTCGTTGCTAAATCTTAATCGGTCGGCTTCATTCGCTGCCAATGGATGTGACAGCGCCGCAACGTTTAAAAAACGTGAACGGAGGAAATCGAACGTGAAAAATAGTGGAACTTTTCCTTCGACGAAGGTATAACAAAAACATAGAAGCAGATATCGTTTTACCTTGCATTTACATGTACAATTGTAAGCTTCTTTTTAAGCTAACTGAGAATTTACTAAGATATCGATATCGAATTAAATCATTGAGATATAAAAATATGAAAAGTTAGACATTAGGACAAAAAGCCTTTTTTTTTCGACGAACCCTTAATTTATAAAACGAATCACAAGTGAAATTTAGAAGGTTTTATGTATACGTTACAAAAGGAGAAAGAGAAAAAGTAGCAAGTAACTGATAATAGGCAACAGACGACGAATCTACGCGTATATCTATCTATCATATGCGCGTATGAGTAAAAACAAATTCCTTCGTGTCTTACGTAAAAACAAGGTGCTGTGTAAAACAAAACGTATAGAAAAATCCGCTTATCGTTTACGGATTGGAGATGCACGTAACAGGACTTGGTAATCGCAACAGAATCGATCGTATCAGTTCGACCGCACTACCTCTGTGAAATACGTTAAGTGCGGAGTTTGGTTACAACAAACTATTGTCGTCCCGCGTTCGTGTCGTTCGATATTGGCACGGAACAAAATCGGATTACCCGGTATTATGACAATTTCCTCGAAAATAGTCTGACATCGCAACGTGTTCCTATTTGTCTCGTTGCAAGAATTGAAATCGAAATTCGTACCGTACATACTTGATAACTGCTTCTTACTATATGGTATACGTACTTAGTTCGATCGAAGAAGGAGCAATTACAATAAAGATTAACGATAGAATTAACTCGATAGAGATAAAGGAGGATTAGAAAGAAACAGTTACGAACTTGATAATTGTACGTATAAATCGCGAGCTTATAGAAAATGTTCTGGATTAAGAAATAAGCCATAAAGAATGTCACAAATGATTTTCTATAAGCCGATAGAGAAAGTCAAATCCAAGGCTAATATCGCGTAATCGATCGGTCGATCACCTCGGTTTATAAGTATTAGGACGCTTGTAGAAAACGAAGTAAATCTAGAAATGAAAAGCGAACGAGTTCGTTGCAAATCTCTCGTCCTTATCGTGCCAAGTAGCCAATAGATGCGATCGTTCAAAATCATAAAGGATAAGAAAAGATTCGTTTCTATTTTTTCTTTTTTTTTTTTGTTTTTTGTTTTTTACCAAATTAACGCAGTAAAGATCTATCGTCTGTAGAAAAAGATGGAACCGAATTACCAGGATATTCTTTCGTGTTCGAAAATAATAAAGAGACGTTACGTCCCTCGACTGTTCATCACCTCGGAGCACGAAGAGACGCCGATACCTTATCGATATCCGTAGACATTCTTCGCGTTTCGATAAGCGCGGTCTCACGATGTACCTTGGATGCGGCACGAGAAAGAAGCGGCGAAAAAAATGTAATAAAGCACATTCTTTGGGAAGTTTACATACCACCTTTACTGAAAACACTTGCCCCGAAACCAATATACCGAGCGATTACAAAGTTTTCGCTTCGAAGTTACATCGAGTTGGTGTTGAAGTTTGCTAGTTACCATCGGAAAATAATCCGTGTATCGCGAGCGCAGCTCGACACCGTGTATTTAATTGCTTGTCCTTTTTCCAGTCGTTCTAGTTTTCCAACTAGGCGAAAGAATTATTCGCGAGCACGTTATCAAGCATAGATCAAGTTCTGCGAAAATAAATGGATATTAACTTGCAACTTGTAGCCGTTTCTTTTCTACTTGGAGTTCCACCTTTCTTTCTAAGATTTCTATACGTTAAAATAATCTTGTATCAGCCATATACGATATATCGTAGAAAATGATTCGCCACGATACAACGATATTGTTCGTAAACGTTCTTTTCGTCCGTCTACGATATTTTTGGTTATTTTAGATTCGTCCCCAGCTATATAATAAAACACATTTTATGTACAACGACTGTCGTTCGAGCGGACGCGATTTTTCATTGAATACGCGTGTAATTGGTTGATACAGAAATGCATTGAAGAGAATATTTCATATCCATGCTTCGTACTGATTTATTGTGCCTCACCTTTTAACAGTAATCATCTCGTGTTACAATCATTTTGGCGGTTTACACGTATTCGTAAAAACATTATAATATACAATAACTCTGTGTCATAAAATGTTCCATAAATTACACAAATCGGTTTACTAGTGACGAATCGTTGAGCAATGTTCTTGCTGTTGGGACGAGACAACGGGAAGGGAAGGGAGCTGAATAGGATTCGAATAGTTCTATCAAAATCTTACTTTGTCTCTTTTTCCTCCGTATTCTCGTTTCGGGAAACTCGGGATAACGTTGGAATGTCGCGTGATAAGTGGCAATAGCATCGCTGAAGAACCGGATAAAAAGATCTTTCGCTACACTTTCTCGTTCGCCGCGATATCGCTGCCTTTCGAATAGATCACGCGTCGATCTCGTTTGTATTTCACTTGCATGTATGCTTTTTGATCGAGGATGCGCGTACGATGATATTGGAACGGTAACAGCCGCGGCTGTATAAATAATTCAAAAATGAAATCGAAACTTGCGACTTCCATTAGCACATCGCTCCCTTACGGGTAGCGCGTAATTTCATTTTCGAGTCAGTCAGCGAGGATCGCAAGAAACGAAGAACGAAGATTTGTCTCGCGAACTTCCAACCTTTCGACAGCGTGGTCTGAGAAAGATTCGAAAAGCTTGCGAAATGTAGTAACTATAATTGAGGGATTTGCAGCAATAAGGAGACAGTTCCAACGTTTCATCTTTAAAGTGCGTTTATCGTAAGAGAAAGGGAGGTATAAGTCTCGTATTCCAAAGTAGAAAAATTTATAACACGTTCCGAAGAATGATTTGATTTTCGTCGATTCTAAATCGATTTTTTTTTTTTTTTTTTTTTTTGGTTTATTCGAATTACTGTAAAGTGGAGCTGTCTTCCTATCATCAACGACTCCGTCAATCACGAATAATATTTATTTTCTACAAGAAACTCAATATGCACGTATGTTCGTATCTGATACCAAAAATGTAGGAAACCTTGAGAATAAACAGATCGTTATTTTCTTGCGTTTATTTCGAATTCTTTCCTATTCTATCACGCTATCAAAGGGTCGATCGATTGAGAAGTTCGTCGATAACAATCTTTTCGTAATTGTGTCAATATATATGTCAATATATGTGACAATTATACAATTCCGTTTCTCTCTCTGATAATATCGTGCTTCGAATATAACGAGACGTCGTTCTCCATGACTTTTCGAACGCGCACTTGAAAAGCTCTCACGGCTCTTTCTTTTCAGCCAAGATCGATCCGTCGAACTTAAAACTCTTAAATCACAGATAGCTAACGAGGTACGTTCGCTTAAGTTCTACGGCCTCGTTTCCCCGTTCGTGCACCGTGTACGTGCCGCGAAACTCACCGGCAGATATTTATTCCGCGATCCCGCATGGCAGTCTCTGATGACTCTGGAAATCCGTGAGTGGAAGCAGCAAGCGAGCTTAGTTTCGTTTAGGACGAACCGATGAACCGGAAGCACCCAGAAGTACGCCACCATCCCCTCGACGCTGATCACGGCTACTTGATTGCCCTACCATGCATCTCCACACGCCAACTCCTTTCTTCTTCTTTTTTCTTCCTCCTTATTCACATTCTCCTCCCTTTGAGGATTCTTCTCTTCCACACAGACAAATACGAAATATTCGCAACGACGACGAACAAACACGTAGATTTCCTTTCGTTCGTTACGTTTCTCTTTCATTCCTTTCATCTTCTTCCAATCCTTCATACTTTTCAATAACCCGATTAACACGATCCAATCGTTATACCGGCTCGTTTAAGCTGTTCTTCATTCGCATCTTTCACCAGCGACTGAGACACGCTACGTTAATCCTTGGTTTCTTTTAATTTAAATCGTAATTCGATGTCGCATTCGAACAATTCGAACCTATTTCCATCCAAATGCTTTGTTCCTTAACTGACATTCCCTCGCATTTTTCCGATCACCGGGTAGTGAGTTTGGTTCTATTGGTAAGGTTTGCTAAGTGCTTTCGCTGCTAAAGTGATTCCGTGAATAGAAAATGGACATTGTTGTATCGATATGTAACATTAAGTAACATAATTAACATCAATCATATTACGCGTCTTGAATAAAGTGAAAATACTTCGATCTTAATATGATAAATAGCATTCTTCCTAGCGACAAGTTCCCAAACAGATGCTCGTTTACGTGGAACCCACTGACGTATATCTATGACAAACACCTTAGGCCCTGAACTAGCATCGATCGTGTCAATTGTCTTAGTCTGGTCTCTTGTATGTTGCAAAATCGATCGATCATGGCCCAAAACCATGATTCATTATTATCGTTACCTATTACGGTGCGATGTACAATGGTTCAGGAAAGTGTATCTGTAGAAAGATTTTGTCAATATATCGTTGTGTTATACGAAATATTTTGAAATTTCATCAGTACTGTAACGAAGCCCGACTATAGCGATCACATCGATAAAGTTTGAAAGAAATCTGAAAATTTAGACAGAAGCCGCAAGATATTTGGCGCAAATATATATTTCACGGAGATCGAAAAAGTATCGAAAACTGTCAATTATCCACTATATCGATAAACCGTTTATTAAGATATTTATTGGAATCGTGTTTAACACTCGTTACGTACTTAAGTCGTGACTATTCGTCCTTTATTATAAACATGTGTTAATGTAACAAATATCTTACAATTCCTATGTACACTTTCAGATTCTCATTAGAGCGCTAATGCAATCATAAAATGTTTTGTATAATACACACAATATATATAGCAATTTTTACGATAAGTATTCAAATACTTTCGTGAGCCGCTGTATACGCAGGATTAGAAGAAGTTGTCGACACGATCGAACCACAATGTTGACGTACTACCTGTACACCGGACTGTGCCGATGTTTCTCCTTCGAGCCGACAGAAAGACAGCACGGGGGTCTCAATTTCTCACCAGCTTGAGACGATCTGTATACGCGTGACATGTCACCGATTTACCGGGACGGATATTGCCGGAATGACCAGCGAAGCTATCAAACGGGGACGAGGAAAATACTATTCGAAAACGAAAGCTTTCGGTCTATGATTTCAACATCCATACAAAGCGGGAATTTCTGTCCAACGTGTGAAATAGCGCATGAACGATACGTATATCGAACTTTGATAGCTTGAAACGTTGCAGAGGCAAAGACTGTTCGTGGTCTAGCTCCGATTTCCGTATACGATAGAGGTATTAAAAACACAGAATCGGATAAGTTCGAAATCGATATTAATCCTGCCTGATTAACCGTTGTTTTAACTGAAAAGGAAGATTTTTAACGGTTTCGTTAGCGCGCGATTTAAACGAAAAAATCACACGTATTTTAATAAATTCGGGCGAAGGTAGACCACTTTCCATTTTCGACGTTACAACGGCCGGTATATATAACTTGAAAATTCACAAACGCGAAGTTTAATGGACTGGAATCATACGCGAACATCAAACTCTTTGCAAGCAGGAAACGTCGGATACGGGTGATCATCCAGTAATTGATTATTTTGTCGATAATGACAACGGAATATGAAGAGCTATTAAAGCGATCCTTTAACGTACAAGGAACACGCGAAATTCCCCGGGATAGCAGGAAGGTTGGAGATAGTTGATAAGGTCGCTTTGAATAACGATCGAATAACGACACATTAAGTAAAACCATCGTTTTCAAGACGACAAATCTCTTCATTTTTCAAGGCCCGTGAAAGGTTAAAAAGGCCATGAAACTCGCTACACAATGGATGGATCAATTTCTCGGCTCGCTTTGCACGATTGAACTAGTTATTAGCGAAATTTTACAAGTCACATGTTACCTGAATAAATAATAAACTCTCTCTTGTAGCGGTAACAATTTTCGCAACGTATGAAATTCAACTGTACAAATAAATTTAAGAAACACGAGTCTACAATCTACTACTTGCGACTCGTCAATTTATTAATATCCTTAGTCAGTAAATTATTATGCAAGAGGACCTCGAATCAAACGTGCACCACCGAACGTTTGCGCGCAGCAACGCAGATAGACGTTTTTTCAAACTGTTCGTCTTCCGGTATTTAATGCTAAAATCTCGATATACAAGTTCACTGATTGTTCGAAGTTCGCGATACGATACGGAATACAAAATATATAGAAAACGATCTGGTCTCGGTTACAGTGAAAAATAGAGCAATCGATCGATACGTTCCTAATTGAATCGTTGACACGGTCGATGAAATCGTTCGTCCGTTTAAAAACTTAAACCTTATGGCACCGTGTCAGGTAGAGCAATTAGAGCCCAGCATCGTCCTTGAGACAAAGACGCTGAAGGTTGTTCCGATTGGTTCAGTGAGAGCACCGCGCGACGAATAAAAAGGACGGCGATCAAGATCTCGCTAATAAATTAGCGAAACCTTCGACGAACTTTTCGTCAGTGAGGGTTCTTCATCATCTTCAAAGGATCGCGCATGTAACGGGCGAAAACTTCCTTCTTAAACGTCTCGAAGTGCTTCCTGTTGGCACTGTTCTGTCGTTCGCGCCAAGCTGGTCTGGTCTTTCTTGTCTGTAAACCCCAGTGACCCGTGAATACTGGAGAGAGAACCTTGAATTGGTATCCGGCCACGTACATCTCGTATACCTAGTCAGAAAAGAGAGATCATTCTTTAAAGGTAACAAGTTTGTGACATTTTGTCGTCGTTGATACCGACAGAGTTTCGGAGAATAAGTTTCGGGAACTTTTCCTGCAGATTCGAAACATATCGAGTTCCAGAGTCCGAGAATTTATCAGAGAAAAGTCTGACGAATATAACATGCGTGTGAAATTTCGATTATTGATGAAATTTCATTAACGCTGAGATATTATTATTATTATCTGGCGCTATTATACACCTGGTAAAAGAAATTAGTATTTAGCAAGCGCGCTAAACAAACAAATAGATACTCCTCTAAATATTGAGATTTATTGAAGCAATGGATAACCGACGGTTGAATGCATCTTTTTCAATGAAAATCTTGTAACTCTTAAACAAATTTTTTAAATGTTTCATATAAAATACATGTAATATATTCATACAGTGTCGCCGTAAGTTTTCAAGTATCTTTGTGGGTCAATGTCATAAAACATTTTCGTAAGCGTCCTTTCGAAAGAAATATTCCAACATTTTACAAGCACATCGCAGATAGAATGATATTGAATACAAACGTGATTTGTATCCAAGTACCTCAACTTTTTACAATGTCGTAAATTTAAACAGAATTTTATTTACAAACAGCGAACGTACATGGTATCGAAACTTGTATTCTTTGTAAGTTGTTGAAGTAATTACTTCAAGAAAAACTCTACGTTTTTACTTTTGTATATGCGCGACTTGGAGACCGCTGTCACGAAGAGAATAGAATTTAGTGGAACAAAAAAATATTCTAAATAAGGGGAGATCTATATTATTGTGCCCTTGAATATAAATTATGTTTTGGCTATGTTACAAGGTCTAGAAACAAAGGAGCTACAAAACTCTACGTCTTTACTTTTGTATATGCGCGACTTGGAGACCGCTGTCACGAAGAGAATAGAATTTAGTGGAACAAAAAAATATTCTAAATAAGGGAAGATCTATATTATTGTACCCTTGAATATAAATTATGTTTTGGCTATGTTACAAGGTCTAGAAACAAAGGAGCTACAAAACTCTACGTCTTTACTTTTGTATATGCGCGACTTGGAGACCGCTGTCACGAAGAGAATAGAATTTAGTGGAACAAAAAAATATTCTAAATAAGGGAAGATCTATATTATTGTACCCTTGAATATAAATTATGTTTTGGTTATGTTACAAGGTCTAGAAACAAAGAAGCTACAAGTAGATCTCTATTGCTGTTTCTTGTAGCCTTTAGCTAAAGCTAAAAGGTTAACCTTTTTGATAATATCCTTTGCTATAAATACACGAACGTCCTCTATTGTACCGTAACGCTATAAGAGCGAGGATCTGGGTCAGCATTTCAATACAATTCGATATATTTTTCTATTACAAATTCATCCATCTCGTTCTTCTATCGGTCAACCTCAACATAAGTGATACGTGAAGACCACAGGGCTCATTTAGAATTGTCACATGGAATATCTTGTTACACGCCTTCGAAATCCAATTTTAAGATCGTATAGTTTAAGATAAAGTAGAAGAAACATATTGCGCGTAAATATATTGAAACATATGCGATAGAAGCATGTACGCAAGCATGCGGAAAAGAACGAATTCGATCGGTTTGCTGGATCGGAATTCGAATTTACATTTTTCATTTACTGTTAAACACTGTTCACGACAATCGGGATATCCAAACCGTCGACAGTTAGATTCACGGTAAGCCGAATATTTTAGACGACACAAAAGTAAATACATCGTTTCGTTAAAACATGCTTTGAATAAGGAATTACGGGGAGATATTAGGAAAGAATGGATTGTGAACAGAGGAAACACACAGCTTTGAAACTTCTTGTTGATGTAAAGTATTAAAAAAATCAGCTATCTATAAATTTCCAAGAGTTCCAAACGCTTAGTCCATATATTCATTGTAATTAACATTGATCTAATTTTTGTTACACTTTATATGTCACTGCTGATAGAAGATACATTTATAAATACCTGCTTACACTAGCTGTCCATATATTCAAAAATATATATGTAACAAAATTACCAGTTTCAAATATCTAAACGTTCCAGAAATTCGCCGCTCTTAAACTGGAACGTAAAATAAACGTTACCAAGATATTTGTCAAAAACAATTCGTCGCGCTTCGTGTTCTCGCGCGCTTTTAACTTCTTCGTGAAATTGAAAAAATAGTTTTACACCTGCTGCATACGCCATACACAAGAGAAATACTATGGAAACGTAGCTACACAATGGCTGGCCAAAGCTAAAATCATATTAAATATAAATTATAATTATATTGTAGTTTCTTGCGCTTAGTGCGTTTCGTAAGTTTTTTTGCATTGTGGCGTGGAAATCACGGCGAAAGTTTGAGAAAATGTGCCGTAGATATCGCTCGAACAGTGACATTCCCACGGGAAACACGGTGTTTCCGACATTACAGCAACAGGAATAGTAAGGAGGAAGAGAACACGGCTGGCAATCTCGCTCCCGGTCCTCCAACTGAGACAGGTCAGACAGACCTAACAGACGGGATCCGGCATTTCTCTTCTCCAGTATAGATGCGTCTTCGTGAATAATCATACGTAACAATGGCGAGTCATACGTGACAGCTGCACGTAAAGCTAGTAGACACGTTGTGATTATCAAGACGGAAATGATATTGTAGCTGTTTCGACGTTTGATTCGTAATTGTACGAAAGTTATAGCTGCACCGAGCAATGCGAAATTGTGCTATTGTAATACATATACACAGTAATCTTCAATAACGAAATGTAACATACGTACGTGAATCTATCGATCGGTATGGATTTTAAGGTAATAACTTCGTTGTCTAGCAAGATTGGTCAGATTCTTTTTTTTTTTTTTTTTTAGAGATATGTTTCGAAAATGATTGTGATGGTAAACATACGTAACAGGGTTAAGAGTGCGTTTAAAATTACAAATAATACCGCAAGTATAAAACGGTCGATCATATCGGTGCACCGATCAACGGAAAGTTCGAGATTGGTTTCTTGCAAGATAGCAATTGGAAATGAAGAACAGAGATTGGAAGATGTGCCAAAAAGCGTGTTTATTACGTATATTTATCGCGTTAGTTGTGTTTATCAGTACCGATAACATAGTCTACAATAAATGGTAAAAACAACGTTATTCGATTATTCGAACAGAGTATTATAATGATTAGTTCAGATATGATCTGTATTCTGTAGCATTAAGTTTAGTTTGTGACTAACAATAAGTTGAAAATCTGCGTCGTAATCATATTCAAACTAACGATACAAAAGGTATCGTTTTACATCTTCAAGTCCTAATCCAAGTTCTCGTCCAAGAAAACAATTAACAACAGACTTTTCTCATATCACACTGTAAACTGCATTGTTCGACGGTATTTTTAAAAAGTATTTTTTAGAAGTTATAAATTAATAATTCATAATTACAAAAGATTTCAAAAGTTGCATAATGCATCGCGAAGAAAAGTATCGTTCTATGGAAGTAGTTCTTCAAAACAGATTTTAACGAATCGCGAAGGAGATAATGAAAAGAAGACGGCTGCAGAAGGATGATATAATGAGATTCATTAGACCGCACACGACGTGGGTATGGTCGTAATTAATGTAGAGAAATGCAGGATCCGCACAGCGGAAACGCGCCAATAACGCCTCTGACGACGTCCAAAGTAATTGATAGACGGCGTCTAATCTTCAGTTCACTGTTTCAGAGACAACCAGTGAATAATTATATGTACGCAGCGGCAGGATGACATAGTGCTATGGTTTTCGAAATGAGAATTGTATTAATCACGTCAACTTTGGTCGTAAGAACAGAGAGACATCGTCGAAACGTCATCGTTCAATCAACCAGATGTAACTTCATCGACGCATCCATACATGTTAACAAATTTTACTACGAATAACTGATAACGATTTACGGGCCAAATATTAACGTAATTATAGAATATAGGTAACAATTGAGAGATATGAGATAAACTATGAGAATTAATTAACTTAAATAAAGTAAAATCAAATATTTTTCAATTAATTAATTTTCGGAAGTCTACTTTTTTTATTGCTTCAACTTCCAGAAAATTTGACAGATAAATTCTTGGCAAATTCTGGAACACTTATCGATATTATATATTTATTCGTTATTGTATTTCCGTTACGTTAAATATTTGGAAGTTTCAATAAAAGTAAAACTTCCGAGGTAAAGAATTCAAGAGCGAAATTCTTCTTAGATCTTCGATAGCCCGATTTGCCTTCAAAGAATTAATAAATTATTTAAAATTAAATTAAAAAAATTAAGTCAAATCGTACATTTAAATTGAATCTAATTCCTAAATTAAAACGATGCGTTCGCTTAACAAAATTTAGTAAATTATCGGTAGAATTTCTAGGTACATTATGAACTTTAATCAGAGAAGTCTGATGATGACTAGAGGTCATAAGAACAGTATGGGACTGGAAATATTAATGGTGTACAATGGTCAAGGTGAATTATGCCCGAACCTCGGCCTTGGTGTAGGCACTTGCTTCGTTGATTAGTAAAACTGAATTACCCACATAATGAGCATTACACACGATTATTCGTCTTAATTAGTCAGTGGACGAGAATTAATTCCCTTTACAGCATTCTCGCGGGACACATTCTTGCGGCCACGGTGTAAAACATTTCTGGCTCTTGCAACGCAAGCTACTCATGGGGCACCTGTTTGTCCCGAGTTTCGAGAAAACACAGATTGCATTAAACAACATAACGAGTTGACGTATCTTCCTAATTACCGAGACTGGACACTTTGCTTTGATCGAAGAATCCCATTTCCGCGTCACCGGAGTCTGAAATAATTCCACACTGACGCGACGCGACGAGGAAAGTTTCGAGTTAATCTAGTAGTAACCAGTTAACAGCGCAATTCTCTCCTTTTACGTAGAACATTTAGAAAGAAAGTGATATACACAAAACGCTAATCTACGAATATTACACAATATAACAAACTAACAAAGCTACAAAACTAACAAATCAATTACTATCTATATATTGATATACGTTACGTAATTTGACGGCGCGTCAGATCTTCCTTTCAAAACGATCGACATATGCAAAAGTATAATTGGACAAATCGGAGAAAGCAGATACATAAGCAAATACATTAAGGTATAATTTATCGATGGATAGGTAATAAATGACGCTGTTAACTATTATTTGTAAGGCCAAATTAAAAAGTATTAGAAATTTTCGCACTTAATACGATTTATGTGTGTACATATGTATGTATATTCTATTGACAGAGGGAAAGAGAAAGAAGGGCAAAGTAAAGATACAAAAATTGTATAAAAAAAAAAAAAAGGGAAATGAAGCTCGCAAACGAAGTTCGTTCATTCAGACCAATTAAAATGTCGAAAATAGCATAAAAATATTATAGGAAGATGGTATTTTTAAAAATATATCATTTCATGAACTATTTACTACGAATCTCGAATTTTTATTCAAACGATAAATATTTACATTAATAAATAAATACTAACTGCGAACATGCACGGTTCACAAAAGAATTTTTTTTCCTTTCTACAAACAAACAAATTATTCATTCCCATCCGCTCGCGTAACGTAACCAACAAAGCTTTGAATATTCGAAATTGCGGTTAGAACAAGCCACTAAAACTTTTGAAAAGCAAACGGAATTATTCAAGGAATTCAACACATACTTCCACCCGCGTGTGCTTCATGTGGCAGTATATTCAAACGATATTCAGCCACTGTATTAATGTAAATTTACACAATTTCCGTAGCTGGTAATCGTTCTTTCGCACGGCCACTAAGGGCATACTCCATTCGGTTTTGCTTGTTCCTCTCCGGATCTCTGCATTACGAAGAGGAATACAGAATGCCGAAACGGTTTGTGTTCTCGCACTAATCATTAACCTTCGCGCGCACACACACGAGCACACGTGCTCACGGAATACCGAATATCCTGATTATTTACAAGTATTTGCGCGTATACTAGTTGGCTGTGTGCACGAGATGCGCGTAACGTTATCAAGCGGAACACGGCGAAATTATTTCTAGTCTAAAGGGAAAGGATGCGGATGACGAAACGAAGGAAATTCCCCGTTGTTACGCTTTTGCTCCCAAGTATTAAGAATTTGCAGAGCAAGTGCAACCGATGCGTCTAATTTTCAAGAAATTACAGCGGACGATGAAGGTAGTTAAGAAGGAAAAATTAAAGAAAGGGGAAATGAAAATGGAATCTATAATTTTTCTATTATATTATTTTATTCTAATTGGAAATCTCCGCATCTAGTTTCAGTATACGCTGCGTCTCATAGGTAGGAAACTAAAAATTTCACTTCTTAATACAGACCCGATATTCCAGCTTTAAAGTCTCGGGACATTTGCTATAACTGTTGTAACATTAGATTAGATAATCGATGGATTGTGTTATAAACAATCATTTAATGCTTTATACAATAAAGGCAGTTAACATACCATATCAATACTTCTAGTAAAAAAATGCGTGCAATTTAAAATTCCCAAAAAAATAGAAAAAAATAGAAGATACTCTGAGACTTTTGTACGAGAACGTGGAAACAACGCGTCAAAGTCTCATTAGATCGATGCAAAATCGAGTAGACGAACTTATTTGAAAGTGGAGCTAGCTTCAAACAAATTTGCTTTTATCGTATCCCGAGTTCAATATCTGAATAATAAAATATTTTGTCACGTTGATTCTATAGCTATGAAACTTCCACCTCTCTTCTATCCAGGGAATATACTCTTCCTGAAGAAAAGCATGATAAATTATTTCTCAATATCTATAGATCTCAGATACGGAATACTTGGTTCCTTATCGTATTAATCACAACATATAAGAATCGAAAATCTTTAAGTGGTTTTATAGTCATGAAACACGCCGTAGTTTATATTCTAAATTATCGAAGAACGGAAGCAGTGCTGCTAAAGTTCAACAGGTTTATAACACGCGACTCTTTTTGGCCAAGCTTGAAACTCAATCTTCAAAGAACCATAAAGTATAAATATAAAAGAGAAAGAGAGAGAGAGAGAGAGCAACAGAGTTTTACTTTTAAAAAATCGTAACTTTGCAGTGTAAGTTGAAATGTTTTACGACTACTTTCGTCAATTTTATATCAAAACCATTAAATCAACGTTCTTTAAATTTAAGCCACGAAATATCTATCATTTGAAACGATCGATTATCAATAATCTATATTCAACCTCAACGATACCCTGCTTTAAAAGATAATATAAAAATCAAATTTTATTAAAAAAAAAAAAAATTAAAAGCAGGACTTTCTAAAATAACGATCTTCGAAGAAACAATCTTAGGTTTATGGGTTGTTCGATAGTCGTTGACAAGAAATCGCAATTTTATTGCACTCGTGTCTGTCGCAGATGAAATATAAAGGATATAGGATCGAACGTGGGTTGTTTTACATCGCGTGTGCCTTGGGGAAATGTGTTTGGGTTAATTTCACGGTTCAGCATCGACGGAGACCACCATTTCCACCGCGGTCCATTACGATCATGACATGCCACGCTACCACTCAACACACTTTATTCGATTCCTGTGTTCCTAGAATTCGGGTGACTAAATTTAACGAGGGGATAAAGACATTATCCGCGTTTAGAGGATTATGTTTCTGTCGGTTTACAAGTTCGTTTAAACGAAGATAAAAATAACGATATCCGCGATAACATATGATCGTTTCGCGTTGCGAAAAAATAAAAAGAAGAAATACGTAGCAACATGTCCTATTCCAAAAAATCTAAGTGTCGTTCAATCAGACGTAAAGTTCAATATCCCCCATCTTCTGTACCGTATCGCAAAAAAATATCCCATAATCCGGCCTCACAGAAACCTCATCTCATCTCATAAACCACGCAAGCCCACGTAATAATTTAAATCCAAGCTAGAAATTTGTAACATGTGCCTGAGAAACTTGCGTTTAACCGTGGCAAAGTTCCATTTGGTTGATCTACGACCATGTACTCAAGCTGAAGCAGAAAATGTATTTTTTTTTTTTTTTTTTCGAAATGGCGCGACCCTCGCTCGTCAGAGTTTCCCGTATGAATACGTTCGTACGGAGGCCACGCATTAGGGCCACGCGTGACGATGCATTCGTAGGACCTGGGAAGTTTGGTAAACAGCGACGCATAATTTTTCAACGGGGTAGCAGAACGGCGAGGGTGAAAGCTACGCGACTAAAACCGGCGAATGAAACTGGCGAGTGAAACCGGCGAGTAAATCTGGTAATTGAGTTTTATGCGATCGCACGTCGGTATAAATCCTGGCGAATAAGGCGGCTCCCTGTAACGTGTCTACACTTATCTTACATTTCCCACCGACATCAGCGAACCTGGAGGCGGAAGGTGTGCCGATGAATAAAACCACCACAGGCAGAAGAGCGGACTGCGAAACCCCTGCATTTCGTCCGGTTCGACGCGATGGATGGGTTTAGATCTCTGCGTGTGATTTTAATGCGGGGATTTCTGTCGGTAAACTCTGTTAAGGAGATATAAGCGACTATTCTTGATGGAATCGAGTAATTGGAAAAGAGGATAAATTGATCCATTATGGTTCGACGTGAATGTATAATTAATTTGGATGAATGTGATGGAAGAATTTGACGGAGAAATATAATTGAAGTTCCGTTGTGTTCATTAAGAACGTACACCGAAGCTTTGCGCAGATATTTTATTACTTGACAAGCTTTTTATCTTCCGGTTCTTTAATCAGTGGATGTTGAATTACGTTCAAAAAATTCTTCTAAATTGATATGCTGTTGCCGCGACCGTAGAAAATTGTCAATTATTAATTCATTCTTAATTTGTACATTTTGATCAAAGTGAAACACCGTTGATACAAGTCGAGTAAAGTGTCTGGACACTTACAAACGATATTGTATATCGAAATGATTAAATATAATAAAATACACAAAACGGTCGTTGTGATAAACTCTTCGATACATGAATTCATTACTGTCATTATCGCGGCCGTGCATAATTAGAACAGATCTCGCACTCGGTAATACATAGGAAATACGACAGTGACGAATATGTTCAGGATGGAAGCAATTATTATTTATCAACAATGATTTATATCGAAGTTAATAAACATCGTACGATGACGATAACGATGACGATGACAATAAGCTATTTTTCGTGACGAAACTAATTGCGAACAGGAGCATTCAGATCTATCGAACACGATGGTTAAAGTTACCTAGTACGTTCACTGAACGACAATAATCGAATATCCATCAGAGTTAGCTTCTATATAATATACGCGCGTTATTCATACACGAAAGGAGCGTATTGAAATCAATTTTTTCCCCTAATAAAACTTGCTAATAACGAGAACCATTGCGTACGATTACTATTATAGTCAATCTATAATTATCAAGCACAATAAATCTTTCGTTAAATACGTCGGACCCTGGTAATTAGTATCGACCATTCGATTTCCATCGAGAACTTTCATTAAACTTCAATTTTCACGGGCATCTTTCTCATTCGCCCTGTTCTTCTCTCTAAAATACTTGGATCGTCTGTATCGATGTATCTGAAGATACTCGTGCACGGTTCATCGTCGACAGTAACGTCTTTATCGGAATCGAGTTAATTACAACATATCGATAGCAGCCGGCATTCAATCGGCAATTTTATCCGACTAATAAGCAGGAAACAAAAGAGAGGAAAAGGATATCGTGGAGAAATGGATGCATAAGGGCGAACAAAATGCCCCTTCTCGGGTTTAGAAACGACCAATCAATCCGATAAACTTTTAATGTAGTTTCGATAGTTCATTTCTTTTGACGAAATTTCATTCGCCAGACACCTACGGAAAGAAAGAAAAAGAGAGAGAGAAAAGGTGTGAGAAAGAGAGAAAGAGAGAGAGAGAGAGAGAGGAAGGAAGGGATTCCCTCGGCCCGTGGAAATAACTTCGTGCTTCGTTCACTTTCAATGAACTCGAATCGTCGAATCGTGCCATTGAAGCCGAGTTGCTTCCTGATTGAGGACTCGCGCCAACGTAATCGCTCAATCGACGAGCACGAGCGGACCAAACGAGGCCGACCAGCATCTTCCTTTCCTCCGAATCGCGTTACCTACACGAGGCCTGACCGTACCACGGACACGCTCGCGTGTCTCGTCACTCACGGCTATGGAATTCCGCGCTGTCCAATCAATTTCATAGCCGATCGAAAGTCAATCTTCGAAATGAACGTCGAAAGATCAATATTGAAACGAGTCGCTTCGAAATTCATTGAGACGACGAGACGTTTGTTGCGAGAGTGCAATATTTTGAAAAGCATAGCTCACGAGCTGTTCCTTCGCGTATGCATTCGATCGTATTGTTGGGACAAGAGTCGCGAGTAAAATGTTCCGTTGTTGGATTTTCATTTTTCATAAAGATGAATCGATAACACAGACTTTGAGTGAGAAATACCGATTGAAAACTCGATACATAATTCAGGACGCAGTTTTTGTTTGTTGTGTAAATTTGCGAGATCAAAGATTGGCAAATGCAATGCAAAAATTGACTCTGAAGATTTCTTCGTCTCCGTGTTATTTGATAGTTAAAAGAATGTACTTGAAAATCGCATAATTTAGAAGAAACGGAACGAGCTGTCCGGTCCGAAGATACGAGCTTTTAGCGATAGATGACGAATTCACGAAAATGTGATAATTAATACCTTTTCTTGATGTAAATATTTTTCAAGAAAACTCCATAACCAAATGTAATAAAAAGACCGTTTAATTCGTGCGTGATTGATTGACACAAGTATTGGATATTTAATCGTTCTCATATGAAGAACAAAAGATTTGACATATCATATTTCTCGCCTGTGGTCTTAAAATGTGGTCTTAAAATGTGGCCTTAAAACGTGTTAGTGCAGCGTTAGCTTTTGACGACTTAAAGTATCATTTAATGTGAAATATTTGATCAAGTATTTGTTTAATTTGTACATATCGTTGAACCGGTATTCCATTGAACCGGAATAAACAAAAACGTTAGTCCATTCGTTCATTGAAACGATTTCTATTAAAAGACTACCATCGATCGTATTCACGAGCCAGCTAATTGTCTAACCCAAAATACAATGAGCCTCGTGTCGGATCACCGACCCCGAAAAACCCGTGGCAGTCGATTCGATTTTATCTCGGCGTTCGTACGCGAAGCGCCGGAAACGTGTTGCTCTGGTCGGAGGCGGCGAAACAGCGTGCGTGCCGAACAAAAAGGTGAAAAAAGATGGTATGCAACGCGGATAGGGACAGGATAGGTGCAGTAAAATAGGCAGGAGGGAAAAGGACGAAACGGGGCAAACGGAGGAGCACGAAGGTCGAGGAAAACTGGTTGCTTGGCGAAAAAATAGCGCTACAGGATTGTATCGGATCACGAAGGTGAGAGACGAACAGGCAGGCGGCTGTGGGTTCAAGTACAACGAAATACAAGAGGGTAGGAAAAGCGAACGATATCCATTCTCATTCCTCCGTGGGGAGTGGATGTTGTGCGAACGAACCGCAGAGAAGACGCGAATACCAATGTACGGGGCACGTAGTTCTCGGCAGGAAGAGCGTGTTACGCTTGCAACCGTACACCAGCTTACATTCGCGCCTGTGTACGCCTGTTTCGCGCCGGTGTTACCACGTTACGTAGCCATGTAGATTTATACCCGTTTTATTGCCGTCGCTGCGGCATACTTGCTTTTACGTATACGGCGAACTACGGTCGCCGTCCGGATTTTCGCCGCGCGATGGAATTTCGTTATTTCCACCGAGGCAAGCCCGAACGACACCATTCCGTGAACGTCGACGTCATTGGAAAAACTTCGATACTTTATCCCATTGGTACGACGCATCACGCGTGTCTACATGCATTTTCACGCCTTCTCTTGTATCGTTAGGTTCTCCGGTTTAGTTTATCGTCGTTGATCGACGCTGATGATATCGCGTTACGAGAATACCTACGCGTCTTAAAGGTAAAGGCAAGGGTGTTGTAAAACGAAGCTTACGACAGAAAAGTAATTTAGAGACATTTTTTATTTAGAATTCGGTGTAAAATTATTGTAGGAGGGAAATCGCGTGGAAATCAGTGTGGAGTAATGGTGCTAGAAAGTGGAAGATTCATCGGTCGAGATACTACTGCTACGCCGTCTGACCTATGCGACCTTATTTTACTGCCGTACGAGGAACAAGAGATATAGAAGTTTTGTTCGAGTCCCGAATTTTTTTCTGCGATGCATTGAGCGAAACGTAGAACGTGTCGTTCATAGGCTCTAGCAGCACTGTGTGTGCGTGTATGTGTGTGTGTGCGCGCGCGTGTGTATGGTACCGGCACAATACGGAGAGGTACGGTACTTTTCCATCTTGATATAATATACCAATGTTTTCAGAAAAAAGCATACAAATGATATTTTAACATGCGGCTCAATCGTGCGTAGTAAATCTCACCCCAATAATAAACAAACCATTATGTACAGGATAAAGATGGTTAAACACGAAATTACCATCTTTTTACCAAATTTTTATAGCCATATCAAAGTACCACTCAATGCTACGAGACTTGTTATTCTCGAAACTAATAAATTAGTATCTGAATGGTATAAATAATAAGTAGGACAGCGTGCCATTTAAAATCCAATCAAAGCCACGTTTCTAAACTGTTCGAGGAGATTGGGAGACTCTCCAGTCAACCTAAGTTTAACGAATTACTCGATGCTCGCTCTAAAACGTCAACGAACGACGAAAGTGCTGTTTGGAATTAGCTCGTTTCCGGACACTAAAACGTAAGCAACGCCGTACTCGATATACAAGCGTTCGGCGGGAAACGTATCAAGTTTAAATTGAATAATGCTTATACTGTAAAATGGGCCTCCATAGCGCGATAACGCCTACAACGATAATATGTAATTCGATTAATATCCTTGGCGCGTGGGAGTTGCTCATACTTCCGAACTACCGCGTATGCCTCTCGTGCACTCGATCAGTTTCCTCCCGATATTCCTCCGATTCTCGTTAATCGTCATTCTCTCTATGACGACGGTTGCGCGAATATAAATTTATATTATATTATCATTTCATCGCGTTTCATAATCGGCCGGTTTATGCACGAATTTTTACTTTTTCGAATTTCCTTGACATCGAAAAGGTAAAATCGCAGAAGTAATTACACGCTTTATATTTTAGCTCTTTTACGCTCGATGCTACATATACGCATAATATTAATAACATTCTACAATATACAATAACGTTATACTTCAGCAAGTCGTTGATTAATTAAAGGGCCAATGTATTTATCGTTGATAAAAACTGGTTTCTCTTATTAAGTAACGAACAAATAATTTTTCTCTCAGGCCAAAGACAAACTCTATCGTAATAGAATTAGTAGCGTCGAACGAAGGAGTTACGAAATTCTATTTAATATTCGATGACTATTTGGTCGAGTTACAGCTGCATAATTGAAGTTCGATGTCTTAATAATTTGTTACGCTAGTATGACATTATCGACTAACGAAAAATACATGGAATAAAATAAGAGCAGCATGAGGAATACACACCTGAGTGTTTCTGGTATATCCGTAACCCATAAACCTCTCGTCATGAGCCGGGACAATATCCTTTGCCACGTAAAATGGTTCGTAAAGGAATTCGAAGTTCGTCACATCGTGACTGATGTACACCTTGCCAGTTTTTACGTTGCCGAAGTTTTTATGATTCACAGATGTATCTAGTATCCACCTAAACGGACAAGAGTATGCACGTTATAAATATATAAAATTTTTCATTATTTAGGAAGAGAGTAACAAAAAACGTAAAAATTAATAAAAATATTAACAAGATTAACGCCGATACGTAGTCATTTTCGTATCTCTGTCTGATCGCGCGAAAACTTTCAACGTTTGAAAAAAATCTTTTGCATAAAATTTGAAACAAAAAATTACGCATACCGATAACAATTCCTTTATACTTTCTTCGAACTTTGCAAACTTTTGAACAGTAGAAAAAATTAATAGATAAAACTGCAAACGATTGAAATACTTAGAAGACAAACGGTTAAAAAGTACTGACCTGGTAAAATTTGTGGCAAACTGATTGTGGATGAAGACCTTCTGATGGAAAGGCCTGGCCAGTCCCTTTCTCGCTAGCCTAACCAATTCCGTCTTGTTTTGTGGAAATCTGACGCGCGAGTCCAGCTCGTACGTCGGTATCACGTAGGCGCACTTATCACAGGTATCAGTCCTCAGGAATTCGTCCAGAGCGCCGGTCAAATTAAAGCTCGGCACGATATCTACGTCCGTCAAGAACACGTAATCTGACTGGCAATTTTTCCTCGCCAGGTTCCTCATGTGGTTCTGGGGATAGACGTTTCGTATCCGCCAATTTGTCTGCTCGTTGGAAATCCCGTTCATCAACTCGTTCAGTGTTCCCTCTGGTTTGGCACAATCTACCACCTCTGGCAGCTCGAATTCTCGCGGCTGCCTCTTCGGCGGTCTAACCCTTGGCACAGCCAAGGAAAAAGCGACTCTTTCCCGTATCGGT
Organism: Bombus haemorrhoidalis; assembly: GCA_014825975.1. Classification (NCBI taxonomy): domain Eukaryota; kingdom Metazoa; phylum Arthropoda; class Insecta; order Hymenoptera; family Apidae; genus Bombus; species Bombus haemorrhoidalis. Next base: position 47,161 of record CM026166.1, on the reverse strand, counting down.
TCGTAACACTTCCTAAGGTAAATCAGGTACTTCTGAAGAACCTCGAACTCTTCGTCACCGGCTGCGTACAAAGCCACCGACATCGGCCCGGTCCAATGATGAGCCGCCTGAACGACCGAATGCAGCTTCTCGACCGAGCTCTGTGTGGCCAGGCAAACACGATACGCCTGTGATAACTCGACGAAACTAGATCCAACGAGAACGTGGTCGAACGTTCGAAACATTCTACGAGCGTCCCATCTGCCGAGCTTTATGTTCAATTTTAAACCATTCGCGTCAGCTGGCAACGGTTGGTAATCTTGTGTAACGCAGTCCGACTGCTGTTGCTCCTGCTGCTCTTTGATTAAGGTAGCGAGGTTCCATTCGCTTACAGCGTTTGATTCCAAATCCCTGGGTACTTCGTCCGGGATGCAGGTTTCCGACTGCAGCAACAGGAAAGTCAATAGCATATTTGAGAGAGCCAGGACAACCACGCTGGTCAGACTGAGGTTCCATGGTCGACATCCCAACTGCATATGAAAGTCAGAAAGTTCGCTAGTTTAATAAACCGTCGATTACCTTGACGTAATGGTGATCAAAGAATATGCGAAAATGAAGCAATTAACGCGATCCCGTTCCCTGCAGACTATCGGTTCGCGGACGAATAGATTTTTTATCGAAATGTTATTTTCTATGTTGCTCAAATAAGGTACAGTGACTACAAAAAGTATCTAGCGTCACGTTCCACGACCCGCGCGATCCCTAGGACGAAAGTAAAAATGATAAATCCTCCTAAACCGAGGTAATCTAAAACGTTTATCCGAAACCGCGTTTACAATATTTAAAATGAAAGGTAGTTAAAGCCGCTAAAAGCTATATCTTGCGAAAATTCATCTATGCTTCTGTAATGTCTTGTCTTTATAATGATATTAAGACAATTTAAATTGTGAACAAAATCGACAGTCGAACAAACGTTGGACATATCCAGCATTTAGATCCCAAACATTTTCAAAGGAAAGACCCCGACGTTTTTTTTCATCTCCGACGGATATAAATGTAGCGACTCAGAGAAGTCAATATGAGAACAATTACCGTTCGATCATCGAGCAAATCAATTAGCGATCGAGGAGTTAGTGATCGTTTTGCCTATCGAAGAATCAGTTGTCGTTTTGTCTAACGAAGGATCACCGTTTTGTCAACCGAAGAATCTCACATTCGTCAATCAATTATCAATATTGAAATCGAGTAAGACTCGAATAAATCGTTTCATATTTTACTTTTCGAACAACTTTAATCCTCTGCCGTGCCACAGTATTCCCGCACGTAGCAGGTTAGCCGAAAGTGGAGCTTATTGTCAGTTGCATTAAACGTCAGTTGACGCTACCTTCTCGTCGACGACTTAGCACGTAACATCCAAACGTATTCTCATTTTACGATGAAACGTTTTTTTCAGGTTCTACGTCTCGCCTTCTTAGTATAAAATTTGTATAGTCACACGAGCGAACTATCAAACGATACGAAATTCAATATATGTACTTGAACCTAACCAATTAGTATGTAAATGTCGTAGTGAAAACGATTTTCGTGATTGAACACTTCTTATTGCAAGCTTTTACGTATAAAATATTGTGTTATTGTAGTATTGAAACAAGTTAAAAGTAGATTGGTATGCGAGAAGAGAACGAAAATACGCATATTCTTAGCAATAGCAAGTGTAAAGAGAAAATAAAGAAAGTGTATCGTTTATATCATACGAAACTTAAAGGTCGAGCGAAATACGAGCCGCGATTATGACTTTCGAAGTTTGTTCACCAGAGTTTCCAAGCAAAAATCGTGCCACAGCTATTTCACTGCAAAACACTGAATAAACAAGTTTTACGATAAGGAACGAAGTCTTTGGCAACGGTATATTGGGTCTGTCTAAAACAGAGTCAGCTTGCCTGTTTTATCGTCCTAATTACCACGTCGTCGGTTTCTTGTTACTACCAGCAGAAATGCAAGAATAAAATATCAAACATTCGTGAACTGGAGGATGTTAAAATCTAACTCAACATCACTGCATTTTATCTTCCTTGCAATTATCAAACTTCTCTTCCCCCAGTTATAATTTTTACTAACAATTTTGTACTCTTAACAAATATGATATATACTAGATACGTATATGCTGCATGATATATCACTAATTATAATCAAATGTATCTATTAACACCCTCGTAATTAATAACAATCCGCATGATTAAAAGCATATATATATATATAAATAAATTATTAAAAATTCGATAAATAAGAGATAGATAAATAGTAAATACGATCTAATTGAAAGAACGTAAAATGTATAGAATAAGCGAAATATATTTATGTCAATTTGCTTCATTAAATATATTTAACTTTAAATTTAAGGGCTCGTAGCAATAAAAATATCGTGTCTGAAAAGATGACTGATGAAATGTGGAATGACTTTTATAAAATCGTGTTTCAGAGGAAAAAAGCAATAAAACAGAACGTACCTACGTAACCTACAGGGATTGCAAGGTTTAATGAAGTTCTTCTACGCAAATAGTATCTTTCTCTTCCATGATAAGACTTCATTAAACATTCCTTGTCTCAAAGGATTCTACTTCTGCTAGCGTGTATAAAATAAAAAGCAACTTAAACAATTACTTCGCGCAAATTTTATGAACACCACTCGATCCGATCCGTTTAAAAAAAAGACGAGAACGTACTATTGGAAACAAAATAAATTTTTAACAAATTTCATGTTATTATTACCATTCGCCCTAACATTATATTTTCGTTTCACCTTACGACTCTTTTGCTTTACCTTCTCTATACAAGAAACTAAAATCCCGCTATACCACACCTCACAATACGAAAATACAATATCTTTCCGCTAATTGATAAATAAAAATTCCATCTTCATTTCAATTATACACATTTATAGCATCATTAAACGCTCTTTCAACGATGTTCTAACGTTAAATCTGTCCTCTAGCTACGAAATTACTTCACTCTGGAAGAATACTCGGAGAACAGACACACGCATATGTATGTACGTACAATGCACACGCATTCGATAATTTCGTAGAAAGAGTTTGCAACCGCATAAATACCTTAGAAATATGTAGGAGTCGTACAGATGGACCGCAACGTTCCTAATAATAGCGCAATTACGTTGCTAATCGGAAGAAACAGATTGTAGGTATCGTGGAGCAGCCACCAAAATGCACGGCAGAACTCCCGGAGGAATCCAGTGAAATTTTGCTTGGAAACAGAACTGTGGCTAGAACGATAATGGATCGCACGACTTCCCAGGGCCCGTTAAAATCGCGCCCATATATATAAGCCATGACGTCAGAACAGGCCAAGTATTTAATGAACAAAATAGTTTGCACCTCGGGCAAGATAATCGCCATGTCCAACGATGCTATCTTCATTGGGTTAGGTGTAAAGCATCGCGTATAACTTTTGTACCGCCGATCGCACGTGCAGTATATGATTCCATTTACTGGCAATCTTTACGCGCTGTGTCTGTATTAACACGTTACCTTCCACACGACCCATTGGAGGATCGTGCTGTATTTACCAGACTCATCGTCCCTGGATCTGGCAATTGTTTTCCTTTTATGAGTCATTCGTTGTCCAGAATATAATAACAACTGCCCGCGTAGTTTAATAAAACAATGCTTCGTTCAGTTCTGATTATCTTCCATGTACTTTATTGCAGATTTTAGAAGTATATGTATGCTATATGCATGGAATTTTGATGCGACAATTACACATTTTGGCGGCTAACGAATTGAGATTTTTAACTGACGTTTTCTACGATAGGTTTTCTAAAATTACATTTTTTAATTTTACAGATTATGAAGGATGTATAGGCAACTGTCTTTGTAATTATAACGAAAAATTCCGTTTAAACAAAATCTGAACGCGCTAAACAAACGCAGTTTTAATTAACTGAACTGTTTAGTTAGTCAACAGGTTCTTTCCCTAGTTTCTCGTATTAAGAAACTAAACAGCTTATTAATCTAATATATACTAAGATAAACTGCAAAAACAAGCAACTTTTTCAGTTGCTTTATTAATTGAATTATAACTCATGAGTAAATTTATTTCTTTAAATATAAATATAAATCGAAAATAGAAACTTTTCGAGCTTTTCTTTTATAACTTTTATCGACTGTACTTGAGATAAATAAATGTAATTATGAAATAATTCAGAAATTATGAGTGAAGTGACAGATGAATGTAAATATATAACTCAAAGATATAGAAACGGCGATAATCTTTAATCATTTACTATCTTTATCTTCGTCGCATGTTTAAGCCCTCCGCGCTCCTCGCTGACTATCGCAAGCTCGCGTCAAACGCGCTGGTTAGTAACAGACGCTGACTCAACAGCTTTTTTTTTACCGTTGCTGGAACGATATACGCATTTCCTGAAAAAAATGTAGATCACAGCGTTCGTAAGGCCTTAATCCTTAAACGATATATGGACACACGAGGCACTTTGAGCATACAGAAAAGTAGCTTTTGATGATAAAACCTTCACTTCCCTCAGGCAATTTTTATACTCAATTTCAAAGTATTCTCGTGACTTTGTCTTTTCGTGTTTTTATCGGCTTCTTCTTATGATTTAACTTTTATCCATGCAATCAAAAAGCTGCAATTATCTAGCCAATTCTCTCTTCCACGAGCAGAACGATTCTCCCAGGTTTGAATTTGACAGACTTACTAAGTTTTGTCCTGTTAAGTATATCATGTACCAGGCACATCGACGAAGAAGAAATTTGCTATAAATAACATATATTCAACGTTAGAAAAGATATCTGCCGTCATAAATAATCAGAATGTTAATGTGATTTTCTTACACAGGCTTGTGAAAAACATAAATGTAGCATTTCGCTCACGCTACTTTCTGATTCGTAAATTATTTTAAACGAAGCTGTAAACGAAGAAATTATGTGAACTTTACTTGAAAAATTTCTAGATTCAATGTTCGTTAAACGCGACGTTTCAAAGAAGCCACATATGTACCTACGGGTAGCATGAGCTTTATTTGAAAGAACGTTTCATATGTGTCGATCTAATGTGGCGAATGGAATATTTAAAAGTTCGTTTCCGTGTAACTCGATATGGAAATATTCCCTAACAATACAATTACTTACCAAGATCATTATCCAACGTGGCCCGAGACTTTAACACGATACTATATATCCGTATGCGTCTACCTATATATGTGTACAGTGGCCACAGGAATGGTGACATTACCTTAACACTGCAAGCAGTCGCAGTTCTGCCTACTTGTACGCGATCCTAAGGAGAGAAAAGTGGAAAACTCGGTTGCGTCCGCTACAGCCGAGATTTTTACAAGCCGAAACTAACCTGCCGTACAATTGTGCACTGCACTGTAAAACGTGAGAAAAATTTTGCCGTAGTCCCTCGTACTACCTAAACCTTGAGAGACGTTCCCATCGTGTTTACGCAGACTTATTAACTTATTCTGACGCGACGTGAAAAAAAAAGTCTGCCAGTGGAAAATAGAAAGAAGAAAGAAAGACAGACGTCTTCATATTTAGTTTACGGTATTTATTTGCATACTATTTACGGGATATTCGTTTGCATACTATTATGACGTGATGAACGGCTCGACGAGAGTTGCTCGTTATATACATATATATCATATACGTGTGTGAGCGTGCACGTTGAATGAACCCACGCGGTTTAAAAAAAAAAAATACAACACTATCAAATAATCGATATTTATGGAGATGCGCGGAAATATTACACGTGGAAATTTCGTCATCCCAACTTGCCGATAAATTCCATGTGAAACCACTATCGATTAAAATTTGTTATGAATCCTTTTTATTAACATTGGATTTTTATTTATTACATCTAAAAACCATATATATATATATATACATATGGGGATACGATAAAACATTTTCATTGATTTTTTGATTTCAATGTACATCTATGGAAAGAATATTTTAATACGAAATAACTACAAAATGAAAAGAATTTGTTACATCTAAAGATATAAAGGTATAATAATTGAGACCGATAGCATTTTAATATTTGCAATATCTTAATATTTTTTAAACTTGTAATGTTATAACGAGCGATATTTTGAAAAGTTATACAGTTGCCGGAAAGAAGTGGAAATTATATATCTAGTATTCGTATATTTGTATAAATTGAGGAAAGAAAAACAAGATGCAAAACGAGTCACGTGTTTCTCGCAATAAAAAAAAAAACAGATCACGAATACTTATTAATTCTTATTAGACCTAGTCGGTAATTAAATAAAATTGGAAATTTGTTTACCTATTTCGTTATTCTCGCGCGAAAACAAATTCCAGAAGGATAATATGATCCATCTTTAGTCATGCACATTTCAAAACATGACACCGTAACAAGACGAAGCGAGGAAGAAATAGGAGAAAGGGCATGATTGATTATGCAAACACGTTGTTATTACTGATTCAGTGTGCCCTGAGCACCGCGTGTAACACGGCTGGCAAATGTGTGCACGTTACACAGCTAACCCATTATCAAATTGTGTACTTGGGCTTTCGTTAGGTCACACACGAACCACAGTGCAGGCTTTACCGCCGCTGAATGTACGATGCAGGACGAAAGCTTGAAAGCACGATTCACTATACCTGTACCTCCCGTATGTTTTCGTGCGGAACTCTATCCTTCCTGTAATCGCAATTTCACCGTGTAATCAACGATACGGGAAATACATGCAACGACGCCAAAGCGCGGCGTCGCGCATTATCGAACTAAACTTTTGCTACACGATAGAACGATACCGTACGTTGGCCGTTTGTGTCGTCAAAAAAGTAACAAATTGAACCGCGCGTACGATACAGGAAATACGAATATATTACACGATTCTTCCCATTAGTATTATGAAATTTGATTCGAGTTGTACGTGTATTTCATTTTTAAGGAACGCTTTATACGCTACGGAAAAATTAATTAACTGGGATTTTCGAAATTCTCGAATTTTGTAAAATGGAAATATTTCAATGATATCCGTACACGACGAAGTAAAGTAATATGTAACTTTCAAAAACAAAGTAAGGTATCGAAGATGAAATTTTATATGTTTACCAATTTTTATATGAATTAACTGATAGAGCATAATCGAAGAAAAGATTAGCGGAATTAAACATCTACGAATAACATTGACATTCCAGCGATTCCAATTCCGTACGTTGCTCATACGTATAATATTTTCTAAAAAAAATTCTGTGTTGTAAATAGAATTCTACTCGATTGCAAAGTAACTCCAAACATGTACGAAGCAAACGGTGGTTTCGTACAATTGAAATCGTTTCGCAGAACCAAAAATTCAATTAACTGACCAATGATAACGAAGGATTAGAAAAAAAAGAAAATAAGTCTGACCGCTACAAATTTCCCTTAATTTTTCATTGCGGTATCGAACCAATCCGAAAACTCAAAGCACCTCTCTCACGTACTTCATTCTCCATGTATTTCACGGCAAATAGAAGTTAAATTTGGCCCGAACTAGAAAATCTAACGCGTATCGCGATGATAGACGGCAACGCAAAGGAGGATGATTCCGTTAATGGGAAGCGCATTCACAGGGAGTTCGGTTACCCCTTGAAAACCGTGCTCAAAGGCGCTAAATGGAAAACACATTGAGTTTTTGCTTCACGTTTTCGATTTACTCGTTAAGACAGGAGAGAACGAGAGAGGGAGAATCGCATTCGCAACAAGAGCGCATAAGTACCTATAGAAGGGGGCGACAACGAAAGGGAAAGAAGACGTAGTAGAAAGTAGAAGGAAAAAGGAAAGGAAAAGGGAAGAGATACGAGAGAAGGAAGAGTTAAAGAACCGTTATAGGCTGGGAAAGGAGGAAACGGCTGCGAAGATCGGAGCTAGGGATAAAAGGTAAATTCCGCCTTTCAATTTTGCTACAGTCCCATTTTACTTCTAGTTCAGTGCTTGGATGCCGGTACCGACGCGATGCAACGTCGGCGGCAGCGTAACTTAGCCCAGAATAAACTGAATACCATTCATTACGGCAGCTCTCCCTTCGACCACCATCAACCTCATCCCCATCCCTCCCAACCTCGTCCCATTCCCTTCGCCTCTTCCTGTTTTACCACCCTTCGCCGCTCCTCATCCTTCTAGCTCTCGCGCACAAACGAAGCGTCGAAGGCGGTGGCGGTGTTGAAAAGCTGAGAATTGGAAATTCTTTGAAACTCCCTCTTCCTCCTTTTCTCTTCCACCTTTCTCTTCCCACTCCGTTCTCCTTCTTTCTCTCGCTACGACTGAAACGACGTAACCACTTCTATGGCCTCGGCCTCTCCTCTATTTGGATACACCCGGTGAAAGGGGTAGGTATTGGGAAGAGATGCGGTTTGTGATAATAAACGAATTGCACCCGTTCCCTCCGTGCCACTTTTCGCCCAGGAGATAAGCAAACGTGCGTATTATCGAACTCGCGGAAAATACCTCGGGCTGCGAAGATAGCCAGGCGAAGATTTCACGGTGGGTGGCGTCGAGACGTCCGTTTAAAAAGTTCGTGAAACGATTTCGGCGAGACGACTGGGAAAAAGGTGATATAGAACGATATGGCGATAATGAATTTGTCCGATTTTATGGAACTAGAAATGTAACGATATAGACTAAAGTTATTGTTGCAAAACCGACAGTGTGAAACGTAACCGATTCGCGTTTTGTATATATACGATACGTATGACACATTCATAAAAATTTTCCATGACAAATGTTCGGATGCTTTCGTAAATTACTGTACATCTCCGCTATTGCACGTTATTGATTTACCTTCTTTGAGGTATCAAATACGTATCAAAAAGTTTAATCGACCCTGTCGATCGAAAGATATTAGTCGACGTTAAATGAGAAACTTAGCTGCTACAGACAACATGAAGAATCAAGTACGGAAGTAAGTGAAACGAAGAAATTGCAAATATAATATTCATAACTGTACCTACTTTGACGAATCATACGTAAACCATTCGTAACAAATTAGCATACTCCACAACGACCGATCATAAACGAGCAGCGTAAATGCGAACATTTCCATCCGTGGCTTGAAGATTCTCCTTCTGCCAAGCTAATTGCAAACGCTCAATTCCGGATGTACAAAAAGAATCGTAGAACAGGGTAGAAAAAGAAAAAAATAGTTAACCGTCCTCGATGGAATCTCAAAAAGGAATTTCTTTTCATAGCTAGGGGTCAGGCATAACTGTCGTAGTCCGGAAAGCACGAAAGCCACTTTTGTCGAGTGGTGAACCGCTGCAATTAAACGACTGCCCTTCTTGCCCCTCCTTTTTCCGCTCTCATCCGTTCGTGTTCCTTTTAGCCTAGTTCTTCTTCTCACTTCCTCTCCTTCTCTCCTTTTTCCCCTTTTTCCTCCTCTTCGCCTTCTTCTTTTTCTTTCTTACCTGCACTTCCTGCTTCCTTTCTTACATCTTTACGCGATAATTAGCAGGTCTTCAATTTTCCCCCTGACGCACGTATTTGCTTTGCATAATTACCGAGATAATTAAACAAGCTGTGATTCTCAGATCTGCCACGAACAGACCAACGCCGGAACAGGAAGAACCGGAGAAAAAGAAGCAGACAGACTGTCGTCGTGAAAATATGCGCTCGTACGAAAACTCGTGTCTCTTCAACGGACAACCTTTTTGCTATCTGGAAGTGTAAATCGTGTCAAGAGACGCGGCGTGGCGCGTGCTTCCTCGCCGAGTAATTAGCGAGCTTTGTTATGCGCGGAAACTAAGTAAGCGGGGGTGGCGTTTTGTAGAAGAATACGGAAGAAACAGCTGTTCAATTGCGTCTTGCTTCGATACTCGCCGTAACTTGTCAGGTATGAAGCAAACAAAATGTTTATAGAAAACAACGATCAAAAGACAACGACACGAAATACGATTTTTCTAGTTGGTGTTAACGTCCCTTAAGTAATTAAACGCAATTTATCACTGTTTAATTCTCGCCTGTTCGAGACGTGGACATGGTCGTTACGAATATCGAATGTTTCGTTTTATAGCGAGCAGAGAGCGAAGCGAAAGGAATTTGTATTTCCCTGTGATAATAAAAATTACTTTAAGAATGAATTTATTCGAATATCGTAACTTGGGAAATAATAAACGTGAAGTATTTGGAAAAGTGTGAAAATTGAGCCAGCCTCCACTCTCTCAGGGTTGATAAAATGAAAGTTGACAGACAAAAATTGAGGTTAAATGTAGAAGTCAAGGGACAAAAATAAGAAATGTCGGAGAGAAAGGTAAAGATGAAACGAAAATCGTGTCACAGTGATGAGTATAGTGAAAGTAAAAGTTACGTTTGACGTGATTCGCGATTGAAGCGATCTTGAGCGGTTAAAATCCTTAATCTCCGTTACGAGGAGTCTAAAGAAACGCTTCTCCTTACTTTCCCTTTCTCCCTTTTCTTTCTGTATGCCGGTCATCAAATTTCAAGAAGGTTTAATTTTTCTATCGTTGTTTAAATATAGATCGAATCCGTGTCTACTATAGTCACAAAACGGTCATTAATTTATTTGTTATTGTAAAACATGTAAATTTTACTACTTCTATAGATTGCACGTAAAATATGAAACAGTTGATTCCGAACTTAATCTTTTACATTAAGTAAAATTTAACAAGGTAATTTCTTTCAAGTTCGCTTCTGCGCCAACTCTAATAAAACACCGATGTACAAATAATAACTCCCTTGGCAGCACGAAATAATAACAAATAAGAACTGACCTACGAACAAAGTGTGTGCAACGTGTTCACAGTTGTATATTATAATTTGACGGCTAAACAGTTGAAAAACTACATTTTCGGTCGATTGTAGAAAAATAAATAGCCATAAGAATGGAAGTTAATGAAAAGCAAACGTAATTAGCTGCCTATGCATACAGAGGTAAATGAAACACAGTTTAAGAACAGTTAAAAACAGTAATGACTGCGTCCCTCCGAGGATTTGCAGATAAAAATTCTTATAGTAGTTCATATAGTGATAACGTATATCGAACATACGCTCTGTTTCGCAGGGTTGAATTTCTAAACGATCTAACCGTAATTAAACGAGCTTTTGAATATACAACGATAGAATTTGACGTAATAAAGTGCAAAGGCGATTTAAGAGATATATTAAGATTAAATTCTGAGATATCGTTATCTGTCATAATAATCGCGTTCTTTAACCGTAAAGTAAAATGAAATAGGGTAATGAGAAACATTTGGTCCAAACAGATCGTACAAACGTTTCGTCAAGGTGAGCGAAGAAAAACATATCGCGTTTCACGCAAAATCCATAGACGTTCTCCGTTCGATGAAAGACATTGTATCAACTTTGACGAGCGGCGAACGTCTCACTGCGAAAATAAATGAATACAGCGTGACGGAGGCGCGAACCAGCGAACGTCGAGAAAATGATTCAGTGAGAGTGCGTGAGATTATATCAGACGATACCATTGGTACGCCATGGGACCAACGGCACTAGATGTAATTCAACATTTTCGATCTGTATATCCGGCACGTCGATCCCATTGGAAACGCTCGGAAACGATAAAACAATATACTCCGGTCGCGCTGGCGGCCTTCCAGTTAAAAACACTTTGAAAATCTATTGAAAACACTTGAAAATGATTGAAATCAAACAAGTTACCAAGCGGACAAGAGAAATCTATCTATCGCATCCAGCCTGTTCGCACACTCTGGTCCCGTACGCGTATCTAGTCGAATGAATCATTTCGAATACTCCAAACTGACGAGATACCATCTGTGAGACGAATAGATTGCACGCACAACGACTGATCGGGACACGTCCACCGAATTTCAAAGTATTCTAGTTGCGAAATGATCGATCGTTCCCGCGTGTCTGCCGATGAATCGTTGATCAGCTGTGAATCCTGAGTTTTGACAAGTGTTTCTTTCTTTTTTTTTTTTTTTCCGAAAAAGAGATGTCTGTAGAAACTGGGAAAAATGGTAGAGCTGAATATTCAGCTTGATACAGATTTTGCGACGGACGAATTATAAATTTCTGATACATACTATTTTCGATACATACTATTGAAATTGGAGCAACAGAGGTGAGGGTTACAATGAAATTCTACGATAGAGTTTGTTCGAACTATAAAAAAATCGAATAAACTCGATCATTTTTGGTATAAACTGAGCACGGTAAATATAAAATTGGAAATTAAACGTTTATCCATTATTAGTCAGAATTTCATATCTTATACAGCTATAGTATTGTATTAATGACCTGTACTATTTATAACCATTCTCCTGTTCCCTTATATTTTAAAGTATTTAACAACTTGTAAGAACACGACTACCAACAGAAAATATGGTTAATTTGTAGCTGGGAAATTTATACATTTAATTTCCAAAGTATCTAATATGTTTTGATTATAATTAGACACAAAGATTTAGATTAAACATTTACAAAAAACGATACCGTGGAATGTTAGGAAAGAATAACAAGAGAACAGTTTATAACAGAACAGAACAAAAAATATGGGCACACGAAAGATGTATAACATCTATCGAGATACGATATTTTCTCTGCTATGGTCACGTGTGACACGTCTGATATATTGGATATTCGTTGATTTATAAAAGGTGATGCTATCAAGCTGAATCGATACTGTGAACGAACAGATGTATACGCTATTTATTTACGTCTAAAATATATAATACAGTGATACGTTCCTAATTTTCGTTTTAATTTTATTTCAATTAATTTATAGAGCATATCAACGTTAGAACAAAATAACGAATTTCAAAGCTTTTTCTTTAATAATTACTTGAATAATGTAGATGCTTTAGTAGCAAAGCTAATATTAACTTTTATTTGGATAAAAACATAATCGTGTACACCTATTTGTTTTCATCATATCTTTTTAATTGCAATTATTTATGTATAGAATATTTAGTTATAGTTTACGAACCGGTAATTTCAGTATTAAATGACATTTGAAAATATTCACTCAAAATATGATTGATAAAACAATTTAGCCATACATATGCAAATACTTACTAATTAACTACCAATCATAGAGATTGAAACAGAATCATCGTATCCAATTCGATGTACAGCAAGGTCTATTTATGCTGCGCGAGCAATTAATACGTTGCCACCAATTATTTTGATAGGGAGTCATTAAGTAAGCTGCCATAATCATAATCTGATATGAGGCTGCTACTAACAGTAGAAGTCACGCATGGGATTACAAGCTGCTACCCCTCTCTTCCGCTTAAAGCTTTAGTAAGATCCATCACTGAAAGAACGACTTCAGTGCGAATTGAATTACGTTGAGAGACGGACACGATATTTTGAGTATAAATATTGGAAAAATAACAGAAATAGATAGACGAGAACCATTCATCGGCAGATATTGATTAACCAGTTATAGAGATTGAATGAAGTTTCTAAAATTGAACGACTTTTCCTTAATACCCTCGATCCCATCGTATTTTGTATTTTGTATTTTATAATTGTATTTTAAATAATTATCACCATATGTCGAAATATTTATAAAATTGTATATATAAATATGATAAAAAGTTACGTTGATTACGAAGAGTTGCTTTGGAAAATTACAGATTTCATATAACTGTCAGAAAAAGAGATTTTAATCGGATAACAATGACTGAGATTCGCTTTGCTCGTGCGGATAGCGTATTTCATAACGAACAACGTGAATTTTTTTATTTCGTTTGAAGGGATTTACCTCTGAAAGAATGATTTATACAGCTCGTTTACTAACACAATCCCTTTGCTCTATTTCTTTTTATCAAAACACGTTTTCTGCGAGCATTCTCTGTTCCGGATGTTTCGTCAAGAATTTATTAGAAGAAAAGATTTATTTCTTGTTAATTAACAATTGCTACGCAAGGGGACTTCGATCGAAAGCATAATTGCTCACATTATTCAATTCCACACATTCTCATTCCCCGAATCAAGCGAGCAATTCTCGATCCAGGCTGATTGCACCAGCTGAGAATGGCATTTGCGCTTCGTTTCTACCCATAATTATATAGCTATATCGATGATAGACCATCATTCCGTTTGGCTGGCTGGCCACAATAATTGGCGGCGGTCACGAGAGGACACACTTCGATACTTCTCATCCGTCAATTCATTAAGATCGCTTTCATACATGCTTTTCATACATGATGCTCGCGATGATTGTTCTCTGGCCCGAAGCGGCTCAATTATAACCGTCAGCTTGCGCTTGCGCAAATATTTAGATATAAACATATACAGTACGCGCACGTATACGAGTATGAAAAGGGGATGAATATGGAGATGCAAAGGCTACGAAGACAAAGAAGGAAATGGGAAGGAGGAAGACAAGATAATTCTCATTGTACAGCAGTGGACGCCCTCGAGGCGTCCACCACTTCAAAGCTATTCGACTCTCCGTAGCTCTCATCGAACCAGAGTCCGGCAGTTAATGAACTACCCTTCGGCGTTGCAATGCAGGTTGGTGGTGATACTAGTCGTCTAGGAACCTGGCCAAGTGCTGGGGCGATCTATTATCCATTTACATAAAGGGCCGCAACGATCCAGCTAAGAGTTTACACTGTTCCCTTAATCCCCAAGAATTTCCGAGGAGTCACGCCAGATTAATACGTAGACGCGTCAGATCCACCGATACTACATCATTATTTTTCCTCCAACTTTCAACCATCCAGCCTTTGAAATATTTGCGATCGATCAGCTCTACATAGCCGATGTTCGACGGAAATCGTTCGATATAACGATTTTTCCTTTTAAACAAGGATATCGCTATCACAGTATCTGCCATGCAAACAGATACCATAAAATCACGATCGTTATTGGCCGATATTCTCGATACTTGTCACATATAGGGCAATTGTAACTATACTGAAAAACAAACGGTTCGCTGATATAATTATATGTATAACAATAGTTTCGGCTGAAATATTCTTTCGGAGAATCGCCGTTTAATGCAGATTAGATGTTTATATGGTAACGATAGCGCGGAATGAGTGTAAATAATGGCCGATTTGGATGCTATGCGTGAAAAAGAGAAATTTACTCCATGTCGTTTACTACTTTTGATAATTTGGTTGATTAAAATACGAAGTATGCGAAATATTCGAATCTAAATTCTAATCTACAGTAGTCGCTTGTTTTCTTCTTGCACGCACAAATTCAGTTGTACCTTACGTTCCAATATATCTCCAATTAAATGTATTATCGTCAAATCGTTTTCTGTTACTTAGATGATTTTGTTCAATACGTCTGGAGTATTTGAATTTAGTCAGATGGAAAGATTATTTGCTTTTCAGAAATCTGTTCAATCTTTTTTAACAAAACTATAATTTTGTATATCGTAATAAGTAATTTTAATCGTAATTGGGTACCATCTTTTTGTTAACAAGTAATTTGACTTTCATAAGAGTAACAATATTTTTCTTATAGTTGCATTGAATATCATTATTACTAAGCATACTATAAATATTTCGTTGTTATGGTTTCGAACTGATCGGTACTATCATATAGCCTTCCAACGTTTTACTCTGTTTAAAGAATCTTTTAATCAATAATACAACATAATATTACTATATCACATTGGGAAAGTATACTCTACAAATTACAACAAAAAATGTTAAGTAGAAATACGCGATAGATGAAAAAGCAAAGTTGGATCAAATTGCACAGATCGAACGGATCCAATCGATTTTTTGATAGCATCGAAGGTAGTTTGAGGTAAAATTAGCAAGTGTCGTGAACGAACGCTGCAACAAACTCCATCACGAATTCTCACGCCAGTGTGCTAGACGATCACGCGATACAAGAAAAAAGCATGAAACGCATATGCCATGGCGAATACAGTAACAAGATCAAAGATTAACGTTATCAAATCGATTGAAGAAGTCTATGTCAGTGGTCAGGAAGTACCTGTAATAGTTTCCTAACTTACAAATTGCAAACTAAAACTCAACATCATTAATTGAAAATAAAGTGTTCTTCAACAAAGAACGTTAATATTAGAACTATCAAACTGCTGAAAACATTATAACTGGTAACAATTTTTTGTTTTTGCAATTACTAAAAACATACAAATGTTTTGTTGTTTGTTATTTGTCAATGTTATTTGTTTTTAATCTTAATTAATTGTGTATATTTAGATGCATATTGTAAAAAATAATAAAAATCCTGTGTTAAAAAATCTAATGCAGCTTTCTCATATAAAAATCATGACATTTGTCAGGACGTTGGAAAAACGATCCAGAAACGCGAATATCAAAAATCGTATACCACTCTTAATAGCGCCAATATTACCACATTAGCACAAAAATTACCACACTTTTGCAGTACCCTTAAATTCCACCCTAAGCATAACAACGAAGTGACCTACATTTGCACAACATGTTTTAAAAGGAAAACACCGTGAAAGTTACCCACAAAAGTGCAATGATACGAAGTCAGTGGCTTAAAGCCACGTGACGCAGTTATACCTTCCATTTCGCGGCTGCCGCAGTGGCGACATCTCGGACGCGATGGTCGTTTATTCGCGAAGCAACATACGACAACAACGTTCCCTCGTAAGCTGATACCGCGTAAAGAGTCTCGAATCTCGCGAGGACGTTCGCGTCTCACAAACATCGCCGATTAACTTCGCCGTGAATCGTTTGAAAAATAAGAAATCACTCGCGTTACTCACCTGAACCATTGATGTGTGTTGGCACGCGAGACAGACCTCCCCGCTTGGCGGCAGTCTGATGGCGAAATCAGTCCGTGCCAACCCCTGTCGTTGGCCTCGCGCCCCGTGCATTCAGCATCAGGCGCCCACAAACGCCGTTACACGCACGCACGCACGCACGTGAGCACTATTCACGTCACTACCACGACCACGCCCACGCGCCACCGACTTTTCCTTGTCCACGTAGATATTTCACGTAGTGTTGTTAACTACCACTAGAGGTGCTGGCCGCGAGTAGACGGCCGCGCGGGCGCAAACAGGGAAAATCGATTGTTTCGACGCTCTCTCCTAGGGTCAATCTTAATCTGGTCGCGATAAATCTATCCGGGATGCATCGCTAATTCACGCGCACCGGCTTCTTTGCAGACAGCTCGCGGCGCTGTGCCACGACTACTAGTTAAGATCCCCTCGCGAACCGTCGCGTGTCGAGAATTCCACTACCGATTCACGCACCCTCGACGA
This sequence comes from Bombus haemorrhoidalis, assembly GCA_014825975.1. Lineage (NCBI taxonomy): Eukaryota > Metazoa > Arthropoda > Insecta > Hymenoptera > Apidae > Bombus > Bombus haemorrhoidalis. The sequence goes on along the minus strand of CM026166.1, from coordinate 29,958 downwards.
GTATCTCTGTTTACTACGGAGACCAGTGAATAATTTTTATTTTTCAATTAAAATTTCTACTATAACATGGATCGCTTATCAGATATAGTCTCGTGAAAATTAGGATATTGTCATTCTAAAGAGGGTTGGTAATTATAATGAGGTTAGGGAGTTGAAATGGGAAGATTTAAAAATGAAAATTGAAAAGTTATCGATCGCGATGATCGTACGAAAAGTAACTAACGTCCGAATATATGTTATAAATTTCTATTTATCCATACGAGTGAATTTTCTAGATGTAATTAAACATTCTTTATTTATTGCATAAATCGTGGATTCTGTACCGAGAGATTTATATCGTTACATATTAGATATTTGTATATTAGGTTAGAAGTTTAAATAAGATGTTATATTTAGATATTATTAGATATTTATATAGACAGTAGAGATTAACAAGAAAGATATCTATAGTATTTAAAAATGTACTAATAGAATAAAGAATTAATTTTAGATGCGTTTACTATTATCTTTTCTTTTTTCTTTTTTTTTTTTTTTTTTTTTTTGCTTAAGCATTAAATTAAACGATCCATTCGATTTCAATTCAATTAGTCTAGTTAAAATTCAATTTCACCGCCTCGATACTTTCACGCTCGAATTTCAGTACAGACATTTCCAAGGGGATCTCTCCACGCCAGTATCCTTTGAATAAATGTCGAGTCCGTATTCAATTTAACTTCTGTCCAACGTTTAAAGCCTTAGAAAACCATGGACAGGTGTTATCGTATTTGCATGATTACCTTTCTCCTATCCCTAAGATAACACGTTAAAACTCGAACTTGATAATAACAGTCCGCCACGCGGAAATTAAATAGCTGCGTCAGAATCCAACTTTTCAGACAGTTGTTACCCGTTGCATGTTCAGTTTTGCCAAAAATTTTCGCTAGTTTCCTGACAGTTCCCTGATAATTAATGAACATTCGGTCTTAAATTATTAAGAAAGTGGAATAAAAAGAGTTAAAACGGTCGGCACGCCTGAATTAAAGTTGTTTTTGCAATGACAACTTTGTGCGAACCCAATTACCTATTGATGAAACCGCTCGCGATACATAAGGAAACGAACTCGCAAAAGAAGGAGACAGATCGGAATTCTTGATCTCGGGAACCACTAAATTCTTTTCCTGCGGATAATCCGGTGGATGATCGCGGATAAAAGTGGTCCGTGAGTCCGCCTAGTGAACCCCTAACACAAGTTAACATTTCTGGCAAACCAGACCGCCAGGTACTCGAGACGTCAAAAAGTGTTGAATAATTTCTGAATTTGCCGAGACAGCTTGCGGGATCCCGCATTCCCCGGTGTATCATACAGTCTAGTTGCCGGTATGAATAGAAAAGTATACATAGTTATGCGTGACCGGCTGTATAAGCGCCGTCATGGCAACTAGTACCTATACTCCACCAACCATGAACCCTGAGATAACATTTAATGAATAAGTCATCTAGATGGAATTAAGTTTAAATATTTCATCGATCGACTAATCTCTAGGGTGTACGGCATTGAAGTATAATTTATTTAGAAACGTCTTGTCCCTGATAAGAGAAGACGATTGGAACCGGAGATCCTTGCGCAAGAAAAAGAAATTAGAGAAATTCGGAAACAGCCGAAGAAAAAGATGGCAGCTAACGAATGTACCCGTCAGTGGAAGTTGATTTATGTAAATGCTTCCACAATCGCTTTAAATGTTTTGCGAAACTCGTTCTCCACTGAAAATGTAAATGTATCCTTCATTGAAATAATCGATATTTAAGTAAGTTCTTTGTTATAGTAAAGAAAACTTATAATAATAACATAGTTCCCGTAAACGAACAACAAAAGTAATGTGGTTTTAATTATCGAATATGAAGAAAACTACTATTAAAAAAGAAAAATTTTATATTAAAGTCTAACTTTATATTAAAGTGCTGTTTTATAAAAAAAAAAAAAGTATCTCTTTTATCTACTTTCCAATTTCTACTAGTATCTACTTTCCAATTCTTTTCTATCTACCATTCCAATTATCTCGGCCTTGTTAAATTGCTTGCCACGGTTTGGGATTCATCTTATTAAATGAGTTAAAGAAAAGATACGTTTATGCGAAATTTTTCAATTTCGACACATGTCGTATTCACAATTTCTCGGAACAAGAACTAAATTATTCACGATGTTGTGTTCGCTATAGTTAGGAGCACAGTGTTTGGTTTATAATACGGTCTACCATCTCCTTCTCGTAAAGATGACGTTGCCTTAGGGATTCCAAATATGAATCTTCAATGATGTCGTACGAATTTAACGACGAACAGAAACTCGACGTTCGTTCGAATTTCTTAGACGATCTCCTTGATGACGGTTTCTTGCAGACGTCGCGGTTCTTCTTTGAATATCTATCACCATCTATATCGCTATTTTTTTGCGCAATTTCTTGATCCTCGAGTATCGCCGAATCATCCTGTATCTGTTATAATAGAAATTATTATATCGATAATATTACTTCGCGTAATAAGGAAATTATTTAGGTAAGATTTAGAAAAACGAAATACATTTCAATATCAAGGAAGTAAGAGATAAATATTTATTTAAAAGTACAAAAATGAAACTGATGGGATCTTTGTTTTCCTTTTAAATGCACGGCATAGTCCTGCATTGAAATGCAACGACCACTATCGATCTACCATCAAACCAATAAAAATGCTAAGATAGTTGAAAGCATCTCAGGAAGAATCCCCTTTTTTTGGACAATCAGATATCAAGTACAAAGAGATATCAGAAAAAGAATCATTGTTGAGCGTTCACAAGAGAGTAAGGACTCTTGATTTACCTTTGCATCGATCTGCTGATCCTTCAAAGGCAGGAAACATTTTTCAGCGGTAGTATCCTTCGTCTGTGGATATAAAGGAAAAGTCAGTAGTTAAAACGAGTTCAGGAGTCTTTTCACATGCTGTACCAAAATAAAGCAGAGATATCAAAAACCTTCAAATATCCTCTGCACTCTGGCAAGAGGCGAAAAAAGAAAAAATCAAAAATTTATAATACAATACAATATAATATAAAAGTAAGTAATTTTCACCTTTGACTAAAGTAACTTCCTGGAGTCCTAGAAGGCAACGAACTTCCACTAATGATAACGTTAGTTCCCGAAACTATTCCGATGTCAACAAAATCGATCGTTTCCTTAAAAATTTCGCGTCGCACACGGGAGTTCAATGCGAAATTATTTTGGAATAGTTCCCCGTCGGCGGGATCGGTATTGAGAAACGTCGCGAACCGTTCCGAAATTCCTTTGTAAATTGTTTTGCAGTGACCGGTACGACGACGCAACGGGAGAACATAGAAAGTTTCGAGCAAACATGCATAAAGAGCGTAACTCGTTGAAATTCAGACCGCGATTATCAATAGAGAGAGACGGGCAGGACAGATGAGGATACAAGCAGGGACCACTCTCACAACGACGAAAGTAAGCAAAATCTAATTCCGGTAACGGTAGGCGAGTCACGGGACCCGGTCGCCTTTTCAGAGAGATGTAACGTAGGTTTATCCACGTGTAGAGAATTTCTGTACCTTCTCTCGCCCTCGTATCCTCAATTCCTGCCCTGTCCTTGTGGTAGTTGCGGCGTGCAACCCTCGCTTTGTGCATATAATTGGATTTAGCTTCGGATACCGGTCTCTACTTTGCCCGCCAGCATCCACACGGCAACCCTTCCTTCGTCCTTTTCCCGCCCTTTTCGTCCTCCCTCTTCAACGTCGGCGTCTTATGATTAGATCTAACTCCACCTAGCGGCTAAGGACTAATTTTGCATACCGTATCATCGATAAACGACTGCTTGATAAGGAGCGTGTAATTAAAATAAACTACCAAACACGTTTGCACCCATCCTACCTGTATTTCTCTTGATTTGCTAAACTCGACCGAATTATCATTAAGAAAACTTCATTTCCTTCGCGATGAAAAGGAACGTAACGTATTCTGACGATGGATACGTGTATAACGCGTCTACATATACGTATATCTCTGATGTAATTACGATGACGAAATCAAGTAAATTTCTTATCATAAGACCAATGAGAAGCGATAAATTAAAGAGTCACGATTCATTGTGTAACAATTATTACGTCGGTGTAATATTCCAGAGGTGCACTCTCCAGTCCACCGCGAAAATAAATCTAAAAGCCCAATGACGAGAGTTGTATGACGTTAACGATCCTGTAACAAACGTTGGAACAAAACGCGTAACCGAGGGAAGATGAAACGAACGACGAGTAGAGGGGGAAAAAACGAAGAGGCGTTCGCCATTGTTAACGCGAAAGTGATACGTACGTAATTAATTTCGCTTATAAATCTTCCGGAGGACCATTACGAGGCTTGACTTTCGCGCGCTGAACAAGTAAAACGAATCAGTTTTCGTCACGATGCCTCTTTGCGTTCTCTAATTGGCAATTAAGTATCGAGCGTAACGCGAGCAAACGGCGAACGATGTTAATTCGTCATCCTGTCATACCTCGGTTATCCTTTTTCTACGTTATTATAGTTTCGAACATGGATAGTTGATTTTAATTCGCGCGGCTACAACTCGATTTGATTTTCAATTTTTTATGAATTTAGGGCCAAAATAGTGATAATTTTCCGCGTACGAACAGAAAGAAAGAACCGTAAAGTATTACGTTCTGCAAAATTGTTAGAAATTGAAATTATCACACGCGTATGTATCGAATATTTCCGAACTTCTGTTTCAACCTTTTGTATTCCAGTGACGTTTTTGTATAAAATAACAAAAAACTGGTCGACGATAAAAGTAATTAAACGTGTACAATTATTTACGAGCATCCTCGAGTGCAAAAACGCTGCGCGTTTTAATGTTTATTGCAAATTAATTTCGAGTAAAGTGTAAAACATCGTCAAAACAAGAAAGCAAAAAAATAACGCTCTTACGTAGTTTGTTTTCATTCTTTCACAGAATTTTTATTTCCGTCCTGACAGAAATCAGCTTGTTATCTTTAATATAAATAATTAGTAAATAATACGAACGTAAATACTAAAACAAACTTCTCTATTATTATAATAATTATAATCTTGTATTCTAAACAATGTTGCAAAAAATAACACTAAAAAATGAATAAGCAAAGAATCAATCGTACTACTTTTGCCTTTGAACGTAGCTCGCACATCTCGACCGACGTTATACATCAAAATTATGCGCATGACCCGTACCTTGATCCTATGCGCTTGCAGCAGTATCCGTTGGCGATTTCGCGCGCTAACTGAGTTCCCGTATGACCTTCGCCGCATCAGCCACTCTCTCTGCAACAACAAACAATCCCTGAAGCTGCCATCGTTTCGATGAAACTTCCAAAAAACTAAACAAACCGGGAGGTTCGGATGGACGCCAAGGGTTTTATTTACCTTTTACGGAAACCCCACGTTGCGACCTCCGTCACCTCTCGACAAGTTCCCGGTAGCGCGATCACGTACACGTACAACCTCTATATCCGAGAAGCGTCTGACAACGACATACTTCTATCGTCTATATGCGTATATGGTATCTCTTATTTCTCTCCTCCTCTCTCTCTTTCTCTCTTTTCCCCTTATTCCTTCCTTCTTATTCTTGCTTCCCGCACGCACACACGCGCGCGCGCGCACACACGCATACACACACACATACACACACACATTCGCAACCACCGAGCATCCGGCGCGGGTTTGCCCGTTAAAAGTGCAGTAAGATCGATCGATCGAGCTACACCGAAAATCGTCGAGTGCCGACTCTTCCCCGGCCGAATCCAGCGAGTAAAGTAGATTATGCAAATGCTCGTCGAAAGAGGAGGACGATGCAAAAGGAAAGGATAGGGAGGATGGGTGAGAGGCAGGTGGTAACCGGACCAGATAGAAGGGAAGAACAAAAGAACTCGAAGAGGAAAAGAGGAAATTGTATCTGGCAGAAGAGTCAGACTCGATCGCGTTGCGTGAACTTATCCTTAAAAGTTAAATAAGCCAACAAACGACGTTTCAATGAACGACCTTGCCCCCTTTTCCTCGATTGTCGTTTCGAGCCTCCTGTTCTGTCGCGCCACTCCGTTTTCCTTTGTAGCATATCCTACTATTCTTTTGTTTCTCTTGTTCACACGTAGCGCCTCTTGCGAAACCACAACGTTAATGCATGTCGGTGCAGTTAATACCATGGAAAGTTAAACCGCGGGCAATATTAATACAACCTTCTGGGTGTCTGTGTAATTATGGGAATTACGGTGTGCCTCTGCTGTCCCCTTGTTCCAGTCCGCTGACCTCCTCCGGCGCGGCGTTTCATTTAAACTGTTCCCGACGGTGCGTCCACCAAGAACAAATTTATTCCCGTATATCGGTGTACTTATCTATACCGGTACCAAGTTACTCGGTAATCCTGGATAATAGCGAAAGTATGTACGACAAATGTGCGGCTGTAAGAAAGATACTCGAATAAAGTCGGTATTTTTCACTGGGAGCAACTTGCGGCTTGAAACTTCTTTTTGTGATGTCCACGTACGTGCACTTCCTTCCCTCGAGGAACCTTACATCCTTCGTGTACACTGGTTTAACGTGAATCTTCCAGTTAGCTCGAAATGCTTAATGCAATTATGCCTGGTATCGCGATTCGATTCGTTGTGTTTAAGAAATTACAAAGCGATAAATAAAGAAGTATGAATGTAAATTTGACATATATCAAACATTCAGTTCACGTTTACGCATCGGTGAATGATCAATCTCCTAAATCAACACAGACAGTTTCTTTCCAACAGTTCTCTCGCAAAGTATTATTCAACGGTGTGCTCGCCTGAATTCATAACTTTGATTTTGCTTGTAACTGAAGACTAAAATTATCCTCAAGCTACTAAATATTCCAAGATATATCTTCTAAAACTATACCCCAGTTTAAATAGAATTGCTCCGTTGTAACGCTTCGCTCGTATTACAGTTCCGTCGATTTGATATAACTTTGCGTTGCAGTAGGTTAGTGAAATATTGTTTATTGTTGCAAACAGTACAGTCTTCGAAACTTTTGTTCCCATTCTAACAGTATGCTGACAACAATTTACATCCTCGTGCACAAAGAGGAAAATGTAACAAGATAAATTTGATGTAACACAATTTCTGTATTCCATAATAGAAATTTAAATATCTCCGCATTTCGCGAATAAATCTATTCGGATGTTTCAACAAATCTTCGTTCCATCGTTCCTTTTAAAGAAAAAAAAAACTAAAATTCCTTAAATAAAATTCTCGGTTGTCACTCAAGCGTTTTTCTCAAATTGTAAACAACCGTGACTGACGCCTGCTTCCAGAAGAATGAAAGAAAACGTTTAAAATCCACGTGCAGCTGTCGGGTTTTGGTCAAAGAAACAGAGTACCCAGGTAAATAAAAGTCGATGAAAAATCGTCGCTGAACCAATGGATAAAATTTTAATTTCCAATCCGCTAAAATCGTTGCCGTAATAACGGCTCGTGGTTGAACCAGTAGAATTCCTTTTCCTTAAAAGCGAACAAGAATGCGAATACGTGTCTGCGAGAGAATGCGCGTGAATCCATGGGTAACCATAGCTATCCACCTTCCCCTTTCCCCATTCTTCAGTCGAGTTCCAACTCGCGGTGCTAGGAACTCTGAAAAATTTACAAACCGACCTTCTACCTCTCGAGTATTTAGCTCAAAGGCTTCTGGAATTTACTGTGTCTCCGAGTACGACGGCGACAACTATTTCCTCGTCGTGTGGCTGGCGTCGCGCGACTGTCGAAGCTGCACCGGCACGCTCGACCAAAATGCCATCTCAGAGGAACAGCATTACTGCCGATTTTTCCAAAGCATCCGCCGCCTTACGGTGCAGCACCATCTTATTAGATGGTGTAATAAGTCAGTTTGCATTTCTTCAAAAGAGTGTCGAAAATCGTTGCTTTTATTTACGATCTAATCAACGATGTACGATCTTGTTTATATAGAAAGCAAGGTAAACCTAACGAATCGTTAAATAATTGAAATTTTTAGAAATTATTACCTTATTTTTTATTAGATTGTAGAGAGAAGTATGTCGTGTAACTTACGTGATATTTCCCTAATATTTCAGAAAATATAATATCGAAAGGCGAACAAACTTATCGTACAACTTAGATAGAAGTTTCGAATATTTTATAAGTAACATGCTACATATAATATAAACAGCTTCGAACGTTTAAAGATAAAAGTTCATCCCACTGCTGATGTGTACATCGATGATATAACTGACGATTTATATACCGGAAGTTTGTGCTAAAAGGTGTCTGGCCGGAAATCCATGAAATTCTCCGCGTATCGTTCGATGTACGAATTTGATAGGACTCGCACGAAGAAAATAGAGGACAGGAAATGATAAGGTAGCTGCAAGGAAACGGCCGCATGTTTATTAGATTGAAGTTACGAAGACGGGCGACAAGCTAACTCGCTTTAGGTCTTCCGTGAAATTGTAAACTGTGATGGGTCGACGGAAGCAAAGTTTCTTCTACTTCGCTTTCTCGGCTCCGGCAGGTTAACTTCCGGTGGGACAAGGAAACGAGATTGCTAGATGTCTCTGTTCGAACTTTTGCTAACTCGACTTTAACCCGAATAGCCGCGCTCATCCACGAATCGTCAAAAATACGATTCATGTTTTATGAATACGAAAATACATGTCGAAAAAGGTTCCTTCTAATGGAGATATATAAGCATTGAATTTCTAGTATCATTAACAGTGGATTCTTTACTAGAAACGTTATTCTCGAATATCGAGATATAAAGGGAAACTTGTAAATTAGTTTAATTAGGCTGGATAATTGTAGCGAAATAATTTTCGTTTCTATTGTGCATCTAATTATTTTGAAAGTTTCCGTACCACTCGCTGAAGTACAATGAAAATACCTTGCAGTAATTTTTAAAGTAAAAATGTTGAGTTCGTGCGACTGAACTTCTAACAGGATCTAATTGTAAAACAAACAGTTAAATTTATTACTTGATCGTTGTATCATATATTGCCACCTGCCAATAAAATAGGCAGAAACTACCATATATCATATCTTGTATCTATTCTAGTATACACGTATGTATATTTTTCCCACTTTAGTCATAAATACATATAATACACCGTAACTAACGTGTAACTACGGTATCGCATAGGATCTACCGATAAGTTGTGTCTTAATATTTATAATTATGTGATATCAGCATAGATACTGTACTGAATAAAAGTCCAGAATCCTCGTAAATAGATCATAAAAGATCAAACATGGGTTTAAAAAGTCGTCCAAAGGAATACATTTAAGAAATACGTGATAAAAATCGCAATTCGAACGACCTTAAGTTACGTAAGATTGTTAGCAGCAATCCTAACATTTTCAGCCAATCTGTTTCCAATATCAAACTCCTCCATTCTCCGATCTCGATGTCGCAATGAATAAATCCCAGCTCAATTAAGTACGGTCAAAGGATGTACTAGAAGGGAACAAACGAAACACACCTACCTTCGCTTGCATCTCAACTTTATCGGGCCCAAGAGATCGATCGAGCTTCGGTATCGACAGGGTCTTGTACTCTTCGATGGTATACGGCCTGTAGCCGAGGCTCTTCGATTTATCGTCAGACGTGTTGTGTTTAGCCATTTTCGAGCTACAGAAGATAGTGTTCGTGTCTTGGAACGCTGATCCACGCACAGTTTTAGTGGATCGGTTGGCAAGGGCCGTAGAATCGCTAGATCCCTCGATTATACGCCGATAAAAACTCAGCTCGCTTTGATCGTCCCTCGGGGTTGCCAGCGAACGTGTATCGTCGTCACTGAGCTCCTCTCGTTCGCTGTCGCCGCAAACCGACAAGGTGGAACCCTCTGGGGATCGAACCTTGTATTGTGGTCCACCTGCGAACAACGAGAAACGAAAGATACGTCTTGGTCCAGACGTTCTTCAACCTACCGGTTTGAAATTAAAGTAACGATCGCTATTTTGGACACGATTTGAAGCAAAGAGATTTCCAAATCTTTTGATATTTAATCCTCGGACACCTAAAGCTAGGACAGTTTTGGCTCTTACAAATACTTCGCCTTTCCTATTAGACTGTTACACACGAAGATCGCAACAAAAAGACGTGATAAATACATTTTTGTTCATTCTTGTTCACCTTAATATCATATTATGGCTAAAAAGAAATATTTTAATGTAAAATAATTGAAAGTAAAAGGAACATAGATGACGAACTTTTGGAAGCAAACGACGTCTTAATTTCTTCAATATATTCACATTACAACGAGCAATATTTAGAAACTTACGAAGAAAACTATGCATTATACTTTAATCAATATTACTTTCGTGGCAAATTTTATTAAAGGTTTACCCATTTCATCTAACACTTTCTGAGTTATACTTACCTACTTTTATTCCATCAAATTATATAAACGATTCAATTTTCTAAATCAATTTATATAATAACAAATAGTTATGTAGGGATTAGATAAGGGGGTATGTCGGTAGGTTGAGCCAGCTCTTTGCATAATCGCTGCAAAATAAAACATCCAACGCTCGTGGCAACGGTAATCTATCCTATGCTAGACGAGGGTTAATGATCTTTACATTAATAAAGATCAGTCTACATTTACAACAAAACTTAAAGCAAATATTTGAAGATCGTTAATATAAACCTGACAAATTCTTCATGCTTCCACCTATCTCAAAGCTCTCGAGTCAAATCCCTTCGGTATTAAACTACAGCAATTCTCGCGTAATCTCCAGGGCGTTGTATATACTTTGTCACACGTAACCTTTTAAAAATAGCCACTCTCTCAAAAACAACGCTTCTTCCCGTGGAGAGGCGGAACTAGTGGACACACCGCGCTTTGAATTACAAGAAAAATTCAACGCGTCCAAATAACAATAAAGCAGGACCATGGACAAACAAACAAGAAAGGACGGTCCTCGGATGACCATCGTACGTTCTAATCCTCCGCGTAGATATATATCACCGACGTCGAAAGGACATCTAATCACGACCAAAGTAAACGTTCTCCGAGGAAAATTGCATCGTTCCGGTGGCGTTTCGAGCGGCCTCGCCTAAACGTATTCTTTCCGCCCCTTGTGTCGGTCACGAAGCAAGAGGAAAAGTAACATCATTTCGTTTCGGACTAACTGAATCTCCGACGATAAAGCTCCAAATAGGAGCATGGTTTCCTCGCCTGCTGAACCTTCGGGGCGAGCACGTTTCCGAGTTTTTTGTCCGTCTTCATAGCCATCGGTATATCCTTCGGACAACAACTTCGTTTCGTTGTAAACGTCTTGGAGAAACGCTTGTTACACCTTGCACTGACTCCCTTGTTGACGCCGTCTTCTCGTCTTGAATTGTCCGTGTTCTAAGAAAAATAGGAATAAACAAGTTTAATTTAGCGACTCAACTCCGATTTGAACTCATTTTGGCATCCCATTTGGATATCCCACGGTTAGGCAATGTCAGCTGTGGTCGCGTCACTGCAACCGTACTTTCGAAGCTCGGTCACGCTGTTACGTTCCGCTACCGAGGCTAATGACCTTTCTTTTCTTCGGATAACCGCTACCCAGTTTTCGTCTTTCACTAGGTAGCCGTTGTCTGAACGCGATCGCTATGATGTACTACACATGTAATACATTACAGAACATTCTTATTTAAATACAAATTTGTTGTTAAAATTTCTTAGTGGCAAGGGAGTGTAGAAGGTCTGAATAGAATGGAGTTATTTGTATGATAGACAGATGAGTAATAATGTTTATACGTTTCACCAACAGAAACTTTGAAATCTAGCTTGTTTATGAAAAGTTTACCTACGATCTGTAAGCTAGAAAAAATTTGTGAAGAAGTCATCCTACGATCTTTAAACTAGTAACGAATCAAGATTTTCAAAATATCTTAATTTAAACAGTACAAGTTCGCAACAAAAGAGATAATTTTACCTATCAAACAGTTGAAACAAATCAAATAAAAGATAATAAAATGATATAAAATTGAAGTCCTTAGTTTATAAAATCGTCAAAATGTCTCATTTGAAATGCGTCGTAACCTCGAAATCGAAACGGTCTCTCATCACGCTACGCTCGTGATCTTACGTTTCTCTTAAGCCGATCCGCGACGTCTCGCTTTCCGTTCTTCGAAGATGTCGGGCGTTGTCGCTTGGACGCGTCTACGAGTCCTCTGTTCGCAATTATTGCATTCCTGCCGCTGGTAGTCCCGGTGTCTTTGTGGGTATTCGGCGTAGTTTCATTAGATCCGATATCTGAAACGTTTCCGGTAAAAAAGGAACGAGACGAAAGACAATACCCTCGAGTGAATCGATCTCACCTTTTCATGACTGTTTCTTAGCAAAGGTATTAAATATCAGAGAATAATTATGTATTACCTAAGAGTTTAAACAATAATTGAAAAATAATCTATTTACAACATCAAAAATTAATACTAGCGTTTCAATATCGCTTAATGATATTATATCATAATGATTAAGTAGCTCTTAAGCTATTTATAATCGGTATTGTAATAATTAAATGATATTAAGAACGTTAAAAATTGTAATTTTACTGATAGTAGACAAATGTAAACATTGAAATACTATACATGTTTTACCCTTCCCTCGTTTCTGAGTTAATGACAGATCAGTGGGTAAATCAACATTACAGATTTTAGTTGACTTTAGGTTAGATCCACTTTCACACTTTCCGTGTAAAGAATTCTGATTCCTTGGCGAGATTTCCTTAGCATCCTCTAGCGAGTCCGTGGAATACTCTGACATTTTAAGAACAGTTCCGATTTATTTACTTGGCAAACACGTTGAAAGCCACGTAGAAAGCTATTGCAGATAATTATATACTACATCGTAGTACAAATCAAGCGAGCAAATGTAAATTGGTTGCGTAGCTCAATTCAAACAGTCTCTTACGAGTATTTTATGATAAAAGGATTATATGGTCCAAAAGTATGAAGATATTTTGAGTAAATATGAAACGTGAAATGAAAGATCCATAAAACAGTGAGTTTTATCAATGTTACTATCCAACGACCAACGTACGTGCAGCATATTGACATTGATTTCAATTTTAATATCTATGCAAGTATTTTTAAGTATAAGGGGCGTATGATTGAATATATTTTATAGCTAAATATACATAGTAAAGATATATAAATAATGAAAAAATAAACCTTACGTTCGTAAGAAATAATGTCCAAAAGTAAATTAATATTATTTCTTGTTAGCATAAAAAAAATAAGATAGATATGCATTGAGTACCGTTTACTTGTTCTACACGGCAGCACCTATCAATTACTATAATAAACGCCATCTATTGTGAATGAATTAAACATTTTTATGATATAAACCATAGCTTCGGAACTTTTTTCGTCTGTTGGATGGTAGATACGATGCTAAACATACGCAGCTAAACAAGTTTCTTAACTATACGTAATTGTTTGTTTTAAAAAAGCAGGTAAAAAGAGAGAGAAATCGTATTAAGCATGTTAATCTTCTTCTGAACTCTCTATTCTTGTAGCAATAATATGTGGAGGGGAATGAACCCGGGTAAAAGATTCCTTCCACAGAACTGATATAATTTATTCGTTTGTTTAAGAAATTAATAACGACTGTTACAGCGTACGTATACCGTAGAAGGTGAAGAGTAGAAGTACGTTTTTTTATTAATATTTATATTTATAGTGTACAAAAAAAAAGTATAATAAAAGACTAATATGGCTAAAAAGTTAAAGAAAAATGTCACTAATGCAAAAAATACTGGTAAATATGTTAGCGCAAAGAATAACCGTCAGGTGAGTTAGAATAGGTTATACGATATCTGTATTTAGAGAACATTTATATATATTTATATTTTTATACACGATAAAAAGTAGAAAACGTTTGCAATCACATCAAATCGTAAAACATCCGCTTTATGCCTATTATATCTAGTTACATTTACTATACATATTATAGACAAGGAAACAAACGGAAGATGACGAGAACAAACGTAAGTCCGCTATTATTAAAGATAAAAATTTGAGGTTCAAAAACAAATCTACAAGAAATAAATTAACTAAAACGGTCAAACAAATACACAAGAATGGAGAAAAACGTGCTTTCATTAATATTTTGAATTCTGACACTGTAAAAGTCGTAAACGTAAAAAACAAGGACAAAGGTAAAATAAGTAGACAAGTTCAAAATAAAAAGAAACAGCAAATTAACGACAAAAAACTAAAACAGCAAAAACAAAATAAAAAGAATAAAATTTCTGGCCAATCTAAGAATAAACTTAGTAATGATGAAGAGCTTGCAAAAAAAGCAAAATCAAAATCTACAGGACTTGAAACAAAACAGGAGCAAAAGCTTAATGAAAAAACAAAAAAATTGAGTAAAGTATTAAAAAAACAAATAAAACAAAAAGAGAGTAAATTTTCAGTAGTTCCCAAAAAAAAAAATAATGTTTCACAAGTAATTATAAACCATAACTTAGATATCAAGCGTTTGGAAACATTGCTTTCTAATAAACAAAAAGAACAAAAAAAGAAGGAAATAAATATGGAACCACAATCTTTAAGGCAAAGGATGATGACTAAATTAAAAGCTTCTAGGTTCAGATATCTAAATGAAACACTTTATAATAATGAAAGTTCAGAGTCTAAAAAATATTTTAAAAGTGATCCTGATGCATTTAAGGCATATCATGAAGGATATAAACAACAAGTCGATCAATGGCCTGTAAATCCTCTTGATATTGTAATAGCTTCAATTAAAAAAATGTTAGTATATTTATTACAATTATAAATTGATATATAATTGCTACATTGAACATTGTATAAATATTAATCATGCTATAGGCCTAAGGAATACATAGTTGCTGATTTTGGATGTGGAGAAGCAAGGCTTGCTACTGCAGTTCCTCATAAAGTACATTCTTTTGATTTTGTTTCTTTAAATAAAAATGTAACTGCTTGTGACGTGGCACATACAAACCTATTAACATGTAGTGTAAATGTTGTTGTATTTTGCCTATCACTTATGGGAACCAATCTTAAAGACTATATTGTAGAAGCAAATAGGGTTCTTAGAAAAGGGTAAGTACAAAAGTAAAAGTAAATAATATAATTGAGTATGTATTGAGTATATATATTGGTAAACTTTAATATAAGTTAAACTCGTATAACAAAAATTTATTTGTTTCACAGTGGTATTTTGAAGATAGCTGAAGTTGAAAGTCGATTTGAACAAATAAAGGATTTTATAGAAGCAATTAATAGCTATGGTTTCAAAATTATCTGTAAAGATTTATCGCACAACATGTTTTACTTTTTAGACTTTGAGAAAGAAAAAGACATTAGAGGTAAAAGAAATAATCTACCTCCTATTACTTTAAAGCCATGTTTGTATAAAAAACGTTAGATAATAAGTAGTGATTAAACGCTATATTTTTTATGTTTCATAAAAAATTGTGTTTTAATAAAATTTATTATTTTGTTATGTTTACTCTATTTCGTTCAGTTGTATATCAACATAGAAAATGTTCCATAATGTTTTAATATCAAATGACATTCTCCAAATGACATCAATCACATTTTGGTTATTTAATATTTGTGCCAGCTTAAACAATGTATTATTCTTAAAATACATTGATCTGTTTGGCACATTTTAAAAAACTTGGATATAATACAGTTAATAAATAAATTATTCATGAGTAACTTAAATAATGTATTATTTTGAAAATATTAACATATTTCGCACAGTCTGCAGGAACTTCAGAACAATGAACAAATGTATCGATTTTATTTGTAATTAACGAAACTTTATAATTAGATTATATTGTAATATACTGTATAAATCTTTAATTTTTGTTTATATATATATATATATATATATATATATATATATACCATATTTAAAAATTATACAATTTAAAATCCCTTTAAGGCATTCATATGTATGCCATCTAAAATATCTTCTCTTTCTTCTTTTAAATCTTCTATTTTTTTCACTATTCGTAACTGCAAAATATAGTGAAAATAAGATACAATATAGTGTCATTAATACAAGCATAATCCAAAATGTAACTTACTTACTTTGGCAGCCTCAATAATTTGTCTGGCAGTTTTTTTACTTAAATATGGAATTTTCTCTTGTAAATTCATTGGTTGAGCTTTAGCTATACACTGCATTGTTTTAAACCCGGCATTGTACAACTGACGCGCTCTACCCTATAAAACGAAATTGGTATCATAGTATAATTGAAATAAATTTTTATTTTATCCCCTAAGTAAAAAACATTCTTACAATTTTGACTAAAGGCAAATCCATCAATGCCTCTAACTCTAAAGGGCAACAATACGACAATCTTTTACTAAACACATTCAATAAATCCTTAAATGCCCAAAATTCATCCAATTCCTGGAATATTCATCCACTGAAGTTTTACGAACTGATATGTTATACATATTAACTTGTTAACACTTACCAATTGCACTTACTAACCTGACAAAATCGAATTACAGAAAATGAAAATGATGATACGGCAGTCAAAAGATTTTGTATAATACCTCGATTTATTTCATATTTTTCTGCTATATCATATACTGCATGTTGACACCACAAATCATACAGTATTAATGTTATATAAAATCTATGTATCACTCTCGGTTCCACATTCTGTCACATACATATAAAATACGAAGATAAATTCAATGCAAACGAACTGAGTTTTATATATATACCTTAGGCATTAATCCATCACGTATTTTACCTATGTTTACTTCATTAATTCCTAGAAGTCTTGCTGTTTTCATTTGTGTTTCTGATAAACCAGTTACCTACAATTTTTATAAAAATATTAAAAAGTTATCGTCGATAACGATAAACATTAATAAAAATTATAAATTAAAAGTTACCACATCATAATAAATTGTTCCTGTCGGCTTTATCTGAGATATTAAATTATAAGGAGTAACAAGATATAAAAGATGCAAATAATCAATAAGAATTAAATGTTCCTGAGCTTTTTTTAAGTCTTGATACAATGTATATGCACACTGCATATCAATGCAACCTTCAACGTGAAAAAGTACACATATAAAATTTTATACGAAAAAAATATCTTATTAAATGTTTAGCAGTAACATTATTTCTACCTTTCATAGCTGCACGTCCGAGACTACATAACTCTAATTCAGTTTCATTAGTAAGCTTTAATATTCTTTTTCTTTTTGTTTCTACAATTGTGTCATTGGAAGGTATAGTTTGTGATGGAAAAACAACGCTTACATTTGGTTTGAATATATCAAAATTTGTCACTTTTTCCTTTATTTTCATTACACTAGCTTTGAGAAATTCAGTTAGTGCATCATCAACGATTTGTTTAACATTCACATTTAAACGTTTTTGTTGAATGTTAAGTAATGTTTTTTTCGCTATTTTGTGTAGTTCACATCTAGTTGTTGCTATATGTAATAATATAGCACTTAAAATTAAATTATTTATACCTCTGTCTTTGTCTATGTGTATTGTGCTTAAGGAATCATCCATTTTAGATTTCAAAAGTTCTGTTACCTATGTGGTAAATATATATTAATATACAATAATATTTTTCATTTATATGACAGATATTTATACAATAGGGGTACATAAAAAGATACATAGAGATACATTGTTCTTACCCTTTCTAATTCATTATTTTTGCAGATTAGTATACTTTCTCCTACATCTCCCATACCAGCACGACCAGCTCTTCCTGTCATTTGTTTGTATCTACTTAAATTTAGAAATTGATTGCCAACATATGGACTTCTTAATATCACCTATTAAATTTTTTTGATAAGAATAAAATATAATTAACTATCGTTTAAAAAACGAATAATGATTAAAATACCCTTCTTGCTGGTAAATTTACTCCAGTTGCTAGTGTTGATGTACAGCATATTACAGAAAGAGTCTCTGCTCTAAAAGCATCTTCCAATAACCGTCTTTCTTCAGATGTAAGGCCAGAGTGATGATAGGCTACACCCAATTTTATGGTTTTGTGTAAGATAGGACAAAGGCCTTCTTCACTTTCAAGTGCATTTAATAATTTTTGTTTTTCATCTCTTTTGTAATCTTCTAACGATCTACAAATTATTACGTATATAAGTAATAAAATCTATAATAATATGTAAATATTTAAAATATAAAAAAATTCTAACTTGAATAAAAGTTTAGATAACAATAGAGCAACATTTTCACAATTTTTACGACTTGAACAAAATATGAGACATGAACTTTTTGGAATTACATCCATTACCAAACCTCCAATTCGATCTGGATCTATCATTGCTGCATCATTTGAATACTTTTAAAACAAATGAATAATAATTATTGATTGCTTAATAAATATACAAAAAAATATAGCATTGCAACATACGACAAATATGTATTTCTTACACGATAATTGATCTTTTTCACATCCGTCAGCACATCTTTCGTTTTTAAATCAAGTAACCAAATATTTTCTTCACATTTCACATATTCTTTAATCTCAACAGGACGAAAATTTGCAGTATATAAATCTGCATTTAAGAATGTTGCTATTTCCTCTAAGTTACCTATCGTTGCACTCATTCCAACAATATGAACATTACCTAAAATAAGTATAACATATAATATATATATAACGATGTATATATAAACGAAGTTAATATTATACCTACTACTAATGTACAATACTTTTGTTAAAAGAACTTCCAATGTAGCTCCTCTTCCTCCAGTTTCTCCAAGAAGATGTAATTCATCAATAACTATAATACCAATCTAAAATATTTTAAAATAATCATATTGTGCAGTAGTATAGTATAGTATAGTATAGTAAAATTTGAATTGTCAAATCTCTCAATGTTTTGACCTACTTCATTAAAACGATTTTCTTCTATTAAACTATTTATTAAACCCAACGCTTTCTCTATAGTACACATGTATATGCTATTTTTTTTACGACGCCTTTTTGGGGGAACAGTTCCTCTTGATGCTGCATATTCTTCAACTAAAAAATCTAATTCAAGTGCAAATGGTGTCATTGCTTGAACCTAAAAATTATAGACAAATATGTATTTCATATAATTAGTTATCATAAAAACTGTATAATTGCCCATCTTATTGTATTGTATAAGTATTATACTTACTTTTTCTTGTACTATAGCAACAAATGGCAATATAAATATTGCATTTTTTTTATTACATATAAGCTCTTGCAACATTAGTATTTCTGCAACCAATGTTTTACCCCCGCTGGTAGGAAGTGCATAAATTAAATTTTTTCTATTCTTTACTGCATCTAAATTCAAACAATCGTCTTGCCACTCTAAAAATTAGTGATTAACGCAAATGTAACATGAAACTTATAAACAACTTATTAACAATGAACTTCATTATCTTTTAATAGTAAATGGAATACTTACGATATAATGTACTAATACCCCTTATTCGTAAGAAAAGTTCCTTTGCTTTATTTGGTAGACCATAAAATGTATCATTATTTATTGAACTTTTATGATGAATATTTGTACTTTGTTTGATTATATTATCATCTAAATGACATATTTTATGTGGGATAGCATTACTATAATCAATTGGATTTCTTTTTAACGATTTGGCATTTTGTTGTTCATTATTTGGCACATGTATTGAACCTATAATTTCTGTGGGAAGTGTCTCTTCCAAACAGTTCTCAAAATTTTGAGCTACCTATTTTAAAGGATATAATAGTCATATGAATTTAAAAAATTTTCATATTAAATAGCCCTAAAAATAATTTTACAGATGTTAAAACTATTAATAACCTGCTTAACATTATCTTTTGCATCATAAGAATCCAATTGTGTAAATGCATTTAAAAATGTATTGTCCTGCCAATGAGTATCTGTTTCATTCTGAGAAAAAGTTGAAGTATTTTGTTTGACAATTTCTGTTTGTAAATCTTTTTCTTTTTCTTTTTCTTCTTCTTCTTCTTCTTCTTCATTAACAACATATTGTATTTTAATATCATTTTCATTTCTTTCAAATATATCACAGGAACTCCATTCATGTGCAAAACTATTTAAGGTCTTTTCATGTATATTAGGACTAGTAGCACATATCTCGCTTTCATCATGATCTTCGTTATCTATTAACATTGTATCATCCATCGAAAGAATAGAATCAATGGCTTTTAATGATTTACGAAGCAGTTTAATTCGCTTGAACTCTTATTTATATTTACATAACTAAAATTATTATAATCATTGTTCAATAAAAGATTTGTATTTGGCATAACAATTAGATTAACAATCACACAAAATTTATCATCAATTGCATAAATAAATTATTGCCTTAAAATACACAAATAAAACAGTAGCACACCATTGATTGATAAAAGATGTTAAAAGGTACAATTATAATTTATGAAGTACAAAATATTTGCATCTTCATATAATATAATAATAACTAAATTATTTTGTTTATAATTACTTGAAGAAATTATATTTATTATACATAAGTAAATCTAAAATAACTACAATTGTAATTAATTCAACAAACGTGATGACATTATCAACTGTGTGTCAGAATATGTTAAATTTACTCATTTATTTGACAAACGTTAATTGTATATAAATGAAGATAAATAACTCAGTAAACGAATATTAATGATTATTAATAATATAGATAGATATAATTAACATAGAAACATATTTAACCTGCCACTTGATTTTATGTATTGCCTGGCATTACGAAAATATAGCTATACATATACACCTGATCGTAAAACGACGTAATAAATTTTATAAATTCTAAATTTTGAACATAAAAAATAAAGAAACAAAAATGAATGTTTTTGTAAAATCTCTTGTACCAATAGTAAGCACAAATAATAATATGTCAACAACAATTATATTATTATCAAAACGTGTAATTATAATGTTCGTAACATGTAGTTTAAGGTTAAACCAGTATCTCTGGTAAAATGTATTTCAACAACTTGTGCGCATTATAAGGATGATTTTCAGAATGTAATTCATCCAGAAAGCCAAGAACTTGACATACCATTATATGACAAACGTAGTGAAGAAAATAAAGATGTTAAAAAAGCTCGGTAATATCAAAGATACACAGAGATTAAATATTATTTGTATTAAAATATAACATTATATTTCTCAATATAATTTTATTTTTGTATATTTCAGACTATTATATCAGTCTCGTAAACGTGGTATGTTAGAAAATGGTCTTATTTTAAGTACATTCGCTAAGAAATATTTATCTAGCTTTGATGATAAACAATTACACTTGTATGATTGTCTTATCAATCTGCCAACCAACGATTGGGACATATTTTACTGGGCTACAGGTGCAAAGCCCACTCCACCTGAATTTGACAATGAAATTATGGATTTGTTAAAAAAACATATCAAAAATGCAGACCGTCAGACAAGAATAATGCAACCTGAACTGTGATTATTATAATATTTAGTTATAAAGTATTTAACAGCCTAAACTTGTATCTTAACTTCACGAAAAAATTAAGTTATACTATAATAATAAAGTTATTTATAAAAGTTATTAATTTAATTGAAATTATTTAACATTATTTAATTATTTAGAATTGTACATAAATATGTTGTATTTATAGCAAATATAACATGTAGAATTGTAAATAAATGATAGATAATGTGTATCTACAAAAGTAAGTTGTTACATCAATAAATAATTGAGAAAGTACCTTTCAATTAGTTTATTACTCAATATACATAATTAAAGTCAATCGTTATAAAAAATAAAACATTTTATTACAAAATTCTGTACAAGACTTTTAGAGATTCCTTACAAAGCAACATATATAATACTGCTGCATTATTTTGAGATAAAATGGCAGAAATGCCAACTTCGTATTACAGATACATTGTATCCTAAGTTATACAGAGCATTACACTCTTATAGATACAAATATACAATTCAAAAACGAGTATATTAACTAAAACTCACAAGTCCAGGGCCTTTATTTGAGTATGTGGTTGTATTTTTTGCTCTTGTTGTTGCTTTTCCTTTCCGTGAACTAATAACAAAGTAAGAATTATTAAAAAATTATTAAAATTATTGTAATAATCATTTTATTAAATTTAATATATAGGGTGACCGAAAAGGTCGGGACAGAACTTATACTACGTGCTAATAAATTCAAGTAGGTAAAAAAAGTTCATGTAAACTTACATCCGAAAATGCTTTATTGAGGAGTTGTAAGAGTCTAAATTTTTTATTAATTATTTTGGCAATTATAATACATGTTCCAATCTTTTTTTCTATTGCAAAAACGCAGGCTTTCATTTGTCGAACTCTTTCGGATATTTTTACTGTTGTAGAAACAGTAGTAAATGAATTTTGAATATATTCCCAAATTTTCTCGATGTTGGATCGGTTCACTTCCTAGGTCAACAGATTTAATTCCTCTGGATTGCTATTTACAAGCTCTAGCGAAACAGTTGATTTATGAAAATATGAGAGAAATAGAAGATCAGTTTGGGGAAATATCCAAAATGCACTATTATTTACTACTATTTGTACAACAGCAGGATTATTCAAAAGAATTTAATGAATGGAAGCCTGCATTCTTGCCGAAGGAAGACATTTCAAACATTTATTATAACCGCCAAAGCAATTGATAAAAATTTTTAAACGCTTCAATGAAGTATTTTCGGATAAGTTTATAGTAAGTTAGCGTAAATTTTATCCCAACCCTTTCAGGCATTGTATATATACGTATATATGTATATATGTCTTACTTTGACGCTGTCCGCTTGTACTTTTTATTTGTATTTCGGTAACTATTTTTACCTTTACGTTTTATACCACGGACTGTATTGGATTTTGCGGTAAAAGTAGTAGTATCGTTATACCATGTATCATCATCAGCATCGTTATTACTGTCTTCTTTCTCTTCATTCATTAATACTATTAAAAATCATAGTTATTAATTTCAGTAATTATTATACTATGTAAAGGTACTGCATTTATATATTCAAATCATTTAAATATAACAGCATTTTACCATATTTCTCTGCAGCATATTTTTGTGTAATATCTAATAGCGCTTTTCCATATTTTTCGAAATTTGCTTTAGTTACATGAGGAATTCGCAACATAGCTTCTTCACTATCCGGAAGATTTTGACTCATTGCCCTAATTGCAATCATATTCATAACCGAAGATGCTGAAATATCGAGTGCTCCAGCAATTCCTTTTATTATTTCCATCAATTCTTTGTAACATCGTTGCTGTAGTTCCAGAAGTACTTTGTCAATCTTCTTCGTAACTGTAGATACTGTTGCGATAGCAGTAGTACTATTATTGGATGATTTCATAGGAAGCATTACCTATATCATGAAACATTATATTTTAATGATCTATTCTTATATTTTACTTTTAAGAATTAAGATTTGTAAAATAAAGTAAATCTATGCACTTGTTATTCTACCTTTATATCTTTTTTCGTCATAAGTTCACTGGCATTCGGTCCAATTTTTAGATAAGCACAAGCAATTTCATTGTTTATATACATCTGCTCTTGCAAATATTCTTTGAGTACCATATAATGAAGTAAACGTTCTATGTCATGCCTATTCCATGATCTTCCACGGCCGTATAAAGGATTCTTAGTAAGACCTACATAAATATTTGATAGTTATATTACGTATTATATAAATAAGTAACATACAATAAAAAATTTGAATTTTGCTTACCTGATTCCCTTAGTTTTTTGAGGTCACTTCCTTTAAATATGTCTGTAAGAAGTACTAATGTAAGATTAGAATTTCTTGATTGATTAATGTCACGTACAGCTCTCAAAATATGTTTTGCTTCATCTGTTGTGTCTAACATAGTGAAATCATCCTGAAAATTTTTTATATAAGTTATAAAATATTTAAAAAGTTTTATTTAACATACACTTTATTGTTTTAAATATACTTACTTTACATCTACAATTGTCACATGATGTGGCTTTGTTTACAATGCATTGTTGTCGATCAAACATTTCTCCAAAGTAATGAAGTTGTTGTGCTCTGCGACAGTCTGTCTTATTTTCACAAAATGATACCATTTTATATAAGTTATCTATATGAGTCTTTGTTACAGTAGGGTTTGGGTTGTCTAGTTCGATCATTTTTCTAATTCTGTGCATATCAGCATAATTATAAAATAATATACAGTCTGCATTTTCCCCATCACGTCCAGCGCGTCCACTTTCTTGGTAGTAACCTTCAATAGATTTTGGAAGAGCTGCATGAATTACAAATCGTACATTGGGTTTATCAATCCCCATTCCAAATGCTATTGTTGCGCAAACAACTTTGATCTAGAATTTATTTGCAATTAATAAATTGTATAATTATGAGGAAAAGAGTTATAAAATTATTTGTATTTTCATACTTCTTCTGAAATCCATCGACCTTGAATATCAGTCCTACTACTATCTGTATGGCCAGCATGATAACTCAGTGCCTTAATGCCATTTTTTCTCATTTGCATCGCATAATCATCACAATCTTTGCGAGATAAACAGTAAACAATACCGCACTCATTCTTGTACTTCATTTTTAGCATAGCTATTACTTCGTCTGAGCAATTTTTTCCTTTTTTTGCAATTATGCTATATCTTAAATTAGGTCTATTAAAACTTGACATAAACCTAGGCAGAATAAAAGAAATGTTATTATAAAAAGTTACAAGTTAGTTAGAATTATATGTAGTAAATATATTTAAGATCAAATTACATACCATTTAGGTACACTAAGACCTAATTGATGTAATATATCGGTTCTAACTCTTGGTGTAGCTGTTGCAGTTAGTGCAATCACTGGTACTTTAGGATAATTTTCTCTAAGACGATTTAATTTTTTATAATCAGGTCGAAAATCATGACCCCACTGACTAACGCAATGTGCTTCATCAATAACAAATCTTGCTAATAATCCCCTTTCATATAATGTAGTCAAAAGATTGCAAAATTTTTGAGATGCGGAAATTTTTTCTGGTGTTACATATAATAATTTAAGAGACGGTTCTTTCTTTGACAGTTCTCTATATATTCCGCTTGCTTGACTATCTGTTATTCCACCAGACATATGTGCGGCTGGAATCTATACAAAATTTGTTAATAAATTATGTGTATCTGACAATATATAAGTATATGTATATAAAATAATACTTGGAAAATTTACATCAAGAGAAGTAAGTTTTTGAACTTGATCAAGAATGAGACTTTTCAATGGTGAAATTACAATTGTTACTCCAGGTAATAAAAGTGCTGGGAGTTGATAGCATAGTGACTTTCCTCCTCCAGTTGGCATTAACACAAAACAATCAAACCCTAAAATTGCAGCATTAATTGCTTGCAGTTGGTTTGGTCTAAATGAATATAATCCAAATTTTTGTCGAAAAACCTTAAAAAGTATTATGTTTGATATACAACAAAATTTAGAATGCTAAATTTATGTATATTATCATTTTGATTAATTCAATTTCACAAATTAAAATAACATTAAAGAATAAAATATTTTACCTTTAACATTTCTCGTGAATGCGGATATGTTAATCCATCAAATTCACCACTAACACCATCATTCTTATAACTTCCAGTAAAAATACCTATTGGCGAATTTATTTTATTTTTTTTCTGTTCTTTTTTACTTTCATTATCAGTACTTGGGGTAGCACCTACTTCAAACAAGACAAATTAAAACAGAAATTGTACAATAATAAAAATATAAATAAATAAAAAATGAGTTTGTGATGCAAATTTACCTGATAAATTCAGCTTTATATTGCAATTTTGACTCAATGTGGGAAATTGATTAAATTCTTGAGTTAAACAATCAACTATCTCTTCAGAAAATGAATTTTTGTCTGTAATAAATAAATCATGATATATATATATACTAAATTGATACATATATA